>CM039642.1:1965663-3165663 GCA_022405125.1 Anthidium xuezhongi
ATTTGCAAAATCCGCGAATCCAGTAGAACTAGTGAAACTAGTGCTATTGTTGTTATCAATAACTCCTTGCTGAGCAGAGAACGGATCAGTATTAGCGTTTGCAAAAGGATCAGGTGTAGGAGAAGGTGTAGGTGGTGCTGGTGCTGCTCGCAGAGGACCGGTAGGTCCTTGAGTAGGTCGTGGGGGTGCTGGTCGTGGTGGTGGTTGTTTTGCCTTTTTAGGAGGAAGGGCAGGGCTAGGACTTTCTGGACGAGGTGGCGCATGGAGATTTGCAAATGGATCATCCCCAAATGGATCTTTTGTCGCCTAAAAGTAATAAAAAATAATTATAAATATAACAAGATTATATTATTATTATTATTATTATTATCATGGTTGCGTAACTTACTGCTGTTGCAGGTGCGGTTCTAGTTTCGGTTCTTTTACTATCTCCAAATGGATCAAAAGGATCCTGCTTCATAACATTGCTATTATCAAATGCACTGAATGGATCAGATGTAAATCCTCCCTATAATTACAAATAATATTATGAAATTAGGAATTATGTAAATATCATTAATGATTATTTAGTTTAAAAAAAGATTTACAGTATTCTGAGATGGAAATGCACTTCCAAACGGATCTGGTGTTGCTGCTGCAAATGCCTCTTGAGCTTTATTCGATGCGAAAGGATCTTGTTCAAATCCATCCAATGCTCCATTTGCATTAGAAAATGAATCAGTTTGTTTCTCTTGTGCCCCATCTTCATTCTTTGTTTGTTTTTCATATCTGCACACATTTCATGATAATAATAAGATTATATTCATTTAATTAACATAATTTAAAAGAATTTCTAAAGTCAAATACATACTCTAAATCTTCAATTTCGGGATTAAATTGCAGACTAGTATCAGGTACAACAGTGGCATCCCCTGCTGCAAGTGCAGAGTCATAAAGTGCAATCGCATCACTCATCTGCCGTTGCTGTTCTTGTAAATGAGTAATTTTTGCTTTTGCTTGACAAATTTGCAACTGGGTGTCCTGTAAGTTTTTAGTTAATTCATTTAATTGGTCCCTGCTCTTATTCTGCTGCTGTTCTAATTGTTGCTCCTCTTGTTTCAAGCCTTCCAGTTCTTGTCTTTTAGAATTCAATTCTTCCTCCTGAGCACGTAAAACTGATTCCTGCTCTTCTGCTTGTTGTCGTAATTTGTCAACCTATTATTAACGATAATAAAATATTGCTTATAATAAATTATTTACATTAATTTAAATTACATATATAAATAAATTTTTTAACATATAACTTATACATGTATTCATTCACATTGTTATTAATGTATAAATGATAATAATTTTATAACAACTTCAATATGTAATGACATTAAAAAATCGTTTTTTTTTTTAAATACATTGTACAAAACGTCATACATAATTGCAAAATTTAAGACTCAAACCTAGTTTAATTGATTGTTGCAATAGTGATTAATTTAAAATATAATACGTTAATTCATTTAAGTATAAAATATTTTATAAAATAAAAACATTTTGTTGATATTAGTAACCAGAAAAGAGTCTTAAATATATAGTTGTAAGCAAATATAATTTTTCTGATGGCAACATATGCTAGTTATTTTACCATGCACTGCAACAAAGCACTCTAGCATTACCTACGCAGATGTAATAAAAATAAACGAAGCTTTCTATAAATTAATATGTAGAGTATTGATGCTGAGTTATTTACTTAAAAATCATACATATACATACAACACTTTAATTAAAATTTCATGTAATCTCATAACAACTTTACTTTTTCTTGTATAAAATTAATGCTATTTTTATTCTATATACTCCTATTTATTTATTCTGTGATAGATTAATTTAAAGTTATCATACCTTATGTAATGGTTACGTATAGTTATATAACTATGTTATGAAAAAAATAAAAAATAAAATCTGGATACTGTAACCATACCTGCCCTCTACTAAAAGTAGAAATTTTTGATGTACCTTTTTTTGTTCTTCATGAATCTTCTGCTCGACATCACTCAAATCTTTATCTACTTCTGCCTTCTACAAGCCAAACATAATAAAACTAAATCATAATAAAGAATCTAAATGCAACATAAAATAAAGTAACAATTAAATTAATAAATACTCAAATACTGGTACATATAAATTTAAATAATATAAAAATGTAAATAATAAAAAATCAAATTATAGGCATGTGATACTTAGGTAGTAAACTCTTCTTTGTCGATATCTATATCACAATATAAAATATATAATCTATATGTAATTATTAAAATAACTTTAAAACTACTGAATAACATATTCTAAAAATGTGGCTTATCGTGTATCTTCAATGCTTTAAATTTAAAACCACATCATTTTAGATGTAAAATTAATTTAATTATTTTTAATATTTGCAAAATATACATTAAACTAATCTTACACATTAATTATAAATTACAATAATTTATTTGAATGATGTTATTTAATAAAATAAATACTTCCTGTCATGCAATAAAAATACAATAAGCATACATACTTCAGAATAAAATTTAGTTGAACAAAAACAAGAATAAGTTATATTTTTCTGTACACAAGTACCCATTAAACAAACATAAATACTTACTAGTATTCATTGTCAAAAGTAATAAAAATTATATGAAGTAATTAATATGTAATGAAAAACATTAAAAAAATGTAACATAACTATATTATCACATATAATATTTTTGCATATAACATACATATAAAAAATGTTCCTATTAAATAAATTATGTTAAATATAAACTTTAAGAACATTTTATAAATGAAATAATGATTTCTTATGTTAAATTCTAGTTGAAAAATGTATTAATAGTAAATAGTTCTGTTACATTTCTTTAAGTTTCTATTGATGTATTAATTAATTTATAACACTTACTAACAGACAATTAATAATACGTATAATAAATGAATTATAATGTTATGTTATTATATCTCGATTTTTATCAAATAAAAGTTTTTAACATATTGAAATTTGTGTGCTGTTGTACATTTAATTATTTACACATTTTAACAAAAGCACTATATTTACACTTTACAAATATATAATTGTATTATCTATAAAAGCAAAGCTACACATTCAGCAAGCAGATTATTTAATTACACTTAATTAAAAATTGTATTACCTGAGCCTTTAAGTCATTCAATCGTTTTTGTGCTTCACCCTTCTGATTCTCCAATTGTTTTAATGTAGCAGCCAGAGTATCCAATTCACTTTGTAAACTTTTTATTTCACCATTCTTTATCTTAATATCAGCTTCCTTTTGGGCTATATCTTGTTCCATGCTTTGTCTTTCTCTCACAAGTTCTGCTATATCTTTGCTTATCATGTCCAATTCTGGGTTCGAATATCCAGATACATTATTATTTTCCTAAACATAAAAAAATATTTTACATGAACAATAAATTACAATTTACAAAGCGGTTAATTATGAAATAATAAACATTAAAACAAGGAAAGAGATATTTGAATAAAAGTTACCAAGTCTTTTATTCTTTTAAATAATTTTTATAATTTTGAAGTATCTGAGTATCAAACAACTTGAAATAATTTTATAGTAACATTCTTTTTATAATTTATATAAAATATATAGTTTTAATAATTTATACAAAATTATGTAACAATTTAATTTGTTCTTAAAATTTGTTGATTTATGATTTACTTCATTACTTCAAGATACAATTTTCTTATTACTACTACAGAATAGAATAATCTTCGTATTTTTGCATTACATTATTGTACTTAATAATAAATTAATCAATAGCAATAAAGGTATTGTCATTTAATGTGTTCTTTATAAATTCTTGCTTATATTCACGGCGTGTTTTGTATTTAATTTTGCCAAAACTATCGACCTCAAATAAAGATTTTAATCTTGCTTCCTTTGCTTCTTTCTGTAATTGTTTTACATACATAATATTTTTTGCCTTTTCTGTTTCAAAAACTTCTTGAGCAAATTTATGTTTCAATGACAGAGGTACAATTTTCACAAAATCTCCAATGTTTGAAGTATTATTTTTCTCCTCAATTATTGAATACGCGTTTGATGTCATATTTAAATTATATTTGTAATTCTATTGTGTGGTTTCCTGATTTGAATGCAAAGATACATCTTTCAAATAAATGAAGAACTCAAAATTGATATTTCAAGTTTTACACAAATATAACTTTATGAAACAAATTGTCATATAGTTCAATATGATCTTTATCACAGATAAATAATAATATTTGTTAATTTTACAATAAAAATGAATTTATTCAAAAAATATGGTGAACTTCGCAAGAAGGTTCAAAAATTATTTAATAAGAAAAAAGGTAAAATATCTGATACTATCTTTTTATAAGTATGGATAATGAAATTTTGTTTATTTCAAGAAAATGAACTTCTTCTGGATATCAATGAATTTGAATATCCAAGGGCAAATGAAACATATAGGAAAATGCATGAACAATTATGGCAAGAATATTATAATTGTTTGCAAAATGCACATAATGATATCAGATCGGACAAAACAATGTATCCGATTGCTTTTGTAGCTGCAGAAGGAACATCTATCACGTACATTGAAGGAAATACTATTTCAATCATATATTGTATAAGATAAAAATTATTAAGCTATATGTTTTAGGTTACAATGTCAAATATGTATTTCTCCAGTAGAAGTATATGCAAGTGATAATATAGAATGGTATTTCAATACTAACATTACTAACAATGCAACAAGTAAACTGATAGACGAATCAGATAATGTTCTAATCTCTCCAACTGATAAAAGATTAATGATATATAACGTTAAAGTATATATACTTAATTAAAGAAGTATAATAATACATAATACATTCATAATTAATAAAAAATTTATATACTGAAATAATATAAAAACTTTTAGTCTGAACAAGCTGGACAATATTGGTGCAAATTGGGAGACATGCTGTCAACATTTTATTATGTATCTATTGATATGGACCATGAAGAAATAGAAACTGTGTATCCTAACAGTGCACCTAATAAGCCTCATGCAGCACCAAGAAAGATTGTACCAGAATATGATTTAGATATTTATACAACATGGACCAAATGGTCTCCATGTTCTAAATGTAATATAGTTGGGAAAAAATTTCGATATGGATATTGCACTATTTCTTCACGTAAGACTAATATTAGGTCAAGTATAGAAACGACAGAAGAACAACTGCAAAAAAATAGAAGACAAAGTATATTCTTTTTCTACATTATACTTTAACCTTAATGAAGTACTGATGAAACTAAATATAATAATATTCAGTTGCAGAAAATGAACAAAATGAAACAGTAGAAGCCACACCTCAAAGTGAAGCCACAACTCAAAGTGAAGCCTCAACTTTTGACAAAAGTAGTAGTGATAATATCAAAATGATTTTAAAAATATTTAAAAACGAATTGCCCTGTAAAAGTAAGCATATACCAAAAAAAGTGTTAGATATTCCTGATATTAAGAACAGAAAGACAGAAATGATGGTGCGATTTTGCAAGGTATCTTTAAAACATAAAACTACAAACATTTCATGCATAACATAAAATAAACTTGAATAATTTTTAGGTAAAATGCTCGCAAAATGTAATATTTGAAGTGCGAGATAAACAAGGAAAAGTAATTGAAAGTGCAAATAATAGTGCTGGTGTGTATTCAATGATCCAGGGATTACCTATTCCATCACCGCCCGTTATACGTTCAGTTGTTTATCAACAATATGATAAAGAAGCAACACTTACATGCCCAGGGTAAAATCATATTTAAAAAATTAAAAAATACTTTGACAATTTACATACATTTTCAGAAGCTTAAATACAAATATACCAATCACTTGGAAAGTTGATAACAAAACTTTAAATCCAGCTGTTATTAAAGATCAATCTGAAGGAAGAATTCATATTAATTCCCAAATGCATATAATTTTTAAACCATTAAAATTTGAAGATGAAAACATTTATAGGTAAATAAATATCTAAGGTAAAGTAATAATTTTTTAAATATAATTCACTTCGTTTTCAGTTGTTGGCAAAAAGATAAAATTGTTGGTGTAACAAAATTACAAGTAACTGGAGAAATAGAGTTACAAACAAATTATAGTGTAATTATAATTGGTGGAATTTCAATAATTATGGTATTTATGATAGTATTCTGGAGAGCATTCCTAGGTCGTAAACGATTTACAGTGCATTAACTACTCTGTATACTGTACTTTTTAAACAAAAGACTACACCAAGAAATATAAATGTTTTAAGTAAAGTAAAGTACCTACCACAATATTATCAGAAGGTTTTCTCATAGATGGTGGTATCATATCAGGAGTCAAAGTTGCAGGCGGATCAATACCTCTAAGTTTTTGTTTAATAAGCCACATAGCCAAAGCAAATTGTTCTTTATTTAATTTTCCAGTTTGACATGGGTCACAAAGACCCCTAAAAAAATAAATAAACATACAAATAAATAAATAATACATTTCATTTTTCATCCATAATTGATAAAAAACAAAATATGACTAAAATATGTACCATATATCAGCCAGTACAGCTTTTGGAAGTCCACTTTGGAGGAAGACATCTTTGATTTCAATACCTGAGACATATCCATCCATATCTAAATCAGCTTGCAAAAACAATTTTTCTGCTGCTATTTGATCATCAGATGAAACTACCCACTGCACGTTCGTCTATATCATGAATGTTTACGTTAAATTTATAATGTATAAAGACTAAAACCATTATAGTTTTATAATTTAAATACCTTTGCTGTATCCATGCCAGCCATACTCTTCACAGAGGACACATTTGGTAAAGGTGGAATAGGTGGTGGAACAGTATTTATTATTCCTATAGGAGTAGGAGATTTTGTTACAGGTATTGAGTCTTTTCTTTTACCAGGTGGCATTAATTCTGGTGGAAGCACACTTGGTATTGCATATTTTTCTAACGCTTTATATACTAGATGCATAGCCTGTATAAAAAAATGAATTTATTATAAATGTTACATTTTAATAATTGTAATACATAAGTACAAATTCAACTAAATACTTACAACAACAAATTCATGTCTATCCAGCATACCATCTTTATCCATATCTGCAAGATCCCAAATTTCTCCAAGAGTATCCAAAGGAAGTTTACTATCTAGAAGAACTCCTTTTACTTTGTTCCCAGGTATATATCCATTTGAAGGTTGCAAACTATCAAAAAGTTGATCATATTTAGCTCTCTCAGATGGCTTAATAGACCAATCTCCAGCACTAACAGGTGTTATTACTGGCAAAGCATTTATTACATTTTTAGAGTATGTTATAGGAATATCTCCCTAAAAACAGATAAAAATAATCAATAAAAAAATTTGTTTGGATAGCATATAATATAACAACTTACCATTTTTGGGGGTGGCAGTTCCATGCTTAAATTCGACATACTAATATCTCTTCCTGCTTGTGCTAATGCACAAAGTTTAAGAGCAACAAAAAGTCCAGCTTTATCTAACAGTCCACGCGATTGTGGATCTGCCATATCCCATATTTTACTTAATTCATCATCACTTAGCTGGGATTTCTTAAGAAATCTCGCAGCTTCCATCGCACCAATTTGTCCGCATCCATTGGGATCAACCTTTAAATATAATTTAACTTAATATGCTACTGTATTGTATAAATATATAACTTAGAATGAAAAATGATTATTAACAAATAAATAAAATAAAATTTTGTATGTTATTTGGAAATATGAAACATTATACCTGATTATAATAGGCTTCATATATATCAGTATGGCTTCCAGCCACCTATAAACATAAATTTATTATATTCATTTATATTATATTATATACTTTATTGGACATTTTAGTTTTATATACAGATAATTTGTATAAATTTTAATTGCCGGAAATGAGCGGTATATCATAACTGATATTTCCAATTGTGTAAATGAACATTCTGAGGTCAAATTTATTCGTAACACCGTACGTTATATATAGTACACGATAATTTCATTACAAAATTCATTATAAAGTACATAAAAAAAAATACATTCTTTATAAATATACTAAATGATTATTTGTACTGTCAAAGTTTAAGTAATCGGTAATGTAAGTTCGGAATACCAAGGGTATACATAATAAAAGATATTATTATTCTTGTACTAAACAAAAATAAGTTTTAGAATAATCTATTTAACAGCAACTACATTATATTGAATATTATATCATGCTAGAAATATAAAAATTACAATATACCTGCGTGGGTGATGGCAGGGCGGCCATACTTGCATTCAACACTGACTTAACCAATCAGGCTGTGAATCGATAGTATGTCTTGTTAACTATTTTACTTAGCATTTTGTAGATAAATTTTTATCGACAGATGCACTGACAAAATAAATTATTTGTATTTCGTCCGTTAAACTGTTTACACAAATAAATATAGCGAAAGAAAATTACCAACTGTACAAAATACTTCTATCGCTCGTTGCGTTCGATTGTCGTCTTGCGCTTTTACATTCTATATATTTTTCTTTTCATCAACCGATAATCATGCAAACTAGACTTCATGCGCAGATCGCAGTTGAATTTTCATTTGGATAAATTTTTATAATAAAATATTACAAAATTTTATAAATTTATAATGTTAGTTATATAAATATATTTTTATATATTTAAAAAAAAATTATACAAAAATCCACTACGAACTTTAATTTTATTTGAAATATGAAATGTATATCGTGTATATGCGTATGTATATATATGTGTTTTAAATATAATATATCAATTAAATGATAAGCAAATATAGATTTTTACACTTATGTACATGTACTAATTACAATAATGTCTTTCAAATTTTACTTAAATAACAACTATATAAAAAATGAATTTCTTTATTAAAAAGTAAATACAAATAATTCAGTAACAATTATGGAATTGTTGATAGCCGAGGAAAAGGATTTTGTTTAGAGATTACCAATTTCTTATGTTGATGAGATATATACCCCTTAATTTTTCCTTCATATATTAAATTTGCAACAATACATTCTACTTCATCCATATCCATATCATGGAGTCCGTGCATTTGCAAAGCAGAAAGTAAATCTTGAATAGGAATCTGATGAATGTTTAACACTAAATATACTTTCTTAAATAAATTTCTATAAGCTATTATTTTCAACTTTTCCACAATTAAATATATTCCAGCTCCTATAAAAAACGTTTCATGTTTTTCCATAACTTTTTCTAGATTACATAAATCTCCTTTTTTGACAGCTTCCATTAATTCTCCAAATTCCATCAAATTGTACTTTTCTAGCAAACTATGTTTTGGCATATAACCTAATAACATCTTCACTGGTACAAGATAAGTTAAAATTAATCGCTTATTTTTTGAAGATTGTTTGTGACAATGTTCAAATGCATAAGTAAGATATTCATCAGCTGAAAAATGATTAAGGATAATTAAAATATATCTAACTTATTAGATTTTTAAAAATGAATATTCATAAGTAATAATTACCAGCTTTATAATCACTATCAAACATTGCTTTACGTCCCACAAAGAATTTGTAAGTAATTTGTTGTGCTAATGCAAAATGTGCTTTATATGGAGAAGATTCTATTGCTCTTATCAAAGGTCTACATAAATGTAACTTGTTGATTCTAAAGTAAATTTTTAACAACTGATTAACCAATGCTAACATGCCCCATCGTTTTGTATCATCTTCTGAACTACGATTGTCACAGGCACATACTCTAAAACATCCCATCAAGCAATCTGCACATTTTTCTAAAATTTCTCCAGGTTTCATATTTTTATTTGTTTTTATATTTTCAGCACATACTGCTAATAGTCTTAATTCTAAGCACATTACATTCATAACAGGTAGCATCCAATTTTCTTCCTTTTGCATTTGTAAGATTTTTGTTAAAGATTGAACTGCAGAACTTTGATAATTGTACATAGCTAATCGATCATCCTTGTTCATGGCTGCTATAGTTCTTGAAACATAAATATTTATGTTTTATAATATGTAGTTACAATAACAATTATAAAATTTTATTAAAAATATTTCAGTTACTTTAAATGATAAAGTACCAAATCATCAAGAGGGGCAGATATATGTTCCATTGTTTTTGTCATTGCAGTTTCAGATCCGATTTGTGGAATTGAAACATGACCATGGCGTAAAGACAATAGATCCTTAAAAAAAATGTTTAAATAATCTATTGTTTAAATTTTTTTGTCATTTATCATTTTAATATTAATTACCGCTAAAGCATCACCATCCTGATTAAGCCACATCCTTCTGACCTGTAATAAACATAACCTCGAATTGATAGCTACTTTTTCAGTATTTACATCTTTGCTTCCTTTAATAAATTACCTGCATTAAATATGAATCCATTTTAACATTAATAAATAAATTTATTAATAGTTTATTTTTAAAACTTTGTGGTTTATTTCAAACGTAAATCAACGTCAATCATTACTTTAAACCTTTAGCGCACAATATTATAAATTTTTAAATAACTAAAATGTACATATCCCTAGCAATAGTCCCTAAATAAACTTTTTATTTATTTAAATTACATTATTCAACAATATTAACATAAATTTGACATTATTATTAGTTTTATATAAATAGTAATATAACATTTACAGTTTTCTAATTAAAATATATGTGTATATATATTATTATTATTTAACAAATACAAATACAATGTACTTTAATCTTTGTTGTGATCTAAATATTTTAACACTTTTAATAATATCGATAACTTATTAATATTAAGAAAATAATTATAAAAATATCTAGTTTAAATGTGAAAATTGAAAATTTGGCTTAAATTGATTTATTATTTTCATGAAAATCTAGAAAATTTAGAATTATTTAGTTATCTAACCTGAAATTTCTGGTACAAAATTAGCTAACCGTATGCAGCCTGATAAACCATAGAGGCGGTGCTGCTGTATCAGGGAGGGGGGCCCGCGGTCACGTGACCGAGCTGCGTTTTGAGCGCACTAACCAGGTACGAACAAATTCGTTGTTTTTTTCGTGGTTTTTCGCGCGCCACGGCCGAAAAAGCCGAGGCGTCGTGAATTTCACTTGTTTCTGACTCTGGACGTGTTCTTCGAGTTCGCTAACAACGCTTATAATAACTGTGAGTTACTTGCAAATACTTTGACTTGATCGTCTTACGGAGATCTATCGATGCTCCACCGCGGCGATGGTTGACAATCCTTCCTCGCAAAACCAGAAATGGCGTCTACCGTGCACATGGTCTGCAGAAAATATTCTACATCAACGTCGTAGTACTGATTCAGGAGTATAACATACTCTACACGGCCAATTTCTTTTCATCCATTTGAAGAATTTTCACGACTCGCTTGCGAGCAGCAACGAAGCGGACAAGGTGTTTTTTGTGATGCGCCTGATAATCCTTCTTCGTCATATTCTCACCGCGCACGTCAAAATTTATCTTTTTTTTTTACTTTGTCAGCTTTCGTAAGCTTTTGTGTTGCAAAATATTCACAAAACTTGCAATGTTCTTTGTGAATTTTTTCTTTTATATTTGTGGCATGATCTGGAATTTCGCAAAATTTGTGAATAAGGTTTAGATCATTCTGCATATCGTCCAAACGCTTAGTTATTCGTTTTTTTAGACAACCGTTTTAGGAGAAACGTGCCTATTTTAAGAAATACTTACTAAATGATTTAATTTTCTATTTATCCTTATTAGTCGATCCTAACCTTTTCATCTTTACTCAATAAACAAAAGTAAAATGTATTCCAGAAATGTTTCTTTATGATGTCGATTTTTTAAATATATATCTTCTTTTACAAATCCTTGGAATTATAATGTAATACAACACTTAATGAATACATCACAATCACATAAGTATTTTTGAATAATGTTTTTATGATCTAGGTTATTTTCAATACATTACTATATTAGAAATTTTAAAAGTTTAACTACTATGAGTATTTTTTATATTTTAGGATTATTTAATATATTATTCTTAATTACATTACTGCTAAAAACAATAATTTTGTTAGGAATTTATTATATGTGATAATAACTGTGATTATACAATCTTAATTAAATATGGTGATACATTATATGTATACAACTCATTTATAAACTTTCTTTACATTATTTTATGCATGAATGTATTTAATATATTGTTTTTATACATTTGATCATGTATATAAAGTTTGTGATTATGATTTATTCAACAATACAGTAATAATTGTTTTCTTTTATAATTTGTTTGATTTCATTTATTAATTTATTATAATTAATATAATAGTGATTTATTTTAATATGGTTTTATTCACTTTTTTTACAGTGAAGAATACAAATTTTTTAATAATTTATATAAAATAAATAATATAAGTTAGTTCTATTAATCGTTCAGACACATTATGATAGATCATTGTTTTCAGTTAACATATATGATTATGAATATATCAAATATATAAATGTTTTTAAATGGTTCAAGTATTTTTTCTCAATTTTATCACTTATTCATTAATTCATGAAGAATATTTTAGAATCTAAAATTACTACTTATAAAGTAAGAAGTTGGTGGTCATAGCTGTGATAAAGAAAGAATGGTATCAACAATGTTAATATTTGTACATAGATCTCTAAAATATAGAATTTCTATGTAATTTATGTAATTTGAAGATAATATAATATGTATATCTTTTTAAATATACATTTTTATAGCAACAAAAGATTAATATATTTCATTTTTAATTTTTAAATCAATTAATTAAAATATGTATGATCATAAATTGGTGTTTTTATTACTTATAAAATACTTCTTTTGAATATTTAATCATATTGAATATACGCAGTTAATTATTTTTTATGTTACAGACTGTAAATAGAGAGTGTATATAGTGTGATAGGTGAGTGATATAGGTGTGTGGGATTTTAGTTGGCAATGAGTTCAAGCAACAAATCGGTGTCCTCCGGTGGGAAAGGCACCAACAAAAATAAATCACAACAACATGGAAAATCAGATCATCAAACTAAATCATCGGATTCAACAAAACATGAAAAAACACAGGTCAATATAGTATACATAACATAAATTTTAGCAAGTATAGCCTATTACTGTATTGTTCATGAGAGATATTTTATATGTATAATTACATCAACTAATTTTGAAAAAGAAAATTTTAATTTATCTGTATTTATAAAAATATTTTTAATTCTTGTATAATTATTTTTCTGCTTAATAAAAAATTTACTTTATTGTAGCCAAACGCTGCTCAGATGCGACATGCACAAATTATTGACACTAGAATGGGCAGTGGAGAAGATCCTGTTTTGAAAGAACGTATAAAGCAGGTCATGGATATGACTAGACGGTCAGAAGATGAAGTTGTTATGGCTTTACATGACAGTGATGGGGACTTAGATCGTGCTGTTAATGATCTTCTGGAAGGAGTTAAAACGGAATGGGAAGTGAAAAAAAAGAAGCCTCGTCAACCTAGTGGTTCTAAACAAAACATGGATACTTCTGGTGGTCAAGATGAGGGCGGCGATTGGGACGAAAGACGCAGTCAACGAGGAGGTGGTCCACCGCGTATGCGAGGGCGTGCTAATCATGATAATCGTGGCTGTAAGCTAAAAATAATATGCTTATCGATACTACCGTATATTATTTTAATTATACATGTAAGCAAAATCTTATTTAGGGCGCGGTCGAGAAAATAAAGAAAACGAAAGAAATATGGAGGACGGTATTCGCGACGGCAGCTATGGTGGCAATAGAAGAGGGAGAGGTGGCCCAGGAAGACCTGGACGAGGAGGAAGAGGAGGAGGCAGAGGACTTGGTCCAAGGACATTTGCTAACCGCAATGATCCATCATCTACTTCGTCAACTCATAGTTTTAATCGACCAATTGATACATGGACAGGTAATGAAGAACAGCAAGGTGTTCAAGAACCAAAGATGGGTAAGTTTTGTCATCATTTGGGGCTAGTAATATTTTCGATTATTTCGAAGTCTCATGACATGTTACAAATATGTGGTCAGATGCATGGAATAATTTGGATTCTACAGAAGACTGGGATAATGAAGAGTATACAGGTTCACTGGCAGACACAAAAGTTTTTACACCAAGTACTTCGGTGACGGAACCTCCACCTCCCATTGAAGAGCCAAAAACCCAGGATTTACAAACAGTGCAATCAAATCAAAATGTAAATTTATCATTATTACAACAAGAAGTATGTGTTTTATAAATATTTTATCATATTAATATTTAACGATTATATATAATATAAAATATTTTCCTCTTTTTTTTTTTACATATTGTAAAGGAATTGCCAAAATTGTCCGAAATACCACCTATACAACAGCAAACTTTAATTCAACAAACACAGCAGCAACAGTCTGTATTAAGCTTACCAACGATGCAATTATCACAGCAGCCAAATGCCATAAGTGGTGGAGTATTAACAGCTGCACAGACTCAGTATTTAACACAACTTACACAGCAAACAAGTGAAAACTTGAAAGCTGCTGGTCAAACATTTTCTTCATCAATTTCCAACCAGGTAGTTAAGTAATGCATAAATTATTTCTTATTTTATAGAATAATTTTAATTTATGTTTTATATTTGTCATTATTTAGCCTCTAAGACAGACGAAACAACGCCCTCGAGTACCGCCGCCATCTAAAATCCCATCTAGTGCTGTAGAAATGCCAGGAGACGCTGTTAACAGTGGAATTGGATTTCTTGATGTCCAGTTTGGTGCACTTGAATTTGGTAGCGACTCAAGTTCTCTTGATGGTTCGGCAAATGAAAAGTACAATTCATCAAGTAGTACAATTCCTGGTGTAGATGTGACTTCTACTACAAATGCTGTAAACACTGCCAATACAAATAATTCCTTGGATATTGAAACTACACAGACATCGTCAACAACAGCTTTCAGTACTACTTCTCAAATGGTAATTCATTTATTATTTCATCTACGTAATGTTACTAACAATAATACTATTTACCGTATATTGCTTGCAGTTATCAAATAGTGAAAACTTACCGGTATCGAATGAACATTCAATAAACGCTCAAACTTTTACTGCTCGCGGTAATAGTACTGGACAAAGTTTAGACATAACTAAACAAGATTTCACCTCGCAAGTTTCGCCAGGAAATGCACCAACTTATGGTACAACAACAACTTACCAATCCCAAAAATCATCATTTCAAGCTCCTACCGCGACACCAAGCACTTATAATGCATACTCCACAAATGCTCAGTCTGCCCAATCATCGTTTCAAACCGCATCAGGCACTAGTGCCAATAGTTATTCCGCAACGGCAACTGTTTCACAAGCAAGTTATAACTCTTCATCGTCGTTCCCTCAATCTAATACATCGAACTTTAGTCAAGCTTCTCCCTCTGCATCTGCAACTTCTGGTTATAATCAACCAACGACTACAAATCAGGTATTACAATCATTTAATTCATGTTAAAACAATTATTTGAAATAATCTTATCATATTACTTTTGTGTAGGTATATCAGTCCACTAGTGGATATGTGCCTGCTACAACATCACAGTACCAAGCCCAATCTGTAGCTACAAATACTGTGTCAAATAGCAGCACAGGATATCAAACAAGTGGTTACCAAGGATCGTCTTCGTTTCAGTCAACGCCGCAAGCTTATCAATCGTCTGGCACAACGTTTACTTCACCTTCTGGAGCTTACCAAAGTGCAGCACAATCTGTAAATATTTGATTTTATTAATTCAATTATAAATGTACATGAAAATTAAAAAATTATATCTATAGGTGTATGCGAGTGCATATGGAACGTATGC
This sequence comes from Anthidium xuezhongi, assembly GCA_022405125.1. Taxonomy (NCBI): domain Eukaryota; kingdom Metazoa; phylum Arthropoda; class Insecta; order Hymenoptera; family Megachilidae; genus Anthidium; species Anthidium xuezhongi. The sequence goes on from CM039642.1 coordinate 1,981,553, forward strand.
CGGTCAACCACAAACAGCGTCTCACAATCACAAATTGAATAACACTACAACAAAAGATTCTCAATACGACAGTAATACGACAACCTCAAATAGCTCCCTCGCAACGACTACAGCTCCTACATTAGGTCTTAGTTCTACTTCCGTAAATAGTTCACAAACTAAAGTAACTAATTCTAATGGTGAGTAACGTTTATACTTTAATGATTCAAATTATACAATCGAATGACAGTGATAAATTTTGACATAATTTTTAAATTAGCGGTACCGAAAAGTACATCGAGTGGTGTAGTAACGGGTAGTAGTGCAACTGGAAATATGACAGGTGGCGGTGCAGCGGGCAGCATGACACCGATGTTGAGTCACCAGTACATTATGGGTCAAGGTGTACCTTACGCGTTTCAGCAACCAATGTACAGTTACGAAGAATTGCAGCTTATGCAGCAAAGAATACCACACATGGTCAGTTTACCATTTGATTGCTCTATTTATTTATGCAAATAATTCAAGTACAAATTATTAATTTTCCAATATTAAAAATAATTTGTACTTGATTCAATTAAGATGCTTCATTAGAGTAACGTACACTTTTAAATGAAGTGCATTGTTCTTTCTCATATAAATATTAATTATACTCCTTGTAAGAATAATATTAGCATCTCTGTTTAAAAAAGAAATATATTTCGGGTGTACTACTCTGGAGCGTGCTATTCTATTTTATGTTATGATTATCTAGTAAGAAGAATGCTGAAGTAATTGTTTCTTTAATGCTTGGTAGCTGCTCGTTACTTCAATATTTCTTTTTTTCCTTCACTTTGTTTTAAGGAATCATGAATTTGTTATTCACATCCTCATGGTGATATAAGAAATTCACTCTAGTTTATTTATAGTGAGATGTCGTATCAAACAAATAATTGAACAAATTTTATTTTATGGAACACTATAGAGTAGAAAATTAAGAATGTCTACAATCAATTTGAAAAAATACCATAAAAAATTTAATTCGTTAAAGTTTAAATTTTAATCAATAATATAAAATAACATTTTGATCGTAGACTTGCTATACACCTTTCTTTCTTTCTTTGTTATTGATTTTATTTATTTTATATCTTATATTATATATTTAAAACTGTACAAAGTTATATAATGTTATAATTTTCGAGTGGTTAGGTTGTACCTTCTTGTGGACATAAAATATAATATATCTATTGTTATTATATATTGTAAGAGATTAATATTTTATATGGTTAAGAAGTATTTATTAGATTAAACGGAAGTAAAGGTACAACCAAACTGCGTGTTACCTGCCCTGAACCTAGTTCGCGTAGCCTTAGATATTAGTTAGCCTTCTTGTATTTGGAGTACACAGTGTATGCATGTAGTTTTGTGTTTGGCCTTCCTGACTAACCTGCAGCCAACTACTGGTTACTATGACGCGGCTTTGGGCTATCAGACAACCGGCCCTGCTACCAGTCTCGGTGGCGGACGAGGAGATGCACTTTCCGGTGTACAAGGTGTCCAAGGAGTACAAGGTGTTCAAGGAGCCTATACCAGTATTAGTGATGCCAGGTTCGCCAGAAACGACAGCAATGCATCTCCAGTTCCATCTACTATGTCTCAACAGGTGAGATTTATGATTAAGCATTTAGTAGACTTGACGATCAGCTTTACAGTGTTGTTGTAATACTTGGCCATGGCCTTGATTCAATTATAAGATTGTGTTAAACTTAAATTATCTTCTATTCAATTATTTTCAGACTGCTACGCAACATCAGCAACCAATGATGAATCCTACACTTCCACCAACGTATGCATATTTTGCGTACAGCGGTGGAATAATGCCAGGTGGGTTTCAATATGGAACCCCTGCCATTTATCCTGTAAGTTCATTGACATTTATTAAATCATTTTTATTTCAAATACATTATAATGGAATTTTTTTTTCTTTTTTTTTCTCTTTCTCTCTCTCACTTTCTCTCTTTATATTTTTTTACCCAAACAATTTATTATAGCAGATAGCTACTGCTGGTAATGCGGGTACAAACAGTGGTGCATACAGTGCTAAACCAGGAAGTTATACATCTGGATACGGTGCTAATGCAAGCTACGATGCGTTAGCATCTGCCGGCCCTTCAGCCGAGTACAAAGGTGGTGCCGGAAACAGTTACACTAGTACCCAAACTGGTAAAACGGGAACATCTACTGGAAATACTAACACTGGTGGATCGTCTGCAACTGACATAAGTGCCACTATGTATGCAAAGAATCATGTAGCGCTTAGTAAAGTAAACGTAAGTGTTTTCATCAGCTTATTCGTGATAAAAGGAAATTTATAGATTTTAAGTTGATCAATAATATTTCAATTTTTTATTGCTATCGTTTTGTTATGTTATTTTATTTTTATTTTTTCTTTTTTTAGTCTTATGACAAACAGACTTTTCATTCAGCAACACCGCCGCCATTTAGTATTACTGGCAGTCAGAACGCTGGTTTGCCTGGTGGATATGGAACACCACATTTGTTTATCCCAACTATGCCCCATCAATTGCATCAGCCACTTCATCAAGATGGTGGAAGCAGCACAGGTCAAAGGTCTAATACAAGTTCCCAAAATAAAGCCCAAGCGAAACCTGGATATAGTCCTAGTTATTGGACTGGAAACAATTAAAAACTTTGGATTATACAAGGAAATGATAAATGAAGCACCATTTTAGACAAACTACAACTTCGCCATTGTGATACACGGTGGTGTGAGATATGGACATTGACATAAATGACACGAAGAACACGAGACAATTTTTTTTTTCTTTTTTTTCCTCTGTGAAACTAAATGATTCTAGTACGACACGAGTCAATGTAAAATGTAAAATGAATCTTAAAATGTGGAAGGATTAAGCAATTTTTATTGGTTTTGTGTTTAACGGGGTAAACATATTATTTCTTGCATAGATCTTTATAATGCAATTGGTCGAAGAAGCATTATACCCTTTTTACTTAGTCGTATTAATTTCTTTATTCTCATAATATTACATAATATTATGTTGGATTACACGAATCCCTTAACACGTTGTCTTACTTACAATTCTTTAATTGCATTAGAAAGTTTTTGGTGTGTATAATGCAGTATGTATGTTTATATATAAATATATTTTTCTTAAAAGTGAAATGTGCTATACAAAAAGCAAAGGACAGTCAAGTGCAGTGCAAAAAATTGCATAGTTCTTCCAAATGTGAGGCACACTCGTGCCAAATAAATTTATAGCGTTTATAACGTATGAAATCGTGGAACGTATGATCATACTTATTTGTCAAGGTAAAACAAAGATGAGCAAAATTTATTGTAGTATGTTGAAACGCTACAAAAAAAATCAATATTTGTGAGTAGCATCACTCTCGTGTGAAATACTGGAAAGATGATCTAGAAAAGTAATTGACTGTTAAATTTACTCCCGATCTCCTATCTGTATACTACTGTGCAATTGCGAATATACTGCATCGACTGTAAAGGGTGATAGTTTTTTTTTTTTTTTTTTTTTTCTTGTAAAATGTAGGCATCTCAGCTCACTAACATCTAAAGTGCTTCTTTACATGAAAACAAAGCACCCCATTCGCGATGAAACGTAAAAAACTATACTACTGTAAATTACAATTATTGTATGTATTTAACCATGAAACATCAGATATATAAAGTTATAATCGTCATAATGTTGTCACTTTTGGTATTTAAAAACGGATGTATAACCGCACTAGTTTTGCATTCTTGCGCGCACCCACATATACATACATTTAATTTGGTCACCTTGCATTTCTTCTAGTTACCAGAATTTATCAACGTTATATTTTATTAACAAAAAAGCTATTAAACCAAAAAAGAAAGCTATCGTCATACCATATTTTCAAAGAATGTTGGATTCAAAATGATAACGGTACTTATTTAAATATATCTTATGTTTATGAAAATAGCGTTGCAGATTAAACAGTGCCACAAATACTAAAGAGAACAAACAGAATTCAATAATTTTTTTGTGGTGCCTTGAATAAAATTCAGATAATAGAGTTCAAACATCCGCATTACGCGGATTCTCTCATAACTTTTTACAATCCTTTCATACAGTAAGTTGTATTATCTAAAACGTACATTACTTTATTCTTATTCATATATTAACTTCTACTAATTAATCTATATCATTTACATAATTTATCTTTTAGAAAATAATAGTTGATGCTTTAGTTTAATAACAACTTTGAAGTTTTTGTTTGCAGAGAGTATTGTTCGTCTTTTTTATAAATTTATAGTTTTAAAAACATTCAAAAGATTTTCGAATCATAATTATATTGTTAATTATAATACATTTGAAAACGGATAAATAATTCATTTGTCAACGAATAATTTATAATTCTTACCAGATAGTTACACCAACTTTAAAATGATATTTTTAAAGTTTATTATGTAAGGAAGTTCTTCGGATATAGAAAGAAAGAAAAAAATTAAAACACGTACTATAACATTCTATTTGATGTTTACAAGATGTATAAGTCCAAATAATAATCTTACGTGACTATGTCGTAAGTTCTTCAATTTCTTTTTTACTTTTTGCCGATTCGTACTCATTTTTAGAATCTGCTTAAAAAACTGTAATATTTGTTAATACATAAATAAAAATGAATTTTAGTTGATCAAACTTGAAGTGTTGAATAAGTTTAGTTATGGAATATTAAATATAGACTTCAGATATGTTTATGATCGGATTAGCTAATTCTTTTTGAGTTTTTTAATGAATTTGTTATGAATATGATCCTAAGAATATAAAACAAAAGAAATGTGAATGTTAATATATTGCTAATAAATATTAACGATAATTTGTATCATTTTTTATTAGATTATAATAAAAGAAGAAAATGCAATTGCTGATTCCATCTGATAAAAAGAAAATCCGTACGATTACACCATTTATGCTGATTAGAATTGTGCTGTACAGTCATAAAGTAATCAGGATGCAAATCGTTTTTGAAAGCTTTTACTTTACATTTTTACATTATGGATAGTGATCATATTACCAAGTAACTGCTATCGTTAAGGTCATATTAAGAAGTAAATGAGCAAAAAATATGAATAAAGTGTTTCCATGAGGTGCTACTAAAATTTTTACAAGTTAGCATGTGTATCATACTTGGAAATAAATTGTTTGATCATAAAACTACACCACGTACCGTCGATATGAAGGAGAAGTAAATAATTGTAAGTAAACTCCTGTTAGTAATTGCATATAACGTATATATAAATGTATACAAAATTGACCGACATGAATATTAATAAGATATATCTGAAAAATTGTGGAAGACCAAATGTAGAATAACTGAAACAAAAAAAAAACAAACAAACAAACATGTAAATCTGTAATCATAAATTATAAGACAAAAAAAAATGATCGATTTTGTCGTTATCAGATCAATCCTTCGATGCGGATTACTTGTTCAAATTAACTATAGATACCTTTGCAAATTTAATGCATCATATTAACAACATTGATTAATGACTTTGAAATAATCTCTTCGAAGAGAATTAAAAATATGCATAAAACTTTTAATAATGATCTAATTGTAAATTATAAAATTAATTTTATTTTACAGAATGTAATAAGTTAAATTTAAGTGCCGAATTATGTGTAGATTAAAAAACAATTTTTTGTTTTGAACATTCTGCTTAAAACAAACGTTGTAAGTTCAATTACTGTTCAAAATGTTTCGATTATTTCTGAAATTGAAAAATACTCATTTTTATTTGAAAAATTAATGTTTTATATTTTGTTGATAGCTTAACAATCAGAATTGTATATTCAGAACATTTTCATTTATTAAAGGTATGCATATATACATAAATATATCCATACATAATATTCAAGTGAATGATAATAAGAAAATGATCCTTTCTTGTTTTATGTCGATACCATATTTTAAAGTGTTTCGCGTTTCATATTTATGCTCAAATAAATATAGGAGCAGATATACTAAATGCAATGTATAATGCAAAATAGAAGAGGATGCAAAATATTCTAGAAGAAAATGATGTAAACGAAATGTAAAATTCAGAACAATTTGTTCTTATAATTGTACTAATTATTATATATTAATAATTTTTGTATTTTTGTCAAATATTAATCTATTCAATGAAAATGCAAAATGCATTATTGCGTCATTACTGCTATTATATACTTATTAAAAAAATAGCTATTAGTGTGTATAAATATGAATATCTAAGAATAAATGTATTGAAAGAATCCTATCAGGTATATATATATATATATGTTTATATATATATATACACACATACACACACACATATATATATATATTATGCACAATACTATAAGTTAATGACAATTATTACACAATTTTTAACGTTTATAAGAATGTAAAAACAATATTAAAAAAAATAAATGATCAAATTATTTAATTGAAAATTAAGTATAACTAAAGTTTTTAATATATTCAGAAACAAGAGTGATTAAAAATAACTTTTAATTAATATTTAAAATCAGTCAAAACTATTTAAGAAACTGATACATTTCTGTATGTGTATATTAATTTAGAAAATTATCATTATTAATAAAAATTAATTGAACTAATCAGCAGCATTAACTTATGAATAAATTATGATAAAAATAAAAATTTTCGAAGTTAAATAGGATGATTCTCTCGCTAAGTAACACCAAAGAAAATGTCGCTAAATATGCTGATTATGAGATGAATAATGAATTTTTTTTATACCTAACATACACGTAGCCACAGTGACACAGGACTTTCCAGAAATAGTATATAGCTCGAGAACTGGATACGTTTCATGTTAAAATTAAATTTCTTTATCAGTTTGTAATTCGTGGCTTCGTTTTCGAAATATAAGCAATTAAAGATAGGGGAATGGACTTCCGGCGCATGCGATTCGTGCTTAGTCGGTATTTAAATAGAGGAACGCGTGAAAGGACAGAGGTGCATATACAGGATGAAACGAAAAAAGTTCATAACTTCTAGAATACATAATATTTGCTAAATAATGACAAAGAACCTAATAAATATTATCAACCGAAAAAGTTAATAATTTCAAAGTTAAAAACAATTTTTTTTTAGTTAAAGTGAGTAACTTTCTCGCTTCGTATTGTAGTTTTTAGACGATACATGCAAAGTGACTGTTGGCCGCAGTTCTTTTTCGAATTTTAAAATGAATTAAATATGCGAGTGTTCTCGTCTTTGTATGTATCTTTCTATATAAATAGTGAGTTAAGAAAATTGATACACACATATTAGTTACTTGCTCAGCTGCTGATTATTCAAACTGGGCACACCGGAAGTAGACTTCCTAATATTTAATTGTTTATATTTTAAAAATGAAGCTGCCAATTGTAAATTCGTAAAAGAATTTTCGATTTATTTAGCATGGAAAATAAGCAAATTTCAAAACGTTTACCATTTTTGGGATATTCTGTATATACATATATATATTCTCTCAACATATATATGTATATATAATTGTTAACCTAAGTGAACATGAAACAAGTTTAACGTTTTTTAAAACAATATGTAAAAGCATATGTATAAAAATGTTTACAGTATAATATACAAATACATATAAATTAATAGCGTTTTTGAAAAAAGTATCATGCTAATAAATATAAAAAGGAATGGTATAATGTACGTCTTACATGAAATTGTAAATAAAACAAGAGAAGAAGAAAAATATAAATATATATAAATACGCAATAATAATGTTTTATAATCATTGTTTTTTATGAATACTCATAACTTGTATGAAATTATGAAAGTTATTTAATAGGTTAAATGTTGATGTATGAGTAACTTTTAATTTCAGTTTACAAAATGTTATATTTTAATAAACTTATCAGTATTTAATGTTGTGAATCTTGTGAATAACATAGAATGCTTACTATGTGGCATCAACAAGTATTTGCTTTTGATGCTAAGTATAATGCACAACGTGTAAATAAACTTCCTACTTTAGGTTTGTATATATTTTATAGTTCAATATATTAGACTTTATTAAAACATGAAAATAATGTTCTTGCAGGAATGCTCTACATTCGTCGCAGAAATCAATTACTAAAAGAAAAATTTACCAAAGACCCAACAATTCGAGAAAATTATTTGAAACTTAGATCAAAATTATTATTTTTACGATATGGTGAGAATTTAGAGCAAAACAGTCTTAGCAGTCATACAACAGAAGAAGAAAAGTCAGAAATTAAAACAAAATTGCACAATGTACAACGAAAATCAACTGCAGAAAGTTTTGCTTTTGATGGAGTACATCATGTTTTTGATCAGCATAATGCACCTGTAACAGTACTTAAATTTGCAAACAATGATAGATCTAAACTATGTTGTGCATCACTGGATGGATTATTATCAATATGTAATACTATTAGTACACCTCCAAAAGTAATAGCTTTATTAGCAGGTCATAAAAAGGGTGTCACATCGTTAGACTGGAGTACTAGTAATGATCTTATAGTATCATCTTCTTTGGATTGTACAATAAGACTCTGGAATGTGTCAAACATAGAAACTGGCCCAAATTGTTTACGAACAGTTAATGATCAACAACGAGCAGAAGTTCTATGCTGTGGATTTATACCCATAAATAATAATTTAGTTGTTGCTGGCAATTCTCTAGGACTTGTACAAATTTTAAATATATCTACTGGTATATACACCCGTGGTGGTTCCTGTAAAATTGGTGGCAAAGTTAGTTTTTTCCACTGTTACTAATAATATATATATATTCAGTACTCTAATTTAGAAAGAAAACATTTCTGTTTATATTCAATTTAAAAATTGAAAGTCATAAGTAATTCAAAAAGAAAAATGTTTAAATATCTTTCTGTTTTAGATTTTATCATTAGCTTGTGAGGGTAGTGGTGGTCTGGTAATATGGGCTGGAAATGATAGAGGAATTATTATGTCATTTCAATTGGAACCAGGGATGGGACGATTAACGAAATTACGAAGAGTACAGGAAACTGGTGCAATGATAACTAGTCTTTCCTGGCGTTCATGGCTCTCAAAGGATAATCCTTGGCCAGCACTTTTAGTGAGCAGTGCTTGTAATGTAGTACTGCTGTATCATATCATTGATAACCAAGGTTCCTTATCCATTTGGACAAAGTATCCAATAAAACATAAGTAATATACAGTTTAATTACATTGTAAAAATATTTACAAAATTATTTATAAGTTAAGTATATTGTCTTTGTCTTTTACAGACAACATTTTGTAAGATCCACTTTTTGTCCACAAATGGAAACATGTTTAATAGCTACGGGTTCTGAAGATGGTACAATACATTTATTAGATTCTGCAAGAGAAGGCAAGGCAGCAAAGATTAATCGACTTCAAGGCCATGCAACACCAACACTTGCTTTATCTTTCAATTATGATGAATCTCTTCTTGCGTCTGCTGATTATCAAGGACTTATTATTCTATGGCGTAATCGTCAACGTCATATATAAAACTTTTAATACAAACAACAAAATATTATAGAACATGATGTTGTAAAAATAATTGAAAGTTAAAATTGTTTATAATAATATTTGAAGTATTATATATGTTTTTGTAAATTTTGAATAAATTAATTATTTTATCTATTTTTATTTCGATCTTAATTATTTTCCTTTGGAATAAATGGACTTAAAACAATTAGTTAAAGTGTAAAAAAAAGATTTTATATAAACATGAGAAATTACAGTTAATATGTAGTAACGGTATAGGAAATAATAATAATAAAACATGTTCTACACAAATTGGCATTTGTTTTGTATAACAATATATTAATTGTTCTCTATTAATATTCTATGTTATAATGAGCATAAAGTTAGCATTAATAATAATAATGATAATAATAATGATAATAATAATAGTAATAATAATAATAATAATAATGGTGATGATAATGATGATAATGATAATGATGATGATGATGTTAATGATAATAATAATAATAATAATAATAATAATAATAATAATAATAATAATAATAATAACAGTAATAATAATAATCGTACTGGTAGTAAAATCGCATAACTGCAATACTATCAGCAATAGTCACAGAATACGTTTTTAATTTTGCACATGTAATGAAATGATGTATCGGTATAAGTACATATTAAATATGTTATTATTTATTTTTTGTTTTTTATTAGTCTAATCTATTCCTTGTTGTTATGCTATGAGTTAGTTTTATTGTAGCAATATTGAAAACATTGAAAGATATTTTTTGTGAAAGTTGTATAATATTAGTCATAATAATTAACTTATCATTGGTATTTGTTGTTCTAATATTCAAATAAATACTTACATATTGTGAATTTAATATTTAATACCATGTTCGAAATAATCAACTTTTTTTTTCTGTGCACTTACATTGTATCTAAAATTTACTAAACTTTGTTCTTCGATAAAATTATTTTAAACATTAAAAATTATTGGAAGAATTATGTAACGTGTTTAAAAAATATTTTAAAATAATATCCAACAAAGTACGGTAACATTTTCTATGTTACCTTTATTTGGAATTTTACCTTCTTGATTTACCAATCAATAGAAATAAAAGTGCACAAATTGTGCCCATCACAGTTCTAGTAAAAATAACAAATAATACATTTATAAAATTATTCGTATATGAATTATTATACATTTCTTTTCAACTAAACATCGAGACCCGATACTAGTATTGTCTCTCGCTTGATACTATAATACTTTTAAAGTAGAGAGCTGTTTTCTACTAATACAACTTTGACATAACATTAAAAAAATATCATATTTAAAGGTAACGACGATCAAAAATCAATAAAGATAGTTACCATACGTTATCGATCAAATGATAATTACATTAACTTATGCGAATGATACTTCTTTGACAGTAATTAAACGGTGTTTGATAAATATTTACACATGAAATGAAATTATTCGATAATTCTAATGTAGCTTCTGCAAATCGATTGTCTGCTATCCGATTTAATTAACGATTAATATTTATATTTTTTTTTTTCATAGTCATGAAGCTAATAGTATAAAAAATTATGTCAATATCAGCTCTATATATATATATATATATATATATATATGAATGCATTTCTATATAACAAACAAAAATTATACAGTTTAATATAATGCTATGGACAATCGATTGATCTCAGCCACAATAAAGTTTGCTACATTTTATATACAATAATTCGAGATTCATTTAATAGTGATCTCACTGAATACAGTAATTGCTATACTTTTGCAACGAAATTATTTCGGACGGACTTCAGCTAAATTATCTCTTAAAATTTTACTATCGACTTCAAAATGTGTTAGTCGTGAGTCAAAACACTGTATTTGTAGGCTCAATTTTTTCTTGACTATCACACTGGGCACTTTTTGTGGAAATCAGATCAATACCTTTTTCTTGTTGAAGATCGTCGGGAGGCACCATTGGTAAAATATTATGATTTAAGGAGTTTGACAAAAAGTGTTGGTCGTGTGTAAAGTTCATAGTTTGCGACGAATCTGATTCTTTTTCCTTATCACTTGATTGTTCTATGCCATCTTCTTTTATTTGTTTCGCGGAAACAAATGGTGAGCCATTTGTTGATAAGTTTAATTTTAAACGATTCCTAGTATGTCTTAATTCTCCTAACTGATATTGTTGACCGTAATTACAATCGTTTAGTAATTCTAATTTATTTTGTTGTACTTCTAATCGATTACCATCTACTTCATCTTGTTCTTCGTTTACTGATGTAGAAGCACCAGGAAAAAATTGACTTACATATTTACTGTCGCTAGCTTGAAACTGAAATGGACGATTTGAACTGCTCACAAAAAATTCTTCACTTTCTACAATAAAAGGAAAAAATGTATAGAATTATAAATAAGATTTCTTTTAACAAATATAAATTTCTTCGAAATATTTAGATATAACAAAGATTGAAAACTGAGACATACCAGCCTGGCTAACATCATCATAGTCTAAAGGATATAAATCTAATCGTGGTTCATCTATCATTTCTTCCCAATCTGAAGAAAAATAAAAAATATAGTTAATTAAATTTCTTTTTCATTTACATTTAACGGTTAAATAAATGATACAATTAAAGAAAATATTATAATACTCTAAAGTATTTAAGTTATACCACTATACGATGTTGGCTCCCACGTAGTAGTTGTTTCTCCTTGATTCTCTGTAGTTAATGTCTCTTTTGGATATTCATATACACAGTGGTAGCGCTGTTTCTTGAACCACACGCTTTTCTTTTGATCCTAAAAAATCATACATTACCATTTTGAGAAAAGTTATTAAACTATGTTTATACTTTTTTTAAACAAATAAATATGCATGTGAGCAAGTGTAATTGATAAATATGTTAAAATAACTAAACATCTTAAATCAAATCTGTAATACAACTAATACCATTTTGTAATACAGGGTCTCCCACGCAACTGGAACAAGCTATATCTCCCAAGCTAAAACTTCTCTGAATTATTCCGATCTCTCGATAAATATTACGTTACAAATACGAACATGGGGGCTAATGCCGATTGGGATACGTCTCTCGATACAGCCTTGCAGCCTCAGTACCATTTTGATTGCACTTGTTAAACAAAATGAACTCGTTTACTATTCGTAAATGCCATGATTTCGAAGCACTAGGTCAACAGACCATCGCGCACGGGTAGTGAATAACCACTGATAGACATCTTAATGTTATGGTGACTGGTATTAGCGGCTGTTCTATGTTTACAAACATTGTAATGAAACATAACGTAGGAATTTCAGAACATTTGCCGGGAGACCGAAATAATTCAGAGAACTTTAGCTTCGATAACTTCCAATCGAATAAGTTTAGGACATAAGAATGTGTCGCACTTGTATATAGAGTATAAGAAACTGCATTGATTGATGTAGCCAAAAATATAGGTTCCCTTTAAAAAAAAGTGCAGTTGCGTTTTTTTGATGCACCAATCTGATGCCATTTAACTTTCACTTCTAACATCTTCTTCTATCCCCATCCGTTTAGGAGGTACAGCCTGTTCCAGTTGCGTGGGACGACGATGGACAGTCGTGAAGGGCACTCAGATAAAAATAGTTGGATTTTAAGTGTAAACTTTCATTCGCCTTAATTATTTTCGTGAATGAAAATAAAAAAAAGGTATATAAGATGTCCTGTACATAGATAAGTAATATACCTACCAATTCTTCCTAGCAGCAAAAATGAGGATAAATAAATTAGAAATATCTATATTATAATAAAGAAAATTGATGAATATTAAACTAATTTAAAGCTTACGTTAGATTTTAATGTTTTATCCGGAGATCTTAATGCCGAACGATGAGGGGCTAACGTTGCATTCCAAGCAGATGGTGTAAACTCTTCTTCTTCTTCCTCTTCTACTTCCACACCAGCTTCTTTTTCTTTCTCTTCTTTTTCCTCTTCTTCATCCAACTCATTTTCAATATCATTTACCACTATTTCTTCATTATTACATAAACTACTTCGACTTTGAATCTGTTCAATATGTGGTTCATTGTAACGCTAAATAATAACGTAAAATTATTATATATAAAAAATAACATACAAATTCAACATATTTATCCCTTTATTTGTAAAATATATATACCTTCCAAACAAACTCTCCCGAGCTAGAACTGTTATCCTCGCCTTCCTCCTCTTCCTCTTCTTCATTCTCTTCTTCGTCTTCATCCTGACTACCCCATCCATGCTCCGTTCCAAAACTTGTTGACATTAGATTATCTTCTAATGGTAAAGGCAGTGGTAATGGGAAAGATGAAGGTAACTGTTGCCATTTAGATTCTTCTTCGGGGCTTGGTAAAGGCGCTCCTCCGCTTGCAATCATGATATGCGATTTGTCATCACGGGAACGAACTATCGAACAGTTATAATCCAAGTTTTCTTCTTCTGAGAGATCCTCGTTGGTTGTGTCTCTTTCATCGTCCTGTATTTTTTCTTCTAATCCCTCGAACATAATCATTTTATTTGTTCGAGTATCAATTAATAATACATCGTCTGAACCGACGGATTCTTTCGAAGCAATCGATACATCTCTAGAATTTGATATTAAAGATTCTGAAGTGAGAGTACTTTCTCGTTCCTCTTGGATCGGACTAAGTGGAGTACCGTACACATTATACCTACATTTGATAAAAAAGAATTTCTTAAGTAATCGATTTCTTAAGTAATTGACTATTATTAATCAGTACCATATTATAGAAGTTATTGCTGGGAATTAAAAGGTACCTTATTGAAATACCCACTCCTCCACTGCCTTGATTAGAAGAATCTTCACTATCATCATCATCATCATCCCATTTATTGTCTATCTCGTTAGACACAGGATTATCATCGTCGTGTGATTCTAAAGGTTCAACAACAGACATTTGAGCACAGGGTAACTTTTCTCTAAGTTCGTTTCGAATTGCCGTCACAAATTCTTCTTCTATATCAAATGATACATAAGAATTATCACTCCGTAAACTCATTGTAGAACTATCTTCGTCTTCGACTTCATTTTCATGTACAGTTTCTTTTTCATTGTCGTTCTCTTTTTTGCTTTTACTTTCATTTTTGTTCGCACACTCACTTTCATTTGTGCTTGCACATTCGCTTTCTTTTTCATTTTCAATTTTCTGTTCATTTGACAAACACGGTTCTAATTTTTCACTGGAATAATTTGTCTTTAATAATGTATTACCCGGTATTCGTTGAAAATCAGACTTAGAATTATATAATTCCGTTAATTCAGTTCTTTCTTCGTTTTCATTGATTTCTGCTAAATTAACATTAAAAGTAGAACTTTCATTATGTTCTGTTTCAAACTTATCTGTATTTGTATGAACTAGTTTACTTTCTGTATAATTAATTGAAGGTAGGTTTTCGGTGATTTTTTCAGATCCATGCAGTGTTGAATAATATTCAGCATCAAGAATAGTATCAAGCTCAAACAAAATCTGCAGCTGTTCTTCTTCCGCACATGTTGGCACATTCACAACAGAATCAGCAGAAGTCGAAGGGACTGAAGGACAAACGTTCTCTTCTTCTTCGCAGGATTCTTTATCTCTAAATCCAGAATCAGAACTTTGCTCATCATCAGGAGTAGATAATTGTTTCCTTTCTTCTTCAGCTTCAGTTGGTAAACATTTTCGTTCTATATCCGTGTCTTCTCCATTGGAGAACTCATCGTTCGCATCATACACAGAGCGTTTTGTAAACTGTGGTGTATCTGGCGTTGATTCAACGGTTACCATTAATTCTGGTGTACCATTATCTTGTTTTTCAGCTGAAGATTCTGTATATTCGTTGAATTCACATTCATCTAAGAAACCAGGTACTTTTTTTTCTAAAGCAGAATCCAATGCATGATTCCAAAGTACAACATCAACTAAGTTGCTTTTATCAGCCTCAAATTGAACCGAAAAATTATCAGAAAAACAAGTATTGTTATTGTTTTCGTGTTTAGATATATTGTTACATCGAGACTCATTTTGTTTCATCTGTTCAAAAGATGTCTCATCAGGTACGTACCGAAGAAGAGGAAGATCGGGTTCTCCTTTCGATAGAAGTCTTAATACATGCTTGTCGGTACGGGTTTCTGTGTTTACATTCGTAACAGGTGTAATATCAGTGTTTGTAACAGATTCTTTATTATCTAATGACAATCTTAAAATTGGCGTCTGACCTTGATCCATGGTTAATGTTAACAATTTTGGCCTTTCAGAATTATCTAACGTCTTGACTTTATTAGCATTATTCGGAAATGGATCCCGTAATTTTCTTAATGCTTCGTCAAATTCGTCCGTATGGACGCTATGTCTAAGATCGCTATCGCTACCTGTAGCAGGTAACTTTTTCTTTCCATGTTTGTCTGACATTTGAGTTCCCATTGATAACTCGGCATCAGAATCGAAATCGATATGTACAAGTACCATTAAATCGGTAACAGATTTGGATTTTTGTTTCACTTTTTCCGAATAAACTCCTTGTTCGATCCGACCTTTCCAACTTTCTTCCTCGGTTTCAGAACTGGATTCATGTTGAGTAATATTTTGAACATTTGGTACATTTTTTACTAATTCACCTGGTCCAAGACGAAATGACGATTGCCTTAGTGTGTCGTCAACGATAGTAGTCCAGTAATCTGAATCGATACTTCCTCGAAGATCCTGTAAGCTAGCACTTCGGACGTGTTTAGTCGTATTAATTCGTAAACTCTCCCATCTTTGTTCAAAGTCCAAATATTCTGTATGTTCATTCAAAAGGAATTGCTTCACTTCATCCAAATTCGGTCTTTTCTGTGGATTTAAATTCAAACATAAATGAATAGCTTGATATATGTTTGATGGACAGTTTTCTAGGTAGGTTTGCAACACTTGTATACCATTTGATAAAGGATCAGTTCTTAGAGATAACAGCATCTGAATTACTTGTTCGTCGCTCTTATTGTGATATGGCCTGTTTCCCCAAGTAACAATCTCCCAAAGAAAAATAGCATAACTCCACATATTCGCTTGAAATGTAATCTCTCTTGTTTCGATAGTGGTATCGGTACATTCTATGCTTTCTGGTGCTGACCATCTAATCGGTAATGCACGATCTCCAACCACATAATAATCTTCTGGATATTTTTCCACACAAGTTCCATAGTCTCCCAATTTTGCTGATAAATCTGATGCTACTAAACAATTTCTGGCAGACAGATCTGTATGTACAAATCCGTGATTGTGCATATGTTTCAAACCAGCAACAATGTCCAGTGCAATTCGAATTGGAATATTTTCTTTAATGAGTGCTTCTTGAGATTTTTTATCATGGTTTGATAATAAAAAATCTTTCAGATCACCTGCTGAACATGATTCGAACAGTAATAGATATGGATCAGTTTCTAGGCAGAAACCCAGCAGAGTCAAAATATTTGGATGTTGTAATTTTAAATACGGTGTGGCTTCGCCAAGAAACCAAGCTTTTTCTTTTGTAGTAGCTTCTTCTGTAAGAATTCTAACAACAACACCACCATTTTTGGAAGTCCTTTTATGTCCTTCCAAATCTGCACGGCCTTCTACAACTTTTCCAAACCAACCATGACCGATTTCTCTTAAATACTTTAACTTTTCTCTAGGTACACATAATTCTTGCGTATTAAACCATTCATGACAATGTTCCGGGAGAGCGTTAGAATGAGAATCGTGTTTTTCAAAAAATGATGTCGATAGCGGTAAAGGTTTAGGTTTCGAAGAATTTTTAGAGCCTGATATAATATGCTCCACAGGTAAGGGTTCAAACTGTACCCTATCCGCAACTGCTAACATTCTTGGAACATCTAATTCTAAACCATCAACAGAGTGCTCAAATACTGATTCTTGTCCAATATTGTTTCCATCTTTGAATTCCTGAAATATGAAAATATTATTAATCTTCCAATTTTTTTCTTCTTTTATAAAAAAGAAAAAATTAACATTCTAAAGAGATAAAAATGCTATACATTATATCATTATATATTTATTAATCATTTTTATTATCAATACTCAGTTCAAAAAAAAGAAAAGAAAAATAACATTTCCGTTTTTTATAAGTATATAAATATTAAACATGCAACTACTTTGAAATATTCCAAAATAAAATAAAAATTATAACTAATTATTTATGTTATGATTAAAATATTTAATATTTAATTGTATATTTTAAAATAATAAACTATTAATACATAACTCTTTCCATATGCATAATTAAAATTCTATATTAACAAATTAAGATAACTATGTTTTTAAAAACAATGACATCTAAATCTGTTTCCAAAATACCTTTATACTTTAAATTATATTTCTACTATATTTTAAGCATTATTAACAAAATACAACTTAATAATAAAACTATTTAATGTTTTAGTGTCTTTTTGTAAATATTGTTTTCAAATTTCTAATGCAGAACCACTTATAGCTTTACAGTTACCTGGTTACATTTTTCTGCTTTGTCCTACAATTAGAAATGTATAAATCATTGTTAAAATGTTGAATATCCGCAGTAACAACTTTTACACACAATTACATCCAATAATGAATTACCTGAAATCCTTTAGGTCGTCTAGGTCTTCGACAACACAGACATCCAACTAAAGTAAATGCTGTTGCAGTTACGCTTAAGAGACCAACTGTGTACTGCATCCAGTATCGTTCCCATTTTGATGAAGTATAGATGTGTGACAAATCTGCTACAGGTAAAATAACCTCTCACATGTAACATGTTACCCAAAGAAATGTCAAAATATGTCATTAACGTACCTGTTCTTATTGAAGATGATACAGGATAGGCTGTAAGAGTCGGTAGACCCGCCCAAAACAGCCAACATATCCAGCATAATATAATATTCAGCATTGCGCATTGAAACTTTTCAATGACGATCGTAATCTATTTAAGTCATTCTTAAAAATTTATGACCTCTTGAAGCATTTCATAATTGACGAAAAAAAGATTTATTAAATCGTAACACGTTCTAATTTTACGACACACAAATCGCAGTTTTTCGTAATCTCATGTTTCTGATATCTACAATATATTGAAAACTACCTTCGATTGTAGGAAATGTTGTGGAATGATTTTGTCACAGCAATAATGAAATGTTGTAATAGTATGTAAAATAGAAATACACTTTTTTTAGGGAAACCACCTGGGCCAAGCATGATACGTATCATAAAACGAATACAATACAATCGGCCACGGTCCGGTTAGAAGGTAGGCGTAAAATCACCACGCTTGCCAAACCCAGTTCTATTCTTGCGCCTCTATTCTCTCTATTGCTCTCTTTCTACTTCTAATGCAGTAGTATCAAATACTATACAAATATATATTCTGACTGGATGAAAGCTCCAGACAGTAATGTTTTAATTAATGCTACGAGATATATCAAAAGCGAATAAACAATCCTTATTTCTGTTTACTATTCTTTCGTAAATAATTAACGTAGAAAGTTTACTCTCAATCAGATCATTTTAATATTAATTGTGTACGATAAGAATAATTATTCTTTTTTATCGAATTAATTAAACTTTGTAAACTTACATCCATAAATATATATGAATTTCAAACGATAGGATTAACTTTAATTTTATTAAATTGTATGACTATGATTTAATCTATTTAATAAATGAAGTAAAATATTGTTTGTATATATGTGTTACAATAAAACCATTAATTCAGTAAATGTATTAAAAAATACATTATATATAAATAACATACATTTTCTAGTCAATGTATATACTTACTAATTTGAAAAGTAAGTGTACTAATAAGTAATAAAATTCAAATTTTTATTAGATAGAGACACACATTTTTGTATCTGTTTAGTAATAGCAATGACTACAGATACTACAGGTAGTAGTACAGATAGTACAGATAGTATCTGTAGTCATTGGTAAAAGTATGCACAAACAAATACATATTTATCAGTTTTAAAAAATACGTTTATATTAACTCTAACCACATAACCTATAAATTTGATGTTCTATTTTAAATTCAGAACTCTATATAATATATAAATACATTTAGTTTCAAATTGAAATAATTAATAGGTATAATCAAATTTAAATAATTAATAGGTATAAGTTGAATTAGATTAGATACAATATCAAAAATGTTTCTATTCTAAATAAGTATTTATTTCATTTAATGTAACTAGGTATTTGTAAATTTTTTAAAAAAGCTGTTGTCAAGTTTTATTTTCATTTTTGAAATAAAAAAACAATTAACCTTATGATATTATATTTCCACTATTGTACGAAACAAACATAAAATTTATATATGGTACAAGCTGGATGGATACAAATCACAGCTATATCCATTTTCTAGCGTATAAATGAATGCATTTGTAGGTATAGCAAACATTTTTATAGTTAATTAACACTTACTAAAATCTTATATAATTGCATTCATTGACAAATAAGTGCATGCATTTACGATACTATTGCACTTTTACTATACGTATACATGTAAATATTGTAATATTATAATTATTGACTTTAAAACACAATAAAAGAAACACTTTTACACAGGGTCCCATGGTGTAATGGTTAGCACTCTGGACTTTGAATCCAGCGATCCGAGTTCAAATCTCGGTGGGACCTAGAAGTTTTTTCCTTTATATAAAATTTTTGTATAATAAAAATATATTATTAAGATCAATTAGCACTAATAATTGTATAACAAAATGTTGTTATTTTAATTGTATACAAAATTTTATAATAATATTTAATGTATTTTATTATGAAATATATATACCTTTTTGGATGAGTAATTTTAAATGGATGAAATATAATATTCATTATGTATTTATAGTAACATCATTATTTATTATTATTTGAATTTACTGACTACTAAATTCTTATTCTAATATAACAAAAATTATTGCAAGTATTTAGAAAGTAGCGCCTACTGACTGCAACTATTTTAATTTCTGATTCAAAAATGGTCTAAGTCTCCGAGGAGTAAAGGGAGATTTAGATTAGTTTCAATGTTAGTGGTAAATGGCACTATGGCGCTGATTTCGGTCATTTTATAAATATGGAGTTGAGTAGCATAGTAAATATATGAACAAAATGGTTTTTAACCTCTTGTTTATACTGCTTATAAAAACAAAATTTTAGAAATAAATTATATAAAATTTGTACTAAAATCGATAGAAATTTGAGAAACAATTTTGTACTATAAATATTACATATTGTATATAACACATATATATTATTAGGCAAATACATTTAGAAACAAAAAAATATATTTTAATTTTGTAATATAGACAAATATAAATTAATTTTATTATAAAATTATTTTAAAAAGTGTGCAATCATGAATGAGAAAAGTGATTCTGTTGTGATAGTTAAAGCAAAACCAGTTCGTAAAGTATTTAAAGCTCCATTTAAAATAAATAAAGTTCCTGAAGAAATTTTAAATGATCCGATATTAAATGCAGCTATTTCTGTATTACCGTCTAATTATAATTTTGAAATACATAAGACAGTATGGAGAATTAAAGAGGCAAAAGCCAAAAGAGTTGCGTTGCAAATGCCTGAAGGATTTTTAATGTTTGCTACAACTATAGCTGATATAATAGAAGAATTTACAGGTGCAGAAACTGTTATAATGGGAGATGTTACTTATGGTAAGAAGTCATAACATTTATTAATAAGAAAACAATTATATATGGATATAATTCCTTATTAAATTAATAAAATATATATGATATACAGGAGCATGTTGTATAGATGATTATACTGCAAAAGCATTAGGTGCGGATTTCTTAATTCACTATGGACATTCTTGTTTAATACCAATTGATCAAACAGTTGGTATTAAAGTACTTTATGTATTTGTTAATATAAAAATTGATTCTTTACATTGTATTGAATGTTTACAAGCTACATTATCAGTTACAACCAAAATAGCACTTGTGAGTACCATACAATTTGTGGGGACATTACAAGCAATTGCATTAGAAATGAGAAAAAGTGGTTATGAAATATCTATACCACAAAGTAAACCATTAAGTCCTGGTGAGGTATGTATATTTAAAATATTAAAAAAGTAAATTAGATTTAGTTTACAAAATGTATAAAATTATTAAATTATAATTTGTATATTTTATAAGATTTATATTTGTATAAAGATTTTAGGCTGTACTGCACCACAAATTCGATGTGTTGATGCAGTTGTTTATGTAGGAGATGGTCGGTTTCATTTAGAAGCAGCTATGATTGCTAATCCAAAGTTGAGAGCATTTCGATATGACCCTTATGAAAAGAAATTAACAGAAGAATTTTATAATCATGAAAAAATGCTAGAAACCAGATTAATGGCAATTGAACATGCAAGAGAAACTAGCAAATTTGGACTGATACTTGGAACTTTAGGAAGACAAGGAAATGTCAATGTTCTGAAAAATTTAGAAAATAAAATTAATTTGCTAGACAAAGAATGTGTGATTATATTACTCTCAGAAATATTTCCAGACAAAATTAAATTATTTAAGGGTATTGGAGCTTTTATACAGGTAATATTGTATAATCAAACCTTGTTTTATATACACATGCATAGATACAAGTATTATAAACTTAGAGAACATTGTACATAACATTTGTTTTATGTTATAGGTTGCTTGTCCACGTTTAAGTATAGATTGGGGTGCAGCTTTTGAAAAACCATTTCTTACACCATATGAAGGAGCAGTTGCTTTAAAAATGATAAATCATAATGCTGATAAACCATATCCTATGGATTTTTATGCTTCTGTTAGTCTTGGACCATGGACTCCTAATTATAAGGAATGTGACTTAGAAAAACAAAGTAATACCTGTTGTGGTAAATGTAAAGATAAAACATAAATAATAAAAGTTAATCTAATCTAATACTGTTAAAGAATTGTCATTTAAAAATTCCTAATCATTTTTCTGTTTTTCTTATTTTTACTTCAAAAGTTTATTCGAAATATAGGATTATTTATTTTTATTTGGATAAATTTTTAATTTTCCTTTAATAATTTTTAAGATTCTTTTTTGATATATAACTTTTTTTACGCGATTAATGATATGCATATTGTAATTATCTATAATTTTGTATATGCTTTTTAATATACTTAATTTTATATACAGTAACTCTGTGATTTAACTGTACAATAAACATTTATGCTATATTGAAATAAATTATATGCTATTTTAATCGGTGATAGGGTGATTATAGAAAGATACAAGGGTCCGCGTGGGCGAATTACGTCATACGCCCACCTGTAGCCGCGCACACGTATAAAGCTTTATGTGTATTACACAACAGATGTATATTAAATAGATGATTGTTATAAATCGTTAAAGTTTTGTCGTATTAGAACTTACATATTAACAAATTTATATTTACTTTTAATATAAATATATTTTATACATATTATCGTGAATTTAAATTTCTAAATTTTAAAATACATTTCAAATAATACATTACAACTTTTAATGATATTATTTTACTATTTTATCGAGATTGCTTCAATGTAAAATTTGTAATAAATTTGTAGATATAAATTGAATAGAATATAAAATAAGATACAAGGAAAATGTTATTAAGAAAAGGTCATGGGGTAGATCGCATAGTTCCCGGGGGTAGAAGGTTGTTTCGGCCGCACCCCGGCATCGCGACGTCAGTCGTTGTTCCAACGTGGCTCAACAAGTATACGCGGTAACGTGTAGTTAGTTCAAACATTTCAAAATGTTTTGTATAATATAAGTTAACTATTACTTTATTTTATTCGTTAATATTTTGAAAAAAAACACAACGAAAAATTATTACTTTAGAAATATCAATAAATTTAAATATATTATTGCAGTTACACGTTATTTGTTTATTCATCAGATAATAATAAAACATTACATTAGTGAACTGTAAGTACATGTACATAATTCTGATAATATTTATTTGATATTAAACCACTTGTTTTTTATTTAATTAAGGATATTTGTTCATAGATTGATGTGAAATACTGTGTTTGCTAAATCATTTCATCTATTATTTAAAGTTCATTATGAGTAATAATGAAGTTAAATTACTGATTATATTTGAAAAAAAGAAAAGCAAAAGATAATGTTAACTTATACAATAATAATAGTATTATTAATTTTAAAAGGAATATTTTTGAATGACATCCAAAATAATGAATGGGGATAAGTGGGAGGGAAAGTGGCCTAAACAACAATCACAGACTAATAAAACACTAAAACGAAATATTAAGAGAAATGAAAAATCTGGATTAAAATTATCAAAATCTTCTAGAGGAACAACATCTAGAGAAAAAACTCTTAGAAGATTGGAAAGTAATGAAAGAGAGAGAATGAGAATGCACAGTTTGAATGATGCCTTTCAGGTAAAAACATTTTCACTGAACTTTATGTAGAATTAACTACTTTTAGGAAGATTTAAATTATTCCATTTTGTAGTCATTGCGTGAAGTAATTCCACATGTAACTAAGGAAAGACGATTATCTAAAATTGAAACATTAACTCTGGCAAAAAATTATATAGTTGCCTTGACAGATGTAATATGTGAAATGAGAAATGAAGAAAGAACTACAGATCAGCAAACAGAAGTTTCTGAATCTCAAGAATCATCTAAGAACATGAATATATGCATAAATATGAATATTCCAATTTCTTCCAATTCTTGTAGTTAGGGAACTTATAATTTATTGAAATAATTATTTATGAAAGAATATAATTCTAAAAACAATGCAGGTCTATAAAATAGTGAAAGTTATTTTTTAACATTAAAATTGGCTTAATTATTAAAGAGTACTTTATTTGAATTTGTTAACAGAATTTTAATATAATTTTGTAATTGAAAAAGAAAGAGAAAGTTAATTTAAATTAGCTAGAATAACTCATAATTTAACGTTTAATTTGAATCTAATTTATTTTAACTTTATTTGTCTTTCTTAAGAATATTATATAAAGTATTGTGCCAAAGAATATTAATATTTTCATAATATAAAATGATATTATAGTATTAAAAAAGATTAATATTAGTGAATGTGTATTTTCTGAAGTTATTTTACAATTACAAAGTGCATGGTATATTGTTCCAATATTAAATTAAGTACTGTTAATGCAAGAAATGCCTACATTATGACACATATGCATGAGCAGCTAAAATATAATTTTATTCATGTAAAGAAATATGGAAAATTTATAAAATATATAAGTGATTTGTTAACTGATATTTATCTTTCCATATATACATGTGAAAATAAAAAGCAAATAAAAATTTATTTATTTATTTATTCATTTATTGTATATTATTTTTATTTATAAAGATAAATTATATCACTATATAACTTTTAGATTCTATAAATATGAAAAATATACAAGTAAGTAAATCCATTGTATTTGTAAAATAAATAATATATTTTTACTATGTACAAATTATTCTAAAGTTATATAAGTTATTATAAAGTTATATTTATTCTGCAATTCTATTTTCTCTTATATACCCATCATTATGTATTTTATTAGTATTTCATGTCAACGTTTTAAAATATATTAATTAAATGCATTAACAAATTAATTAACAACAAAAACTAACAGGCCAAGATTTTAAATCCTGTAAATCAACTAATACAATTGTTTGTGTCTCAGAAAATTTTGGGACACATATCAACCTTATTGTTTGCCCTTCCTCTGCTGTGGATATATATTCTATATTACCAAAATTATTTCCTTATGGTAATATAAAAATAAAAAATAACAACAAATTTTCCTACCTGTGAATAGTTTGGTATCATATTTATCCATATTAGCAGCAAAATATATATCAGGACACTCTGTCATAATAAATGGATCAGTTCCACAAAATGGATAAGTTGGTATAGTATCTGGTGCAGTTGGTGCATAATGTTGCCAATCTAATGTACGTTCCAACCATGTCAATGGTGAAACATTAGTAAGACCAGCAACTTTCATAATATCTGTAATAGGTTGACCACTAGATCCAGCTACAATACAATTGTTGATACTACCAATCCATGGATTAGTTACACCATAGAAGCTTTTAAACCTAAATTATATAAATATGACAAATATTTTATTGTATAATATATAAACATTGTATTACCTAGCACATTGGGGCAAAATGCAAGGATGAAGTGGCTGCTGAGGTATTGTATGACATGTTGGATCAAATTCTCCAGGCATTAATATTACTGGACAACACTGCACTATAGGCTGAAGAAAATTATCAAGTTTGTAAGTTACTCCTGCAGTTTCCTTGAATACAGCTTCATCATGTACTTTAGTTTCAAAATATTTTTTATGATCATGTCTTTCCACAGAACCTCTTATACTATTTCCTAAGGTAATATGATTATTATTTATTTTAAATTGTTAATGCATCTAACATAAACTAAATACCTGCTATAATAATACACACAATAGATGCCACCTCTTCCAAAGTTTTATTACAACCAATCATTCCAGTTATCCATTCAGATAAGAGATTTAAACTTAATGATTGTGCATCATTTGCTAGATTTAATCCTGATATAATTAAAATTTTTCCATTTTTTAATGGCAATCCATTAAACGTTGATGGTTTTGGATAACATCCTGGGAAACACCAATCCTTCACCTATCATTAATATGCTTTATATAACAAGACCAAATTGTTTTTAATGTTTATAAATTGTAATAGAATAATATTAATATTTACTAAGAATGCGCCATTTTCCAATTCATGTCCCAATACAGCACAAATAACACCAGTAACCATATCTTGAATGTTCATATGATTACCAACCAATCTAATACGTAATATTTCATCCTCCAAATACAACAAATCTTTAAATGATGCATAATTTGTCCTAGCTGGTTGAGTTACTAATTGTAATTCTTCACTAAGTTCACGTAATATTGATGGTTTAAGTTCTTGATGTTTGTATAATGTTCCTATTAAGATGCAATCATTACTTTCATTTCTTTCAGAAAGTTCTGACAGTGTAACAACTTTGTATTGTGCTGTAAAAATATACGTTAAATAAATAACTTAAAATCATAATAAATATAACCTTTATAAATAAGTTTACCCCATTTGACTTTCGCTTTTTGCAAAAGATGCTCTCTTAACGCTATTAATCTTGCAATATATATTCTGGAATACTGTTTCTTAAAACGTTTTGAAGAAATTTTAAACTTTTCAAAATCTTGAAACTCGAATGATTTGCGACGATACACTAATGGCGGCTGAACTTCCATATCAAAAAGCGCTATTTCTATCAATATTTTCTAACCGTCTTTAATTTTTAACAAATTTAATACATTAAGCCAAAAAAACCTAATTCAATGCAAAACACTGAAATGTTAAAAAAAACAACAAAAAATACTTAATACGCAATTTTGATTGTGCATTCTGTATTTATCTACAAAATATGATTTTTATCTAACAAACGATAAGCGCTTGATTTAAAGTATAAAGATATAAATTATAAATCATTTTATAAAACGATAAAATATTATAAATTTTATGTTTGTTTTTTATAATTTCTTTCATACAGAACGTAGATTATTTAAGTGTGAAAAACAATTATTAGTAACTATAATTATAAATAACAATAATTTTGTAATTTTATTTTTAGTTTTGGATTAATTCTATTTAAAATTAGTATATAAACGTTATATTTAGAATGGATGAAAAATTCAACTGCTATTAATATGTATTAAATAATTTATTTTACACTAATATCAATACTTGTCTTTATTTTCTGATTATATTGTAAATAAAAATGATGCACAACCTTGAATATATAAATATTGAAAGAACAAATTAAAAATACAAATAAGAGGCTAAACATATATTAAATTAGATGTTACCAAATAATACTCTATAACACATAAAACGTCTTGGATTGATTATAAAGTTATGCTGGATTTGGTGGTAGCCCCATTGACCAAGCGTCTAATAATCTTTTATCATGTGGACCGGCACCTAAGCTAAGCATAAGTCCAGAAAGGTCCCCATTATGACCACGACCTCTCATGGCATGAACTACTTTCGCGATGCTATAATACCGAAAAAATATATTAATCTATGAATATGAAAAAAAAGTTAGTTTCATAAATATTTCTAGTAATTATACTTTGCCCATTCTTCCTGTAGTGCAGCAAAATGTGCTTTAAGAGTAGAATTTCGAAGTTTTTCATTATCAAGTGATTTTTCGATCTTTGTCAGTAATGTGGGAAGTTTTAATGGTAATGTACCCGTCCATCTAACAACATGTGAGCTAGAATTTTCAATTTTATGCTCACCAGATACAATATCTAACCTGCATACATTTGCACATGGTAAAGGTACAGCCACTGAAGTATCCACACCTAAAATTAATAGAATAATTCATGACATTTAATACAAGAGTCTACCTTAATGATTTTAGATTCTAAATACAATATAAGTACCGATAAAGTTACACTTATTAGGATCCATATATTCTGTTGCTTGAGTTTTAACTCTTCTACATGCACGTGGAATAAGCGAACTAAGTCCATATAACGATTCCAATCTTTGAATATTTGGACCTCTTACCAAAATTTGAACACCTGTTAAGCTAGAATATAAAAGTTGTCTAAACTGGTCTTTCCCCAATATAATTCTTAAATCTCTAAGTATCACTATAGTGGATTTTCCTGAGACTTCTGAGAATTCAGATGTTATTTCTTGTTCATTTGAATTTAAATTTAAATTTACAGGTAATTTGGCATTTACTAAAGTGAATCCATCTTCAGTTTCTGAAAAACAATATTTCTTTTGTAATAAAATATGTTCAGATTAATTTGTTTTGAAGTATATTATGTCTTATGATACTAACCAATCTGATGTTCCAAATTATAATTTAATTCGTCATCTAATAAACTCATGGGAAAAATTTCAACAAAATGTCTTGCTCCTGCACTAAGAATCCATACTAGCCACATATGGATTCTGATTTAATTGTAATTTGATTATTAATATTCTTTTTTATAAATACTAAACATTAAATTTAAAAAATATAGAACAAACCTTATGAAAACATGTTTTTCATTAGTTATGTTGGTAAAAGTTCTAGGTTGTTTAGTTGAACTGTTATATGATCCTGATCCTTTGTTAGCTGATAGACGAACAACTCTTTGTGGACATTCTGCTTCTTCAGCATTGTATTTTTTTTCAGCAAAATCTTGTAATTCTCTGATCACTTCCTTTAAATTGTCAACTAAAAAAGGCCACATGTTTAACAGAAATTGTTTATCTCTCATGAAAACAATGAAACTGCACCATTTGCGAAAACCCCTTGCCTAGAAAAAAAAAGACTTCTTAATATTGATGAAATTTCCTTCAATTTTTTTCCAAATATTACAATTATAATTATTGACATGATTTGAATAATTTGTTGTAATAGCTACCAAACATGCTTTTTCGTTGCATAATTCACCTGGGCATCTTTCAATGTAAATGTATGACTTAAAACATGCCCCCTATATTCATCTCCAAAGTAGCAAACACCTTCTTTACCAGGATGTACTTCACAGCTTAAGCTCCTTAAATTATTAAAATTAAAATATCATTTTTAATTCCTAAATATACAAACAATATAATCATTTTACCAAAAACATAATAAAAAAGTAACATTTGATTGTTATACCTAAAACATGCATGTTTTAAGAGACACCAAATATCTTGAGTTAATGACTGCTGAGCAGAAAGGAATGATGTCCTAGTTTCATGTTCATTACTCAAGTACTTCACATTACCAATACTTTGACATCCTTCACATTCATACTGTCCATCTTCAACAACATTTTGACTTCGTCTTAGTATTTCTTTTGGTCCATAAAATTTTAATTTCTCTGTACTTTGATTGTCGAAATTACGATATGTTTGAGTTGTAAATATTACTTTAGGTCCATGTGATTCACAAAAAATACATAAAGCAATCACAGCATTCATTGTTAATGTAACTTTCTTGTGCGAGTTACAAATTTATTATTCTTTGTATATGTTCATTGCTTTATTATTCTTATTACGTTCAATACATATATGTTATAAACATAAACATGTTAAAATTTTTGCAAAATTTAAATATAATACCTAAATATTATACATATCTAAAGATTATAGAATTCAAAGTATAATTTTAAACATAACCTCTGTGCCTGGTATCAATCATAAAGTAAATTAACGAAGAAACACAATGAGAATATATTACTAGTTTACTTTTAGTTCACGTTTTAAAAACAATGAAATTGACTTTTTTCTGCTTTTTCACGTGATAAGATGAGGATGAAGCCAAGCCAGGAGCACGTGACATTATGATAGCTTTATATATATATACACACACACAACAATACACACATTTATATTATTCATTGGATGAATTGTATTTACACATACACATAAACTTTCAACGACCTCGTAAAATTAAAAACAGAGATATATTTATGTAATATAATAAATGGTTTATTATAAAACGTAATATGTAATAATATTGAAATATCAATAAATTACTATTTCAATACTAACATATTCCATTTTAATACGATTATTAACATAAATACAAATTATATTAATTACTATTATCAAATGTATATTATGAATTTTCAAATTATCTAAATTATGTAAAACTAAAAAATATAACGAATTTACTTTTGTTTTCTGTGATAATAATTCAATTTTAACTTAGTCACTTCATATGAAGCTCTTAACCATATACCAACTGCATGTGCTTGAGGATTAGGATATTTAAGTTCCTGTAACATATGTTTAAGAAATTATTTTGTTTAATAAGAACTATAACATTTGCAATTATAAATTATATATATTATATAAATAAATAAATATAAAAAAGACAGAATGTTTTATATATACTTTTGTATGAGAAGAGTGTGTATGAATAGTATTTATAGCAAAGTTTTCAGCAGTTTTTACAATTGTAGCAAATACATCAATAGCATTCATGTTTTTGCTTAATGCATTTTCAAAATCTTTCTCCACTGTTATTAAAACAGTTAACAATACTTGGTCATTTACAGAAGATATTTCAAATTGTTTTATTGTTTCATTTGTTTTACTTAAAGCATGTAACCACATAGCAGCGGTTATTTTTTCATCATTTCCATGTTCTGAAAAAGTCTTAAAAGATATATTTACAATAACAATTTATATTATAATTATTAATATCTTACTTCTGCAACATTATAAAAAAATAAAGAGTACAATCCTCCTTGTGAACCACCCACAGTTCTCTCAATAATTTGACTAATTTGAGTAAACGTTTCATACAAATTTGATCCCAATATTTTATTTTGCTGTAAAATATTGTTTTGTTTAGATTTGTAAATTATTATCGTTTCTTTTCCATTAGATAATATATAACCTGAATAGCATTCTGTATCGCGTTAGCCCCGCGTGCAAGATTTGTACCACAATCTCCATTTCCAATTTGTTGACCCATTGTATTTAATTGTTTTGTACATGCTATTATTGCTTCACATGCCATTGATATGATTGATAACAATACTTGGCTAGCTTCATAACTAATTACTGGTCCTTGCATATTTATATTATATATACTCTGAATTAAGATTTCATTTCATTACTCAATTTTAGATAATATCATATATAAATGAATCTGTAAAGTTTAATTACCTTGTAATGGTTTTTTAATGTTGCCAGTCGTGTTATATCATCCTAAAAATCAATTTTAATTTAAAATTATAATTGTATTAATCAAGTTAGAGTATTGATTAATTGAGTATTGTATTAATCAAGTATTAATGCATAATACTTACATTATTAATATTAAGTGTTTCAAATATTAACACCTTTGGCCAAGCAGGTGCATATGTTGGAAAATCTAGGTATTTAATTAATGTTGTAGTAAATGAAAGATTTAATAAACAAACATGAAAACCACTGATATTAGTCATCAATGATTTTACATATATCCTTTTCATTTTTAAACCATATGTTTCTATTTGTTTTAAAAGTTCTAAAATAAAGACATTTGTCTCTGTTTGACTGCAACCTAAAAATGTAAGCATAAAGGTGACATTGAAATGAATAAATGAAGTTCATATATATTTGATTGCTTTACATTACCAAGATTATTGATTAAAATTGCAATTTCATGACCCGCAAGAAATGGTTTAGTTTTACATACACGTGTACTACTCTTATCTTCTAATTCAAAATTCAATATATTTATCACAGGTTGAAGTATTTGCTTAGCTAAATTTGAAAACATTTCTAATTCATATTTTTTAAATATTATACTTTCATATTCTGTAAGGTATAAATGTTTTATATATTATATTATTATATTAATATGATTTTTTAAATCATTTTAATACCTGCTTTTAGAAGGGTTATTTCTCCACTATTTGCAACAGAACTGCAAACAGAATATATCTCATTTATATTTTTTCCTTTTTCTGACATAGCTCCAGCTATTTTGTACATAAAAATGATAGGTAAAAAATCTTGTTGTTTGGTAATACTTTCTAAATAATGCGATGTACTATCTATTGTAATTATTTTAACAATATATCCTTTTGCTTCAGCACGTAATTTAGCTGAGGTAAAATTTATGATATATTCTGGATAATTTTGAATAATTAACAATATTCCTATATATAAGCATATTTATTAATTGTTACTTTATGACAATTCATTATTTTAAAGTATTATATTAAATAAAAATGATTAATGTAATTATATTTGCATTTTATTACCAGAAGATTGATCAATTTCAATTTCTTCTATAACTTTTAGTATATCATTGGTAGGAGGTGCACAAAAAGTATTTCCTAAAATTGCTGCTGTTAACATACCAGGCCCAACAAATCCTATATATGTCAGTTCATCCTCTGCTTTACCACCAGATATTAATTTTACCTGCAATTAATATAACGTATTACTTTATAAATAAAATGTTTTTGTTTTATATATACAAAAATTATCTACCTTTTTAGTCATGTTTATATAATCTTTACGTAAAACTGCATTACAACTTTCCAATGCAATTAGACCACTATGTAATTTTGTCATTCCTATAAGACTTTTCCCAATTATTTCATTTGTATAATCATGTATTAATGTAGACATATTTTTCTACAAAAATGTTATATGTATAAATAATGTAATTGTACGTATTACTTAATTAAACTATACAACACGTATGAGCAACCCCTAATCCACAGGTCAGATACGGCTCACAATTCATCCCTGTGAAGGCTGTGATGACTAATCGAAAGTTTACCAAAAAAATCAATTTTAAGATATCTAATCTTTATTTAGGTTTTAAAATGTATATAATTTCCTGAAGTCATTATCTTTGAAATGTGCAAACGAATTAGTTTTTTAATATTTAACAGCTTAAAGAGATAATAAAGAGTTATATAAATTTTCGAAAAATGTACTTAACTAGTTTAAAAGTTTAAAAAGGGACAGTAAAAAGCACTGAAAGATACAAATGCAATATTTATTTAAGTTAACCCGTGATTCCAAACGAAAATAATAATTTCGTTTTCAAACAAGGAAACGAAATACCTGCTAGATAACATTAACCTTTAAGTACCTTGGAAGTGTCAGATTGAACCTTGTTAAAGATAGATGTTAAAGATGGTGTACATTATTCAGTATATTGTATTTAACAAAAACAACTGTATATTATTTTTTTTTCAAGTAAAAAACATTTTAACGAACAGATAAAAGTAAGAATATAAAAATACTGTGTAATTATTAAGTAAGACTAAAAGGATCCAAAATCAATTTTACCCGTATCATACCCACTGTGTTATATTTCTGAGCTATAATAATTAAAAGTTAAAAGCACATTTTTTCTATTTTGAATAAATTTGTTAACATTTTATACATATGAAGTGAAAAGGTTAATCAAATAACTAATCTATATATACATAACCAAATGTTTAAATAAAAATATACAATAACAGCTTATTAAAAGTTATATAAAAGTTTTATAAAAAAATTGTGTATGTTAACATTTATAATAATTATATCATATAATTTAGAATGTACACTGTTCTTTTATCTATATGTATATAGATATATATACTACATAAAATTAAAAAACGTTATTCTTTGATATAAATTAAATTTATATTACTATATTTTTACTTTTCAAGAAAATTAAAAAAATAATTTAAACAAAACAGAAAACTTAACATGTAGTATAAATTAAAAAATTGGCAATAATTTAAAGATTAAGCACAAAAGGGTGCTGTATATAAAGATACATTTATTTGTAACTGTATAATTCAGCCTCAAATGGCCAAATATTACACTACATTTCGACTACTTCTGCAAGCTCTGCTTTTTAAAAATACCAAAATTCCATTTAAAAATCTTAAGTAGCTAAATTTTTAAGTGCAAATAAAGCTAAAACAATTTAGCAAAATTTATTTCAGATCAATGTAGAATAAAAATTTTGAAAGCATAGCTTGCAAATATATTAATGACAAATTCCATTTTGTCCAGTAATCATATAACAATCTTAAACATTATCAGTCTACAAAGTTATACTAAAGGTTGCTTACATAAAAGTATTTAGATACAATTGTCGTAACAATATCAGTAATGTATCATGCATTCACACAATCAATGCATGTAATATGTACATCATTCTGAGATTAAAAATTCATTATTTTCACGCTGCATTCATACCACGCAGGGATTTTTATGTATACTTAACCCTATCTGGTATGTATTTATGAACTATGTATTCACCTGCACTATCTTAAAAATCTATTAACGAAAATGGCGATTGTATGTATTACATTAATTCCTTTATCATTTAATTTAAGTTTTATAGTATTTTTACATTTAAAGAAAGTTTTTGTACACTTATACACTCTTTAAAATTCAAATAGCATTAAAAATTTGTAATAACACCAACAAAATGTTAAATAAACTATTAACAAAAATATGTAAAAAATCAATATAAATTAACCCAAATTTTTCAAAATCAATATGGTAACATTATTTCGTGCAGGTATTATCACATACATAATAGTAATAGTAGAAATATGTGTGTGTACACGTGTGTACAAAAATTCCAATGAATCAATTTAAATCTGAAGCTTCAAGCTTCATATTTACTAAAAACTTCATTTACAATTTCACAAAAAATAATTCCTTCTAATAAACACATCATGTGTGAATTATATAACCAGTTCATCAATAGCATTTCTTTGGAATCTTGAAAATCAAGTTCATTTTTAAACTTTTAGTTTATATATTATTCACCGTTTTCAAGTTATATTTAAAACATAAATCAGGCTAATTTTTAGCACTGTTTGCCATTCTATACTACTTTAATATATATCTTCATAGCTTTTACAAATTTCTCTTTTCCTCAAAGTGATTTTGTAATATTATTAAATAATCGTTTACCCCACCATGATTCCAAATCAAATGGTTTAAAATCTGAAAAAGTAAAATTAAATTATTTTAATGCATTAATGTATTTAATACGTAACTTTAAAAGCAAAATTAAATAAAAACCAATTGTTTGTGAAAGTTTAAATTAAAAAAATATTTTGCATGAAACATGTAATAAAAATGTTTATAACATTTAATATGTATTTAACATAATTTGTCCACACATTTAAAAAAAAATAACTTACCTTGAAGAGTATCATTTGGTTCACCATCATTATAATATACTATTGAGTTAGGACCTGAAATAAATGAAATATTTCATTTTAATTTCTTTCAATAATTATTTCTGCATAGTTATAAAAATAAATAAACATTCAAATCAACTGAAACTTACTAGAAGGTTCTGAGCAATCTGAACCATCAGAGGATTCACTTCTTTGCCGTGTGTTAACTTGATTCCAAGCTAATAAGGAAAAATCATGATTACAATGATATAGAATGATATTAATATGTAATACAACATATTATAACTTATATAATATGAGTTTATTATTTTATATCTTAAGCAAATAAAATCTATATTATTTCTTCAGGATTTTTATAATTTGTTGTTTAAACACTTTGTTTAAAGATTTTCAACCTACATTCATGAACAAACTTAATAAGTTCCTCATGTTGAGGTGTAATAACTTCCTGTATTTGATGCCTCTGTGAACTGAGTTTAGATTTTCCATTCATATGAAACACTGGTTTTGGTACATGGCTGTGAAATAAATATTAACTTTATCATCCACATTAATATAAATAAATATTCTATAGTATACAGTTTTTCTGAAGTATATAATATTTGTGTATGACATTTTATGAATTATAATTTATGGTTTTTAAGAATAATAATACACAGCTTACACATGCTTTTTTTATGGAGAATTATGAATTGCGTAATACTGAAATGCTGAAAGTACAAAAAGAGAGAGAGAGAAAAGTAATGAAGTAGAGTTAAGATGGGTTAAGAAACTACTTACCGGGTGCTCTCGTGGTCATCATCAGGATCTGCTTTTCTCGTTAAATCACGTAAAGTCTCTAACCTCTCGAGATTTTGACTAATTCCTGAAAAATTATAATGTTAAATGACTTTAACGTTACTTATCAACATAATTAAACATTATTCGTACAACAGTACCTCTTCTTGTCTTGGCGACAATTTTGCTAGGTCCTTTTGATACAGTATACATGTTCCTTGTAAAAAATGTACAATAATAACTGCGTATTATATTTACGATACCAGATCATCCGAGGTTAATCTTAAATTCTTAGTTTAGAATCAACTAAATCACACACGATTCGAGGTACTACCGAATAGATCAACCACACGGGTTGAAATGATCAGCATGAAATACACGATGAGTGAACCACGTGACCTTAGCTCGTGGTATCGCAGTAAGTTCATACATTAACAAACTTACACATACACGTTGATGGAACTAATTTGAAAAATTTAAATCTGGGTATTTTCATACTATGAATGACGAAAACTGTTTACGTAATATTACTTTCTATAATCAAGGATCATATTTTAAGTTTTACTTAACTTTATATATATTTTTTATATATATTTTATTAATCGTTTTCAATAGTAGTATATATTTCTACAAACCATGACATGATTAATATAGTATGAAGCACGTGGTTAATAACGAAAATAAAAGCTATTTCCTACAAAGAAATAAAACTTTCTTATAAATTTTCGTAATGAAAAAAGTTTATTTATAAATAATGAACAAATTTTGAATACAATGTCTTGAAGTACAAAATGTGTAATTTTAATGAAAATGAAAGCTTTCCATAAAAAGAAATGAAGCTTTCTTATTATAAATTTTCTTAATGAAAAAATTTTACTAGAAAATAATTAATAAATTTCGAATACATTTTTAAATCTTTTTTCTAATAATTTATAATTCTTTTTTAATTTAGATCAAATGCTACTAAAGTACCATTTCATTACAGTTGTACCATAAAAAATAAAAAAATGTTACATTATGTAATAAAGTTTTTCTTTCAGTTAAATTTTATATTTTTGTATTATGAGGATGTCTTTTAAAAATATGCGTTTTTAATATAGTTTAACATAGAAACGTTTATTACAAATTATATATAAAATAAAAGATTATATATAACATGTAACAAATTTTATCCAGAAATTTATGAAAATAGAAAATAATTAAAATTTTCCCAATATTCAATCCTGATTAAAACAATCATGTTAGATAATAAAGCAATTCTTTAAATTATTATATACCAAAGAAATAATTAGAAGTATTCACAAATATGAATTATTAACATATTTTAATTCCTTTTACACTTTAATTGATATATTTAAGAAAAATATGAACATAAGAAAGTAAAATATTTCATTTCTTCTTAAATAATAAGAAGAAATAAAACTCATTATGTTCAATGTTATTATGAGTTACATTATTTGTCAAAAATAATAAATTTTTAGTAAAAATATTTTACTATTTAATATTAAAATAAAATATTCATCAGTAGAAAGAATATAATATATAGTAGTTTTATAAAATCAAATGTTAACACAATCCTGGCCTTTCTATTATAAAGAATATTAAATCTTTTAGTGATATATGACATTTCGAGATATTTAACGCATCGATTTTTTCAAGTAAGAAACACTTTAACATCACAAACATAAAATTTATATAAATATTCTTCCTTATCATTACATACTTATATCATAATTTTAAAATATATTAATGATCAGTAATATCAATACGCAATTATAACAATACTAAGAATAATGAATTTATATTACTCTATAATAATAATACTTAATAGAAATTAAAATTACTATAAAAGTAAATAAATGTATACTATATTTATACAGAATGTCAAGTAATCGAGATAGTTAAATTGTAATATAGATAAATATTTTCATTTATAATAGCTTCATAAAATCAGTTACTTGACGAAATATTAATTTCTTTGCATTTGAATCTGCAAATTTAAAGAATGTAATTATACAAATGAATCATTTTCACATTACTCCAAAGTATGAGATAACACATTGCAATATAAATGTTATTTTAAATACAATGTGCTTTTTATATACATACAAATAATATAAATTAATATTTCTATTTTTGTGTTACATAACATTTATGTATAACGAGATTATTTCAGTTTTTCAAATAAGTTATTCATTATTAGAAAATTTTTACAACACAATGGAATACTAATTTATAGGCATGTAAGATTAATTACATTCTTAAGTACATATAAGTGCAAAGCATTTTCTTTTTCTTTATCTTTCTCTTTTATCTTTTCCATTTCTTTTATTATAACTTCTAATATTAGAAGTGTTACTAAAAGCAGTGATTTACGAGAAAATGTTTTTTTTTTAAAGATTAAATTAAATCAAACTTAACTTCCTTAAATTTCTTCAAAATCAAACTTATGTTTAAAGAGCAAATAAGGATTTATCTTGATCTTTATTAATCTGACGCTGGATATTTGAATTTTCAGAATTTGTTGTCCCAGTAGCAGTAGTAGTTGTAGGTAGAGTGGGTAAAGCTTCAGCTGCTGCAGCTCTTTCTGCCAAAAAGCGTTCAAATTCCGACGATGTTAATGATTCTTGATCACCGTGTGCTCCTGGCTAAAAGAAAAGGTGAAATCAAATTTTAATAATTATTCTTTTTAAAATTTTCTTTCCTTAAGAAATTACAATTTTTGTGATCAACTTTCAATAAACTGAAATAAGATTTCAATAAATAAAATTTCAATTTATTTTATAAAATTGTATTATTTATGTAATAATACTCATACTGTTTCAAATAGCATTATCAAATAATTTTTCTATAACAACACATTTTAATTTTGATTTCATAAAAGAGTATTGAAAACTAGTTTTTGCTTTATTACTATATAGGCTTACCGTATGATCTAACCAAGCTGCCATTTCATTAAATTCAGATTCCCGGTTCAGCTAAACGTTAAAAAAAAGGAACAAAAAATAAAAAAAACATATTAAACAAAATAACGAAATATATGAATATGTGTATGTTATGTGGATATATACATCTATAATAGTATATAGATATATACGTATGTACATACATCAGGATTACCGAACATTTTGTAAACTAAATACTGCAATGTCCCCCCTCAATAATTAATTACATATTGCATTATTTTCTATATTTTTTATACAAGAATTACGAGAATTAGAATGTAATAATACCGTAACTATGACAAAGCAAAATATTAGTGTGAAAAAGATAGATCAATTAAATAAGCGCAAAAACATATATGAAAAAGGTATTTTTTTCTACAATTACGTTTAATTATTACGATTTGAAAGTGAGAATTACGTACTGCTTATGAGTCATTCGATAGCCCTGTATACACATATACATAGACAAAAATAAAATATAAGGAAACAAAAGAATCAAATATTTTATACTCCAGAAAGCTATACAGTAAAGATATTATAACTTTTAATTAAAGCTATTAATTAAATTAATCAAAATATAACGTTAAAGTATTATAAAACTAAATAAACACAATATTCTTACCTCTATTAAGCTAGATAATTTTAAGCTTTTTATATAAATTCATAACTAAATTATGTATGTATATAAAATTGTACTAGTAAAACATTTTTTTAATGCATATATTGAACTTACTGTTTCTCTTTTTAACTAAATGAATAATTAATATTTATATAATTTAGTTAATAATAGTGGCTAAATGCTTTGTAATAATTAGTCTAATAAGGGCAAAGGTTACGCACAGAAGTAGCAGCAGTAGGAGCAACGGTAGAAGCTGTCTGTTGGGAATATTTAGGATTACTGCGGTTGAGAATCGCGGTACTGAGACTTCCTCCGCTCACCTGCTCCAAATTATCCTCATATTTGCTACCACTGAAATTTAGAACAAATTTGCATTATATAACATAAACGATATACCCAGAAAAGTTCAATCCGAAAACTGCATATTTTCCATGACAACACAAATCAGAAATTCTTTTACCATTTTGCAATTTACTTCTTTTTCGAGGTACAAACACCTAAAAATTAGGCATTGACATTTGTCCCTCTTTGGACTTTTAAATACTGATAAGAAATCTGTTAATGTCAATTGATAAGAAATCTATTTGTGTCAAGAACGTTTTTATACAGCCAAGAGCATATACATATATATATATACTCATCTCTACACACATTTTTCTATATGAATAAACACTCTATTTTCAATTGCTTATACTTGAAATTGCAAAATGCCAAAGAAATTTTTGTTTTGTTTTACCACGAAGAATTGTTTTCTGAATTGTATATTTTTTCTAATGACATAATGTGTAACTGTAAGTAGAATTCAAAATTAATTCAATATTAGAAACCTGTTCTTTGTAGTTTCGTAAGTCGTGTTACGTGACTGCGCAAACATATCAAATTCATCGCTATCACCTTCCTTCCTTTCCTTTCGATCTATCCTATTTTTATCCACACTATCAGATATATCTGTAATTTAATGCAAAACAATTTAAAATGCATTACTTATTTGTTAAATATATAATACTTACCGATTCCTGTCATTTTTTTCTCTAAAGCATCAGTTTCATCTGATAAATCTATAAGAGAATCACCTTCTTTATTATTTGATGAAGCAGAATCTATGTTTGGTGGATGACCAATTGTTTGTGCCAAAATAGCACTTGCAGCTACAGCTTTGTTTTTTGTATAACGTGAATAACGCAAAAATAAATTATTCAATTCATCGTTAATACGTAATAATTCTGCTGTCATTTCATCATGTGCCAATTTTCCAATTAAATCAACAACTCGTTCTTGCATGGCTTTACATGTAGAATGAAGTTCCTATAAATATAAAAGTCATGTACAAAATATGAATAAATATTTTAACTTATTTTGATTATTAAGATTATTGTAAAACTGTTTAGAACATTACATAATAAGGAACTTAAATTTTCTATTGTAATATAAAACAAATATTTAGAGTCATACAGTTAAAAGTTCAAAATCAGCAGGATCTGGTTGTTGACTGTTGTTCTGATCAGAACTTGTAAAGTATGCCAACATTTCTGATAAGACGCGCATGTTTCCTTGCACAACATCAAGTTCACTTTGTAGTTTAGCCATTTGCTGTTCATTCAATTGAGTTACTTGACCTGAAGATTGATTCTGTAGTTGTTGAATTTGTAATGTTGTAGGTGTTGTTGATTGCTGTTCATTTGTAGAGACATTTATAACACTCTGTTCTGATTCAGGTACACTCTGCAATTTCATTAACAATCATAAGAAATTTGTAGAATTAGTATGTTGTAGTAAATATATTTCATTGTTTAATAATCTTACTCGTTCTGGAGTAATAATAGGGGCCATGGCATCTAAATCAGTCATTGGAAACTGTATACCTTTTACTTTCAATTCTTGATATACTTGTACAACTCCTTGAGTATGAGGTTGATGACGGAATGTATCTGCCCATGTTTGAATTAAGCTTAAAACTTTTTCTTGCACTGCTGTTGGTGGCTCGTTTTTTGGTCCAATTAACTTAACTAGTTCTTGTATAAACTCTCGTGAACAAGCAAGAGCATGAAAACGTTTCCCACAATTTTTTACACATGTCTCTAGTACCTGATTTATTA
The DNA here is from genome assembly GCA_022405125.1 of Anthidium xuezhongi. Lineage (NCBI taxonomy): Eukaryota > Metazoa > Arthropoda > Insecta > Hymenoptera > Megachilidae > Anthidium > Anthidium xuezhongi. The sequence goes on from CM039642.1 coordinate 2,023,240, forward strand.
ATATTTATGAATTTTTATGTTTATCAGTGTTTTGTAAGATAATAAGTTTCAACTAAAAGTTATGCCTAATTGTTAATTAATCAAAGTTGAAATTTATTTTAAATATATCGAAAATATTTTGGAAAATTAATTAAATTGAGAAATAAATACCTTGCATCATTATTTAATTGTATAAAATAATTTTAACATATCTTGTCTAAAATATAAATATTACCAAATATTTAAGTACTAACAGTAAGGGTATACATGACTATAGTATAATTTTTTCCTGCAGCTTGACTGAGTCTACGCTTAATTGCTTTAATTGCATCTCTTGGCCCATCCTCTGTTTCATTTATAATATCACATATTTCCATATTAAGTGTCCAGTTTTCACTTGGCAAACTACCATCTGTAGCTTGCTCTGAAATACAAGAATAATACATTTTTCATTAATTAATTTCATTTTAAATGTTATTAGTTAATGCATTTCTAATAAAAATGTTTAATAAATTATAGTTTCAGAAGATACATGTACATCCAGTTCTTTAGATATTTATATGTGTGGTGTATGTGAGTTCATATATGTATATGCATGCACACGCGCGCGTGTGTAATGAGACGTATATGAACATATAGAAAGAAATTTTAAAGTATTTAAATACATATTCTTCTCAATATATAAATAATTGTTTGAAGGAGTGATCATTAACATCAACTAAAGTATTTAGCATGACGTTCTTTGTAAAAATAAATAAGGAACTTACCTATCTTCTGGCCTACTGGTGTTGAAAATGGATTGACATTTACTCCAAAAAATGACATCGTTGTACGATATATAAAACTGTTTCAGTACTGAATTTTGTTACTTTAACTTACTTGTGCATATATAAGGCACGTAACAAATTTTGACAGGAACGGTATATGATAGTAAATTACAAATTTATTATTCCACTGAATGGTAGTATCATATGACCCACACGATGATAAAGCCAGACGTCAAAGTGTCATGAAACTCTACCAATCAGACGCAGTACTTCGCGAATTGTATTATGATTGGTTCCAACTTACACCTTTAACCTACATAAAAATGTCGATTTGAAAGAAATTTTTAAATAAATTCTTTAAATATAAAAGAGAATTAATATTTATATATACTTATATATTTGCAACACAAAATAATTGTTATTTTATTCTTCTTTTTTAAGTATTTTCAAGCATTTACATCTAAATTTGTATTTAGAATTATATAATTGAATAAATTATTTATATAGAATTATATTATATAAAATTTTGCTTTCATTTTTACATTTATGTAAGATTGTACATATGTACGTAAAGTTTATAATTTAATTTTACAATCACTGATTACAGCTAGGCTACCAGTTAAGAGTAGGAGAAAAATCCTCCCACTTGCCTGACACACTTCTATTGTTCTATGTGCAAGAATGAGAGGGGATAACTTCTGCCATTGCGCTTCGAATTCTTGTGACAAGGCGAGTAATAGGAGGCTCTCTTTCCCTATATCGCTACTTAACCGACGGAAACCTAGCGTATTCGATCCTTTACATAGAATATATAATGTTTAGATTTATTTTATTCGCCGTTATGGGCCTCGAATAGAATATATAATGTTTAAATTTGTTTATTTTGTTGTTATGAGCCTCGAAGATGTTACTTTGAATCTTGATTAATATTCAAATCTTTCTACCTCCATTGTTAAATAATAGAGGACGCTGTCATCGAAAATGATTCTGTTGCGCGGCAACCAAATTAAATTTACACAAATTTTTGACGTAACTTACGCTATATCTTTTAGCACAAACTAATCATCAAGTAATTTATACTATTTTATTAATAGTATAAGAAAATGATGGTTCAGGACGTTCCTACTATACTTCAAGAATTTGTACAATCTCGTGTAATAAATCAAGATATGCTTATAAAATTAATAATTGATCAAGGACCAAAAGGAGAAGCCGGTAAACTTTTTTACGAAGATGGAATCAAGTTGGACGAAACAACAGAAATTCAAATAGAATTTCTTAGTATGTTATATGTAATTGTAAAGTTATTTACATTTATATTATTTCATGCATATATTTACGTTTTTCTTTTTTTAGGTATTTTAAAAATTGATTATCTGTGGGTAATGCCAAATCTTGTAAAACTAAAACTATCTAACAATGTAATTGAGAAAATAGAAAATCTAGATGTGCTTGTTAATTTGAAAGAATTAAATCTTTCTTTCAATCGTATTAGTGTAATAGAAAATCTACAAAATCTGGTAAAATTGGAAATATTACTTCTCTTCAATAATGAAATCAATAACATAGAAGGCATAAATAATTTACGCAATCTTACAATTTTTAATATGGGTAATAATTCTATAACAGATTGGGAACATGTATGTAATGGATATAATGCACTTATACTTCTAAATAAGTATATTTTTAAATTTATGAATTTATTATTATAGGTATTGTATTTAAGAAAGTTTAAAAAATTACACAGTTTAAATATGACTGGGAATCCTTGCACTGAAAAAGATGGTTATTTGGAATATGTATATGCATTTATACCTCAATTAATTTATTACCAGTATAAGATGATAACTGATGAACAACGACGTGCAGCAAAAGAAAAACATTAGTAATTACAAAAATTATAAATAATTTATATAAATGAGTTTTGGATTTTTCTAAAACACTTTTTTTTTAATTTTAAAATTTAGTAGAGCCTTACGGAAACTACTAGAAAAAGAAGTCAAAGAAAATGAAGAATTAGAAGCCCAAGAACAGTATGAAAAGAAGTTGGCTTATCATACCACTGCATATGTAGAATATCTTGATGGCGAACTCTTTGATCAAATGTTCATAGATGATACAGGTTTAAAAACTTATTTTTATATATAATAAACATGTGATTGGTGAAATAATTTGAGACATGTAATAATAGATAAAATTTAGAAATAATTATATTTTCTTATATGTATAGCGATAGATATGAAATTTCCATACATTAATTTTATGTTTAGAGGGTCATCTACTACGCATGGTAACTGAAGATACACAAAATGCTTATGAGGAATATAAAGTAAATTTCATTGCAATCGGTCAAGAGTTTTGTGGAATAGGTTTGAAGGAACATGACAAACGAATAGAAGAAATGAATCTTTTTACAAATTGTGTAAATAAAGGCAAAAATATAGTACAGGATGAAGGCAGAATGTAAGTAATATAATATATGGTAAGTGTAAAATTGATGTATTAATACTAATTTTCTTTATTATTTATAATAACAGAATTATAGATGAAATATTACAAAAAAAAAGTACTGTTTTATTGAATCTTAAGCAGTTGCTAAAGAAAATAGGTGGTGAAGTAGATGCTGCTACACTTGAAGATGTAAGTCAAAAGGCACAACAAATTTCTGAAGAATTTCATGATACGGTAATTGATGCTTGGACAAAATTAATGTCCTATGAAGTAGAATTGCATGAACAGATGGAGGTATATTTTAAGTATAACAAGTTACATGCAATATTTATTTAAGAAAAGTATTAAGAAGCAACTTATTTGATAAAGGAAGTGAATGAAGTATTCAGAATTAATATTACTGATCTGGTGGATTCATTTTTAACAATTGCACGTGGATACTTTTCACAATTACGAAATAGTGAATCTGAATATAATGATACTATTAATGGAATAATTTTGTATTATCTTAGTGGTTTGGAAGATGATTCAAAAGTACCAAGTCATATGATGAATTTATGTGAAGACAAAGATACTTTACAGTTTAATCTTAATAATTCTCATGAAAGACATTTACAAGTAAGAATGTATATATATTTTTTTGCATATTTTTAGCTATTGAAATAATTAATTTCTTCAGGTACTAGATGCTCGAGAGGATACTATGGTAAATCGTTTAAGAAGTTGGCTTGAAGAATTTACTGAACGTTTAGTAATGTAAGTTATTTATTTTGATATTTAAAAAAAAAATTACAAGTAACTTATTTTGATTAAATAGGGATGAAAATGAAAGAAATAATAATCAAATATTGGAAATATCACATTTTGCGGATTTTCAACATGAAGAATTCTATCAATTATTACAACAGTTAAATTTGAATGTAAATGATCCAGAGATTGTTATGGCTCTTGATGCTTAAAACTTGGGAGAATATTAATATACTCACAGTTTAGGAAATAAATATAATAGTAAGTATTTTAATAATTGCATTTATTGAATAATAAAATATTTGTATAAATATATTTTGTTATTTGTAAAAATCAGTATAAAAACAATAAATTTTCCATATAATATTTTAACAATAGTATAAAAATATTAAATTTACCATGTAAACAGTTTCTTACTTTTGTTTTAAAGATTCAATATATAGTTTAAGGCCAGCTTGCACTTTTGGTAATTGAACAAACATCAAAAATTCCTTCAGATCTAGGTCTTTGTTTTCTTTCAGCCAAGTCAAATTATGTTTTCTTAAGTCATATTTTGTTTTTTGTCGTCCTTCAACTTTAATATATTTTAATCAGTAAAACATTTTATCTATCTTTTAAATAATTAAATAAACAATAGACTTACAAGGTATATATTTAAAACTTTTGATATAGTCTTGGCATTTGTTTATTGCATTTGTTTTATCTGGAACTAATTCATCTACAAGTCCAATTTCTAATGCCTCTTTCGGATTAAATAATGTTCCTCTAGACGAATATTTCTTAATCAGTATTACTGGTGAGATAAATATTTATACATACTGATCAGCAATAAATTACCGTAAAAGTGATAATTCAGCTTTTCTATATCCTAGTGTTTCAATGTAAAGGTTTCTGAACCATGTTGGAGCCGCAATTCCTAGTTGTGTTTCATTTAGTCCTATAGTATGTTTTCCTTCAACTAAAATTCTGTACTCACAAGAAAGTGCAAACAAACATCCTCCAGCAGGACTAGCACCCTTTATAAAAATATTGTAAAACATTTATATGCTTTTAAAAATGCAGTTGGTCACATTATAGCTATTATTTATAAAATAATATCAATTATTTTGCTAATAATCTGTAAAATAATACATTAATAGCAGCAGCTACTGGTATTCCTAAACCATATAAAGTTAACCATGTATCTTGCAATGTACTCCAAAATTCAGTTAATTGTTTTTCATTTCTATTATACATTTCCATTATATCAAGTCCTGCTGAGAATACGGTTGGTAATGAAGATGTCAATATTACACCAGTGCATTTGTTTTGTTGTGCTTCCATCAAAGATGTCTTTAAAGCACTCAATAATTCTTTGTTTAAACTATTTACAGGTGGATTTGCCATTGATATTGTAACAGTACCTGATGGATGAAATTATCAACCAATGTATGAACATAATAACATTAAAAATTATAGTATTACCTGTTTTACTCTCATGTGTCACTTCAACAAGTTTAGAATTTGTTGAATAAGTTGAATGTAAAGGTATCTGTATTCTCTTAAAAATTCTTTTTACTGCAAACATGTTTTACCAGCTCAATTCTACTATCAAAATAAAAAAGAAGCATTGGTATAGCCATTGATATTTTATATTTATTGTGCATGCAACAAGTTTATTTACATAATGTAATTAAAGTAAAATATAAAACAATAGTTTTCATTGCTTAAATTGTGTTATTTTAGTATTAATTGTAATTAAAATATAGATATCAGAAAAGTAATATCCCATATGTTAGTATAAGATTGGTCTGATAATCAAATTTGCATTATACAATAGTTGGGAATATTGTTTACAAATTTTATTACAAGGATTAATTATTTTAAGTATAGTGTAATTAAACTATTTTATTACACTAGTAACAAACCAAAAATCAACAATATTCACTGAGTATTCAAATCGTACATTTGCAAGAATGGAACGAACTGGAATGGAACAGAATGAATCGCGGGCAGGTGCTAATATGGCGGCTATTCTACTTTATAGTTTCGTGACATCGCCCTTTATCAACATTTTTTTAAGGAAGTTGTAAAAGCTCAATTATCGTGTAACAGAAAAAAGGATGTCTTAAATGGATCCGGTTATGTTTGAAAAATAATTCAAGTAGCAAAATGTCAACCAGATCGCAACTTACGAAAGATTTAAATGGTTTGTCTTGATCTGAATGTTTACGTTCGTATCATCGAACTGTCATACATCGGGAAAATATATTTATTCTTTTAAATAATCGTTATATAATAAAGTTTATAATCACCACTTGTTTTCTTTTTATGTTGCAAGTATGCAAATTAGATGATATAATTTCATAAATATTTTTCCTAGTTTTGCATGCTTTACAATGTGCTGTGTTACATTTTTTTTTATAAATTATTCATTTTTTATAGAATCGGTAAAAGCATTACTTGGTAAGCATGTGAAGATATTATTGAAAAACGTTGTAAAATTGGAAACAAAGCAGGATAAACAAGAAAATCGTGTTCTGGTAACTAACAATTGAAATATAAAAATTTCATGATTAATGATTTTAATTAAGTAGAAATAATGTATTAATAACAAACTTTTACAATTTCAGGTTTTTTCACCATGTCGTCTCTTTCTTTTAACGGCCAAAGTACCTACAAGGGTAAGATTATGTGATTGTTTTATAATTATAGCTGAAACTATATAACCATTATACTGCAATTTATTATATATTACATATCAATTTACAGATCGACTGCCATTTTCATTATTTAGAAATAACATCTATAGAATCCAAAAGAGCAAACCAATTATCTTTAAGTGTCGGAGAAAGATATTACAATTTTACTACTACAGGAGCAGGTGCAGATACTACAGAAGTAGATGCAATGATTGAGGCCTTACATACTGCAATTCGAAATATCTTTCCCACTGTACCATTAAAGTATGTATTTTAGTGTTGTAATGTTTTTCATAAAATTAGAATAGTTAATACTAACATTATTGTTGTTATTACTTTTATTATTATTGTTACAGCTATATTATAAGAAAAATAGAAGTAATACCAGCTAGTAGATTACAAACCATTAGAGGTAGTGAATTAGCTAGGAGTACAGAAGCTACAAGACATACAGGACCTTGTGGTGGATTTTCAACCCAATATGCATGCATGTGTGATTTACATGGTGTGCCATATAGGGAAGAAGTTGCTTGGGTAATCATATATTACATCATAATATACATTATATATTATACATTATATATTATCTATTATACTATATTTATTTACAGGATGTTGATACAATTTATCTTTCTCATGATACAAGGGAATTAAATTTGAGAGATTTTGATCACTTAGATCAAAAAGATTTGGTACCAATTATTTCTGCTTTGGAATATAATACTTGGTTTACAAAATTAAGGGCATCGCATCTTAAGTTGAGTCATGAACCTTTAGAAAGATTGTTACATGTTATGCGCAGATCTCTTTCTATTCAGGAACTTTATTTAGATAACCTTGGAATTAAATGGTAAAAGTTAAAAAATATATAAATATGGTCACATTAATTTCAATATAAAAAATTGAAAAAGCATTTCGTTTTAGGGATTTTGCACATAAATTATCATTAGCTCTAATTTCTAATGCTAATACAATATTGCAAACTATTGATTTATCATATAATACTATTGAAGATAAAGGTAAGTATTAAGTATGGAGATGTTTCATACATAGTGCTTTTCTTTAATAGATCTGTTTAATATTAATTTTCTTATACTTTATTCCATTTTAAACCTTTTTTAAAACTTTCTTGTACAATTTTGTTTTTTCTTTTTTTTTTTCATTTTTGTAGGAGCCTCTTACTTGTGTGGGATAATTGCCAAGTTAATGCAAGGTGTGCAAATAACCATTAATTTTGCGAATAGCTGTTATTAGAGCCTTTTACTTTAATTATTCCTTATCCTTTTATAATTTAAAATCTGATCCTTTATTTACAATTATTTTATTTATTTCGTTGGATTAAAAAATTATCAGTACCTTATATGTTTAGTTGTATAACATATATAACGTACAGATAAATATATTTAACGAATTAACTGCACAGTGTAAATTTTTGTATATAATACACTAGTACTAATTATTAGATAAATAACTGAGAGTAACATATATGTTTATATTTCAATTAATAACATAATATTTATAATAATATCCTTTTTAAGGAGGTGCACATTTAAGCGGACCTATTGGTAAATTACCTAAAGGTTTACAGAAATTAAATTTAGCACATTGTGGACTAACAGGAAAAGGAATAAGTCAAATTGCACATGCACTGAGTTTAAATAGAAGCATGCCAACTAGTTTACAATATTTAAATCTTTCAGAAAACTCTTTAAAAGATGATATCAATGTAAGTTTTTATATATAGAAACAAAACTTCATACGCTAACTAATTGCTAAATTAGAACAAAATATATACAACATATCTCTTGTTTAATTACAGAACTTGTGCAATTTTTTGGCACAACCTAACAGCCTAACTCATTTAGATCTAAGTGGTACAGATACTACTTTAGAATGCGTAAGTGTTTTAATTTTATGTACACATATAGAATTTAAACAAAGTTAAACAGAAATTTTATATTCTACTTTTTTTTTCAGCTGTTTGGTGCTTTGCTACGAGGTTGTGCAACTAATCTAGTCCATTTAAATGTTGCTCGTAACTCTTTTTCAAGTAAAAAGACCAAAGAAATACCTCCCAGTTTTAAGCAGTTTTTTACAGCTACACTTTCATTAAAGTACTTAAATATTTCTTGCTGCAAATTACCACTAGAGGCATTAAAACATTTACTACTTGGTTTGGCATGTAATGAAAGCACAGTAGGTTTAGAACTTGATATGAGTGGAAATAACTTAGGTTCTATGGGTGCTCATGTGTTAGAGTCGTGTATCCATGGAGTACGTTGTATAGCATCACTAGATATTTCGGATAGTAGTACGTACATCTTATCATAAAATTAATAATTAATGAAATATTTGAATTCTATGTTTTGCTTATAATCCTTTTACAGACATGGATGTTGATTTAGCACAAGTAATAACTGCTGTTGGAAAAAACAAATCTATAAAACAATTATATATGGGTCGAAATACTGTTAGTATGAAAAGCAAACATATTGCTGTTGTAATGGATGCTCTTGTACAAATGCTTCAAGAAGATGATTGTGTTTTACAAGCATTACATTTACCAGATTCCCGATTAAAATCTGATCTCTATAATCTTATCAATGCTCTTGGCAGTAATACATGTCTTCATACTTTAGATATTAGTGGAAATCAGATAGGTGATCCCGGTGCAAGATTATTGGCAAAAGCATTACAAATCAACAATCATTTGAGAACGATTATTTATGATAAGAATAATATTACACTTCAAGGTTATGCAGATATTGTTCATGCTCTAGAAAAGTATGTTTATTTCTCGTATTACTCATTCATCGCCAGATGTATTTTAGCTAACATTGATATCGATTGGATTACTTTGTAAGTGGAAATCGATCGTTGGTAACCGCAGTAATATGTATGAAAAGTTTGAAGCTGGTTATCGATGACTGACTTGGCGGTGAATGTGTTAATAATATAAAATGTGTTATACGTCTTTCTAATGCATAATATTTTACTATAGGAATTGTAGTGTAAGGCATATGCCCTTTCCAATTTATGATTTGCAACCTTGTATGAAAACTTCGGCAGAAAAAACTGAGCAGCTAGCAAAGAAAATACAAGACTTATTGCAAAGGAATGTTACACCTTGTAAATACAGTCATGGACAGGCGTTTAGATTACAACAAGGATTTTTGTTAAGTTCTACGCAACAAATGGTCGACAGACTTGTTGTACAAACTCAAGATACTATTAAAGCCATTGCTGCAGAAAGCTGTGATGCTAATAACGATATTAACTATGCAACTGGTCTTATACAAGATGCAGATAACTCGAAACAGGTATGAAAGATTAAAAATTGAATAAATTTTAAATGAAACTTTATGAAATTAATATCTTTTAGCTTCTACCAAGGTTACATGAGGTTCTTCAACGACGGGATGAAAATAATCCGGTTGAATTAAAGTTACATGAAATGGCAAATGAATTGCATAAAATTGTAACCTTGTATTTGCAGGTATTTTATAATTAAAACTTTGATATTATTATTTGTAGTACAGTAATAAGTTTATGAATAATTAAAATTTTTTCATTTTAATATAGGATTCATTAGATGCTATGTTAAAATGTGCAAACGAACAATGTCCTACAATAGTTTCACAGACAGTAATTAGGGGAGATGAAAGTGAATCAGTTACAATAGAAGATGATTTGCGTATTAGTTGCAAGGAAAAGAATCAAATTAGTAGTGAATTTATTCACACTACTATTACAGAACAAGCTGGAGCGGACATAGTTAATAGAGTCAAGTATGAAGTAAAATTGTTTATTTAAAAGTAAAATTGCTTTCAATGTAAATTTTCATTTTAATCGTGTTCATTAATTTTATAACTGATATTATATTAATACGGATTTTCATATTTATCATTACCTCTGTTGTTTAGTGAATTAAATTTAGCTGTTGCTGCGCACGTGTCTGATAGAATAACAGATGAAGTAATTGAATCATTATCAAGAAGCTATAAAAATCTGGTGTGTATGATATATTACAGTATGTGAAATATATATTTAAAGTAATTATGTGAAATATTTAATAAGTTTGCAATTTATAAATAACAGTAATTATATTTAATATACTTAGATTGGAGATTGTGATAATAGAACAAGAAGCAGCACACCTGATGTATTAAGGCCTAGTGCTGGTTCAATGAGCAGCGGAAGTGTTATAGGAGTTACAAGCACCGTTGGTACATCTACAGCATTACCTGTTGGTAGAACTAGTATTGCATCGGAAGAAGACTGCCCACCAGAAACTTATTCACTTGTTAATTCTATTGGTCAATGTTCCAGTGACCAATCTCCAATGGTAAGAGGCTCAAATTTATATGATATATGAGAATTTGATCCATATAAATTATAGTTACAATAATTATAATGTTATATTTCCATGCCTATCTAGAAATTGGATTATTTAAATCTTGTAAGTAATTAGGTATAGAAACGAAACTAAATCTATTATCTTGATACTGTATAATTTGTATAATTACAATATTGCAATTGTATAAGATAAAACAGTGTATACATTGATAATATTAATGATTATTTTTATCTTAGGCAACACCGCATTTGTCAAATAAACGTAAAAGTTTACATGGAAGAAAGTTGCGACCAAAATCTGTAGTTGATTCTATCGAAGGACTTTCTGCTGATGATATTCCAGATCTATTACCATCCCTGCCAAAAAGTCAAGCAGAAGGTTAATACCTTTTTTTTTTAATTATTTATCTAATATATTTCTAATCTTTTGCATCAATGATATTTTTCAGCTATTTCAGAAACAGAGCATTCATTAACAGAGTCACTAGATTCTGTATCCGAATTACCTAATACGGTAGGGCAGCAATTACAACATTTAGTTAAATCTAGGCCTCGAAGAACTAAAACGAGGGCTCCTACGAGACCAATGTTGCGACCTGATCAACCAATAGATGGTCTTGCTCTTGGAGAAGGTCTTGACGTCTTCTTCCGACCAACTACACCAACTACACCTCTTATATCGCCTACAAGTGATGATAGGTATTACGTCTAAACATGTTCTTGTGATTTAAAAAAAATAAATTCAAGTTTATTTATTATTTTTTAATTAAATTACAGCTCATTGCACACTTTTCCAACCGATGGTAGTCCAAACTTATCTCTTACGAGTCACAAAAGTATTCCACCTGATTCGGATAAGAAACCTGGTTGTAATTCTCCAATGTTGAAAACGCTTCTTGAACCTACGCCACGATCACGATCCAGCGATAACTTGGAGAAATTTTCTCCCCTTGTTGGTAGAAGATCTCAAGGGGATTCACCATTGACTGCATCTCCATTAGCACGACGGAACACAACCGACAATGCTCAAAACCATGAAAGAATAGCTTTAAAATCTGATGGCAGCAAAGATACATGCAATAATAGCAGCTCTGACGTATCTAAACGTAGCACATTACCAATCATTGGTTCTGGTTCAAGTTCCCGTAATTCACGGGATTCTGATGAAAATAGTAAAATATTACCTTTAACTACTCCAAATTCTTCAGACAAAGATGCAACATCAGCTTCCAAAGATCATGAGAATAGAAAAAGCTTATCCAAAAAATCTATAGCGGACGCAGACAAGTCTAATCAACCTTTACCTTCTCTTAAATTAAGGTCAACAGGTTTTGATCTTCGTAGTCCAACGAACGGTAGTAGTACAAAAAGTAATTCAGAGTCATCTAAATCTCCAGTATTAAAACCTTTAACCAAAGGAAATAGTTCTATCGATGGGAAAAATAATGGTGCTGTTTTGAAAACTAAACCAATTCCACCTGCGACAGCACCAAAACCAAGACCTTGGAGTATGGCCACTGATAGAAAATCTGGTGAGTTTAGTGAAACATCAAAAATAGTTACTAATTTTTCATTGCATTCAAGCAATTACTTTTAATTGCATTGGGATGGAACGAGTACTATTTGTCATGTATTTATGATTACAAATAAATAGAAAATTATTTAATGGTGAAGCTTAATAATTAATAACGTATATTATTCACTTAATTTTGTAGGCGAATTTAATTTGTTAAGCGACGGTTCTAGTCCAAATACTTCAGCCGGAAATACACCTGATTCTGGAGATGCTCTTGATGAGTCAACTGATAGCGGTGTAAGTGGTCCAGCTTCATTGCCACCAACGCTATCAGCAAGTAGTACTGCTAGTTCTTTAAGCAATACTAGCGTAGAAAAACGATCAGTGAGGGAATTGGCAGCTAGTTTAAACAAGAGTAAACCAGAAAAAAAAGAGAATGGTAAGCGAAACATAAGTTGTTTTCATATTGCATGCTCAGTGTATATAGTAATCTAGTATATATTAACGTGAGTCGCACATTACTTTTAATTAAAGATGAAATCCTTTTTAATTCCAAGATTATCGCAAACATGCATGTTTAATCCTTAAATTAAGAAGCTTTGCTGTACATATTATTTTAGAGCATACCGCACCTGCAGCATGGAGGTCGGTGCTTCAACGTTCTATCAAGCAACCTGATGTCAAGGTACTTTATGTAACGTTTGTTTTTGTTTCTTCATTTTATTAATTAATACAAATTTGGATAATATTGCAGCATATACAGTTTTACCTAGCCTAGGACCTTTAATAAAAGCTTAAAATATATGTTATTTTGCGTTTGAGATTCATTAACATGAATTAATAATTTTTAACATAACGCATAAGGACGTTAAAATATATTAGAAGTGTTTGTGAATAACAGTTTCTTGTAGAAAATATCATACCGTATACATAACCATTTATGTTTCCAGGTAACGGAAGTGCCGAAAACGGTTGAAGAAAATCGTATGAGTTTTAAACTTAGACGTACTTCGTTTCTACGTGATTCAAATTTCAACTATAACAATGATGTAGTTGACGTTTGATCGTGACTTATTGCAGTAATAATTTGAAAATCAATGTCAATGACTTGATACTTATTAAAATATCTCTTATCGGAACATTATATAGCAGGCACAAAAGTATACAATATGACACGTTTATATCTGTGCCATACGAAATCAAATACAAGACATGTACTATCACAATATCGAAGGCAGGGTACTGACAGTTTCCATAGAAAGTACCTATGTACGTATTGTTAAGGTGGCATTAAAAATTTTATTATAGCTTTTTATAATGCTGCACTTTCGATGCAGCTTGACTTATTTTAGCAGTAAGTATCTGTATTTAATGTACAAAAAGTCATTTAATCTTATAATAAGTTAGAAGACTTACATTTCTTCCAAACTATTTTTATGCTTCTACATTCCCTTAAATTTTTATAAAGAAGTCTTTTTAATATTTACAGTGATATTGTTTACACAATAACTTTCGTTATATTTTGTTTTAACATTTAAATATTTATATATTGTTTATCGGTACATATAAATGAATATGCTTTAAAGTACATTACAAATTACATAATTTTTATTATTTTAATTATTTGACTGGTGTTCTGTTACAAAAAGATCAGCATGATATGTGGATTTTTATTGTGGTAATATAAAATCTGTTCATTCTATTATACAATTGTTCATTTATATACAATTTATTCATTTTTAAACAGACCTGTGATTATTAAAAGATGTAAAGTTTTATTTAAATTATAGTCTAACAATAATTATGTTTATTTTCTAAAAAAAATAATACAAGTTTTATTGAACTGCTAAATATTATTTTCGGACAGTTGGAATTGATAAATGCACAAAAACAAATTTTTTAAATTATAAAATGTATACTGTGTGCCATATAACATGATAAAATAACATGCTTTGTTTTTCATATAATAAGAACAAATTTAAATAAAATTTTATAGAAAGAGTATAATGCTGCCAGTAATTTAATCATTGATTTATACAAGTTTACTAGTAAAATAGGTAAACATTATACAATACATAAATCACAAATGTGATATATATGAAAAGAAAGATTTTTAATTAAAATAATCAGGAAAAAGATTTATAAAAGATAGAGATGACTGTTACTATGTTTAAAAATTTTTTGCAACATTTGTATATTGTATTTGCTATTTTATAACTTGTTAGAAATATATTAATAATTACAAAATAATTTACTATACATTTTGTGCTATGTGTCCTTTTATAAGGGAACAGCTTTTTACAAACAGTTTTTTTGTAACATATAAAGAGATATTAAAAAAATATGAATATAATATAATTCAATTTATATAAGTATCTTAAGAATCATTCGTTTTTTGATAGCAAAAAACCTGTGTAAATATATATATGTATAAAAAGTTACAGATAGAGAAATTAGCCATGATTATAATTACGGTTCATATAGACAAATAAATATTTAAATATATATCTAACATTCGGTTTGTACTTCGATAATAGTCGTAATTAAAAGAACATATATCTCCTTTTACATACACATGTTTAGTAACATATGCTCCATAATTATACTGTATGTTATATTAAAAATATTACTTTCCTAATATAGTTAAAAGAAGTATAATAAAAAAACGTGATTATTCCATTACTATGCCAAATTTGGATTATGCCTAATACTAATCTTTATACCTAAAATTATGGGTGTCATGTAGATTGAATGTTGAAAATGACTTGAGTTTAATAACGACTTCATTAAATACACGTTTCCTTAAATAATTATCCTAAACATATAAATATAAATTAAATTGATGAAGTATTCATTAAATTATATGCCTCACTAAATTAATGTAATAAATCTTCATATACCGCAAACATGTTGGTATCATACAAGGTAGCTAATTATAAAATTATTTAATAACTGTATAGTTAATAGTTATAAATTTGCAATTTAATTTCAGTGATACAATAGTACTTGTAAACATGTATGTACTTGTATTTTATATAAGTTCATACATTTAATAATCTGTAAACATATTATATTGCAGGTGGTTTTTTAAATTACAGAGATCAATTACATGTACTTACAGACAACATTATTGTAACAAATTTATATGTAATGTAAAAAGTAAAATTTATATTATTGTGCCAAAAACAAAATCATTTCTTACATAAAGAAAATTTAGTCTATAGCATTCATACAATAGTTTCTCAATATTTTTTTGATAAAACATTAAACATATGTATGTTAAAATCTTAAGAACAGTAAAATATACATAACTCATTTACCTCCTATTTGTATATTATAACATTATTGTTTTATGTAACATTTTAATACTAATTATTATTCTCTATATTAAAAAAAGTCACCTGTAATAAACAATATTTTAGTTTGTAAATATATTAAATGCAATTACAACATATATGCATTAATGAGTGCATACAATATTTGTATATACATATATTTCAATTTTTTTCATTATTTCTGTATTTACACTTATGTATACATGTATTGTATAATTAAGAACAACTTAAAATCTGCTATTGATTTTGATACATACGTATGTATTATTTAATATTATTGAACATAAATGGATGTAAGTTAATATCAATATCATGTAATAGCAGATTTTGATGTTGGATTTATTAATCATGCAATATAATTTAGTAATAAATAAAGACTCCTATCATGCATATATATATATGCATTGTTTTATACTAATATGTATATATACAGCCCTAGTTTAAAGTATTAGGCATTCTGTGAAATATAAATTATTTAAAGTTATTTTTACATTAAAATTAGAAATCAAGTTACTAATATGAGAAAATAAACATTTTTTATTACTTTTTTTCAACAAAGAATGATAAACAATAAATAGATATCAAAGAAATAGTTTTTGCAATAACTTATAATAGTAACAGTGCTTAATACTTTTGGCTATAGTTTTACATATAAAATATGTATATATACATATAAAATATTATTTATCTTTTCCAATACATTTACTGGTAATGTTAGGTGATATTGCAAATTTCAATAATCCATATAATTTAACTTTGAAATTACAGATTGTGTATTAGAATGACAGTTTCATCTACTAAATACTTTAAGTATACTTATTTCCATATATATTCAATTTTACTTTTAATTTTAATATACGACATAATTTATTGATGTTTAATATTTATTAAAAAAAGAACAACAAATTTTATTAACAATTTATTCCATATATGGTAGTAAAATCATCAATTTTATATTTTTTACCGTTAATCTTTTTTTTATTAAACATTAAATATATATTACTTGTATAAATTAATATAAATAATTATTGAAAAATATAATAAATCTAATTATCTTAATGCGCGTGCGTGAAAAATTGTACATACAAAATCTAGCACATTTTCATAATTCAAGAGTTACAGGTGCAACCGCTAAAAGAGAACGTTTGAGAGAATAAAGTGTGTATGAAACCTTTAGCTAGGAAATGCTAAGAAGTTTTATTAAATATTTCATTTTATCAAGTTAAGAAAGTGTAGAAATGTCGCGTTCAAAATCTGAAAAGATAGGAAACGGTGGCAAATGTGAATTAAGTGTTTGGACACGTGCAATAACAGCGAATTCCGAATGGCCAGATAAAGTAAACATAACCACACTTTAATTAAACAGTTTTTGTGTGTATATTCTTCATTGCATGTATTTTATTGTTGTAGGAAGAATTTCTTGACGTTATATATTGGGCTAGACAAGTAATTGGAATTATAGTTGGTATAGCATGGGGCCTTATACCTTTAAAAGGTTTCATAGCTTTGTTACTGTAAGTTGTATCTTCATATTCACATATGTTGTATAACAGCAAATCTAAAATTATATTTTTTTAATTTATAATATAAATCTAATTACATTTGGAAATTTAATATTTCAGATTTGTACTAGTCAATGCAGGTATTACATACCTATATTTTAGTAATTTTCAACAAGTTGATGAGGAGGAATTTGGTGGCGTATGGGAATTAACTAAGGAAGGTTTTATGACATCATTTGCTGGTTTTTTGGTAATTTAATATTTTATACCTTAACATTATTTATTTTAAATCTTTAACTTTTAATTTTTACAATGAAAGTATTATGTATAGGTTACATGGATCATTATATATTCAGGATTACATTTTGAGTAATTATTTTGATAATCGTGTCACTGGTAACTTGACTGAAAAAACAATACAATATTTTTTAAGAATCAGGTGCTTCACATGTTCATGCAATTTATCTCATAAATATTTTAGAAAATAATTTTGCATTTCATATAAGTTATCTGGGCTTGAAATTTTTGGAATACTTAATAAATTTACATTAAAGTTTTTAATTTGCACTGTCATGTGTTGACCTATATAATTTGCTTTATGTAATTATTTATCTGTTTAACAATTTTTTATGTACATAGAAGCGTATGCATTTTATTTTAAAAATCAGTTGTTTTTTATTAGGAAAACTTACATCTTTTATTAATATTTTCAATAGGTACTAGAAATCATTGTTATAAAAATATATACATTGCAAATGCCAAATCAAATTGTATACGTATACAGGTAATTAATATAAATAAAAATTTTAATAACCATATTGCTCAATATTTGGTTACATTCAATACTTTATACATTATTCATGAAATTTTTATACCTAACATGTTATCCACTATTTAAATGTTATATGTGTAAAATTTAATAGCTATAGTTACTTTCTTGGCAAATGTAAGATAACTATGTACAAATTAGAGTTTAGATAATAATGTAACTTTTTATGTTCAAATATAATAATTGTTTATTCAAATTTTTAATTATAAGATAAAATTGTTACATGTATAAAGAATTGAAAAGAATTGAAAATAAAAAATTAAAATAAAAAGTTTTTCAAACAACGAATCAGCAATCAAATTTTTAGTTTCGAATAAAAAGATTTATTGAAGTGTGTGAAAATTTATTTATTTATACATTTACATACATAAATTATTAAAAATAATTAATGTATTTAATAAATTTGTATAAAGATATTGAAATTATCCAATCATTAATCGTTTCCGTCCTCGTGCCTGTACTTCGTTATATTTGGAAATAATTTCTTTACATTGATTTTTATTTGTGTAATATTTTTGGTAAACACTAAATATTTTTGAAAATAATGAAGGTATTTCTGAATGTGCACTAAGTAATGAGCGTTCAAGAACATATAAATCAACTGCTTTATCTTCCACACTTGAGTCCATACGAGCTAATCCAAAATCTATTACAACAAGATTATTTACAACTGAAAAAATAAAATAATATTAACTATTAAGATGTTACTAACTATGTTAGAATTATAACAATGACATACCATCACAGTTTTTAATGTCTACATTTTCAACATCTTTAATAAGTATATTTGAAGTAGTTAAATCTCCATGAATGATATTTTTGGAATGGAGTTGAGCAATAACCATTCCAAGTCCTTGCGTTATACAATTCAATAAATGATCTACATTTGATTTCTTTGAAATATTTTTATCAATAAAATCTTTCAGTGATAATGCATTTTTTATATACTCCATGTAAATGCATCGTTGTTCTAAATTAATTAAGTATAAAGCTGGTGTTGCTACTCCTTAAAGAAAAAACAAGCATATATATGTACACTTAAAATAGTGGTACTGTTGTATTATTTGTTTTATATTACCCGCCGCTTTAGCGCGGACTATGGCGCGACATTCAGCTTTTATTCGATCTCTTGTAAGACGAGTATCTAAATCGACATGTCTGTACTTTTTCTCAAATCTTTCCTTTATTAATGTTGGCTTTCCTAAGTAAGTACCCTTGTACACGCGAGCTTCGGCACCTTGTGCTATTAATTCAAAGTCCTTCATATTATTTAACATCTGAAATATATAAAATATATATTTTTTAAAGTTTGAAACTTTATATACTTATTTACTTGAGTTTTATGCATTTGTTACTTATGTTTAAAACTTCATACTATAATGAAAAAGTAAAGATATTTTAAAATACATCAACAGTACTATTTGCAGTACAATATACATTTCATTATTGAATTTTTTATTACTACATTATTTATTATACATATATACAATTACATTATAATACTAATTATTATATATAGTTTTGCGTGATGATTTTAAAGAAACACTAACATTTTTCCAAGTCATTTTAGGTAACTCTTGAAATAAAATTTACTATCGTTGATGCATTATTAAAATAAATAAAGAAAACATGACACATTAATATTAAAGGTCCCGCTCGTTACAATAATTTCATTGTGAATGCCCTGTTCAAATTATATTATTGATACATGAGCGGCTTACAAAATGACAAGTTACTTCACATAAACAGCGAAAGGTGAAGTTACTCGCGCTAGCAAGGGCAAGATGAGGGCGAAACGCGAATCGATCGTTACCCGAGAGCGTCCTGCGCGCTAATCGCTATCCCAGCGGCTAGTATTCGCCCGCACTTTGTTCCTATCGGATTGACAAGCTAATACTGTGTTTTTTTGTTTTGTCAAATATTGCAGAGAATCATTTTTTCTTTTTTATTTAATTGGTAAATATGAGAGACGAAGTGAAGATGGATGCGAATCGGCTAATCGCCGAAGTATACAAACGGCCAGCACTTTGGAATCAAAGACATATCTCTTATCACAATCGCGAGGTGACGAACCGCGTTTGGATGGAGATTGCATCGATATTCAAATTGCCCAGTAGGTGCATAGATGAAAACGTTTATCATGTTTGTTATTCGCGCGCGCATTTTCTGTAATTCCTTTTATCTAATACCTTTGTATCATATTCTTAGCAGACAGCAATAGTACCGTTATTATGATTAAATAATCTTTTGTTAATTATGTACTTTTAATTGTGTACTGGAAAGAAGAATGTTCAATAGTTTATTATGTATTTATTTGTTAGTATTAGATTTTATTCTACTATAAAATATACATTTCTTTTATGATAAAAAGTAATTCCTATGTTAACATTCTCTCAATTTTTTCATGGAAAAAGTGTACATACATTTTAAGAATACAGGTGTTACCTGTTTTCAAGTAAGATAACAAGTTACATTGTACTCGCTCGTATTGATAATAATTTGGTTAACCTCACTTTTTATAGTACCATGTTTTAAAACATATTATAGTATTAATTAATTTAGTAGTATTAACTAATTCATAACCACGTAAAATTTTAATCTACGAACCATCAATAACTTACAATTTGCTGCTATTTATAGTACTATCGCACTAGAAGATTCAAATTGCAAGTACGAGCTGTTTACCTAAACACGCGTGCGCGCAAGCACAGTCAATAAATTTTAACTATCGTGTTTGCTACTCGTGATGTTATTGAAATTATAATTAATTGTATTGTATACAAATGAAAATTCACTGTACGTGTATATAGTTTATAAATCCTTTTATTTAAATATGCATCTTATAAAACATTATATTTGTATTATATTATATCGTAACATCTTTTTTAGGCTGAAATAAAATCATTAGATAATAAAAGTAATACAAAATTATGGAAGCGTTAAAAATTATAATTTATTTTACTTAATTCAGTAAAATATATCATTCATACCATTATAAACGAATAGATTGATTATTTTCGCATCTTTTCAGAACCAGTGTTAAAAGCGAAGTGGAAAGGTTTGCGGGACACTTTTCGAGCAGAGTTAAAAAAGGACCAAGTTTATCGTAAAAGTAAATTTCATCGAAATAGGCCGGTATGGATACATTTCAAAAGTTTACAGTTTTTAAAGGAACAAATGTTACCCCGTCCACCTATTTGGGAACGAAGTAATCCTTGTCAAGACGACGATCGAGTGCCAAGTGAAGGTGAAGGCGATGGATTGATGCTGAAAAGCTCGTCAGTAACAAACAGAAATGTCGAGGACCGAAATGCAATTACGAATCATTTGCTGTCGATAAACAATGATAACGGATTAAAGATTGACAATGTCAATCATATAGATGTAAAACAAGAACCTGAAGAAAATTTTGACAATCTTGAGTTTCAAAGTGTTTCAGACAACTTAACTGAAAATGAAATGATGTTACAAAATATTTCTCCCGAACAAGTGTTGATAGGCGACAGTGATACTAATATTGGTCTCCCAGTAGATCCTTTAGAAGGCAATCGTTTTGATGATAATTATTATTTCCTTATGAGTCTTTTACCTCACATAAGAGCGTTGCCTGCCGATAGAAGAATGTTGCTCAGAATGCAAATGCAGGAATTAGTTTACAAGGAGGTTTACAAGAAAAATTCGGATGACGTTACTACACCCTAAAAAAAAAGGAACATTAAAACGAATATTTTCAATGAAGGTATAGATGAGTGTTTTCCGAAATTAATTAAAGTTTATTAATTCTCATGTATGAAAATTAACCGAATGATTGATAGGTTTGAAAAACATGAAAATTGTAACAGTTTTAATCGAATTTAAGTAAGTCAATGCTCCGTAGATTGAGAGACACTGGTGCTTTCTCGTACCTGTGGGTACGACCGTGATGTTTAGTGTGGTGTGTATAGGTGTAGTAATTGTATTCGTGTATTCATGAACATTCCTGTTTCGTTGCGCATGCGTACCTGCTATGGCTCCTCTCGGTTGATCGTTTTCGCGTTATGGTTCAGTCGTGCTTTCGTTTAGTCCGGTCGCGATTGCCACGAGATTGTCGTTGTTCATTTGTATACCGTTTTAAATTCAATGTGATTTAATTATCGTGTTTTCACGAGTACACCTGTCTATTGCAACAAGGATGCTAGTATTGTGACGGTACCCTTTATGTGCGTCTACTAGATCGTGGCTTGGTGTGTACAGGTGTTTACCTTAGGTGACAGTTAGGAAGGTGCATCTGCCTCGGATTTTGTCTTTTTTCATACTGTATACCTTCCGCATTCAAGCAGCTATAATTGTCTCGTTCACTCAATTGTAACCGATCATTTGAAATTGAAGTATTTAATTCCAATACCCCGGTGAACGTATTTGTCCGAATTTTTTTGGGATTATCTATTAATTCGGTTCAAGGTGAGTCAACGTTCGACCAATAATGTAAGGAACATTTTACTGTCTTTTTTCTTATAAACTTCATTTTGTGATTATTGAACACAAAACTACACCAAATAGTGATTAAAAAAAAAGGAACTAATTGTTTTAATGAACGATATTGAGTTTATCGTCTTTAATTTTCTTTATGATATTCAATTGTTAATAGTGATCAATAATCAACGTAATAATAAATTTGGTATGTACCTATTTAAGATAATTGATCAATTAACAAGAAAATATTTATGTTTTATAATGTAAATCGTATTATTAATGATATTCTGTACATGTACAATTTATTCTAGTGAATAATTGTTAAAACTTCTGAGATGTCGAATGTTTACGCTGATCGGCTAGAAAGTAGACATTCTCCGGATTAATGTAAAGACGCAAAGCTATATTATTTTCACGAGTTTGATCAATGACGAAGTTAATGATATTCTCATCCCATTATAATTAAGGTTAAGGTATCATACGCTGTTGAGCGCTAAAATATACTTCGTCTACACTTTCGAGCTTGCTCTAAATAGCGTCCTGGAATCTCCCCACGATTCGAAACGCATCTACGCATTCCGTTCCGAGTGACAAGTACCTGGAAACTGAAACGTTAATTATCTTATGGATAATTTTCGTAAACTAGTCGCGATAATGCCAATATAAATTTTGTATCTAAACTAAAATTTATCTATTTATTTACGTACCAAAGTAAACAAATAACAGTTGGATGTAGTAAAGAAGTTTCGTTAAAGTTAGGTAAGACTCCGGTTTTCATATGAATAAAAATTATATAAAAATCTAAATACAATTAACTTTACATAATTGTTGTTATTTTTAAAAATCGAAAAGATGTTTAATGCATCTATCACTCATGGCATGCGCGTTTAAAAAATCTTTATTACCAACGTAACAACGTTAAAAAAATGAATGGGTACAAAATGTCAATAGAGGGTATATAGGATTATTGACCATATTATTATGTCATTTATATCGTTTAATAACAGTAGTATATGTTTCGCAACATACAATGAACTAGTCACAAACTATTTTAATTTTACAAATATATTTAAAATAAAAATAGACAAATGTCGATGGTTTTTTTATAAATGTATTTAATATTTAAAACGTATAATGATGAGGTGTATTATCATTCAAGTTACACTTTTGTCAAAAAAACAAAAAGAAAAAACATTGTAACGATGTTTTAAAAATATTCAAAATTAGAAGAAACAAATTTTGGCTGTATTTCGACCGGTGGTGTTCGATAATAATACTATTGTTAAAATGCATTTTTATCGAGTGATGTTCTTTAACGATTATCTCGTTGACTGTCTTAATTAATATGGCTTCAGTTGCTGTGTATGAACTTGGCAAGTGCATTTTACATGAGGATGAAAATCGATCGAATTAATAGCACATGATAAATTATCATAAATCGAGGTATAAACGAGTTATGTTTACCACCTTTAATATTTTATGCGTCTTATAATAAGTACCAATTAAACGTTATAAATATTTTGTAATTATCAAATATTAAGATTATTTAATTTAAAGGTGAAATTGTTGACTAATAATAATTGACTTTATCTTTTGACAATCCGTGAAGATGTATCGATGAGAACGTATGATTGTTTTCTTTTTACTCTTCTCGATTAGTCATTCTTCTTTGTTATTCATCATACGTTTTTCATAATCGTACTTGTCATATATTTCTTCTGAAAGATTTCTTTTGTTTTGAAAATATTTCTTTTTTTATCAGAACAAAGAGGAATATATTATATTCATATGTTCTAACTTTGACCGATGTAGATATAATGTAACAAAAGTAGTTACTTCAACTTTTCCCATGTTGTTGAAGTCTGACTCAGTGTACCATGACTCCTGTTCTTGATTCTCACGCTTTTCTCGAACTTCTGGCTACGTAACGTTGCATATTTATTAAATTTACATTTACATAGATCATAATGCGTCTACATCAAGAACAGATAATGGTTTTTACCAGTGAAAAATCATTCACCGTTAAGCTCGCCAGTTAAGAATGTTAAAAAGATAAAAACACGTTGATCTCGTGTTACATTCCTCCTCTTCTTATTCATCTTATTCTTTTCATTTTGAGCTCTGACTCATTAAGAACATTTTTCAGTAGTGACCGGTTCTACCGGTGTGTGGCCGTGTGTGATCGAAGGAGTTCTCTCGGTCATCCCTTTCTTGCTCATCGAGCTTCGGCTCCAATCTGGCCGATAACGAAGAATGGTAAGCTCCCGTTCGCCTGGCGTAAATGTCTCACCCGCTAACAGCGTGGCTACATCGCGTGTCGTCGTGTCCGACAGTGACGTAGTTCGTGATGGTGACGCCATCTTACCGAGTACCCGCCAATCATATCGCGTGGAAGACGAGGGTGGTCGCATAAACGGAACTCCGGGCGCTGTCGAATGGAGCCAAAGCGGTCCGCCCTCGCTTTCTATGTCGGTCGACCTACATAATTTGGTCAACCCGAATTTCCAAGATTCTGGCCATTATACTACTAGTCCCGAACACACCGATGCTGCTGCGCCGTCTTGTAACGTTAAGGCTGTCAGAGGTCACGACGAAGAAGAGAGCTACGAAGCTTTCGGATCTGTCGAAGGTGACGCCGATGACGGGGTGGATTCACCGGGAGGTAGTAGTTCTGCACCCTCACCCACCGGCACCAATTCCCTGAGGTAAGTTCGTTGCCATTTCTATATATATCCACTGGACTATCGATTGCCTTTCTTTCGCGAAGATATCGATAGTGTTAATTCGAAGGGACTGGCATGATTTTGCGCGCGAACCAATTCAAATTAGATAGGTTCGAGTTTGTGATGTGATCAGTAGAGGGTGCTTTGATAGTTAAGAATTCGTGCAAATTAGTATAATCATAATTGCGTTTATTTATTTTGAAAATCTTTTAACTAAAGTGCTTATTTTATAATAACACATAGTGTATTGTTTTATTGTAACATCCTGACTAAAATTATAATGTTAATTTAAAGTGAAAGTTCCTAAAAGTGTTAGAATATTTATCGATTCTATTGTCACATTTCTAAAGGTACTGCGGTGGAATGTTCCATTGCTTTGAACGTTTATGTCGAACACGTTTGTCTTACGAAACTATGTATACATTGCATTTTACACTTTGGAGTTTAATAATACAGATTTCTCACATTCGGTATGATTATTATTCGTATAGATCTATTCCCACGATAAAATTAATGCTTCGCTAGGTTGATCCGATGCGTAGAAAAACTTTCACGTGAAAAGAGAAAATAGAATCAGGTATCATTTGTACTTAAAAAAGAATTAGCGGAATTATATTTTCCATTATATTTTCGTACCAAATGTACCACATATTTTTTTATTTCCGCATATACGTGATTATTTCTGTACTTTCAAAATTTACGCGCTTAGTAATTATAGTGTACTTGTATATAATTTGTTTCCTTTCGTTTCGTGTTATTCTTACTGAATTGAAAATAACTAAAATATGATTTTTTCTTTCTTATTTTAATTGTGAAAACCCAAGTAATAATTATAATATATTATTCGATACGTTCACTCTCGAATGTATGGTAGGTAAT
This sequence comes from Anthidium xuezhongi, assembly GCA_022405125.1. Taxonomy (NCBI): domain Eukaryota; kingdom Metazoa; phylum Arthropoda; class Insecta; order Hymenoptera; family Megachilidae; genus Anthidium; species Anthidium xuezhongi. The sequence goes on from CM039642.1 coordinate 2,049,457, forward strand.
CAAACTAATTAATTAGAAAAAGAATTTGTATCAATTTTTAATATTTATAAATCGATTTCATGTTATTATAATTATATATTTTTATTATTTATCAGTAAATAATTTCTAAGTATTATTTATTCTATTTTAAACAGAAATCCAAGAAGCCCAAATTCGACCATAGGCAGGCATTCCTGGTTAAGAACATCGCTTAGGCGAACACCACCTTGGTAAATTGTATTTTTATTTTTATATATTGTTAATTATTTAATTCATATCGTTTTATGAATCATTTGGAAATAGGGTTGTGTATTTTTTGAAAACGATTATTTACATTGTTATTTATATAAATATCGTATATTGAATGTTATCCTTTATTTATAAAATTAATTACTTGTTTAATTTAATATTCGTCATCTGTTGGTTTTCTGATCATTAATGACGTTAAACAATTATTCGTTTCCAGTCAATGATCTCGTATTAATCAAGTTATTCATACTTATTGCTATATGAATTATTCAATAACAATTAATCGTATACAAGTGAAGTTACTCGTTTACATATGTCATTATTATTCATCATTATATTTTTAATAATAATCTAAATTGCGTGATGAAAGTGATGCTCTAATTTAATTATTGAATTCTTCGATAAAACAAATTAGCGCAGAAAAGTAAATGCAAAAATTATAAAATTAATTAATATGTATCAAAATAGACAATCAAGAATCTTAATTATACAAATATTTTAAATATCACAGTTCTCAGTACTCTAAATTAAAAATAAATACAATATTATAAGATAAATTAAACTTTTTATTTGATTTATTGAAGCCGCTTAAGTTATTTGAAATTTTTTTTTCACATTTGTTGAAAAGTTCATGAATTATTTTTACATGAGTTAAGGAAAAAGACAACTTGCTGAAAAAAATAGAACTTCTGTTAAAATACATATTGTTGCTTACTTTTGTAAACTATTCATTGCTAAGAAATAGAAATTATACTTTAACACATTGACTGCCACGTCATCCATATATGGTTGACACTTGAATTTCCATTAGAAACCATCGCCCATATATTAGGAATTTTTTTTTTAAATGTTCCCATTAGATAATAGAAGTAACAAAATATTGTCGAAATAGAAGAAAAAATTTGTAAAAACTAAAATTACTATCAAATGGAATTTTTAGTAGCTGCAACGTGGCAGCTAAAGTGTTAATGTAGGACAGCTTAACAAAATACGTTCAAATTGGCTGTGGATTTTATGACACTAGAAGAATTACGTGTCGTGTAAATACAAAATGCACGGGTCGGTGGTACTGTAATCAATTCGCCGCGCGACTTTAATTTTCGTCGAAAGACGGGACAATAGGGAGGGCTCTGGCGTGTGAAAAAAGTTGCGACTCCTGCGAAACAACTTGATAAATCACGATCCGTCTGGTCGCGTTAATAGACCGAGGCAGATAAGAAGCTCGTTTAATCCCCGAAGAAAGGTATCCAAAGTTGTCCGCAAGAAACTCGTTAAATTTCTTCAAGAGGATGTCTGAGGCTATCTGCTTAACGTAAAGAGGAAGTCGTTACGAGCAGAGTGTGCGAAAAACATTACCAGACGCCATATACAATGCTTTCTGTTCTATTATCGACGATTAGGTCACGAGAATTTAATGGATAACATTCAATACACGAGGACAGTAATTACCTGTACAGTAGTTGCTTACGTTTATGTTTCTAACTTACAATGATTATTTGTTATAATTAAACGGGTATCAGATGTATCTCGAATTGTCTATTCGTTATAGATGATCTCGAATGATTTGGTTGTTGGAAACAACAATGGATTGGGAAACTGAAAATGCTCTTGTGAATCGAAAGTTTGTCATATAGCTATTGTTGAATATTTCAATTAAAAAGTTCTGAATAAGACAATATCAATGTTTGTTTTGATCTTGATGCGCAGATAGTGCATCATTTAAAGCGCGCGTTGCACGTTTGCCAAAAGTGCAGCCATTTAATTGTTCGATCTTCTTACACGATTATTTATAGATCGTCTTTTCTTAACTTTGTATACTAATTCGAGACGATGAATTTTACTGTTCGTCTGTGAAAATCGAAATCTGATTCGTTATGCCAAAATGTGTATACTATGTTGTTCCCTGTTTTACACGGTTCATGATTTAATTATACCATTTCAAACTTAGCACTTTCATAATTCTAGTACCTACTACGAGTATTTCTAGTTAAATCAATTAAAGAGTTTTTAATAATATGGATAATTAATTTAATGAGGTAGTGAAATTGTTAACACTAGAACTTGTTCCAAATTTTTTATTTAATATTATATTTATCAAGACACTTTTGTCAAATTATAAGTTAATTTTTACTAAGATAAAGAATCATTCTATATTTTAACTCATGTTTCGTCTCTTATTTACGTTGTTTTCTATTTTATTTTTAATTTAAGAAAAACAGTTCTAGTGTTAAACAGGATGGGGATGAAGTAATTACACACCCCCACCTAATCTACACCCTCTAAGTTCTTCTTTTCCCCCCTATACAGTCATAGCCCAAAGTTCAGCTCCCGAAAATCTTAACCCCTTGCCATACTTTGACGAGTTAGACTCGTGACCTTACACTTCAAGTGTTACAAATTTGACTATTATTTTTATTACAATTTGATTTTAAGTGTAATTACAACTATAATTGGTGTGGTATACTATTGTTAAACGCAACTTATATAAAACATTAGAATTTTCTGTGTTTGTTTTAATATTGAAATAATTAATGTTTAGCGTGGGAAAAATGATACGGCAAGGGGTTAACACTTTGACCACCATGGTGGTCACTGGTTCAAATTTTCTATAATTAAGTAATTAATAAAAGAAAAGATCAAACAAACTGTGGATATTGCTAGTATTAGACTAACAGTGCAAACTAATAATTTAAATGGTTACATTTGAAAATAATCGACAGAAGCCTTAATAATTGGAATTAAAGTCTGTTTTCACTGTGACAGTCAACTTCGGGGTTATTCTAATTTTAATTCATCAGAAGTGTTTACAGTTATTCTACAAAAGCATTATGACCAGAATATCTTGGCACGTTTTTGATGGTCACGTTAATCTTTTTCAGTTCCGGACGGAAGAGGCTCAGTTCCAATGCGCTAGCAAGGTAAAGACGATTTTTCAGCTGTTTAATATCGTAACAAAAATAGTACCGTGTATAACGCGTTACATAAGTTGTTTTTCTTTTTTCTCTACTTCAATTGTACCACGAAAATGATCGTGGTCGATGGTTTAAAGGTTTCCACGTACCAACGAAAATATTTATGTGACGCGTGTACGCGGATGAACATTTGAATAAATGCTTTGTGCGGTACATGAATAAATCACGTTAAAAAATAAAAAAGAGGAGGAAGGAAAAGTCGCTTCGCGATTCGGCGCGTTGACGTCACGAGATAACAATAGCAACAATGTAACTCAGCGGTAAAGAATTTATATTTCATAGGAAGAACCTTAGGGTATTCTTGCTCGGCTGACAATTTTCGAGTCGATCTTTCCTTTCATGAAACGCAAAACGGCGGACTTTCTAAAGCGTGGGCTACCGCTACCTGCACGCGCACCTCTATATTTCGTTTCCTTTTACGCCTTTACAAACGTTTCAATTTTTATTTTGTAATTACGTTTATGTAATTTTGTAAACATACACGAGGATTCCTTTTACTGTTGTGTATTCCTTCAAATATTGTTTGCGTAGAAAGAAAGGTAATAGAATGGTGAAGAATGTATACCACAAGCTATTTTAATTTGATTCTGATAATTATTATTATTGATGTACCAAACCTTTTTGTTTAAAAATTTCTGTATTTAACTTTAGTAGAAATATTACCAAATATTACTGTTCCTTCGTTGAAGAATAAAGGGTTAAATAAGTGCACTCCTTTTTAGTACCTTTAGTTTTTTTGAGAAATTTAACACCTTGACTGCCACGTCACCCATATATGGTTGATCCTTGAATTAGAAACCATCACCATTATTAGGAATTTGTTGATTTATTTGAAAATTAGATATTAGAAATAACAAAATATCGTGGAAATAGAATATAAAATTACCATCAAATGGAATTTTTAGTAGCTGTAACGTGGCAGCCAAAGTGTTAATTGAAAAAACAGATTTTTTTTATATTGTAAAATTTGTTTAAAAAAAATTAAATTAATTAAAATTGCACTTTGAGCATACCTAACACTTTTTAGATATTCTTTCAAATATTATTCAAATTTACACCGCTTCGTTATCCGAAACGCGCACCAGATAATAAGTGATTAATTTCTGTCACTGTTTTTTCTAGTCAACTTTATCGAAGCAGCAGTTTTAACAGCTCTGGCAGAGGTTCCAACTGTGATCCCACGGACGATATGTACAGCGATGTTTCTCTCGAGGATGATGTCATTGATCTCAATCATAGAGTGAGTACTGTCATCGCAAAACATTATTAAAGGCACGTACGTTTTCATGCGACGATAAATCGTAACTTTTATCTGTCGTTGTGAAAACCAGAAGCGATTTCCGGACGCGAGTCCATTTTAACTTTTTAACTCACTTGCATCATTTAACTTGTACGCGTTCTCGTGCGTTATTAATAATAAAAGTGAGTAAAGTAAATATCAGATGACTTATGGATAGTTACGTTTTATTACACTTTTTGAAATACTTGCCGTGGATGCAATACAAAATTTTTATTTTTTAGCACGATGCAGATGAATTAAAATAGAATTATGCATGAAACAGCTTTGTCACTCTTCGTAATAGAATAGTGAGACACGCGTTTTTCAAAGACGTGTAATATTTAAACAATCATCGTATCATGCTATATACAGCAGCTTCGTGGCCGACGAAATACATAATCAGCAAATTTAGTTTCTCTTTCGCTGACTTCGTGTCTGTTACGACGATTTCTGCTCGAAATCGAGCATACTAATTTATTACTTCAGACATTTCCTTCGTAGTAACGTTATCGTTTGAAATATTCCTTTTTTTCATCTAGTTGTGTAATGCACAAGTTTTCTCAATTTTAATTACAACTAAAATTTCAAACTCGCGAAAGTTAATTGCAAGTATCCCAAAAACGGTTTTTAAAGTTACATTTGTCCCTAGGGTAAAAATAATTTTATTTTATTACCTATTTATTTAGTTTCAGTAAATATTATACTTATAGTAATACGAGTAAATATTTATTTATTTATCTTACATTTGTTTATAATAGACACAATTTTTCTTCAATGCTTTAAAAGTAATTCGAAATTCAAATAAATTCTTGCTTTTTTTTTTTATATAAGCGTTTAATGTCGCATTAACTACTAGTTGGTATCTAAAAACAGAAACTAAAGGCAAATACTTTGACAATTTAATCACGTTGCATACATGACATGAAAATACAATAATGTATTTTCATGTTTGAATCATCAGCTTGGCAGCCAAATCCGTAACCTTCACATTTTTTTCATCAAAAAAATGTTTGAATATTTGAAAAATTTTGACGCAATGTATTGCCAACTTAACACTAAAACTACCGACGCCTAATCCACACTTTCTTTTAAATTGAAAATAAAATAGAAAACGAAATAAATAAGGGATGAAATATTACAATGCAGATTGATTCCTTAACTTAATAAAAGATCAGCTTACATTCTTGATAAATTTTGTAATACAAAATAAGAAATATAGTTACTTTGACCCCTTTGGTAGTTCTAGCGTTAATATCACAATTGATCAAACGCGTCTGAAGTTAATCGAACGATTTCAACATCGAGATCAAATTACATTCAAATTTGTGCGTACAGTTAACCTCATGTTTCGGTATATCAGGAAACAAAATTGCTATCTATGCAACAGAAAATCCATTTCAAGCCAAATGTCCAAGAAAAAGGGCCCCGTGAATTCGTGAGGATCGTAAATGTGTGCTTCTAATTCGCCTTGCCGATCATCGCCGCGACCAGAATCCCCGAGCAAAACCGACTCGGATTACGTCGGTTATTCTCAGCAGCAGCCGCCGCATCACCCTCCTCCTCCTTACGTGTATTACCCTTATCCCCCGTTCAATCCGTACAATCCTTACGCACCCTATCACCCAAGGGCGTTTTACACGTCGCCCTACTGTAATGACGCGGCACAAGAGTCGAAAGGTTTTCCTTGGATCGGTATACTCTTGGTGTTCCTGCTGCTGTTGGGCATCGTTAGCGTTATTTTCTATCGGACCTTGTCTCGCGATGCTCGCCGAAGAATAACTCCTAGGCTTCCCACCTTAGCGCAACCGGCACAGGTAAATCTGGCTCGCGATTTGCGTATTCGATTTTTATCTTTATTTCAATTTTCTCCGCTAATCGTATCGAGTCGTGTTTGCATTAGGGAAAAAAACAAGGGGGAAATAGAAAATTTCGAATGATCTATACAACAGTTATAGTTTTATTATAAATCGCGCACTCTTCTCATTAATTTCTCACTTTCGTCCTTATTCTTATTCTTATTCTCCCAATTCCAGGCGCTCTCTCTTTCTCTCTCTCTCTCTCATGCCATTCGCACGAAAATATGAAATCTGTAACATTTGGTTAACGTTTAATAGAACCGGATTAAGATTTTGTGGAGCTAGGAGAAACTAAAAAGGACAGATATTCGTTGGAGTTAAATTTATTAACCGTTTGAGTGGCACGGGTCTTTGTTATTTCCCAATCGAAAATCGCCAAGCGGCGCGATAGCGCTTACTGATGCCACTTACTCTTAACGTGTACGCCTACAAAGTGCAATATTACTCGAATTTTCTCTTAATTTACCTAAGACTGAACAATAACGTGCCGCGATTGTCGGCTTCGCAGCCTAGACACAGAACAGGAGAAGCGCAATATCGCCGCTTGGCGTTCAAACGGTTAAAAAGATTGTTCTTGGAATAACAAAACAGTTTTATTATTTTATGCTGTGACTTAATTGAACGGCTCAGAAAAACTCGCGTTTCTCTTTTAAATTCTAGCACTAAACGTACCAAGCGTTTCAAAATTTACCTTAAAATCGTACATTCATTGTTGTTTCTTTCGCTCGTCTGACTTTCTGTAAATTCTTACGTTATCTGATTATTCAATTTCTCTTAGCTTATTTTTTACCGAGAAAAATTCTTTGCATACCTTGTGCGCCACGAGGGGTCATTTGACCCCTCATGGTAAGAATAGGTATGGGTAAAGTACCGGTACGTTCAGTGCTAGAATGAATCGAACGCCCAAAAGAAAGTTGGGGTCCGCTTTTCTTTACACAACCGTTTACAGCCTTGCCTGGCGGTGCAGCCTCTTGTCTTCGCGTGACAAAATCCAGGCACATCCGGTTGTCCTTCTGTCGCCTTTGTTCGGGCTAAGATAGTACGAACGTTGGACATTTTTGCTTTTGCCAGTTACTCTTAGTAATACGTACAAAGTCGTAATTTGGAGCCCCAGTGGGGCCCACCTAGTCCCCTCTCTTAATCTGACCCTGATCTTTAAAGTTTTAAGATTTCTTTCGAAAATTAATTTTTGTTTTCTTTCATAAATTTAACTTCGTGTAAATTCTTATCGCCTAGTTAATCAATTTTCCCTTTTTCTTGTCATTCCTTTTGTGTCATCTTTCGATGTCTCATTTACCACAACTGGTCTTTTGATATATTAAACGCTGGTAGGTTTACTGTTAATTACTCGCACCTCATTAATAATACGTCTAGAATGACTTCAATATTATACGACCTTTGATTCGCTAAATTTTACTGTTTTCGGTGTGACTTCATGCAAGTAATTAAAGAATGATAAAAAGCTGAGTGGCAAATAAATTTGTTTCTGTTCATGACGTAATTATTTCGGAAATGGTATGCGGTTCAGTTAACGATACATCACTGTCGTTTCCTCTCTCCTTTTGAATCGTGTCAGAAATAGAATCAGGTTACGTCATGTATAATATTGCAAGAGAAAAATAGGTACATCGTGTAGAAAGTAATATTTATTTCAATTGATATCGGCGCTCGATTTGATTGAAACTTGACGAATGTTACGAGGAAAGAACGAGTAGATTAGAAATATGAAATTTCAGCTTCGGTAATTTATATGTTCAGGAAGTACAAGTTCTTATTTAGAGTCGCTTACTATAAAAGTAGGGCATCTTTGAAAACCTTTTGATCTCATTCTGTTTTAAAGTCAAAAGATCGAACCTTAATTAATCAGATGGAATCTGAGAAACTTCATCTACTCTTAATTACGTACTTATTTTCCTTACAGATAAAGATTCCCTCTTTCCCCTCCAAAAATTGACAAATTTAACACGTAAATAGAAAAGTTAAAATTATATTTAAAAAAATATATCGTAATTTACAAAAAATTAAACAGTTTTTGTATCATGAATACTGGAACACCTTATAATAAAAAGATTTGCTAACAATAATCGAATAAACAATATTTATCTCAAGAACTTGTTAACTCTGATTTCAATTGAGGTTTAAGATAAACAGATAATTAGTAAGTAATCTTTCAAGAATGTGTTAAGTGTCGAGGCTGAGATTCATCTTAATTACTCTTCTTTGTGTAAAAATGTCATCAAGTTTCAATTAACGCCCACCATTATTCGGAAGTAAAGCTTCTTTAGGGATAATAGCGATACAGAGGAAAGAAGCCTCCATTATTCGTCTAATGTTTGAAAGTTATTAGGAATTATATCTTAATACAATAATTTACTCTATTATTAAATCAATCTCTCTTTGAAATGAATATTAATTCAAATACATAATATACTCAAATCTTGAGACGGATAGTGAGATTTTCTCTCTAGGGAAGTCAACGGCACTAAACACTGTACAATCTCAAACAAATTTTCATTAACTCCTTCTCCAATCCATACGAATCAGCACCTGGAATTCACAACAACTGTTAAAATAATTTAATTCATGGAATATGTTGCAAAAGTTTATTAATAAATAGAGAGCACAAACGTTTCTCATATCCAGGGCAGAGTACTTTAAACCGTAATCGCGTCATCGAGCGGTCCCTAAAAAAGGTGATCTTTCTGAACCTGTAGCCCACGAGGAGGAAAAGGGACGCGAAACAAAATTATCCTGCTGAGTTTATTCTGTCTGACGTGGCCAACACGCCCAATAGAGATTACAATGTACTTTGCCAAGGATGCGAACCGGAACAGGGCTTGATGAAACCCGGAACATTTTCGGTGTGCGAACGAGATGAAAATCGAAAGGACGGTATCGGTAAGATTTTCTTGAAGAACAAAGTCAGCGTCGCTACCGATATATCTCACACAGAAATGAACGAAGCTACCCGATCGATTGCCTCATAGAATGATCTCAATCCGATATCGAGTTAACTTTATTGCAAAGTTATCTCTTATTTATAGATGCAAGATGTTATGAATTCAAAACCACGAGGAGTTAATTACAGTTACTCACGAACGATATCGCACGATTACATATCGCTGAATGAATTGCGTAACGACAAGGTAACTACTTTTTTATTAAGTCGCGAAGCTCCGTTTACCATAAATTAAATTGCACGCTTCACCAGGTGATCTGTATATATTGCAGGTTTGTTCACACCTGTTAATGAAGACGGATAGGGATTCTTATGTTTGAAAGGCGTGCGTAACGTTCCGAATATAGAACCGTCAATGTCCATCGAATAATAAAATGGGATCGCAAGATATTCTTATTCCGTGTATCTCATTCATTACCATGTGATGAAATTAAAATGAGAACAATCATGATTTTGATTCTTATCGGTTTAATCACGTGATTACTTTCATAACGTGTACAACGATACATGGTTTATAAGAAAATGGGAAAATAAAGTATAAAGCATTATAATAACAACATTTTTATTTGTTTAGAATAGTGTTGAGTAGTTAAGAATGTGTACGTTTAAAGATAAAAGGTGGCATACTTAAAATACTTTAATTTTAATATATTTGAGATGCATTAAAGTTATACAATTCTTTTTTAATTAATTTAAAATTTTTTGCTATATTTTCTTAATATAATTTTAATATATGCAGTCATTTGGAGTAATTTATGTAGTACGAAGTAAAAAAAAAGTACAAAATCTTTATTGGAATAAATATTGAAATTAAAAGTAACGATAATAGATCAAAATAAGCACATAAATGATATATGTTGTCGAATATAAACACGGTATATTTTTCCATCAAAGAAACAAATGCGAACGTCTAAAAGCATAAAAATACGATCATGTGAGATTAAATCAAATTAACCGGTCGTGATATCAATTTCGACGAACAAAATTAATCGCGTACACATAAATAATACAATAATACAGTTTGAATCGATAAATTTTGTTTAGAAAAGATGTTCTGATCGGGCAATATAAAGTATAAAATATAATAAAATGAAATCTAGTTTCTTTGGATGGTCAGGTTGGGATTTTCTTAATTTTCTGATCGTTCTTAATGTGGTTAGTTATCTCACATACCTTATATACGAAAAATGGCATGGATCTCAAGATTCCTAAAGCCTAAGCCGAGTCTTCTCCCAGCAGACGTGATTTCCGCTGATTGCGAGTAATTTTGGAACAAGAAAAATAGAAAACATTTTACTAACAAAGTCAGGTATTTTATGAAATCTCTTTTAAATACATTTCATTAAATTCATCATACTGAAAATAAAAATTTTGCTTTAGCATCTTTTTTCTATAACCGCAAATAAAATTGTTTCGAGATATTTATGTAAATATACATTAAAAAAGTTTTTAGTTATTTGTATCAGATTTGATTAAAAATGATATAAAATAATGCAAATTTCTCTTTCAGAAATATTAATATCCAATACACGTTTGGTTATAACATAAATTATGAATCATTCGGTGTAAATCGATCAGGGGCGTATATTATCACGAATGCATTTATCAGACTATCGTATCATGTTATTCATTAATGATTCATTAATAATAATAATCATACATACATGATTTACCGTGGGAATGCTTTTATGTAATATAGTTTTGTAATTCAAATATAGCATGCAATGTCAATAGTAAATAACACTCAATTTTATTATAAATGAATATTTTAAAAATGTAAACGAAAAACAGAAACATTTAATAAAAGAGTATACACGCTTTAGTCTGTTAATAATAAATCAAGAAAAATGGAAAATGTTTTCCCGCCATTTAGATTTTTAAAGCATTCGCGTAAGGGTAGATAAGAACTCCGTTCGACATAACGTGTACGCGTACGATATATGTGAATTAACAGAGTTAGTCGATACAGAGTATGGAGTACACAAATAGCCTCTCGGCTACTCCCAGCTTACAGTGGGCGATTGAGACGAACGATTATATTCGAAGTACGGTCAAAGAAACGGATGTGCGCGTAGTGTTGTGGCTCTCTCTGTGCATCCTAGATTATCCACACGTTTATTGTTCGAATTCACGATTCGTACGTAGACACATTAAATTTCGAGGTTAGGTTAGTGACAGAGTGCTGTGGAGGAGGATGGATAGACAACCGGCATGCCTGCACGTCGTTTTAACGGAATAATCCTCTATATCGGATTAGTCAAAGAGGATGACGAGTCTACCTGACACAGGCGTAACGTGAAAGATCACGATTCAGAAATGGATTCAAATAGTTTCGATGAACAGACAGACACAGGTTCGATCGAACGTTATGATTGCGACAATCGATTAACTTCCGGGGAAGGGCCGTCTCCTGGACCTGGAGCCGGCCTTGAATACGATTTATGGGAGGGACAATTTCAATTTGTTGGACAACCGTTTTCTCGCGGTAGTCGACTACCTCATCGCCGTGGTCCTCGGCTTACTGAACAAGTAAGACACTGTATACTGGGACTGTAGGATCGTTAAACTGTATGCTATATGCTGTATAATTGTATATTATAGCTTGGATAATTTCACTTTAATTATAGTCAAAACGTAAACATTATGCAATAATTGAATACCAAGTAGACATAACTGAATAACAGCTATACCTCTCTATTAGATTAAATATTTCTGTTAGAGTGTTAATATTATTTGTAATATATCATACAGTGCTACAAAATACGAAACCGGTTATCACCGCCCTAATCGATGATACTGAAAATTGGTATACTGGCTTATTTGATAACAGGAAAACAGACGCTTGTGATAGTTAAAGTAAAAACACATAAAGTAAAATATAAATAAGGATAATAACCATGCTTTAGTTAAGTAAAAAGTAACATAAAACGTTACATATTTTCTTGAACATTAAATGTTATAAAAATTTTTAATTATTAACGTATATAAACAATAATTTCGTTACTGACGTACTATATTATTTATCAGCATTAAAGATTGTTTTTTTTTTTGCAAATAAAAAATAATTTGTTATAACAGAACAAAATTTATAACATAGTTTTATATCAGAATTTTACATTACATATATTTTTATATTTGGTATTTCACTGTTGGAAATCGTGGTATTCATTGAACACATGGTACTAGCTAATTATAGCATGACAGAAAACGAATTTAAAATAAAATATGGTTATTCGAAATTATACGTAACAAACCCAATACCAATTACAAGCTTCACATATAAAAACAATATTATATTTACATGGAAATATAATATTAATATTAAATATAATATTAATAAGGTTTTCACGACTGGTGATTGAGATTCATTGATTTACAAAATCTTATCTAATCTGTAAACTAGAACGTGCGCAGCTTTTTTAATGTAAACTATCGTCGATGTCTTTACCAATGCGTTTTTTCATTAGAATTTTGAAAAGACAGCTGCTTGATACCTAAAATTATAGTTTCACAAAAATAAAATTGCAGAATAAAAAATAAAATATTGTTTCGATAAATTTTCGGTTAAAAATGGAAAACAAATATTTAAGAACCACGTTACGTATTTTCAGGTTCAAATGATTCAAGAACAAATGCATGCCTTAGTAGACACTCAGTCGGTGGGGGAGGAACGGTATGCCAGGGCGAAACAGGAAAATGCTACGTTGCAGGCAAGAATATTAATGTTAGAAGAAGCTGCCAAAGATGCCGAAGCTCGGGCCGAAGAAAGACTTCAGGTAACTGTACTCAGTTGGTCGTTACAAGATGCAAATGCATTTTATGTTAATAAAGAAGAATAATTTATTTTTTAGTACAATTATAAGAATATGTTTTATTTGATTTTATGACCATTAAAATAATGTGTTGGACTAACGTTTAATACTAATATTTTAGGCAGAACAACGAAGACACAGAGAATGGGCGAGTCGTTTGGAGCGCGAACGACAGTTACAATTAGAAAATTATGCCATTAAATTACAAGCGATAGAATTAGAAGGATCTAGTTTAAGGGATGAGATAGTAAGGTTACGCGAACAAGTCGAAAGACTCAAGTCGGAAAAGAGTCGACTGGAAAATGATCTCGAAGAAGCTAAAAGAGAAGTAGATACTGTACGCGAGAATGAGCGTCAAGCGATAAGTCGAGCTAACGAAGCTCACTATCAGCTTGAAGCTGCCAGGGAAGAGCTTTCAATGAAGATCGAGGATCAACAAAGGATAGAGGAATTAATGCAACAGGTTGCACAACTCCGTGCTCGTAATAAAAGTATGCTTCAAACTGCTATAATTAATTGAAATACTTTATAATAAAACTATTACAACTTTATTTTTATTATTCAAGGCCTTGAAGAAGTGAGGGATGAATTACAAACCGCAGCGGCTCTGCAGGCAGGCCGTGAATTATTAACATTAAATTCTTGTAATAATGCTGCTGAAAAGGGACCTAGTCTTGCTGTAGAACTATTAGCCGGCATGAACCAAGACCAAGTATGTTATGCTTGCTGATATTATTAACAATTGTAATCTTTGATCTATAGATTTTATTGTGTATACTATTATTTCTTTACCATATAAATTTTATTGCAGATGGATGGGCAACTTCTTGGAGATAATGGTGAACCCTATAGTATATCTGAAGTACGTGTTACATTATGAATATGAGTATATAATTATAATAATATTATATATAATATAATTCGGTTATATCATCTTTTACATTATTGTTGTATTTATTACAGATGAGACAAGCTTTAAAGGAGCAGCAAGAGGTTAATACACAATTAAGGGCGTACATTGATGGAATCTTATCAAAAATAGTTGAATATTATCCTCAGTTGTTAGAAGTGAAACAAACTCATTGAATTATTGCATAAATAGCCAATTTACTAAATTTAATATTATTTGTTTAAGGCAATTGTACATTACACTTTTTTGTCGGAGCTCTTACTTATAAACTAATATAAGTAGTTTTATCATAAATTGTGTGAAATTACTGGGAAAGCAATTTCCGTCCATGCGAACTTAAAATTTGAATAAATTGTTATGATTGTTGGATTAAAAATTTTCACTGCCATTGTGATTGTTTTAATTGAAAAATATTTATATCAGAGGCAGTGGATAGGTTAAAAAAATTGCTATAAGAAAAAGATGAACACGCATGAAATATAACAGAAAAACTGTTATAAATTTTGTATTATCCGAGTTTCGAAACTTGGAGCCTTATAATGTTGCCTTTATAGAAATGGTATAAAACTATTTTCAAACACTTTGTAGACAATATATATCATATAATAAATAATCGATTTTTTTTGTTAATGTAAAAAGAAATTAACAAAAAGTATTTCAAAGTTCTTAATAAGTGAGCAAGTATATAACTACATTTTGATATCACAAAATTGTAACGTAACAAAAGGTACCTATGAAAATTGAATACTAAACAGTTTCACTTATAGAAATTTATACTGACTGATATTAAAAATATAATTTAATAATTGTATGTAATTATCTTATAGTACATCCTACTTATAAATCCCACCTTGTACTATTTGAAAGAAAAGAAGATAATGCTTTTAGAAATTTATGTGCTCAATGTTTCGAATGAACTATAACAATTTATATTTTCTAAATTTTTACAAATTCATATAAAAAAATATATATTCGTTTAAAAATTGTACAGTCGAATGCAATTAATCTTATTTTATACCTTTCCAAATAAAGAATAAAAGATTGTCTACAATACGTTTCTTATAGTGCTAAATAGTGTTTTGTTGATTCTTTATTTTCCTGATATGTGAAGGTACCCCTAACTACAGAGTGTTCCAGAACTAGTGTAAGAACCGGAAATGGGGGGGTAACTGAGACAATTTTGAACAAAATACAAATACAGGGTGTCCCAGAATTCCTGTAGGAGCCGGAAATGGGGGGTAGCTGAGACTATTCTGAACAACAATTTCCTTTGCAAAAATATCGGATGGGGCTTCGTTTTTGAATTATTTAGCAAAAACACTGACCAATCAGAGCGCGTCTCGGGCGCTCAGTACCGTCAGTGTAGCAGAAAATAATAAATAAAGGCTCTGAAATGTAGTCTTCGAGTCTCGTAATCAACCGCAGGTTTATATCGATTTATATACTTAAATGATGTTCTAGGATCACCAAATTTGAACTGAAGGAAGGGGAAACTTTATATTATCATAAAAGTATCAATTTGTCACCGTACAAGCTCTATTTTTTATTATTTTTACAATTTTTTAAAAAATTATATTTTTTTTACCCCTGGCGCCATCTCCTAACAAAGTGCTGAAACTGATCAACAATTACCGACTGAGAAATCCGAAACATCGTTAAAAATGGCGGGCTTTTTAAATGAGAAATGTGTCATTTTGAAATTTTCTTAATTAAATTCCTTAAAAAGGTTTATTTATTCAATTCCTACTTGATTACGAGACTAGGAGAACTCGTGTATAATTTCTGATAGTTTAGATAAACGAAAAACCTTCATTTAAGAACTACAGAAGTGATTTCTGAGCACTTACAATAGTAGCAGAGTATTCCCCAAAGTTATTAATTTTTTACAGCTTAAAAAACATCTTAAATTAATAAAATGCTGTACACAATCGTACTGAAAGCATTGAAAATGATAAAATTAAAACGATATCCATGTTAATAGCTTTGAATCATTTATTATACAACTTTAAAAGTTATATTAATGAAGAAAAGACATAAATGTAGGTTTTTCTCTTATTGAAACAATCAGAAATTATACACCAGTTCTTCTAGTTTAATAATTAAAGCAGAAGTTTAATTAATAAACCTTTATAAGGAATTTAATTAAGAAATATCAAAATAGTACATTACTCATTTTGAAAAGCCCGCCATTTTTAACGATGTTTCGGAATTCTCAGTCGGTAATTATTAAGTAGTTTCAGCACTTTGTTCGCAGGTGGCGCCAGGGGAAAAATAAAAAGTCGGTAAAAATTATTTTATTAAAAATCGGCTTTTTAACACCATTACATAAAATATTTTGTTGTTATAAATGTCTCTATAACTTTAGTTTATCCGAAAAGTGGCCTGGTTTCTGAAAAAACACAATTTTCTGTTTCGCTAATTTCGTCGGTAACACCCCATGTACCGTCCTCAGTTGCTCTTTAAAAAAATTGAAAATGTATCGATAATCTATTGATATATGAATAAAATGTATATATCGATAATCTATTGATATATTTCATCAATGGTATTCAGTTTGGATATCAATGCTATGATCTGATGCATTTGAAATTACGATACGATTCCGCATGCGTGGTAAATGCTTACATCAGATGACACTTCGAGTCTTAGAGTGTACGCCGTACATTCTACGGCATCAGCTGTCACTTCTTTGAGTATTTGTATTAATTATTCTTTTAATCTAAAACGTGACACTTAAAAATGATGTCGGAAAGAGATTTCGCACCACTTAGTAGTGCTTGTGTACGTTCTCTTAATGACAAACTTTATGAAAAAAGGAAACCAGCTGCTCTGGAAATAGAAAAGTATGGTTATGTACTTTAATCTAATGATGTTTATTGACAATTCCATTATTATTATTATTATTATAAGTTATTAATTATCATTTTTTGTTTCAGAATGGTAAAAGAATTCACTGCACATAATAACACTGTTCAAATAAAACGACTTTTAAAAGTGTTGGGTCAAGATTTTGCTACTTCACAAAATCCTCATACAAGAAAAGGAGGTTTAATAGGTTTAGCAGCAATAGCTGTTGGTCTAGGAAAAGACACTGGTCAATATATAGAAGATTTAATTCATCCTATTCTAGCTTGTTTCTCTGATTCTGATTTACGTGTAAGATATTGTGCTTGTGAAAGCTTATATAATGTAGTAAAAGTAGCAAGGGGAGCTGTGTTACCACAGTTCACAGATATTTTTGCAGCTCTTAGTAAATTAGCTTGTGATTCTGAACAGAATGTAAAAAATGCTACTGAGTTACTTGATAGACTTATGAAGGTAATTAAAGTTTGTATGGTAAGAATAAAATGCTTAATATACAAATTTTGTTTTATTAAATATAATTTTAGGATATTGTAACAGAGAGTGGACTATTCGATTTAGTTGGATTTATGCCATTATTACGAGAACGTATTTATACTAAAAGTCCATTTGGTAAACAATTTGTAATAGCATGGGTTTCAGTCTTAGATGCTGTTCCTAACATGGATTTCATTATCTTTCTACCTGAAATTCTTGATGGTTTATTTAAAATATTAGAGGACCCAACACCAGAAATTAAGAAAGTTACAGATACGGTTCTTGGTGAATTTTTACGTAGTATAAAGTCTAATCCAGAAAGAGTAGATTTTCCTGGAATGATAAATATCTTAATTACACATGCACAGAGTACAGATGAATTGTTACAGTTAACAGCAATAACATGGATTAAGGAATTTGTACACTTATCAGGACCTCTTATGCTTCCTTATATGTCTGGTATTCTTATAGCAGTATTACCTTGTTTAGCATATGATGGGGATACAAGAAAATGTATTAAGGAAACTGCAACTCAAGTAAATGCAAATTTAATGAAGCTTGTCACAATGGAAAACACACAACTTGTAAATAATGCTGGTAAAACTGAAGCTCAAGTCCAAAAAGGTAAACTTATATTTGTTTCAGTTTTTAAAAAAAGATTCTTATACATTTAAAAACAATAATATTTGATAATTTATTTTGTTTAGATTCTAGTCAAAATTGCTCCTTAGCTGAAAGTTTAGATTTGTCTAGCGTTGTTGAAGTATTAACAAAACATTTAATGTACATGCCAGTCCAAACAAAGGTTGCTGTTTTAAAATGGATTCATCACTTATTTATAAACATTCCACATAAAATGTTTAACCACATTGATAATTTATTCCCAATTTTAATGAAGTCTTTAAGTAATTCTGATGAAGTAGTACAACAAACATTAGTTGTAATGGCCGAAATAATTAGTTCTAAATCGCCTGAGGCTGCTACCACAGATTCAAATGCAGAAATGCAGAATAAATATTTCACAAAATTTATTGTAAATTTATTAAGGTTATTCTCAACTGATAGACATTTGTTAGAGGAAAGAGGAGCTTTTATCATTCGAGAATTATGTGTATTATTAAGTGCTGAAGATATTTATAAGACATTAGCAAAAATATTGTTAGATGAAACAAATTTAAGTTTTGCTTGTACAATGATTCAAACTTTAAATGTTATATTGTTAACAAGTTCCGAATTATTTGATTTGCGAAATAAACTTAAAGACTTAGATTCATTGGTACGTATTGTTACTATTTTTATATTATCAGTATTTTTAATTATCGTTTTAATAATACATATTATTACAGGAAAGCTGTGAATTATTTATATGTTTGTATGTATCATGGTGTCATAATCCTGTTGCAACTGTAGCATTATGTTTTTTATCTCAAAATTATGATCATGCTTGTAATATTATTAGATCATTGTATCCTTTTTTTTATTTACTACTCAATGATTTTTTTTTAACATTAAATTTTTATTAGTACTTAACTCAAAGTAAATATAGTGAAAACATAGAGGTTACTGTAGAATTTCTCACAGAAATAGATAAACTTGTACAATTAATTGAGTCTCCGATATTTACTTGTAAGTATAATGAATTATTTTTATATTTAAATCATATCTATATAAAAATAATGTATTTTAGATTTGAGATTACAGCTTCTAGAAAGAGGAGAAAATGATGCCTTAGTATATGCACTTTATGGTTTGCTTATGATACTTCCTCAAAGTGAAGCATATGCAACCTTACAAAGACGTTTAGCAGCAATTCCTCCAACAACCAAACCAATACCAAAACCAAAATCAAATTCGAAATCTTTTAAAAATACATTTGATTTTCCAAAACTATTGAAACACTTTCACACTATTCAAGAACAGCATAAAGAACAAAAGCGTAAGCAACGATTAACTAATTTAATAGAAAAAAATACGAATCATGGAGATAACATGTAAATAACACCTTTCTAATTAAACATTTTTTATAAATATGAATATTAGATTATACGAAGGTAAATTGATTTTTATATATATGTAATTCTAAACTTTTTTATCGTATGAACGTACTTACGCATTTATTATCCTTTATATTGTAAAATTATTGCGTACACCAAAATATATAATAAATAAAATTATTACCAAAATTTATAATATAAAATAAGTTATTTTTTAATCACTTTCAATAATTAGTGAACAATCACTAACTGTTAAACGAATAAACTAAATACTTGTATATTTCAATTATACAATAAATATTTATTGACTTTGTACATATGTTAAAAATACATAAAAATAGCGTAAATATATTACTATTCATAATACCTTAACAAAGTTTATAATACATTATTTATAGAATAAAAGAAAGATGCTTATATATCCTATTTTTATGATCTATTCAAACAAATTTTTCCCTTGAAGGGATTATCATAAATGGAATTGACTTAAAAAGTTGTAATAGTCACTTTATTAAAAATTGCTTAATTATGATATTCTCTTCAAATACAATAACTTACATTATTTCTTTTCTAGATGTGTTATAATTGTCAGTCTTGTTCTCATCAATATTAGAAAAGCATAAATTAAGAAACGATTTGTTAAAGTGATGTATACTCTGAATCATCAGTGTTTCCAAGATTATTAGAAGATGTTAAACGATCGATTTGATCTATAAGTAAGTTATTTCTATACAGAATCATTGAAACCTGTTCTTGCATAACACAAATATTTTTCCATTGTTTTGTAGTCTCTTGAGTAGGCAAATTAGTTTTCTCAATAGTTTTTAGTTTTCCTGGAAGTCTATCTATTAAACGTAAGAAACTCTCATAACGTTCTTTGCTATCTTGAGTTAAACGATACGAATACGCTTCTAATGTACGTTCATAATTATCCACGTCTTTATTCAAAATTTGAGTTTGTAGAAAAACCGTTTGTGCCATCTTGTACCAATCGGCAACACATTCGGATCGACTTACCATCGATGGTACACAAAATGTTTCAAGGAGATTCTTTAGTCTTTGGCCCGTTTCCGTAACCTGAGAACATATTAAATGAATGAGATATATTTTATCGCATAATATATTATATATTCTTACAGCCATTCTTACGCCCTCGATACAATTTATATTAATGAAGCTACCTTTACTCTTTCTAAAATATGAAATTGTTCGTCGTTATAGGTGAGATTACGAGTAGCTCTGTCTCGTAATAAGTGTTGCCAACCATCTCGCAATCGGTCAACTAAAGTTGCTGCCTTTTGATTTGCTTTATTAGCCCACGGACACCACAATCCGCGAATAATATTTTCCCATTCGCTACGTAAACTACCTTCCTTCACGTATCTGCATTTATTGAAGTTAATCGATTAAAATATTTTCCTTAACTTTACTGGAAGAGGAATAACAACTTATTACCTTTGATGAAGTTGCACTACTGCAGGAGCCAATGCAGTCAAAAATTCTTTGCTCTTTAACTCAAGCTCTTTTTTCCAATTTTTTATCTCTATGCTATTTTGACTTCCAAGTTTTCTAAAAATTTGTCGACCAAGATTTTCACTCCTTTCTACAACTAGCGCAGTGTCTTCTATAATTTTAGTTAATTCTTTGGAACGCTGACATTTTTCCAATAACCTTGAGAGTTCTTTTAAAACATGTCCACTGAAAGCTTCTATTGCATCCTGTGATAATTTACTGCATAATACTAATTTTTCGATTCTTCTTTTACATACATAACCAACTGAACAAGCAATTTTTGCTTGACTAGCATCATTTTCTACAGATACTAAACTTGCAAATACTGGAAACTTAGGTGATTCTCCATCCATAGGTAAATTGACGTTATTATTTTCCTTAGAAAACAACATTAATGGTTTGTTTTCAGATGTGTTTGGGTAGCCTTTCCCAGGAGTAGATTCTTCAACAATGTTTGTTAAAAATGTATCTCCAAAAAGAAGTATCTGAGCATGTGGTGGAATATCAGTTTGATCTTGTATGTGTACTTGAAGTGCTGTTAACTTTTCTTCAGGATGCAAAAATACTTTTATTAAACTACCTTTATGTATGTTGAATATATATATACGTTTTCGAGAAAGAGTATCAGTAACTTCTGTAAAAAATCGGTCAAAGCTCCATATTTTCTGGGGATCAACTTCTAATAAGCCAGCCAACAATGGAGTAACAATTCTTTTTAAACCAACACTCAGTTGACAATTCTGTGGCAATTCTCTGCTCCATTCAATTGGTCCATTTTCTGAAGTTTGTACACCAGATATAACACCGGAAGCTTTCTTTGTAGTGATATAGAACATAGTTTCTTTATTTCTACGTCCACCAAACGGTCTAAATGGCAAATTTCCTGTAGCTACATGATATAATGTTACACCTATAGACCATAAATCTACAGTTGCCCCAAATGTTTTTCCAACTGGTTTACGTAAAACTGCTCTTTCATATATATCTGGGTGTAAGTATTCCTCTGTACCATAAAGAGATACAAATTGTTGATCTTCTTGCAGTTCTCTAGCAGCACCAAAGTCAGTAAGTTTATAAATTGTACTGCCATCATCAGCAATGAATTTCATTATATTACCTATAATAAAAATAATAATTTGTACATTATAAAAATAAGATGTATGAGATATATGATTGTTATAATTGTTACAGTTGCTTACCTGGTTTTAAGTCTCTATGTACTAAATTATTATCGCGCAAGTGTTTCATTCCAGCTGTTAGATGCTCCAAAACTAGCAAAAATTCACTTTCAGCTAGACCATATGTATTTGCTGGATCATCCAATATATTAAAAAGACTACCTCCAGTACAAAGTTCCATAACTATTACCATACCACGACCATCTTGCTCTTCTTCGATTGCTAGTAATTGAACAATATTTTCATGATTAACTTTTTTTAAAACTTCAAATTCTCGCATTTGTACATCATGTGGACGCATATGACTTAGTTGATTGAATGTTTTGACAGCGACGGGTTCTCCATTGTTTTTATTTACGCCTTGAAAAACTGCACCAGTTGCACCTTTACCAAGAACACTAGTCGTACACCAGACAAAATTCAATGAACCACGTAAAAATGACATTGTTGCGCTTTCGAAAATTCATGCAAGGTTTTATTTTTGAAAATTTGGTAAGTACTTTAACCTCCTTGTCAATAAATTAAAAACATTTTACGGCTGTGGTAATTTATATATTTTGCCAATTTTCTATTATTTATAATTATTATGAACTGTTTCATAACACGTTACATGAAAATTTATGCGAATAATTAATATATCGCTTTTCTAAATCACTAACATACTATGCGCATACTCGTCAATGTTCATGTTCATTCGACTGTTGAATGAACTATAGTTCATATGGTCGCTTATGAAGTAAGGTAACCGTATGCTAAATTCTCAGTCTTTCCTTTATTTAATAACAGGTATACAATATATAATTATACAATAATAATCTTTCTTAAAAAGTAAACAATATTCAATAGCTTGTAGTATAAAAGAAAAGGAAATAAAAGCAGTGTATATTACGTTATTTATTTGCAAATTTAATTTACTGCACAACATTACCAGAGGTATTTATTTTGTGTAAATTTCTGCAATATTACAGTTCTAATAAAGTTAGCGAGATTTTAAATACATATAGATTATTATTTAATAAAATATTTACTACATTTGGTTATTTAATTTGCTTCATCATACATTTATACATACATCATACATATATAATTAAATTATTTCTTCGATTGTAGCACCTTCCGTTTTAAAGCTTACAGTTTTAATCGAAACGATGTATCTACTTAATTTTTACAAGAGTAAATAATATGTTATCATAAAGTAATTAATTTAATAAACTATCGATATTGTTAGGAAGTTTTCAATTTTATATCAGTATGTAAGTACTTTGAAAACAATATCGCTAGCACCATCTAATAGTGGTCAACGGAACTATTGTACCCGAAAATTGCGGTGTTTTTAAAAATAAACAAATTTTATACTTTACCAGAGTTGAGAGAATATTCTACATTTCCAGTGTAATCTAAATAACGATATCCTAGTTAGTTTAACATATTCAAATTGATAATTAAAAAATATATATACTTCATACATTTTTGGCGATATTTTTAAAGAAATGCATTTCAACCTGAGTTTTACTAATTGAAATCATTAATATCTAATATTATTGACTTCTTAGAGCTTGTAAAATATTGTTTCTTTATTAATATAATGAAAAAAACTATAATAAAGAATATGTATAACATTATAAGGAACATACAGTACAGTTATTTTAATTATCAATCTTAATGAGTTAAGCGAACTCTGATATCATTATTTTAATTATTTTGAAATCCTAAAATGTTTTATTGATTTCGATACAATGCAAAAATGGTTCATTTTTCAAAAAAATGCAACTTTCGGTTATGGTACTTTCGCTATGCGTCATCAGATGGTATTAGTGATACCATTTTCAATGCGCACAAACATGTGATTAAAAAACAAGTGATCAGTGCACTGGCGCAATATTTTCAATTTATTAATTACTATACAAGTGTCTTGCTATTGTCTAAATTAATAGTTATAACATTTTAATTAGGAAAATAAACTTTAACATGAAAGTTCATGTAACAGAAGGTATAGTTCAATTACGATAGGACGATAATTTACATTTATTTAACTTAAATAAATCAAATCTATATACAATATCTTTCCTAAATATAATTATAGTTATTATGAATCCTTACAAAATTGTATTGTTTATTACACCACATAAAATGTTAAATACAAAACGTGTCACTTACGCTCTCTAACCGTTGAAAGTTGAACTGCGATCACAGGAGAATATTGAAGTATTCTACTGATTTGTGTAATCAAGCTTTGTTTTTCTGACAAACGTGAATGACGTATGCTAAACGAAGTAGAACACGAAATTTATTATTCTGACAAGAAGAAATTACAAATATTAAACATGCAGTGGTTAAAAATATATTTACATTAAAACCTCCCAAGGAAAGGACAGGTTAATTCAAGAATGACTCGATCTCACAGGTTAGTTTTTATCAATGTATTTGTGAAGAATCTGAACTTTCGTATTTATAATGTTAGTATTATACGAGATTTATTTTATTTTGTTAATATTTATTTATTTGTGACGTTTAGAAAACGAGGGCGTGATGCTGAAGAAGAATCTAGCGAATTTATGCCATTAAGTAAAAGAATCAACAATCTTCATATTAACAGTTTATCAGGGATGCAAGAATGTATGAGTGAAAACATGGATACAGATTGTAGCAGTAAAAGCTTTATGTCATCGCCAAATTATTCAGAGCTTTCTCAAGGATCACCATTATATGATGGGTGTAGTTCTAGCCAAAGTAGTTACACAACTGAATATAAACCTGATCTAGATGCTAATGAAAATCCTTTTTATTATGAAAGTAATAAGTTGTTATTTTCTTTGTATATGGAACGTATGCAAAGAACATCTGACTCGTTTTGATATCAATATTTTCAGATTATAGTTTATAATTATTAAGCATTTCTTGCATGTCATTTCTTCATTCCTTTGCAATACATTTTTATTATATCAATTAATATTTGGGAAAGTATAATATAAAGGAAATTATTAATAATAACAAGAATGCACCTATTTATTATTATAATATTAATTTATAATTCAGTTGTACATACAAAGGAAAATTCGTATTTAAAATTTTATGTCAGCTAATAGCATGATTAGAACTGAAATTTATATAATCGTGATTAAGGAATTTATAACAAATTATAATTGATAATTTACACTTTATTAGTAAATTATATTATAACATACCAATATATTCATTTTTGTTTTTAAGTGATTTATGATTAGTCAATTATATTTTTATTATACACATTTATTAAATTGCAAAGTATTTTGAGACTGTGAAAATATGGAATAACTGATATTTATAATAAAAAAAGGTTATAAAAGAAGAAAATAAAGTGAATTTCCTTTATTTGTTTTATTATCTTTATAATTACAGTTTACTTCGTAAAAAAAAAAAAAAAAAATTAAAGATTCCAAAAGATTAATATGATGTACACTACGCAATTCATATAAAGCGCGCAATAATATGAAGATATGGCGTCTATCGAAACATCCTCGAAATATCGATTCTCGACCTAACCTCACTTCAGTCTCCGCTAGGTGCGCACGGAGTTAGTGTCGCTCTGTAGTGGTAGAGGAAACGAAGTGACTAAGAGTAGGACAGAGCGACGGACAGGTGTTTTTTGCGCTGTTATTAATTTTTCCTAAAAGTTTGTGATTCTTATAAAACTATAAAAAATCATTATAGTACCTGTAATTGGAACGGTACCATAAGAGTTGGCTGTTTAATCAACAAGCGCGCATGCGCCGCTTTCCCCTCGCTCTCACAATATACTCCGCGCGTAACCGCCGCCATAGTTGATATTTCTCCGATAGAATATTAATAGCGGCGTAAGTTTTCGCGGTTAAACGTATTTTTATTTACTGATTAGAAAATAGGAATGCGTTCGTTGAGGACGGTAAGACGAGGTCATTCGAATTAAAGTCGGGATTCCGTAGGAAGAAGGAAGGTGTCTACTTTCACAGCTCGTGGTTTTCAGGAGAGTGGCCTGGCATCGCGGCGCTTCGAGTTAACGTGTGACCACCGTCGGGTGGCTATGTACCGTTAGCTCGAATTCATTCCCCGTTGGCTGGCCCAAGACCCACGCTTACCTACCAACTGGGGCCATACTCGATCGAACTCGACTGTCGTAAACCCGGAAATGAGTGCGCGTCGTGGCTTGTCGTTACCGCAGAAAGACTGCCAGTAGTGCGCGAATTTATCACGAGTCACGACTCGTCGATCGCCAAAGACACGTTCATTCGGACGTACGTCTCGTATGACGTATGCACCGTAAGCAGTAGCTGTGGCTAGCCAGTAGAGCCGTGGCACGGCAAACGTATACGTAGAAATGAGAAAGTTGCTGCCGCCGCGGTGAAGATTGAGAACGACGCAGGCGAGCCAGCCAGGCGGACGGTCTCCGTACTACGCGAAGGTTCCGACGCAGCGACAGTAGTAGCAGTACCCCGAAAGGAGTGCACAAGGGAGCCACAACTGCTCGTGGGTAAGTAGAACACGCATTTCCTCGTGGATGATTTTCTTGTACGTAGGAACTCGCGCGCACCTACCGTTCGAACGCAAACTAGAGCGACCTTAAGGAATTCGTGGTCGATGACGCCCCACGAATCTTTCGCGCTTTACTCCTAATGCGAAACGTGCACGAGAAACCGCGAAACGGTGGCTACAGAGCACCCACCCCAAGACACTAAAATCGTCGCGGGGCCCTCGTCGTGGCTCACGGCTTGGCTCGGGCTGGCTTTGGTGGGGTGGTTGGAGGTGCGGACAGTGGTTGAGAGGCTGGTGGGGTTGGAAATTGCGTGGTGGTGGATGCCCGCCGAGGTCTCGGAGGCCCCTCCGTGGCATCTCGCTGCCTCTAACCCGTCGAGGTGGGGGTGTAAACAACAGCCCTGCCTGTGCCTCTGTTGGCTCTACTCTGTCCTCCGTTTCGCCTCTGCCCTGCTCTTGCCTCTGCCAACTCGCCTGATCTTTTTCCTACTTCCTCTCCACGTAACGTCTCCCGATGCGCGATCGAAAGAGCACTGAAGGGAGGGAGAGGCGCAGGGCGAAAGGGAGAGAGAGGGAATAAGCATCAAGAGAACAAAGCATTCGGCATCGCGAACCTGTGCTATTTTCTCACGTTACCGTATTCAATTCCATCATGGCCGATGTATCCATTGAATATGTCGACGTGGTAACCTTATTCATCCGTCTACTTAGCTGTCTGTGTGCGTAGCTTCAATATTTACATGTATCATAACGTTATCTTCTTAAACTTATAACTATTCATAGCTGAATATCAACCCCTTTGTAATATCTCGTTTACAGCATTTTACTATTTCATTTTATCCTATCTTGTTACGCCTCCGAGAAACGCTTTTTTTGTCCTGGATGCGTGTAAAAAGTGTTTGATTGCACAATGTCCCAGAGCTATTCCGTTTAACGTACGCCTGCCCCGATATCAAAGCCAGTTGCGCGCAGTTATACGAGACACTATAGAA
The DNA here is from genome assembly GCA_022405125.1 of Anthidium xuezhongi. Taxonomy (NCBI): domain Eukaryota; kingdom Metazoa; phylum Arthropoda; class Insecta; order Hymenoptera; family Megachilidae; genus Anthidium; species Anthidium xuezhongi. Next base: position 2,076,976 of record CM039642.1, read on the forward strand.
TTCCTCTAGAAACCGCGAATGTTCAGACATGCTCTCTTCGATGTGTGTACGCAAGAGAGACAGTCATATAGAGTGAGAAAGATATGTTGAACCTTAAGAGAATCGGCGCCATTACGACATGCGCGTCTTGCAAAAGCGTCCAACAACGGTACGTCGGCGAGGCTGACCGGTCAGTCGCACACGCCATTCCGTGAAAGTCGAAAAACGCATCTGTGGCGCGTTCGTTTATGCGTGTTCGCGTTACGGTAGTTTTTTTCTACTAAGTCGTGCACCACCCGCAACGACTTGCTGGCACGGAGTAATCGTCCGTTCGACACGGCACCCTCCTCGGTGTGTCGAAAGGAGGAGAGGTGCACGGGTAACCTAACCTCTCTCTTTCTCTCCCTCATTTTCTGTTCCTTCTCTACCACGGGTGGATCAAGGGCGAGAGTCATCGGTGTGTCCCACTTCGTCTGCCGCGATGTCTGCTTCGTATGTTCTCTCCCGATATTTCGCGTTCCCCTCCCCGGGGAGTTCCCGGTATGTCGAGGTTCGTCTCCCTTCTTTCTTGACATACCCCTACCGCTTCGAGCTTGCGGCACACGCTTACGCACCTACACACTGAGCTATCGTTCCTTCCCGTCCTATTCTTACGATATTCCGTTTGTTAGTGTGAGAGAAAGAGAGCGAGTCTCGGGCTCTATTTCGCGGTGGGTTCCCGTTTTCCCACCTATGGGTTCCCCCTACCCTTGTTGAGTTCCTACCCCCTACCCCCGTGGGGGCACCATCATTGTGGAGTGGGGTGCAATCCTGGGCCACTTCGACGACTATCCTCCCTGCTCCCGGATCCCTTTGAGGAGGGAGAGGGGGTGAAGTGGGGGATCTCTTACCCTACCCCCCACGTACCAATACATGGTCAAGAGGTTTGAAGTTAAGATTTCGACGACACAGAGGTGGTGGAATGCTTGAGTTTTGACTTCGTTACTTTCACGAATAAACGCTTTGGCTGCTACATGAAATGCACTGTTTCAAAGATCGGGGGAGAACAAGGATGACGGTGGGGAAATGCGCGGCTTCGAGTACTAACACCATTAATACCTTTAGAGTAAATAGAAGGCTATTCATTCAATTGATGCACCGTCGAGATCAGCCTTGATATCGACATAGTTATTACAAATACATAGTAATGCCTAAAGAGATACATGTATACATACACCCAAGAGATCCTTTCCAAAGATGTTTCATAGAATAGGTATCTGTGTAGAGCACAACTTTTTATCACCGATTGCGTACCCATTTCTTAACCACCTGTGGAACATACTAAACATCGGAAATGGATACAAGAGTACTTGAAAAGGATATACAATGTAATAAAATTGCTGTTGTCAGTATTGACAGCTTGCGAAATTGATTTAAAAAGAAAAGCGAATATGCAAAGTACTTTATGATTAAATATTCTCAGATTAAATAGAATTTAGATTTAATCAGTATGATATTGATTTATAATTTGTTTTTCGTATATAGCGTTATAATCGTACATATATCTGATTGTTTATTTTACTTCGGAACGTGTCTTCTGAAGAAACATTAAAGAGTTAAAGAATATAACACAGAATCAGTTATGCAACCGAACTTATGAAGGTCGATGTACTTCGAAAGCAATACTCATGCGTCAAAGTGAGTGCAACTGCATCATATGATTTATACAATATGTATCTATTACTACCTATTTGACATTTTACTTTTATTTCTTTCAAATATAAACAACAACTATAAATACCGTTTCGTTTAAAGAAAATATATATTTAAAAATAACATTTACACATTTTCTGAAATGATAACTATTTTAATGATTTTACATAAATTTGTGTTTGCATCTCAAACTTGACAATGAGTTATTGACTACTTTACGTTTCATTCTAAATATTTCTTTTAGTTTATATATATATATAATTGTTTTTATAATGAAGAAATTTGAAACTTACTCGAATACTGTATTTACAAATTGTTTTTGTTTTTTTTATTTACAGATTTAATTATCGTGGAAGATGAATTTCACACCTTTTCCCGGCTTTACAACAGGCTCGCTACCGACGGGCACGGTGCATCAATTTGCAACCGCCAAGTTTGCACAAAACCTGCCAACTGGAGGTCAGGTGGTTGGTGTTTTATCCGGCGGCGAAGGTGGGGTTCATTATCTGAGGCCGGTCGACCCAAACGGTTTCGCCGTGGCTCAAGGGGGTAATAATCAACAGCAGCAAATCATCACGCTGCCCATCACTGTACCTGGAAAAGATGGCACACAGCAGCAGCAAACCGTCCAAATCCAGGTTGTCAATCCAAGTGTATCGCAGAGCGGAAACAGCGGGGATCAACCAAAATACCATTTGGCTCCGATTTCTTTGAGTCAATTTCCCCAAGGTGCAGCAACGGTGCTCACTGTTGCGTACAGTCAACAAGGTGCAGATGGAGTACAGATTCAAGTACAACCACAGAACACTGTGGCTACGACGCAAACGTAAGAATTTGTTTAAAATAGTCTTGTACGATAACGCACGCTTTGTCCTAGACATACATTTCGTATCATCTGTCTATATTGTTTGTTTGAACGTTAACAAATCGTATTTATTTTAGGTCCGACCAAACAACTCAAAGTACCTCCACGGCGGTTACTACAACATCCCAACAAACTATTCAACAAACGGTGCAGCTTCCGGGGGCACCCGAGGGATTAACCGTCGTCGCACAGATTCCGCAAGATTTAATTTTACGAGAAGGTATGGAGGAATCGAAGGAGGATGTAAAGGAAGGTACAACGCCAGTTGCTCTCATAAAAAGGGGTAACATTAAAAATCAGGGCAATCAAAGCGGAGAGGAATTTATTACTTCCATGCCTGCTAGTTGGCAAAGTCTTGCTACTCCGGGATCAACTGTCGCAGATTATCTCTCCAGGTTACCTGCCAGCACCTTGCCTCTTAGTTTACAGCATTTTTTGAAATTTTCAGCAGAGACAATAAAGAGAGAAGCTACTATTGAATCGAGTCCCTTAGGAGCCGATGGTTTAGACGCATCTGGAAGTGTTGTATCGGGGGAGCAAGCGGTACAAATTACGGTTGCTGGCGGAGAAACTGCTATTATTCCTGATGTTGTCGAAGAACAAGAGCCTGGGGCAAAACCTAAAAGAAAGAAGAAGTACAAGAAAAAGCCTCCAAAACCGAAAAAGCCAAAACCCGGACAAGTAAGCATCGTTACTGCTCTCGATGGTACAACATTATTTTGTTGTCCTCAGTGTAATATGGCTTATCCTGAAAAAGAACTGTTGGAGCAGCATCTTATCGGGCATAAAATAGAAAGGAGGTTCATCTGTGACATTTGTGGTGCAGGTTTGAAACGTAAAGAACATTTAGAAAGACACAAATTGGGCCACAATCCAGACAGGCCCTTTATTTGTTCGGTTTGCATGAAAGGTTTTAAACGAAAGGAACACTTGAATCTTCATTTTGTTATACATTCTGGACAAAAAACCGAGGTTTGCACCGAATGTGGTAAAGCATTTTATCGCAAAGATCATTTGAGAAAACATGCAAGATCTCATTTGGCTAAACGTATTAAAGAAGAGCCATTGAATAACGCTGATGCTTCCCAGAATTCACAGCAGCAAACAGATCAACAACAACAACAGGCAGAGCAATTGCAACAGCAAGCAGATCAGTTGCAGCAACAATCATCGGTATCCGAATTGCAGCAGATACAAATACAAGTAGGCCAAGGTTCTCAGGCACAAATTCATCAAATAGCCGTTACTGAACAGTCTACGGTTGTTCTTCCAACTGCTGCAGAAACCGGGGCAATGGCTATGCTTCACCATCAACAGCAGCAGCAGCAGCAACAGCAGCAGCAGCAGCAGCAACAACAACAGCAGCAACAACAACAACAGCAGCAGCAGCAACAACAACAACAGCAACAACAGCCGCAGCATTAGCAGCAGCATACCGCCCCGAATCAACCTGGGCGGTACTTCCGATTTAATCATCAACAAGCTAGAGGTCGTGCAAGGCAAGGAATTCTTGCCGATTGAATTCTATAATCTTATAGTTAAATTGGTATCGTGTAAAGAAAAATGCGTTGATGGTGGTAATCGTTGCCTAGTAGTGGTGTTGCAAACAAAATTGAGATCTTTCTGTATCTGAAATAAAGATACTTCAACTGACGTGTCGTCGCATTTTCAAAATTTATACACCATCAGCTTCTTATGGAGGTCGTAGGCCAGATTGAATGTACGAGTATAATTATTCTACAAAACGCACTGAGCTGACTGACGAACAAAGTTCGTACATACCATGTTCATTTTGCGTACACGTTATAGCGTACGTGTGAAAGAAAAAAAAAAAAGAAGAAGAAACGAGTTTATCGCTCATCTAATTTGAAAATGTTTTTGTCGCTAATCCAGTTCCATGACGCAAGTTAGAGGTAAAACAAAGACGTTTATATATACATATATTTATACCTATATATACATATATGTATATATATATAAATATAAAAATATATTTTTGAAAGCGCGAACTGGATTCGCCGGACAGAAGGCAATCGAGTTTTCGGCTGACGTTAATTTTGTTTGATGATAATTGTAACGGAAAAAAAAAATACGTAATACGGAAGGTAATAAACAATTACAAAAGGCAGGGCTGTAAATACAACCAGTTTACCGTGCACAAGAAGGGAAAAGACTGTCGTGCAAATACGAAGTAAATCTGTTTATTTATTCTATTTGACCTACACAATCTCAACACAGAAAGGGAGTGTATCGTTAAACTGTTTGATATAACTAAGATTGTGAAAAAAAAAATACTACGTTTTGCGAAATAAATGTAAAATTTTACATTTATACTTATATATTAGTTGTTTGGTTTTACGAAGTAAAAAAATGTTTTTGGCTTGATTGACATAAATTGCTCCGAGAAAATGTAAGTATAATTACAAAACTAAGAAAAAAAAAAACTATTTTGATATAGATACATCGTTATTTCTGAATTGTTTATATCGTTTCAAAGTTAAGATTATCGTAACAATATCTGATGAAATTATGTATTTAAATTTGAAGGGAAGCATTTTCTTCTTTATTTCTAATAAGTTAATGTAACTTATTTTGTATAGTATTTAACTCGTTTTATTTGCTAAACTGAATCATTTTTATGAGATCTTGCAGTTCTTTTCTTTGTGTTAATTATATATGAATGAATTTTTTATATTATCATAAAGTGCACGACAAAAATACAGCAGGTTATTGTTGGAAATGAACCATATAATTTACCAATCAATCACGATACACTCAAAATCATTTGAGTAAAAGATGTATGTATACAGAAAAAAAAATACTTTTATTGTAAGTATCATTATTAAAGGCAGTGGGTATAGCTGTACAAGAAATATAATTATTATTTTATTATATTATTATAGCTATTATCATAATCAGTATGAATAGTCTATAAGTCATTTTCATTGTTACTTACATAAATATTGGAGAAAAAAGCTAAAATAAAACATACATTTAATATAAAGAATCTTTTATTAATTAACCAATTATACAATTTTTATATTCATTCATGTATTTTTAATTTGTCAATTACTAATTACAAAATGTTATTAACTAAAAGTATATTTTAAATAAATGAACTATTAAGTGGCAATATGTACAAAAAGAACTAATTCTTTAAACTTACATCTTATGTACTTATATTGTTTTCAATTAACATATAAGAATTTTATATTTTCTTTATATTAAACTTCAATTTTACTAGTATATATTTTTCTACTAATTTATCAAAAATATATACACAATATCATGCGTATTTAATTGAAAATTTTTATATTAAATCTATAATTTCATATTTTACTTTAATTAATGTAATTATGTTTCATGTTAATTACAGAAATATAACATTAGAAAAGAGTAGCAATATTACTAATTAAGTTTTACTGTGTGTACTCTTCTTCCTCTGATTGGTGGTGTTTCTTGATTACAAGTATATCTCTACCTTCCTCTGATTTTAATGTGGCGAGAGAGAGAAAACAATGGCTGGAAGCAATTTGAAGTTAAAATCCCGATGGATTCGGGCATTTTCGCCAACGCGGCTGCGAAGAGGACCGGGAGAGAGAAAAAATAGTTAAGAGGCTGCCACAGTAGAGGGCGGACGGATGGGGTGGGGGCGTCGACTTGAAGGACAGGTGTCAACGGCACACACATAGAGCGGGGGATCTTTTTCGAAGATTTTCGACACTGTGAAAATCTTGACTAGGCGAGCACGAGCTACTAAGTACTAAATGGTAAGCTTATTTTATCATGAACTTTTAGAATTACGAAAGTGATGTTCGTGGTGTTTCGTGTTTAATACGGCCATTTTATGCTGAATTTCGTGCGAATTCGGCCCCTGCGTATCGACTAGGTGCTGAGAGGGGAAAGTCTCGGACTCTCCCCTCACACTCCATCCCACGGCGCGCATGCTACCCATCCCTCGAAGCGGATCATCCCCCCTGCGTCCTCCCCCGTTCTCCTTCATTCTTCTCGTCCTCTGATTCCCGTTCTCCGCGCCGCCGTCCCTCTACGGCTACCCTTCCCCCGCATCGCGACGATCCTGGCCGGGTACAATGTTCGCTTTTTAACGTCTTTTTTCCGTGTTGCACCCTTTTCTACAGTCAGTAAACTGTTCGTAATCCTCGTTGTACGAAGGTGACTAGTTTTCCAGTATTTTTTGGTGAATATTTGCGTTTTTATAATAGTCGTGCTGATTAAGAAGGGAAACGCGACCGTTTCCTGTGTACTTCATCGTGACAGACGGCTGACATAGCAGCGGCGGCGTGGTGTTCTTGCTTCTTGTGTGTCTCTTGTATTGTAAAAATTTGCCCCTACGCTCACTCTCAGATCTCGGAGACCCCCCTCCGAGGAAAGGATTCGATTCCACGGCGAAGAAACATGGGGAGAGGGACGTCGCTGTGAGTAAATACTCGGGCGTCGTTCGAGTAGGACGCGCCAGATATCTTTGCGCGGCCTATTGTGTATACGCGAGTATTTCCTTCATTGTACCGTCGATGACGCCGAAAAATTATTTCCGATCTCATTCTTCGAATAATGACATTGTTCCTATCATGACGGTAGCAATGTACCGTATGAGCACATGTCACTGAATGGCATCTATAATTTATTCGATGTTTATTAGTTAATTAACAATAAATACATCGTGGTTGCGAGCTGTGGAAAAATGTCAGAAAATGTTGGTTGATAAATGAATTATCATCACTGCCCTATGTATACTTACAATGGATAAAATTGTAAATATCTGTGATTATACTAACTCTGTTTTTTTTTCCATTTTTCAGGTATTTGATTGACGCTTTGCAATGAATTTCCCGCCGTTCGGAGGCCATTTTCCCGGTACTATTCCGAGTATCCACCAGTTCGCGACCGACGGCTCCGGCGGTGCGGGCGGGCGTTACGCCAATCATTTTCCCAACCAGCCTCCAATTGGAGTGCCGGTTATGGGAAAGTACCGTCCTGAAAGCAACGGCGTGCAATCTGCTCAATCACAAGTGATGATGAATAATAAAACAAGCTATCCCAACAGTAATGTTCATCATTATCCAAATGTGCCATACTCTCAAGCCCAACCAGTTCAGCAGCGACCCTCAAATTCACCTGGAATGCCAGAAAAGCGTTCATACCATCAAGTGAGTCGCTTGTCTTTTATGTTAACTCAAAATTCTAGAGCGTTTCAAACTTGATTATGAATTGGCATTTTCAGCAAGCAACAGAAACTATAAATCAACAAGATGTTTGCAATCTCCTACAGGATAAAGATAAAAGCAAAGACAAGAAAGTAGACGAACAGCAGCGTAACGGAGAAACTACTACGAATGGTAATCAACAAGAGTATACTATGCATCAACATCATCAGCAGCACGCTCATACTCAGACTCCTGCAACTATGCCTGCAACATGGCAATCTTTAGCCACACCTGGATCCACAGTGGCAGATTATCTTAGTCATTTACCAGCTAGTACTTTACCATTAAGTTTACATCATTTCTTAAAGTATTCTGCGGAAAGTATTAAAAAAGAATCAGAAATGGCGCAAACCACTTCTGTAGCTGTTGCGACCACTACAACACCTAATATAATGATGTCTCCAAATAATAAAAAGAAGAAAAAGAAGAAGGCTCCTAAGGAGAAAAAACCACGTCCAAAACCCGGTGAAATTCGCTTAACTACAGCATTAGATGGTTCTACATTGTACTGCTGTCCAGAATGTCATATGGCATACCCAGAACGTGAATTATTGGAACAGCATCTTTTGGGGCATACTTTAGAACGAAGATTCGTTTGCGATATTTGCGGTGCAGGTCTGAAAAGGAAAGATCATCTCACACGTCACAAACAGAGTCATAATCCAGAACGGCCATATGTTTGTACCGTTTGTTTAAAAGCTTTCAAAAGAAAAGAGCAGTTAACATTACATTTTGTTATCCACTCGGGTGAGAAACGACATGTATGTACGGAGTGTGGAAAGGGGTTCTATCGTAAAGATCATTTAAGGAAACATACTAGAAGTCACATTGCAAGAAGGGTAAAAGCTGAGCTCAGTCAAAATGCTGGTAAGATAAATAATTTGTTGTTTATACGTTTATATAAGTCTAAAATGAAATACGTTTATTACAATAATATAATTTTTGTTTGATAGGTACACAGCAGAATCAACAGCAAAACAATGTATCGAATATGCAAACCACAGCTGTTACAGCATCATCCGTTCTTTCTGGTGGGCATCCAGGTCCTCTCCTGTCCTGAGCCCCGCCACCAGGGAACTTTCAAGTTCCCCATCCAAATAACATTCTTCATTCACATACTTCTCATCACTCGTTGCATCATCATCATTTAACAGCCGTCAATGTGGCGCATCAATCTAGCGTCACGCCACTTGCTACGTCCAGTCATTATCAAACTCATGACCTCAGTTTTTTGGGACACGCTAAAGATTTCTGAGAGCAGGGGAAGACCTCAACTAAGAGGTGACAAAATCGATAAATTATACAAGCTCTTCTAAGTAGTGAGTTTTTGACTGCTTTTTATCATTTATGCTGTAGTGATTTCTTTTTTTTTTTTTATGATTACTACGTTTATTCGTCATTTTGCTGACTCTCTATGTCCTAGTACAATAGTGCAAAAAGCTGTGACAATTATATAAGTTTTTCAACGTTATGCACAGTTTTGTTATCTGCATTTCAGGTATTATTTTAAGATCTGTACATGTAGGTATTATCCTTCAAAAGTGTGCCATATATATATATACATATGTATGTACATTGTCAAAAAATAGAGAAAGACATAGAGAGCATTTTTATGCACCCACAGAAAAGTAAAATCATAATTTTCCCCGGAAACGTTAGTTTAGAGCCTGATGAGAGTCTTGCCATACTGTATATGTATGAAAAACGAAACATATTTTTATGAAGGCTTGGTATGAAATACGAGGAAGCTAATTGAATTATAAAGCTTTTTAATAAGCGAAAGAACTATGATAGAAAATATTTTTCTTTTTCATTTAAAATGAATTATTTGCTTTCGTTAAATTTAACTAAAAAAAAAAAAAATTTATTTTATAGCATTTTATAAATTGCGTGAATGCAGACGACATGTATGTAAAGGATGCAAACGAGTCATCCCACCGATTAACACGTAGTGTCTTTCAATTTTTATCAAGTCGAAAAATATTTGAAAAATATTAGTCACATTTTGTTTATTATTTCGGTTGAAAAGATTCAAGTACAATCGTATTCTTTTCCATAGATTCTTTTTATAAACTGTTTCTTTTTAAATCGAGTTATTTGTTGTTTTAATCGAACATTGCGAGGCAGTAGCTAAAAAAATGTGGCAATACTTTAGTTGATAAAAGAAAAAAAAAAATTTATTTTACCTTTGTAATTTCATTTCGTTTATATACAAAGTTGACAGTATTTTATGTTTTTAGAACATAGTTCCAAATTTTTACTTCCATATATATCTTTATATACATATACATATATTTATACACATATACATATTTTTACGATTTTTCAAAATCGTACTAAATCTTCTTTTGTATGTAAGCTCTCAGCGAGTTTACATCGCTTTTTTTTTATATCGTTTTTACATTGTTTTTTATATATATTTTTCGTTAAATCTCTAACTTTCGTTGAGTACTGATCGTGTTAGTAAGATTTTTCGTTAAACCTAATGTACTTTTAATTTTTCTTGTTTATTATTATTATTATATACATATTGCGATAATGTTCAAAATAATCGTCGCTAAATGTAAGTTTATATTTTTATGTTTATCCGCATCGTGAAAGTTATCCTCGCGGACTGTGATTATTTCGGGCAAATTATACTTTGTTCCGATTTGTTTAACTTGTCTGAACCTTGTTTCTTTCTTTTTTTTTTATGCATTTATTTGTTTAGTATTATTCAGTGTGCCATTACTTCATGCCCCTTTCGTCGATATTTTTCTTATAGCAAGGGTCAAAGCGTTCAATTATTAACGATTGCCGATCGCCATTCATTCGTTATTTAATGTCGTGTATCAGTTTTCAAACGTACTTGCGCAAACTAAAAGTATTATGCGCTACAATATTAAATACGTTTACGTGATGTGGAATAAAAACAAAAAAAAAAAGGAGTAAATGAAAAAGTAAAATGTGTGAACGTAATTAGAAATATGATGCTTTGTCGTGGGAGAAAAGAATTGAAATCTATTGTATTCGTTGGGAGAAGAAAGTGGTTCGTTATTGTTTTCTTATACAATAAATAATGAAAATATTTTGCAAAGTAATTTTAGAAAATTCAATTTCTTTTGTACCATATATTGAATCTGATTCAATATTTTAAGTGTAATTATTTATAAAAGCATCTGACAAGTATTTCTTAAAGCGCTTTGATTTTACATAGATCTTTTCAATGCATATTATCTATTTTGAAAGAAATTAATAAAATCCTTTATGGGACCACAAAGGGTTAAATGAATTTCAAATCTTTCATCTTCTTCCAACTGATTCTGATAAATCCTTTTGCATCATGTTTCTAATATTATACGTTGTAGCAGGTAATATGAAAAATTCAGGATTCGTCAGACCTCAAATATATTATATAAATATTAAAAGCCATACATATATATATATAGATATATATATATATATATATAAAGAATGAGCTGTATTAAAAATACTCTACCGCCATGTATTTGTAACCATAAAGAGGGAAAGAGAACAGAGAGTACATCTTAGGTTATACGTTTAGTGATGTAAGTTTGTATACAAGAAGGAAAAAAAAAATAAGATTAACTACGATATATGTAAGTTCTAAGAGGAGAAGAAGCGCGAGTGCCGGATCGAAGGATGAATGCGTGGCTGAGTGCGAGCGTGCGAGTCACATATATAATCGAAAGAAAGAGAGAGCCTGTGAGAGACTGCACACAAAAATAAAAAATAAGAGAAAAAAAAATTGAAAATGAAAAAAAGGAACGTTGACACGTGCGTAGTTATAAATATATATATATATATATATATATATATTATATATTATATATTACCGTGAAAGAAAGATATCAAATTTTTGTCGGGACAGAAGACGATGAAACTACGCGATGAAAAAAATAATAACAAAATAGCTTTACAATTTATAAGAAAAAAAAAAAAATGATAAAGGGAGAAAGAGAGGGGAGAGAGATAGACGGAGAGAGAGAGATTTTTCAAAGTTTGGAGTACGATTCTTTTTTTTTCTTTGTTTTTATAAAAGAAAGAGATTAAACAAATTTAAGAGGCTCAAGAAGCGGTCTATTTTGAAGGGTAGCCAAAAGAACCTGATATTTCCACTCTCGACGAGGCGGGACAGTTCGACTTCCTTAAATAATTTCGAAACGGACCACCTCGTCGAGGTATAGGCGTAGTTGGTGTTCCTAGAGAGAAAGAGAGAGAGAAAGAGATAGAGAGATAGAGAGAGAGAAGAGAAATGAAGGGATAAAATAATAGTTAACGCGTCTCTAAAGAAGGAAACAAAAAAAAAAACAATTCTCCGGTGCCTTTGTATAGCGCTGGACTCTTCCGCATCTGCATACTTTTTTCCACCTTGTAAGTCGAAACAAAGAAAAGAAAAAGGTCCATCGGAATGGCCTCGTGCGTAGCTCTTTTCGGGACACCCTGTGTACGCTCCTTTCCTCTTTCGTCTCCCGTTCTCCAAAACTTTTTCATCGTTTTTTCGCCATCCGACTCCTTTTGCTCCGCGAACAAGTTAAAGGACGAATAAAAAGAGGCTTAACGGGCGATGGGGAGAGGAACGAAAAATGAAATATTTTGTAATATTGCGAAAATAATCGAGAAGACAAAATGGGGATGACAAAATTAAAGAAACACGTATTTCATTTTCACGATATAGTTTTTTTTATTAATATTATTATTAACGTCAAAACGATGAAGGCTAAGCGTAAAAGAGTCAAAAATATGTAATTTTAGCGTAATTTTTATTTTGCTGATAGAAATTTCGTACTTATTCGTTTTACAGTTTGCTCTGAACAAACGCAGTTATAACAGTTCTTTTCTGGTACCATGAATTGAAAGAAGCAAAGAGAGTAGCCTAAAAAAGTTATCGAGGAAGGCACTGTTTTTATAAAGAAATAACAGTTGATCGATTCGGGTTTCATTCTATTTTTAACGCTGACCAGAAACCTTTTGTTTCGTTTGTGTAATCGATAGTAGCGACTAATTAATAAATATCGCGTTTTATAGAGCATAAGTAGTCGTAAGAGATAGGCCTTTATTGCCTAAGTTGCACGAACTAAGGAGAGTAAGGGATAGAACGATTGCGAATTGACCGAGCGAAAGTGAGAAAAAGATAATAAAAGATTGAATTTGCGTAGATCTCGTTTTGTGGTTTATCTCAGAATTGTGAGAGAAAAAGAAAAGAAAAGAACAAAAGAAAACAGGAAAAGTCTCTTAAACCTTGAAATGAAACTTACGAGAATCTGTACGATTTCTTTTTCGCGTTGAGACAAACGTTTCGCGTTTATTTAATCCTCTATATATTAAAATCGAAGAAATAAGTGAATTTTATTTCAAAGTTTCCAGAATTTAGAGAAGACTATCACACCTTTTGAAAATCTGATGCTACGAAAGAAATATATTTTTTATTATAGAGGATTAATTATGCGGAACGTGATTATTACAATTTTATATCATTTGTACTATCATTTACAGCGATACGATTTATATGCATAGCCGAACTCTATTTCTCTAGTAAGTTCTAAGGTAATCATTGCTCGAAATAGATTCGTGTAATAATTTCGCGGAAATGTTTCGTAACGTTTTCGAAAATGATTTCGTATTGCTTGAAACCGATCCCGAGGTTTTTTCTTTAGAAGGTGTGCAGACGATTTCGAGCATTGATTCGACTAAAATCATCGGTGTAGCGATTGTAAAAACTGACTGTTTCAATGAGCGATCAGACGTAAGGTAGTTGCTCGATCAGGGATGAACAAAAAAAAAACCTAAAAGATTAAAATAACACTTTGTTGTAAATCAAACGCGATTCTCTGAGAGATTACGAGGATGACAATGAGAACCATATTTTTCTACGCAATGTCGAAACTCTTAATCGTACTACTCGGGATAAAGCCGAGAGCGAATTCGATTAAGGGCTTCCGCGTGAAGTGCCGATTGTTACTTCGCGTACGAGCTACAAATATCAGTTGGTTCATGCAAAAAACAGAAAGGAAATATTGAGAAAGGAAAAAAAGTACAATAAAACTTTGAACGCGTGTTAATGTACAGGGTGTTCCATAATATGTGGTACAAAGTGGCGCTGTAGGAGGTGTCTTCCATCACTCGCTATAATACTAGAGAATTATATCACGCATTATACTTGGTATACAAATTTAAAACACTTGCTTGAGAGTTCAGTTGTTTGTTACAAAAATGTGTATACCAGGCATAGCATTCTGGTATTACGTAAAAGCTCATTTTTTTCAACGCTGTTATAATTATTTTAAATTCAAATAAATTCCCGCCTTTTCGCGTTACTGAACGATCGGTACCCAAGTCGTAGAAAATAAGGCTAGATAAACATATGAATAATAAATAAGGTTAATACGTTATTCTAAATCACCATTTTTCTGTTTGCAAGTGCCACATATTGTAGAACACTTTGTATTAGAGAAGCCGAGTGTATATTCGTGTGCAACGCAAGTTTCCTTCGGTTAAGGGGGAATGTAAAATAAAAAAGGGGGAAGGAACCTTCCACCACTTTCACCTTCGGTTTTTGAAATATATGCAAAGAACCAGGGTCTATACTTCCATTTAATCAAGGAAAGTGGACGTTGCCCGCGACCGTACTTCCTCTCCTCGCACTTCACCCTTTGTACATAATGAGCTGAAAAAAAAAAACAAAATGGATAGACTTAAGGGCGAACACCAACTAAAAATAATCACTTCGGGGTAAAACAGATTTTTCAAGAGACGCATAATTTTTTATAGAATTCACCAAATAGCCGTTTCTTTTTAAGTAAACTATAGACATAAGGTCGCAACTATTACGCGTGTCAATCCTTTACGGTCAAATTCCATCCCTTACCTTTGGATTTTCTAAATTTGTGTAACCATAAATTGTCCACTACTTTGCATTTAAATTTTATATTTTACAATACTAGCACAGTATTAATGTTATTAATTCTTTCACTGCTATTAGCATCTATAGGTATTTCCAAAATATGTTCTATACTGTAGACTCCTTTAGGTCCATAAGTAATATTACTAATTTTATAAAGTATCGTTGCCCTTCAAACTCTTATTTCGTGTTGAATTCTGCCGCAATGAAGGGATTAAATTTGAGACGTTGGTTGTTGCGATAGTCAAGTATAAGGTCAGTAATCAGAAATTGTTTGGAATAAGATTACGGATGGCACAGACCGTAAAGGGGTTACGAGAAGACGATACGAAAGTTTTGCATGAACCAACGGGCGCTGTTTCTTACGTGTATATTTTATCGGAGAATCCAGCTGCCGTGGTTCAGTTTCTCGGCTTGTCCAGTCGGCGTGGTGTGTGTGCTATGTTTTTTGCGTGCGTCCTCTGTGCGCGTGTGCGTAAATGTGATTACCGGTTTTTCAAACAGAGACGTCGTCAGCACAACAGGAGGCGGGCAATGACGGGAAAAAGAAAAGGAAAATATGGAAAGATATACAAATTCCTCGACATAGTACAAAGCATTTAAACTCCTCTTTTTCCAATAGCCTAGGGATATAATAAGTACGCATACAAAATAAGTCATTAACGCGTAAAATAGGTATCTACGGAAGTAGCCGGAGAGTCCGCGACGTAAACTATCAAATTTATCCTCTTTGTTTCGAAATTTTTCCTGATACATTAATCAAATACACCTAAAGTTTATAATAATAGTGATGGCCAATCCACGACCCGTAAAACAGTTTTTAATAAAGTCTAAGTTTTATAAATGATATAAAAGAAATAACAAATTTCTAGTACCGTCTAATTTTCAAATTTCAAATATTTCCCGCCATTTTTAATTACAAAAATTTTAACTTGATTCTGACCCAGCATCAGAAAAGGTTCGCCATCGCTAAGACAGAGGATACTTTGATTAATTTGAAACCAATTGTATTGTCGACTGTTCAGGCTTAACATTATTTTCAAGATCGTCGCTTTTTAGACGAAGATACACGAAATAGTATTTTTATTACTGGCGATATAACTGTTGAACATTGTGGTCAGTTTCTTGCCCAAAGGATACTAACAAAAATCACATGTTACATGTGGTTCGTTCTAAAATCTAGAGGATGTTTTGACGAGCACTTATCGAGAATTAGAGACGCAATACTATCTAACGACTTCTAAGACAGTTTTTTACAAGATTGCAAAGGCTGACATTTTTATAGATTATTCGAAGTAGCGCGGACTCGCGAAGTAGTTACATACAGTTACAGGTACGATTGGTTTTCCTAGGGAGAATGGGGTCGTAGAATGTGTCCCCACTTCTCGTTGTTATACTAAATAGTTATGGTGCGTTGTGCCTCGCAATAACTGAATTTACTTGAGAAAATTCAGTTGTTGTCAAGTACAAAAATGTGTATATTAGGCATAATGCGCGGTAACTCTAGTGTTATAGTGACTAGTTATGGTACATTGTGCCTCGCAATAACTGAATTTACTTGAGAAAAAAATTGAATTGAGAAAATTCAGTTATCGTCAAGTACAAAAATGTGTATATTAGGCATATTGCGCGGTAACTCTAGTGTTGTAGTGACTAGTGAGGTTATTTTCCTATTGCGCCATTTTCTCTAGGGAAACCTATCATGCCCGGCGGTATACATAGAACCTGATTGAACGATGGTACTTTTGTAATAGACTAGTCAAACTTTGAATGATACATATTTTGTATAAACCGCTGAGAACGCTTTGATTAGAATTGTTTTAGAATTCGTGACTTCAGTAGCGGTATCTCGAACAAAAATTATCCTCTTTTCGAAATTTTGAACGAACGAAAGATGCTGTTGCCGCGACTGCAGTCAGTAAACGAGTTTCGTAGAGACAGAAAGGATCATTTTACAGAAATCGATGAATGATGGTAGCTCGAAAACGGTACGATAAGAAAACTTAGAATCTAAGCATTCCTGGTTGTGGATTTTCCGGACATCCGATAGATAATAAAGGGAGAGAAACAAAGGATAATAGTCATTTGCAAGCGCATTTTACTCAGCGTACAGGAGACAAAAAACTTTTCCTTTCGATTTACCGTTAATTTCGTTATTTTATCGATTGTTCCCTCATGGAAACGTTTGTACCGCAGTCTTCCAGGGTACAAAAAAGAAAAAGGATAAGATATACCATTTGTTTGTCGTGTGTAAATCAAAAAAGGAAAACGGACGAGAAGAGAAAAAAAGGGGGAGAGATAAGGATATAAACGGGACGTGAGGAAAATATGATGAAACGTGAAAGAAAGAAAAAAAAAAGTAATAAGAAAAATTGTGGATAATTATGCGAACCCTTCGATGATCTCAGCGTTTTATTTTTGTATAGGGTGCATGAAACGTGTAATCTTGAAGAACGTAAGGCGCGGAAAGATGCGGTTTGAAAAACAAAAGCAAGACTTACAATGGTAGTTGAGAACAAGAAACGTATAAAGGAGAAATGTAGGTATAAAAATACAGACAGACGAATTTAGGTTGCAAAAATAGAAGTTTAAAGTTTGTAAACATTTTTTCGAACATTTCCCAGTGCTGCTTTATGTAATACTCTATATATAAAACTTGTATGAAAAGTCATCTGAGAAAATTATGTTTTGACTTTCAATTATTTATCATGCCCTTCTGTCATTCCTCATCATGTTCAACAATAACTATATACATCTGTAAGATAGTGTAGCTTAATTTCAAATCATTTTGCAGCCTTATTGCTATGATACTTATTATTAATAATAAAACATTGATCCCTTTTTCTTTTCTTTAACCATATCTTATATTTGTGTACAATTATATACACTTTGGAAGCATTATATATAATAAAGCCAATACATTTTCGGTTGTCCTTAATAAATATAAATAATGTATCCGACTTAACAACGTTTCTGGTATAAATATGCATGTAATGTAATATTTATGTACTGAATGTCTCAGAAAGGTACATTTGTGGTAAAACAAGTCGAAAAACCTCTTACCTTCTTGCTACCTGAGATTATTTTTGAGATATAAATGATTAGGTGTTCAACCCTTGGTATATTTTGTTTAATCAATCTCTCCTGATTTAATTAGGTACTTTGAAAATTGAAAATCTGATATTGAATCGCTTATATCTCCAAAATGAAACCACAAATTGCAAAATTAAAGAAGATTTTTTGATTTATTTTATCATGGAGAATTCTTAGTTTCCAGGACATGTGTATTATCCTTTTAAAACAACCTGCATATGTACAACAATGTTTAACATACATTACACGCATATTTACATTTGTTTATGAAGTATGCACAAGCAATAACATGTATACGTACACTGGCGTATGCACAATATAAACTATAAATGTTAAATTATTAGTTAACATAATTTTCGAGGAACACTGCAAAGATTAATTAAAGGAACTGTTTTGTTTAAAGGAACTTCTCAATTACTTTGTCTTTGAAATTGGACCAAGTTTTATGAGGCTTGTTTAGAAATAAATAAGTAACAATAAAAATTAATAACTAACATACGTATTAAATATTACGTACAATTTTAGATTCTTTTCGAATGTCCCTTTAAAATTAAGCTTTTCGGCTTGTAAATTGTGTAATTTGCAATGTTCCTTTTTTTAAATTAAAACTAAAACGTGTATCTCATTGGTTACAAACTATTTTCAATGTTAATTTTACATTGTTTTTCTTTTTATAATAACATGAAAATTTAATGTTATACTGTTGTTTTTAGGCACATGATCCAAGGGGTTCATACTATTACTTTAATAGAAAGCAAAATCATGTATACTCATCTTCTTTTGCCTATCATACCTAATAAATACATATTTTCTTTAAATATTTTGAGCATAACAGAAATTGTTTGTGCACTGCACATTAAAGTATTTATATCACATTTATCTGACAAGAGAATATATCTCAAAATTAGTCTTCTTTAAAGGACTAGTTTAATTTAGAATATAAGATTACATATCTAATAAAGACACTGAATTTGAAAGCAATAATTATTTCATAATTCTTCATATCTCAAATATCATTTACAATGTAAAGCCTAGAGAAAAATATTCAACAATACTAGGCTTACAATCAACTATAATTTATATAAAAAGCATGAATAATTTATATAAATATTTTTCAAACAAAAATGTTTAAAATTTGTATATATTTAATATTTGAAAGAATCGTTTTTTTAACAGGTACATTCTTACTTTTAAGAATATTGTGCACGTTAGAAGCAAGTTACAAGTAAGAAACAAAAATTTACAGAAATATGTTAGGGCCGATTTTTTAATATCTGAAAGTAGTATTCTCAGATTAATAATGGACAACTGCAAAATTTAGAACTGTCAACAACTACTCTATTTTAACCGTAAATGTGTCTCCAAGAAGCTCGCCGCATCGATCGCTTAAATTTTCTAAATTATAAAACAACTTTGTTTCAAGAGTAACGTAAAATTATATTAAGTTCGCAAAATAGAAAACGGAGGTGGTCCAGTTTGTCTCATTATCATTGCAAAATTACTCAATCCCTCTTCACCATTATTTTGACTGTTGCTCTGTGAATTACTTAAGCTTTTACTTCTGCTGCTATTATGACTTTGCAAATGTTTCTTTAAGTGATCTTTCCTATAGAAGGCCTTTCCACATTCTGTACAAACTTGATTTTTGCTACCTGAGTGAATGATCATATGACGAGCAAGATGTTCATTACGTTTAAATGCTTTGCAACACATGTTACACTGGTAAGGTCTGTTCTTATTGTGTCCTTGTTTGTGACGATCTAAATGTTCTTTACGTTTTAAACTTGCACCACAGATATCACAGATATGAGGCCGTTGTCTGTGATCCTCAAGGTGTTCGTGTAATGCTTCTTGATCTTCAAATCTATATGCACATTCCGGGCACTGATAAATTAGTAATCCTTAAACATTTATAATAACTGCTTTAAGACACAAACGAATATCCAACAAAGTATTGCACAGTATTATTTAATATTTTATTGAATTGTTTTTAACTAAAATATTGATACATACCATTGATATGTTGCGGTTCAATCTCAAATTCAATTTTTGGTCGAATTTCTTGACAATTATGTGATGGATTATTAATATTTTCCTCATACTTAGAGACATATGGTAACCCCAATGTACTTGAACATCGCGCTAAATACTCAGAAGTAAGTCTGAAGTCTATTTGAAGAGGATCAGTCATGGTAGCTGCATCTACTTTTTGAATAGTCTGTGTGCCCGAAGACTGGTGAGATATTTGTGAACACGTTTCTTTATTTCCACAATTATTTTCATTTCTGTTTTCATCCGTCTGCTGAACATGTTGTGCCGGATGGGTAGAATACGTATATCCAGGCATGTTAGACTGATTATGTTGATGGCTATGCATCTCTGATGAATATTTCACATTACGTGGATCATATGTCATTTTTGATTATACAATGAATTAAGCTCTGTTAGTAATTACCTGTAAGCATTAAATTACATTATAAAGTAATTAGTATAAGTAACAAAGTACCAGTAATTCTAAATACAAAATATAATATGTTAATAATATTTTTTGTGCAACAAACAGATAAGTTGAAATACTTTATTTTGTACTATTCTTTAAACAAAGTTTTATAAAACAGTAAAAGATGTATTAATATATTTAAAAAGATCAATTCTATTAAATTTGAAGAAAAAACAACGTAAATTCGACGTAAATGAGAAATTTTACAAAATACGTCGAGGTAGTTGTATCGTGATAAGGGAAAAAAACTATTCAATAACGTTATATCCAACAATTAAATATACTCACTTATTACATACAGAGAAAGCTATCAAACTAGTGTATCGTTTAGTCACTGTTTGTTTGTGTTAAACTTGGCCATCTTTACACATCAGCTGCTACACAAATTCTAGATCTTCAGTATAACCAACTGGTCGTTTGACAAAAATATATTATTTAATGACACATAATTGACTGATTTTTTTAAGTATCATAAAAAACAGTACGGTGCGGATTTAAATATATGTCTGATTTTCTAATCTGGATTAATATTGTATTCTTAAAGTACGATTCCACTTCGCAATGCGCAACGGTATGATGATTACAATAGAAAACCTGCACTGCATTCAAAAGAAGCGGATATTTAAGATATGTAATCGGAAAACACGATACTTTGTAACGATTTATGTTCGTTTCAATTAAGTAAATAATAACTAATGGTGATTTTTAAATTCGATATTAAACAATTTAAATTGTGCTACGTTTTCGTATTATAATTGTACTACATTCATCTTTTTTTAACACCATTGTTACCATTATGTACTACATTTTGAACTTATAGTTTTATTTAAATCTGTTATCTTGTTTTAATAATTATACTTCTAATACATAGTAATGTTTTACGAATTTTTACATTTTAAATACGGTTTCGTATTTTACATACATTATATATTCTAAAACTTAAAATTAATATTCTCAGTTGATTTTAAAAAAAATTCTACCGATTGTTTATGAACCATCTTTGGCGATAAATAACGTTACCTTTATTTAAATATAAATATGTTCGAGAAAGTCCAATTTTAATGTAATAAACTACACAATTATATTATATGGAAAAAGATAAAACGTGTTATGTATAATGACAATTATTAAAGCACATTTTGATATAAAATTACAAAACACACACATACAAAAGTACGGTTTCTTAATACTTACATTTTATTGAATTAAATAAAATATTTTGAGTATTATAATTGTAGTGTAACTGTAAAAGGTTTAATAGTTATAGAAGCTGAAATAAATCATTATTTTAAAAAGGACATACCTTTAAAACAGTGGGTTGGAAAGTAA
Organism: Anthidium xuezhongi; assembly: GCA_022405125.1. NCBI lineage: Eukaryota > Metazoa > Arthropoda > Insecta > Hymenoptera > Megachilidae > Anthidium > Anthidium xuezhongi. The sequence continues at coordinate 2,098,560 of CM039642.1, forward strand.
TCAAAGACCTTCTGGTATTAAAAACTTTATTATATAAAATGACACAAGTAAAACTAATAATTAAAGTAACTACAAATTTAATACATTTACAGGTACTTTGAATTTACATAAAAAAAGAATAAAAGTTATAAAAAATTCTAGAAGTGTAGAAGTATAAATAAAAATGTAGAAGTATCTTACTTCTACAGCTTCTTCTTCTTTTATACAGAAAATTAGATGACAAAAAATGTAATTTAATAAAATAAAAACCTTGCTCAAGCTTTTATTATTAACAATATTTCGATTTTATATTAGGCGCGTCGCGAAAATGGTACAAGTGATGCTATCTAGCGACGCGCGTCAGAACTAACAAAATAGAAAATCGCGTTTTATCATAAAAAAAATCATTTTTAATCACTTTAGAAAGCATTAATGTTAAAAATTGACAAAATACACAGTAACTGGATTTGTCTATACATTAGAACTTATTCAATAAACTGCGCCGATAATATGTTGTGCATGAATTTTCGGAAACCGTTTATAACCAATTTTACTCTTTTCTGTACCTTAAATATATTTTTCGCTTTTTTTTTTACTTTTATCTTTCGAAACTTCTATGCAATGTTCCTTTACACTATTTCTCGCTTTTTAAGTGAAATTTTTTAAGGATTGGATAATGGAAGTTAGGTTTATAAATGAACAATTGTTTTAGTTTCATTTGATGTCTATTGAAAATTCTTTCAATTATGTATGTTACATAAAGGTTACATTCTTAATTCTGACGCACTTAATTCTAACTACTAACTGTAAAAGCTGCATTTATTCAATAAACTACATGATTCATACATTCAGCTTTACAATAGTTATATTATTTATAACTAACGTTTACAATTGTAATTTTGCGAGATTGCTGCGGAGGAAGTGAGAGGTCCGATTGGCGGACTAGTGTTCACTCTCTCGCACATTGGTGTTGTGCGCAGGCGCGAGTTTGGCGTAGAGGGAGTGAGAGACTAGATGCTCGGTGCTCTCACTCGCACATTGAGAGAGTGAGAGGTGAGATTGGCGGAATAGTGTTCACTCTCTCGCACATTGCGGGAGTGAGAGGTTCGAATGGCGGACTAGTGTTCACTCTCTCGCACATTGAGGGAGTGAGAGGTGAGATCGGCGGACTAGTGTTCACTCTCTCGCACATTGTGGGAGAGAGAGGTTCGAGCATCTAGTCTCTCACTCTCTCTACGCCAAACTCGCGCCTGCGCACAACACCAATGTGCGAGAGAGTGAACACTAGTTCGCCAATCTCACCTCTCACTCACTCAATGTGCGATTTAATCTTTAATATTTCAATATTTCGGGCTTCTAGGATTAATCGGACAATTGGAATCGATAATTAGTGTAAAATAGAAGCGAGTAGATGCTTCAAACACGCGAAAACAGCAAAAAATTATTTTCTTAAAAAATAATCATTGTAGGTACGGCAGATTCCTGTCAATTTTTGAGCAGTTTCAGCATTTTTCGAAGAGATGGCGCTAGAGGTAAAAAATATAATTATTTTAAAAATTGTAAAAATAATAAAAAATAGAGCTTGTACGGTGACAAATTGATACTTTTATGATAATATAAAGTTTCCCCTTCCTTTAGTTCAAATTTGGTGATCCTAGAACATCATTTAAGTATATAAATCGATATAAACCTGCACTTGATTACGAGACTCGAAGACTACATTTCAGAGCCTTTATTTATTATTTTCTTGCTTTATCGCGATTGTTAATTAATTAGAAACGTTCATGGTACTAAAAAGCTGCATTTATTCAATAAACTACATGATTCATACATTCAGCTTTACAATAGTTATTATATTATTTATAACTAACGTTTACAATTGTAATTTTGCGAGATTGCTGTGGAGGGAGTGGGAGGTCCGATCGGCGGCCGAGTATTGCTCTCCCTCTTACGCATTAGCATACTGCATTGGCTTGGTGCGAGTGAGAGGGGTGATGCTCTCGCGGAGTCTTTTAATCGTTGCGTTACAATAATTAATAGTATGAGTTATTCGAGGTTCAGACTATTGTAGATCGGTTTTTCGTGTTCGAAAATGTAAAATTCGATACCAAATTAGCCAGTGCTTCTACGTTTTCTATTATTCATTAATGGTCGGGTAGTTACGTTCATCCCTTTTGTGTGAGGTTATGACTAAGTCCCTGTAATTTTATGTACAAGCTGCCTTAGTTTAATGATACATAACTAGATAAATACAATTTTGCAAACTCGAGATCCTTGGTTTCTGAGTCTAGTTTCATGTTACCAGTAAACAATGGGAAGGATTTATCTACTGAGAGTAAACATAATCCATCAAATTCAAACCTGATTGAAAATGATCAATTTTGTTATATCGTATGTAAGTATAAAGTATTATAATTTTATTCAAGTAGTTAATAATAACGTATTTTGCTGTGTTGCAGATTAGAAGATGTATTTGTTATACATTTCTACGCCACATAAGCTGCAAATTAACATCATTAAATCAACGGGAAACTTTCTGGCAGTTTCTCAGATATCAGTGTTCGGTAATTTTTGGAATTGGACACTACTAAAATTTCAAGAAATGGCACAAAGAATACTTCCTGTCACATCATGTTCTTCTAATACAAATCTGCAAACTTGAGATCCTTGGTTTCTGAGTCTAATTTCATTTTACCAATAAACAATGGAAAGGATTTATCTACGGAGAGTAAACTGTTCTTCAATAGTTATACTGAATATATAAGTACATATGTAATTGTAGAATGTCTTTATTTCATAAGAATATTGTACTGCGCTTAAGCTATATGTTAAATAATTATAAAAATATGTTGTATGTAAAAATACTGATATGTAAGTTTTACAATTTGTAATTATAAGTGCGTTAATGTTAAGAATCTAATATTTAAGTAAGTTTTACAGTTAGTAGTTATAAGTGCTTTAGAATTGTGAATGTAATATTTAAGCAACTTTTACAATTTGTAATTATAAGTGCATTAAAGTTAAGAATGTAATATTTAAGTAAGTTTTACAGTTAGTAGTTATAAGTGCGTTAGAATTGTGAATGTAATATTTAAGTAAATTTTACAATTTGTAATTATAAGTGCGTTAAAGTTAAGAATCTAATATTTAAGTAAGTTTTACAGTTAGTAGTTATAAGTGCGTTAGAATTAACAATGTAACATTTATGTAACATGTATAATTGAAAGAATTTTCAATAAACATAGAGTTAAACTAAAGCAATTGTTTATTCATTTATAAACCTAACTCCCTTATCCAGCCCTTACAAAATTTCACTTAAAAAGCAAGAAATAATGTAGAAAAACATTGCACAGAAGTTTCGAAATACAAAAGTAGAAAAAGAAACGAAAAATATCGGTTTGATACAGAGAAGAACAAAATTCGGTACAAACGGTTTCCAGGAATTCCTGGAATTCGACGTCACTAAAATTCTGGGAAGTGGCACGAAGAATACCTCCTGGCACATCATGTTCTCCTGATACAATTTCGGGATCCGAAATTCTGTGAATTTAAATTTTATAGTCTTCGATTTGCTATTGTTAATTTTCATTATTTTCTGAAATTATTTATGGGATAAGGATATCAAGAGAGGTTTATTTAAATAAATAAACGAGTTCTGGGTTATTTTTGAAAATCTGCATTTATTCAATAAACTAAATGATTTATTATACATTGAGCTTTAGAATAGTTATTAAATTATTTACAACTAACGTTTACAATTGTAATTTTGCGCACTATCTATACAACTTTAATTTATAATCGGATTTGTTATAGAATTGATACAACAGGTATCTAAGTTCCGATTATTAATTAAATCCTTGGTTTCTGAGTCCAAGTTCCCGGAAATTCCTGGAATTCGACGTCACTAAAATTCTGGGAAGTGGCACGAAGAATACCTCCTGGCACATCATGTTCTCCTGATACAATTTCGGGATCCGAAATTCTGTGAATTTAAATTTTATAGTCTTCGATTTGCTATTGTTAATTTTCATTATTTTCTGAAATTATTTATGGGATAAGGATATCAAGAGAGGTTTATTTAAATAAATAAACGAGTTCTGGGTTATTTTTGAAAATCTGCATTTATTCAATAAACTAAATGATTTATTATACATTGAGCTTTAGAATAGTTATTAAATTATTTACAACTAACGTTTACAATTGTAATTTTGCGCACTATCTATACAACTTTAATTTATAATCGGATTTGTTATAGAATTGATACAACAGGTATCTAAGTTCCGATTATTAATTAAATCCTTGGTTTCTGAGTCCAAGTTCCCGGAAATTCCTGGAATTCGACGTCACTAAAATTCTGGGAAGTGGCACGAAGAATACCTCCTGGCACATCATATTCTCCTGATACAATTTCGGGATCCGAAATTCTGTGAATTTAAATTTTATAGTCTTCGATTTGCTATTGTTAATTTTCATTATTTTCTGAAATTATTTATGGGATAAGGATATCAAGAGAGGTTTATTTAAATAAATAAACGAGTTCTGGGTTATTTTTGAAAATCTGCATTTATTCAATAAACTAAATGATTTATTATACATTGAGCTTTAGAATAGTTATTAAATTATTTACAACTAACGTTTACAATTGTAATTTTGCGCACTATCTATACAACTTTAATTTATAATCGGATTTGTTATAGAATTGATACAACAGGTATCTAAGTTCCGATTATTAATTAAATCCTTGGTTTCTGAGTCCAAGTTCCCGGAAATTCCTGGAATTCGACGTCACTAAAATTCCGAGAAGTGACACGAAGAATACCTCCTGGCACATCATGTTCTCCTGATACAATTTCGGGATGCGAAATTCTGTGAATTTAAATTTTATAGTCTTCGATTTGCTATTGTTAATTTTCATTATTTTCTGAAATTATTTATGGGATAAGGATATCAAGAGAGGTTTATTTAAATAAATAAACGAGTTCTGGGTTATTTTTGAAAATCTGCATTTATTCAATAAACTAAATGATTTATTATACATTGAGCTTTAGAATAGTTATTAAATTATTTACAACTAACGTTTACAATTGTAATTTTGCGCACTATCTATACAACTTTAATTTATAATCGGATTTGTTATAGAATTGATACAACAGGTATCTAAGTTCCGATTATTAATTAAATCCTTGGTTTCTGAGTCCAAGTTCCCGGAAATTCCTGGAATTCGACGTCACTAAAATTCTGGGAAGTGGCACGAAGAATACCTCCTGGCACATCATGTTCTCCTGATACAATTTCGGGATCCGAAATTCTGTGAATTTAAATTTTATAGTCTTCGATTTGCTATTGTTAATTTTCATTATTTTCTGAAATTATTTATGGGATAAGGATATCAAGAGAGGTTTATTTAAATAAATAAACGAGTTCTGGGTTATTTTTGAAAATCTGCATTTATTCAATAAACTAAATGATTTATTATACATTGAGCTTTAGAATACTTATTAAATTATTTACAACTTTAAATATTAAATAATTTACAACTTTAGAATAGTTATTAAATTATTTGGTCCTGTTTTCAATCTATTGTAAAAATTCAAATTATAACAAATTTAATATTTTTATAACTATTTTAATAACTATTCTAAACCTCAATGTATAATAAATCATTTAGTTTATTGAATAAATGCAGATTTTCAAAAATAACCCAGAACTCGTTTATTTATTTAAATAAACCTCTCTTGATATCCTTATCCCATAAATAATTTCAGAAAATAATGAAAATTAACAATAGCAAATCGAAGACTATAAAATTTAAATTCACAGAATTTCGGATCCCGAAATTGTATCAGGAGAATATGATGTGCCAGGAGGTATTCTTCGTGCCACTTCCCAGAATTTTAGTGACGTCGAATTCCAGGAATTTCCGGGAACTTGGACTCAGAAACCAAGGATTTAATTAATAATCGGAACTTAGATACCTGTTGTATCAATTCTATAACAAATCCGATTATAAATTAAAGTTGTATAGATAGTGCGCAAAATTACAATTGTAAACGTTAGTTGTAAATAATTTAATAACTATTCTAAAGCTCAATGTATAATAAATCATTTAGTTTATTGAATAAATGCAGATTTTCAAAAATAACCCAGAACTCGTTTATTTATTTAAATAAACCTCTCTTGATATCCTTATCCCATAAATAATTTCAGAAAATAATGAAAATTAACAATAGCAAATCGAAGACTATAAAATTTAAATTCACAGAATTTCGGATCCCGAAATTGTATCAGGAGAACATGATGTGCCAGGAGGTATTCTTCGTGCCACTTCCCAGAATTTTAGTGACGTCGAATTCCAGGAATTCCTGGAAACCGTTTGTACCGAATTTTGTTCTTCTCTGTATCAAACCGATATTTTTCGTTTCTTTTTCTACTTTTGTATTTCGAAACTTCTGTGCAATGTTTTTCTACATTATTTCTTGCTTTTTAAGTGAAATTTTGTAAGGGCTGGATAAGGGAGTTAGGTTTATAAATGAATAAACAATTGCTTTAGTTTAACTCTATGTTTATTGAAAATTCTTTCAATTATACATGTTACATAAATGTTACATTGTTAATTCTAACGCACTTATAACTACTAACTGTAAAACTTACTTAAATATTAGATTCTTAACTTTAACGCACTTATAATTACAAATTGTAAAATTTACTTAAATATTACATTCACAATTCTAACGTACTTATAACTACTAACTGTAAAACTTACTTAAATATTACATTCTTAACTTTAATGCACTTATAATTACAAATTGTAAAAGTTGCTTAAATATTACATTCACAATTCTAAAGCACTTATAACTACTAACTGTAAAACTTACTTAAATATTAGATTCTTAACATTAACGCACTTATAATTACAAATTGTAAAACTTACATATCAGTATTTTTACATACAACATATTTTTATAATTATTTAACATATAGCTTAAGCGCAGTACAATATTCTTATGAAATAAAGACATTCTACAATTACATATGTACTTATATATTCAGTATAACTATTGAAGAACAGTTTACTCTCCGTAGATAAATCCTTTCCATTGTTTATTGGTAAAATGAAATTAGACTCAGAAACCAAGGATCTCAAGTTTGCAGATTTGTATTAGGAGAACATGATGTGACAGGAAGTATTCTTTGTGCCATTTCTTGAAATTTTAGTAGTGTCCAATTCCAAAAATTACCGAACACTGATATCTGAGAAACTGCCAGAAAGTTTCCCGTTGATTTAATGATGTTAATTTGCAGCTTATGTGGCGTAGAAATGTATAACAAATACATCTTCTAATCTGCAACACAGCAAAATACGTTATTATTAACTACTTGAATAAAATTATAATACTTTATACTTACATACGATATAACAAAATTGATCATTTTCAATCAGGTTTGAATTTGATGGATTATGTTTACTCTCAGTAGATAAATCCTTCCCATTGTTTACTGGTAACATGAAACTAGACTCAGAAACCAAGGATCTCGAGTTTGCAAAATTGTATTTATCTAGTTATGTATCATTAAACTAAGGCAGCTTGTACATAAAATTACAGGGACTTAGTCATAACCTCACACAAAAGGGATGAACGTAACTACCCGACCATTAATGAATAATAGAAAACGTAGAAGCACTGGCTAATTTGGTATCGAATTTTACATTTTCGAACACGAAAAACCGATCTACAATAGTCTGAACCTCGAATAACTCATACTATTAATTATTGTAACGCAACGATTAAAAGACTCCGCGAGAGCATCACCCCTCTCACTCGCACCAAGCCAATGCAGTATGCTAATGCGTAAGAGGGAGAGCAATACTCGGCCGCCGATCGGACCTCCCACTCCCTCCACAGCAATCTCGCAAATTACAATTGTAAACGTTAGTTATAAATAATATAATAACTATTGTAAAGCTGAATGTATGAATCATGTAGTTTATTGAATAAATGCAGCTTTTTAGTACCATGAACGTTTCTAATTAATTAACAATCGCGATAAAGCAAGAAAATAATAAATAAAGGCTCTGAAATGTAGTCTTCGAGTCTCGTAATCAAGTGCAGGTTTATATCGATTTATATACTTAAATGATGTTCTAGGATCACCAAATTTGAACTAAAGGAAGGGGAAACTTTATATTATCATAAAAGTATCAATTTGTCACCGTACAAGCTCTATTTTTTATTATTTTTACAATTTTTAAAATAATTATATTTTTTACCTCTAGCGCCATCTCTTCGAAAAGTGCTGAAACTGCTCAAAAATTGACAGGAATCTGCCGTACCTACAATGATTATTTTTTAAGAAAATAATTTTTTGCTGTTTTCGCGTGTTTGAAGCATCTAATCGCTTCTATTTTACACTAATTATCGATTCCAATTGTCCGATTAATCCTAGAAGCCCGAAATATTGAAATATTAAAGATTAAATCGCACATTGAGAGAGTGAGAGGTGAGATTGGCGGACTAGTGTTCACTCTCTCGCACATTGGTGTTGTGCGCAGGCGCGAGTTTGGCGTAGAGAGAGTGAGAGACTAGATGCTCGGACCTCTCACTCCCACAATGTGCGAGAGAGTGAACACTAGTCCGCCAATCTCACCTCTCACTCTCTCAATGTGCGATTTAATCTTTAATATTTCAATATTTTGGGCTTCTAGGATTAATCGGACAATTGGAATCGATAATTAGTGTAAAATAGAAGCGATTAGATGCTTCAAACACGCGAAAACAGCAAAAAATTATTTTCTTAAAAAATAATCATTGTAGGTACGGCAGATTCCTGTCAATTTTTGAGCAGTTTCAGCACTTTTCGAAGAGATGGCGCTAGAGGTAAAAATTTAAAAATATTTTTTAATTTTTAATTATTTATGCAAAATACAACGATTTTAATGAAAAAAATCATTAAATATAAACAATTTAAGTATTTTTTATCATTTAGTTCTTGCAAAATGAAGAAAATACAACGGGGAGTATATATTTCTCTTAATATAACAGTGCTATAAAAATGGTATATTTAACATTTGTTTCAGTATTTTAATCTCAACAAATTTCAATTAATTATGGTCAATTATAATTCCTAATGGTAATTACAAGTTATATCCTTCCATTTCTTATTCTGTTAATGCTTGACGTGTTCGAGGGTTTGTGCCATTTCGATATTAATTTCACTGCAATTTCGATGCAGTCTCCTGTAATACACAAATTTTCTTAAAATTAGCATTAAAAACCCTAATCATTTAGGTGTTCTAACTGATGAATACCTCTACACTATAATTACAAAATTTTTATTTCAAAATTCGTACCTATCTCTTCTATTGGATAAAGTTTCCTCGACAATGTACCGTCCTCAGTTGCTCTTTAAAAAAATTGAAAAATAAAGCTTGAACGATATTAAATTCATTATTTTATAATAATACAATGTTTTATCTTTCTACTATTCAAATTAAATGACCCCAGGACTGTATTTAATTATACAAATTGCTTTATCTTCATGCCGCTCATTTATCTTCGCTACAAACTCTAACAACATAATATTATAATTATGCAAATTTTGTTACAATTATTATAACTTTATGGTTTTACAATGAATAATTGTTATGCCTACAAACTTTTATTTTATTTTAGTTTATTTTAATGTATTTTATAATTATTAATTCTTTAATTATTTATTGATTAAATTGTTCTCATTTCTTATACATTTCTTTATTAACTTATTGTACAATATTTCTATTACTGTTTTCAATGTTACTGTTATTTATTAACTATATTATTGTTGAATTCATTAAGGTTGACTATTTTTATCAACTTTACTAAAACATACGTTGCACATGCCCTTCTTAACTTATTATAAAATATTTGTATTATTATTTTCAATTTTACAATTATATCTTATATACGTTATTGTTATATCTATTAGAATTCATTATTTTTATAACTTTACGTACAGATATGTTACAATTTTTTATATAATTCATTGTGCAATGGTTTCATACTGTAATGTAATGTTTTTATTATAATTTTACATTTTAATATTATTGATGGATTAAATTAAGATTGCGTTTATAGTTTGAAATATTAAATAAACAGTAAAAATAAGAGTAATTGTATTGTTGTATAAATTCTACAAAATTGTACAACTAATGCGCAAAATTACAATTGTAACTTATATTGTAGTTGTAAAATATAATTGTGGTTTCGTTAGTACCAACAGTCTATCTCTTGCTACTTCATAAAATACAATTTTTACAATTTTCAGTTTCAAAGTTTCCTACAAATTAAGATGCCATTATTGGAGTTTCATTTTAATCGTAAATTGTTCAGTTTATGCTGAAGAAACGCAAAACTTATTTATTTAAGAAAAATATACAATTTTCTATTTTCTTAGTTGTGCCACTTATCGCTAGACGACGCCACGTATACTATTTAAAAGCTGCGCACTGATATAGTTAAAAAATGTATAAAAATAAGACTCACAATATTTTCAATTTATGTAATTAATTACAGTGCAATAACATCACATGACAATAGTGCTTTAATTAAAAATATAGGCTTTGAATAAAAATATCGTATAAGCAAAAAACAGTTTAACAATGTTCAATTTAAATAAACATTCCAACATCCTAATTTTATGATCGAAATAAAAAAAATTACTTTCTATTGCAATGCTGATCTTATATTGTTTTCTTTCGTTTCGAATTTCCTTATTTTGAATAAAGAATAAATAATAAAATAAATTTTAAAGCGTATATTTGAAATGATAATAATATAACCATGTTAAAATAAAAATAATACTACTAGTAATAAAATAATTCAATGGATATTATAGCACTTCACAAATATTATAATTACATTTTAAATTTAAACTTGAATTTGACAGCAAACATGTTCAAATAATTTATTCTATTAAGTTGAATAAATGAAACGTTGTACCTTTCTTCAATTCAATTTAAATTTTCGGCGCTCTCCATGGTCCGTCGTCCGGGGACTAAATTAACACAGGTTAATTTATAATAACTCTAACACACAACAGCGCAGAAATTTGAATAAATATTAACCAAAGCTAACCCTACTCCATTGCCACGTGTTAAGGCTATCGAATATTAACTAGGTGTACAAAAAAACATTAATCTCTTCAAGTTTTGGTATAATTATTTAAAATTCCAAGGAACCATCTTTTGAGTGGTTATTTAAAAATTGGTATTCAAGCCGCAGGAAATAAGGGCAAATATTTATATTTGACAAAAATAAAACGAAAAGTTATAAGGAGCACTAAAAATTTGCTCCCTGCAAAGACCGTAAGAGAGGAATTTAAAGAGAAATAAAAATCAGGCTGTTCCGTTAAGTGGATTTAGGTCGCTTATAGCAAAAACTTTAAAGTGCTGTACAAACCATCCATATTTAGTGCTTTAAAACATGCTCCGCTTGGTACGTGGGTGTGAACGCACCCTCGTTAGTTGTTACTCCGTACGAGTCGCTCCAATTACACTGTGATACGCACGTTGACGAGCATAATTAATTTCAGAATATTTCCCGCTGGATCATGTGTACATGTGCATAGGAAAAAGAACGGAAGAGTAGACCATTATTGGCAAGTCGGAAACATTTGTTTGAAAAACATTTATCTCGTAGGATGCTGGCATCCGTGGGATAACGAATGTCTTTACCACAGGAAGTGGATACGTCTGCCTTGCTACTTTATCTTTCTCCCCTCGGCCAAGAAATATTTTTATTTCGTTCTGTAAAATCCCTATTCCATTTCCTTATATTTAAACATATAGAAAACAAATTCAATTATTTTTGTAAAAAGTTTTCATGACACTGATTTAAATTTAATTCCAAAGCAGTCAATTGATGCCCAATTTTTTAAGTTAGAATAAGAATTTGAATTATTATCCAAGTTAATGATTACGAACAAATCTTAGTCGTATATCGAAGCGATTTTCAAAATTTCTTAGTCATCGATCGATCAGAACGCACTTTCTAAAAAAGAATGGTGTTCCAAATTGATATTTGGGTCTAGCCAAAAGTTTCTCCTGCTGTTATTTTGATAGGATTAACCGTCGAACAGTGGATACCGGGTCAGTCGTGTCCCAAATCAACAACAGTGTATTTCAATGAATAAAATTAAAATAAATATACTAACCTTTTTTACCTTTTTCAGAATTATATGGAATCGTGATAAAAATGTATTGGGTTAAATTACGAATTTAGACTCGGGTAACTGAAGGCCTAGCACCGGCCCTGACCGGAACTACAAAATGTATGGAAGAATTTTTCAACTAAAATTGGCCTCTGAAATTTGTATCTGTCGAAAAAATAAAATTTAAAATTAACCTTTCGCAGACCTTTTATTATAACCATCAAAATTTTCAATATTTGTAACGAAACAGAGATCTAAATAAGTATTTCAGAATTTTCTAACAGATTTCTTGAAAACTTAAATAGTAAAGTGTCTAACGTTACACTTCTTCAATTTAAAATCCAAATTATCTGGTATAGTAGCAGTCCAATGTTCAAGGACAATTAACTAATGTTTGCAGGATTTTGATGACGGTGGATTTAGCCTACTTTCAATTTTATTGTCGCCATAACGGGATGCATCTAATAATAGAAATATTAAATGAAGAATCTCGTACGACGTGTCTGCGAAAAGACGTTCAACACGAATACCGAACACACATACGCGTACGCGTTAAACTGCATCGAATATGTATACACGATGGCCTTGATTCCTAAGGCCGTGAAAAGATCCCGTCGTCGGGTCAATTAAACCAAGCCACGAAGTCATTGACTTTGGGTGCACGGCCAATTTCTCTTCGATAGTGTGCTCTACAGCGAGCTCCGCCGAAAAGCTTTGCGTTAAGATTCATTTTTGCACCGTTTCCTTTTTATATCTTTTCATATATTTGCTAACACGAGTTATAATAGTTGCAATATTTTACTTGGATTATTAACACTAGATCTACCGAAGTTTTATATACCTTTACTTCTAAGTTAAAAATAAAGTAGAAAAATAAATGAAGGTAGATGAAAGCATATACCAGCATATACAGTAAGTTTTTATCTTCATAAAAACTAACATATTTTTTGTTAAAAGTATCTCAATAAATTTTGTCATTTAAAATAAAAAACTTATAACCAGTCATTTTGACTGGTCTGGTAAATCTAGTGTTAAAGTTTCCTTCTCGGCCAACATCGATTTTGAGTCAATTTTGAAATTATTATCTAACAAAACTGGATTTATATAAAAATGAGTAGCAGTGAATAAACATTATATATTAAAACGAATAAATGTTTAATAATTAACCCTTTCGCTCCGAAGAATGTATATATGTATATCCTTGAGGAATAAATATTTATGTACAAAAAGTATTATAAGGGTGTCAAAATATAATATTTGTTCGTCTTATTTTTTATTTTATAAAATATATTTCTAGTTAGAATGAGAGTTAAAATAAGTAAGTGATTAAATATTAATTTTTCTCAATTCCTAGTTCAATATTCAAAGAAAAGATTACTTTCATTTGCTAATTGATATTGTTCATTTATTGTAAAATCTGTGTGTTTACTTTTCAATTCGAATAATTGTATTATTTTAATTCCTCAAATTAAAATCTACCTATTATAAAAGTGTATAGATATTAGAAAATTTAATTTTCACTTGCTATGTTATTGTTGATATTATTATCATTTAAGCAAGTTGTATTTAAATGTATTTTTTTTAAATATGAATTTTAATATTTGCAAAATTTTACTTGGATTATTAAATTTAAGGTTTCCTTCACGGGTCCATTTTAAAATTATTTTCTAAAATAACTAAATTTATACAAAAATATAAAAATATTGGGTTTCCTTCCTTATATTAAAGTATGCAAAATAAAAAGCAATTGCACAATATTTAAAATCGTGAATATGATTTGAATTATTATTTAAAATTCTTTTGTTACACCCTGGGTATGATGTACAAAGATCTAATGAAGCTATTGGTAAGAATATATCAATTGCTTTATGATCAAACTTTGCAAAACATATGCAAATAATATGCAATATTTAAAAAATATAGAACATAGAAATATATGCAATATAGATTTACATAAACATTCAGAATTTAATGATTACTCTATACTTGACTAAATATAATTTATTGTTCTTAAAATTTTCTTCCAATTCATATTCCTGATGTACGTATTAATTTACTAATTTTGTATTTAATGTATATATAATAATAATATTTAATATTGTTAATTTCGTTATTTACATCGTCAACCTTTTATAATTAATGTTAACAATATTCGTTATAAATAATCTAGTAACTTTTTATCTGCATTGCGAACCATCCGGTTAATAAAAAAGGAAAAAGAGAAAAATACAGAGTAGCAGTATAATTATATTTATATAAAATAACAAAGTCAAAAACTACATTTCAAAATTAATTATTTATTTATGTATCTTCACTCATGACACACCCTACAATTTAAATATGACTATAGCAAATATTTTTAGTATAATTGAAATAAAAAATAGCCAAGAATCGTTTAATGTAAGATATGTTTAATATTTTAATTCCTTTATTGAAGCAATAAATGTTTAAAAAATCACAGAACAAGCATTTAATTTACAATATCCATAAAACTACTTATTAAACCTTAAATAATATTTTATCGATTCTATTAACTGTACTTTTGGTCTTAAGAAAAGAAAATCTTGTAAAATACTGTATTTATCAAATAATGATTCGTATTTGTATCACGTTTTACGGCACGACCGAGCTTACACTGCAACAACACGATAAAGTTAAAAATGTCCGATTCCATTTATGGATATGTATACAAATGAAAAACGATTGCTCAGCGGGTGAGTAAGATTTCAGATTATTTGATATATTTATTTGTTGAAGCTTCAAACTATGCGTCAATATGATACGACAGGAAATTGAGCCACTCCCATTGAACACTAAACACCGTCTAAAACCCTCAATTTTTCTTATATAACAACAATCACGTGTACAACACCAATTTATAACTCGGTGTTAATCTTTTATCACTCAATTTGTTTACTCTTGCATTTAATGATAAAAATATAATTAGCATGTTCAAGGATTACGCTGAAGAAGCTATTTAACCACAAAGCCGTTTTACATCCTCGTTAAATAAAGAATATAGGAAGGGTCAGGTTAATTTTAACACTTCATTTATATAAAAAAAAGTTACAAAACCACAAAGACTGTGCAGAGTACATTTTCCTCTCAAGAAAAATTTTGGGCGTGACCTGAGTTCTTGATAAAAACAAAATTTATCAGTTTATTCTGTTTAATTTGAAAATCAATAATTTCAATTTAAGAAAAATGCAGTTAGTGATATATAAACATTGGGCATAAACAATAATTTTTATCTCAGCTAGAAAATATTATATTTTTAAAAATAATACAATAATTGCGGTTCGAAATGATAAATGAATACTTACTGTACCTATAGGTAATAAGAGGAACAGAAATATCGATCGGGGAAGGTTTCAATTTTATTTGAAACGTAGAAGGTCGAGCGGGTAGACGAGCGGGATGAGTAATCGTTAAGCCCACCCTCATCTGTCGATGGATGAAAATCAATGCCCATCCCTTGCTTAAATTGCACTAAGTTGTTGAGTTAGGTCGACGCACGTGATCCACGATACGGTGTCCCACAGGCAGGACTCGCGTGACACACGTTCGTCGAACTATGACGAAAAAAAGGCGAGGGTGAATTTGCACGGTGGCTCGTCACTTTCAATGCCATGTAGCCAGAGCGCTACGGTGGTGTCCCCGCCCGTCTTATGGGTTCCCTGTATGGGGTGACTCATACCGCTCCCTTCCTGTCTGGGCGTGGTAGCTGCTGCAGAGGTTCCTAATCGATCTCTCCCATGGCCATGAAACACCATAGGACCAAACAACTCGCCACGGTGGTCCTCCTACCCCTCCGTTACCCGAATTCTCTATGTTTTAAGTATTTCCAGGGACAAAGAATACCAGTAAAGGAAACAGATTTTCTTTTATCTCATTTTTTCAGCTGCTTTCCGAATATTTCAGCTGATTCCTATGGGGTTTTTGGTTGCTCGAATAATATAACAAGTAATAGACAAGATGATAAATATAACATGACGTAGTGTACAAAATACATGTATTTATGATTAATGTGTGACAATTTTCTAGTAATTCTGTTAACTTGAATTTTCTATATTTTTTAAAAGATTTGAAGAAGTTTTTTTTAAAGATATTTATACAGTGACTAACAAAATTAACTGAATGGTAATGTAATGGCTCCAAAGTAAAGATTTTATTTTACAAAAATTACTGGGCCTAAATGCTATCAAAAATCTCCTTTTTAATTAAAATTAATACAAAACACCAGAAGTGAATACAGAAAATATTAAAGTTATTTGACGTAAAATCATGTTATTGGTCAAATCCATCGTAATATTTATTCTTTAATTATTGTTCTAATAAATATTGTTTTCGACATATTTTGTATTTTTGTTTGTTAAAGTAATGAATTCCAATTATAATATTGAATAACTTTCCAAAAATGTTCAGCTTGTAATAAAGGAAAGTATTCGATCAATTTCGTGAGTCACTGAGACTCAACATTTGCTTCGTTATGGTAGAATTTACACGGTATGGTGTGCGTAAAGGAAAGTGAAAAGGAAACTTTTGAATTTATAATTGAAATTTGATATGTTAATTCAAAGTTACACGAGTACATAGAGGGTTAACAGAAGGTCTTGTGTAACAAGATCTATACGATGGATGTCCTAAAAATGCTTCCCTATTAAGACGAACCCTTCGTCGCGAATACTTTTTCAATTTAAAAAAAAAGTATATTTTTGAACTCATAAGTAATATCTAAAATTTGTATTGCATACAAATACTATTAAAAGTAAATTAATAATCTAAAATACCAAACGAGTTAATCCTTAACTTTAGCAGTGTACAAATGTTAATAAATATAGAATATTTATCTTTTGTATTCCTAATAATAAAAAAAATATTTTACATTTTAGAAACGTACATTTGCAAAGAATACAATAAAAATATGTGATTATCAGAAACAAGAAATGGCTTTTATAATTGGATTTATAATAAAATGTGCAGGTCACAATTTTATTAAAAAATTTAAAAAAAGTAAAATAAAAATGATTGCTCATGAAATTATGAAATGCATCCTTTGAAACAAAGTACAGGATGACTCATAAGTTGCTTTTCTATTCGAAAGTTGAATAACTTTTCTTTATCGTATATTTTCAAGTCTTCGTTTCAGACTTTTCAGAAATTTATAATAGAAAAATTTATAACGTATCCAACAATAACTTTAGTATTAAAAAAAATAGTTATATAACTTTTAAATAAGAAAGTCACTTATGGACCACCCTGTAGTTATACCATACCTCATGTAAGTGAGAACAAAAAGTATTTAAATTAAAAAATATATTGTATATTTGTAACGAAGTGTAATACTATTAATTTATAATAATTTATAATAATTTATTTATAAAAATATTTATACTTAATTATTGGAAAATTCAATATCGAAAGGAAAGATCGTAAACGTAAATATTATCTGTTCGAAGTAATCTTAACTGAATCATATTTCCTTATTATAAAAGTACATGCAGTTAAGCTCAACATATCTTGTACACCCGTTATCGAATCAGGATAAAATGTTTAGACACAATTCCTTAAATGGTATGAACGTAATAATCTTATCGTTGTTCTCAATAATTAAATTACTAATACTGCATTATTTGTCACAATTGTAAAAAACATTCTAGTAATCACAAAAACATTTAGTGCCCGTTATAATAAAATTATCCGTATTGCAAAATATTATTACCAAGATACATTTATATAATATTAAAAATTGAATCGAGTACTTTTGTTAAACGGAAGATTAAAATGTACAAAAAGTATTGGGCACAAATATTGGTAAATTTCTGAAACGTGTTCCACCGCAGTTCCTCGAAGAAGTAATGCAAGTGTCACGATATAACGCGATAAACTAATATTCCAATGCAAACATCGGGCTTTGGAATGCAAGTTGCAGCGGTTATCGTCGAAAGAATTGCTTAACACTCTCCGATGAATCTTCTAAACACACACACATGTATATACAGTTTCACATTTGAGTATCCCCCGCAAAGGACGACGATGATTCATAGGGGAGTTCGTCAAGAATTCTTTCTACATGACCAGTTGAATATTCTACGGTTTCGTCAATTTTCTTCGAGTTTGCTTCAAATTTTTCTACTTTTAACATAAACTTGGTATATTATTCAGTCAAGCCAGGTTAAATAATATTTATTTTCTTTAAAAGACCAAAAGCTGAGAATCGTTTTAAAATCTTTGCAGGACAAAGAGATACACTGGGTTTCCTGTCCAGTTATGGAAATAAAAATATAAATAATCGATCAAATTGAACCTATTTAAACGCATAAATTCAAAATCCACGGTTTTGATTTGGAGTCACGTAGAATCGTAGGACCCCTGGCGACTACCCAGCGTGCCCATGCCTTGAGACGGCACTGTCTAGGGTTATAAGAAAAAGTTTAGATTTTTAAATCTGAAACTATCTCATGAATGGCAAACTGTCTTCTGGTACTCAAATTATTTCTAAATACTTGGATAATCATGTAACAATTAATTAATTATCGTCTGTTTTTGAAGCATTTTAACTATACTAGTTATAAATATATTGAACTTTTGATTACTCCAACCAATAAATTAACGAACTACAAATTAAATTGTTATAAATTTTTTCTTAGAAAGTTTAAATAAAATTTTTATATTGATGCTTATATATTTTGTTATATTAGAATTTTGATTGAGAAAATAAAAAATTATTATAGGGAAAAGACTTAAACTGCATTTTTTATTGCAGTTTACACCTCTTGGTTTTATTTAATAAAAGATATGAATAATATTAAAAGTATTAAAAATTCTCAACAAAGAACAATATAAGTCTTTGTCTCATTTGCAGTGTTTCATGTATTTTGTATTAATTAAACCTTTTTACAATTAAAGTCCTAATGCTTGTAACAAAATATTCAAACACTAGTAAAAAAAATACGTATTTTTATTGAATTGACTAGAGCTATAAAATTATCCTTCCTACTTTTTCATTATCATAATAATTAAATCAGAGTGCAATGGTGCGAATGCCAAGTCTTAGGAATTTACTGGAATTCAGAAGTATAAGTTACTATCGTTCCTCATCGAAAACGTACAAAATTCTGGTTATAGACATTTAACACTTTCACTTTATCGTTTTCACACTTTAGTAATTAACGTCCATTTAACGATATTATAAATATTGTGTGGTATTAATCCGATGTCCAGGGAACGTAGTTTCAACGCAACAGCTGTACTTTGCGCTGAGGAGACCTTGATTCGATGATACGTCCCTGGACACTGTCCCTCAAGACCCGTTTCCGTGCTCCCTCAACGTAGCCCCAAGCGATACACGGGTCCCATTCCGAGCAGAAGTGCAACGTACCCGATAATCCGAGTACCGGAGATACGCGCATATTTCACGAACGCAGAAAACTTGCACGAGAATACTGACACGAACAAGCAAAATTCAATTCTTTTTTATTAATCCTCCCATTGCGAAACATTCAAACGCAAAATTTGCAGATGATTTCTAATAATAGCACACATTTTTTAAAATAATCCACTAAATATTCATTGTTAGAGGAAAAGATGGCGGATATTATCCTTTTACTCCTGAGAACGTATATATATATATATATATATATTCTTGGAAAACAAATGTTTATGGAGAAAATTCTATTTATTTCCAAAGATCAGAAATATATTATTTGATGCAAATATAATTCATGCAAATGGATGGTTAACTTAAATATTCACTTCCAATCATATAATTATAATAAATACTATAAATATTTGCTAAAATAAATGGAAAAAATAAGAGTTTTTAATCACAGAAGGCATGATGTTGAGTATATGCAACTCTGGATTAAAAATGTAATACCTCGACGTTTCTAAGTTCCTAAAATATAGTATTTCGAAGTTTCAAGGTTACCTCAGACGAATATAGTAAAACCCCCGCATCGCAGTCTCAGTATTCGCTGCTTCAGTCATCCACAGTTTCAAAAACAATATTGGATAGAAAATTTTGAAATAACCGCCAGTGTTCATAGCTGTCCACCAAGATTCAATTTTATATTTTATTATTAATCACGTTTGATTAAATTTTTATATTTTATTATTAGTTATTTTTGTTAATCAATTTTTACCATAATGATGTACTAACACACAGTATTTGTTATGACATTACATTCATTTTTCAAACTGTGTCAGCATATTTTAATATTAAAAGTAATAAGCACTTTCTTACAGAGTTATAACAAAAGTATCACAATTATAAATAACTATCGATTGGCCACTTTTCTTGTAAATATAAAATTGACATCAATAATGAATTGAATCTAGTTTTTTGTTTCACTGATTGTAATAATTCCTGATATGAATTTAATTTAAGACAGACAAAGAATCAATCACTTATAATTCTCGTATTTTTATTATAATTCTGTAATGAAGCATTTACAACCCCATGTTTGCATAACAATTTTATTTTCTATTCTTAATTATAGAACATGCTGACACCATTTATATGCACATTTAACCCTCAGCTATTACAACAATGATATGTAAAATATCTTACTGTTTTTTGTTTCCATTTTCCAAATGAAGACTGTTATCAACAAGTGCAATTAACAAATTATGAAGTTTAACCTAATTAAAGACTATAATTAACCATATGGGACACTCCACGACCCCACTGTAACAGTCAAGGGTTAAATTTAAAAATTTGTATTCTTTTCAAAAATTAAATTTCCTAAAGATTGAAGATACAGGAAAAAAACGCCCATTGAATGTTCAGACACATGTTGAACAATGTTAATCGTATATGAGGTACTGTTACGAGCTCGAAATTTCTACATTCACATAAATTCTTCCCAATTCCGGTACATCGCACAACTGTTACACGCATTAAATTAATTTAATTTCGTCTTTATACTCTAATAAAATCTTTAAATGATACTGTTAATCCGCTAATAATAATGTAATCTCGAAAGGCGATGCGTTACAAATGTAACGTGAAATGTAATTACATTTAGAAGTCTACACTGTGAGAAATTAATTTTGTTGAAGGCAGTGTCATCGCACGAATCGCAAGAGATTAATTATGATGCGAACATCCCTTCCCACACCATGGGACGTGGAAAGGCTAAAATAAGTTCCCATGCGATTTCTTCTACCTTCTTTTCAGGGCCTTCTTAAGCGTGACCTCTAAATGAACTTGAACTTGAAAAAAATATGGCGCTACACATACGTACAATCGTGTACGACCGCATTCTAATATGTATAGGGAAACTGTTTGGTAAGTTTGGATCTGTTCCAAAATGCTACGTCGAAGAAATATTAGAGTGCTGCATGCATGCCATTTTGTAGAGTAAACGTAACATAAATTAAAGTAATGTTTTCCTTTCTTTTCCGAAATAAAATTTGTTGTTATCTGATTCTGCACGAGTTAAATATTAAGTATCGTTTTATGGCTGTTTTCTTCCACCGCAGTGTTTGTGTATTTTTCAATTGAAATTATGAATTTTCAAATTACGAGAATGAAATTATAAATTATATTGTATATTACGATCCGATATAAGTTTTTTTTTAAACTATGATGTACATTTAATCAAAATGGTTTATTATTATTATTGTAGAATTGCTTAAAATTCAGTGAAAAATTCTCATATATTAATTTTGTAATTTAAAGTTGAACAATTTTTTAATGATAAAATAATTTTTTCAGAGTTTTCATTAGATTATAACTAAACTTATAGTTGTAAAGGAAAATTATTTAAAAGTTATTCGTTGCTTCGAGAAAATCAATTTGAATAATAACCATACTAACAACTAATACATATAAAGAATTATTTCTTCTTTCATGTACTACAGAAAAATATTTCATGTGCATTAACTCAATATTTAAATTTTGATAACGCATTTAAAAATATACGAGATTGCAATATTAAATAAATAAACAAAATTTATTACTAAAACGAAAGTACATCGTTTTGTATTGCAAATTTAATTCTTGTACAAAATTTGTGAAGTTATATAAACAAATAAATCTGGATCAAAATGTTTAAAGAATTTAGAGATACAAAAGTACAAACACTTCATTTAGTTATTAAAATCTTCATAAAATCTTTGTCAAACGTAGTCAATTAATTGGATGCAATTAACATTAAATGAACCAAGCTTTATTTTTGTTAAAATAAGTACTTTTCTTAAATGTATAATTTAACTCCAAATTGTCTATTTGTGCAACTTTAAAAATTTGGTACAAGGGTTAAACAAATCTCTTATGAAATTAAATGATGCTTAAAAAATGGTCATTAATTAACGTAACTCACCAACTGCATGGATGAAAATACACGTATTCGCTGTAGTCTAATTACGTACATCTCTTCAACTGTTACTTTCCATGTTAAATACCACATTCTTAATTCTTCATACTTCTTACCATACAATGCGAAGTACTTTTACCTCTTCTGATATTCAAAGACTTTTCATTCTCATGTTTGTTTCCAGGATAATTAACCACCTCGTACTGTAAGTATACAGTAAATACAATCTTGCATTTATAACATTTTTTTAGTACTAAATCCTTATATGATCTACCGAAAACAAGTTAATTTTGACCTACGAACTTAAGTTATTCCGAAGATCGAAAAGCAGATCGAGAATTTTCTATAAATTCGATATTGTTCTATTCTTGCAATATTTAATAGATAAGAATCAAAATAATAATACATTTAGGTAAAATCGAAATATAAAAAGTAAATAATTTCATACGCAATTTGATTAGTTACGTAAAATTTAAAAAATAAACCTTTGCCGCCAGCTTTTGTAGCTTTGCAGGTTTCTTAGATTTTACAGTAATTTAATAAATAGTTTTTACAATGTTATATAATTTTTTAAAAATAAAAAAGTATCAAAACTTTCAAAACTTTCCAAAAGTATTCATTTTTTCCATAGTAAATTCGACAGAAATAGATTTGTTCTGAAATGAAACATATTAATTCGAATAGAACTTTTTTAAAAACGAAAGATAATTGTTCATTTCGCTTCCTGGTTGAGATAGTAACTCATTCATGTTAGAGCTTCTAAAATTTTGTTAAGCAGTGTAATTAGACAATATTTTATGTTACAGTTCTACCCTTTATTACGGCGGATGATTCAGAGTGCACTGTATATGCGTTCTACCGTAAGTATATCGACCCCTCGCATCTGCTGCGTTCGATATGTGGGGCGAGCTATCGACAAAGACCGTATTACGGATCGTATATCGAACTCGAGTTTCTATTCTTGTAACCCGCACCTAACAAACAACCAACTACACGCGCCTATGTGTTTAAATGACGTTATCGAATAATTTATAATCTTTTCTTAAATGATATTTTATCGAATCATGTATTAAAACTTCCATAGACGGTGGAAATTATTTTTCCGCGCTGAGTGAAGTTATTCGTACGAGCAATATGAAAGTATAGATAGCCCTCGTATAGTACAATATCATATAAGGCGTTTATACATTGTGGCTACCCTTGTACGATACTATCGTGGTTTTGTTATAACGTGATCTATAAATTATATCGCTTTCGTTCACGTATTTTACAATTTTTGTAATTTTGTTATGTATTTGTTAAATAACTTATGTTTTTTTAATTATATGAATTCTTGATTTGATAAAATACGTTTCTGTTGAACGCCATTGTTGTTTATATAATTAAGAAAGTACTTTACGGAACATAACCTTATATTTTATATGAAACCTGAATCTCACATAACGCGTGATATTTTTGCAACCTAACATCCGCGTTATACAAGGACTACCTGTATATTTTTTTGTCTTTGAAATACGTTGCCTCGTATTAACCATCATAGGAAATTAAAAATAAAATGTGCTATTCTAGTCAGCCATATTGTGACATGTGTACATGTTAACATACATATTGTTCAATATTATTTATTAAAGTCTTATTTCTCCGTCAATAAAGATTTAATAACAAAAAGTAAGAAATATGTATTCAAATATGTCAAAAATACATACTTGTAATAAATGTAATAATAAGAAAACGTTGAAAACAAAATACGACGCGCTGGAACACGTCCATCTACCCCAATTGTTGACATGCGACTACCGTTCTACTACCTGAAATCATCGCTGTATCGTATTTACCGAGGCCCGCGGAATTTGATTATGACGCATGGATCGTTTCAATATGATCAATGAAGTTCAAACGTTACTTTCTAGTATTATTTACTTATGTATTTAAAAAATCATGCTAATAGTTCGAATCGATTTTCGATTTGCATTTTTTTGAAAATATATTTAAAATTGTGGCGGCAAAATTCGAATTAATCGGTGGAACATAAATTGGTGACAGAAAACAATTATTTTAAATTAGAAATTCATAATTTTAACTTGAAAAGTATAAAACAAAGTTATTACAAAGAAAGAAGACAATTATTCAGGACGTCTAAATATTTGATAGAACTTTTATTACAATGTAAGAAATTTTACTTTGATAGTAAAATAATATATTTGTAATTTAATTTCTATTTTTACAGAGTAAATTAACAAAATTAATCGGCTTATAAATTCGAAATTTTCAAACGTTACTTTACATATCATTTCAGAAATTACAGTTCAGAGTTGAAAATTGTATAGTCTATCTTTTTTTTCATTTTAAAACTTTCAAACCAGGAAAAGTTATAAGTACTTAAACATTGGGAAGCGTAATTTTTAAAAATTTCAATTCACATGATTAATCCTGGTAATTTACATGATATTCTCACTGATTAAGAATCTTTTTGACTTTTTTATTTTACATGAAAAAGAAATCGCTTCTGTCAGCGGAATATCTCTTTTCAGATATATCATTTTTATCTCCAGATAAAAATCTGTTTGTGACGTGTAAAACAAAATTGTTTACCGTATTCACAAACAAGAAATCCTGAATGATGTCAAATTTGTCAACGTGATCACAAAAATGATTTCATAACGTCGTTCCACTTATCAAATTCATTTGTTTTAATTCATAGACAAGGTGAACCACCAGCATTTGGTATTACAAGAGACCACATGTGAAGCTTAATTTCTATTCTCGTAACGTGTTCTATATTTGGAGTATGTGCTCATTTGGTATCCAACCTTGTCACACATGCAAAGTTTTTATTTTTATTTTTCACAAAAAAAAGAATTGATATACATAGTCGAACAAGTCTTACGTTTGATAAGCGACGCGACGAATGATTATAACGAATACCGATATATACAGGATGTCCCAACTGACTCGAATGTGTTTAATTTTTTTCCTATCATTAAAGATACAAAAACATGCTTGTGATTAAAGTTACATTTGAAGAGGAAATTGAGATGGAAATTGATCCTGTGAGATAATTTCTTTCTAAAGCACCGTTTTGTATTCTCACAAATAACAAAAAGAGTGTTCGACTTAGATGCAACATCCTGTATTTACGAAAGTACAGGACAGCTGTGCTATTCCGTATATTTTAACATAATCATTAGTGTCCGCGAACGATTTGTAACCTTGCCCAACGCAGAAGCTTTGAAACATGTCTACACGTGTAATTGCAAGGTATATTTATCGTGTTGTTCTAAGAAAAACCCTTCAATGGGAAGTGTTGAACCGTTGCCAATTTCAATCGTTTTATTTCATCCCCTTTAATGCGAAAAGCTTGTTAACCCGACTTGTTAAAAGCGGTTATAGTGCTACAAAGAAAGAATTTTCTATTGAAAAAGGAACGTTAAAAAATTAATTCGACCAAAGAAGAATTTTTAAATTTGAAGAGTCACTTGCAATCGAACACTAATAATGTAGTGCTTGATACCAGCTAAACCGTTTTGAAAATTGAAAAGTGAAATATAAATTGCAAAATTACAAATATTTTATACATGTAAGTTCCCAATGTTTTATAATTTTAACTAATTAGTTACTGGTTGAGAAGAATTAGATAAATATGATTTAAATAAAAATGACAAACTAACGTAATTTACAATGTATTTAAAATTTAAATAGAAGTTCAGGGGAACATAAATTCTTATTTGAAATTCTGAGGGTTCGAGATTCTCTGGGTGAAGGGTCTGAAAATACCCAGATACGATCCTACACCTTTTCTTCTCTGTCTGGAACTCCCTCGTCCCACTGAAGAAGGATTATGCCCCGTGCAGTACCCAGCCATTCAGGCGCTAGTTTTTGCCTGTCGACTTAACGAACCTACCACTGCGTTCCAGTTTCATTCAACTCAAGTTTTTGCCTCGGCGACAATCGTTCGAATTACGAGAGCATTTAGGATGAATGAAAGATGGTCCGGGTGTGTACGATAACCAAACGAAACGATATTGGGTTGTATCGTATCAAATAGTGTATTTTTGAAACATGCAAAGTCTATTATGAAACTTGAAGTTTGAAAAAAATAGACGTAAAATGGCTAATTGTTAAGCTTTGACATGATCTGGATGATACAAAAGTATCACAAAATAACACCTGTGGTATCAATGTAAAGCTCAAAGCCTGACGAAAATGGCTGCATGACTGTTAGTTACAGTAATGACCACTTTCGAAACACATAAATTTGATAACAGGAATGGTCGTAAAATAGCACTTATGGTGCATTAATTTGAAGTTTAATGCTTTAAGAAACTGTCTACACAAAGGTTTCGTTAACTTTTGTCATACAAAACGGCTATTACATGTACATGCAAACAAATTTACAGCTGTGAATATTAGATACATTATTGTATAACATTTCATAC
Source organism: Anthidium xuezhongi (assembly GCA_022405125.1). Taxonomy (NCBI): domain Eukaryota; kingdom Metazoa; phylum Arthropoda; class Insecta; order Hymenoptera; family Megachilidae; genus Anthidium; species Anthidium xuezhongi. The sequence goes on from CM039642.1 coordinate 2,125,483, forward strand.
TTTTTATTGCATTTGCAATGTTTAAAAAAAAATTATATGAAATAAAATTATTTGCTAATGAAAAATACTAAACTGTAGTTGCTTTAAAATGCTTATGATTCACTAAATCATAAGATAAAAATATTTGTTTGAAAATCAGTAACTTGATATAATAGGTCGTTTCTTAAAAACATTAATTTTCGAGTAAAAGATCCATTAACGTTTATCAACTTAATTGACTCATTAAATAGAAAAGGTGAGTCAACCCTTTGTTCATGAAAAATGTTAATTTATAAGAAGTTTCCTGTTGTGAACAATATGGAAATCACTCTTAACAAATTAAATAATAAAATATAATATTGATAAATTGTCACGTGTTTTCCGGTTGTACACCATACACCGGTGTAATTTAAATGTTCTTCCTGTGTGTATCGAAATGCATAAATATTGGAAAGGTCCTCGATGCGGCTTGTCCTTCGACGAAGCTGAAGAGTCAATCGGTTCTGTCTACCTGACGAAGCGGAAATGGCTATTTATAACCACGAATGCTTCTTGAATTCTTATAGAGTTCGAAAAAAGGGCCAGTTGGTAATGTCTCGCATTCATAATTCGTGATGCCTCGTCCCGTTCGATTTCACCCTGTTCAATCATCTTTGATGTTCAGGAAATTAAAAGTTAAAATATAAGCTGCAGCTTTGTTAAAAGTACTCGTAGTTTTAAACGTTTGTTTCCTCAGAAAAATATTGTAACGAAGACTGGTTTGATGAATATAGTTTTGCTCCATTGCATTAGGTTATTCGAAGTGTTATTAATGGGATATGTTGAACTAGACTGAAAACGTTTAATTTATCATAAATTTTAATTTATCTAAAAATCTGAAATGCTTGACCCTTCCAAGCTTAATAATTTTGCCGCCATACCACTTTTTAAAAATAAAACTTCTTCATTGTTTTGGAATTATTTACTGTCTTTTGGTTCATATTGGTACCATCAGAATATTAAAAAGTAGTCAAATGGAAAAGATTTTAACACCTTTTATCAACATTTCCACAATATTTTAAAAAATATCCTTTATTCACTTTGCTTTAGTTAATTAATATTAACTTCCCTTTTAGTTTATTTTTCAATATTATATTATTAAATATTTTAATGAATTTTGTATGGTTTTGATATAAATTTCATATCTTATTACCGGTCAACATTTGTGTGACTCTTTTTGCGCAATTTCTTTTTGCACGGTACGCTTTCACCGTGTAAAAAAAAGGCAACGGTGTTAGAAGGCACCTCTATCCAGAAGAGATTAGTACCTCGGAAGACTTTTTGAAAAACGAGTAAATTAAAGTGGAACACCTTGCATTGCTTTTCCATTTATTTTATTGACACACGAGATACCGCTGTAAACTCGAAAGTCGTCTAATTCATTAACGAAAATAGATCTGATCGGGGAGAGACGACCTACATGTTATCAACAAGCGACTATACCGATAAAAAACTCTCTCGTGTATACATATAGGGTGAGTTAATTGTAATCAACTATAACGCTTCAGAACGTTTAAGCTCTCTTCTGATTAATTTGAACTTCCTCAAAGTGACACACATATTAATAACAACGATAATATCGCTCGAAAAATGAAGAAACACTATGAGTAATTAAATTACAGCAGTTTGCATAATTTTATCTTAATTAAAATAGTAAGATTTCTAAATTAAGATTAAGAAATATTAAGGTTTCTAAATTTGACAATTTTCAATACACAAAAAAATTAACACGTAAGTTAAAAAACATTAATTGACATTAACAATGGAACTATTAATTATTTTCTTTTTTTTTTAATAATGACGAGCTCAATTTTCCTGTATATTGAAAATTGTTAAATTTAGACACTTTAATATTTTAATCTCATTTCTTCACCATGACTTTAATAATTTAATCTACTTTAAAAACCAAATGTTCATCCTGAACTGCACAACTAATTATATTGAAGGAATGTTAATCAGTCAATTAACACTGAACTATCAGAAATTTAAAATGGATCTAAAATTTCTGATAGTTTGATCATGTTCAATTAAAGTTTTTAAAATCAAATTTCCAGCTTAGCAAATAACACTGATTTATTTGGACACATGTGAATTTGATATCTCTGATAAGTCAATAAATGAATATTCACCTGAACCAGCTACTAATTTATCTGAAGTTATAGTGTCAACCATTTGGTTCAAGCAAAATTCGGTTTTTCTTTAAATTTGTATTCTTGTTAAACAAAATTTCAAAGTTTTAACATATCGAACGATTGTACGATAAGTGACACAAATCTAGTTTGCAAATATGTGTACCTAGGACGATTAAAAATATATCATAATTAATTAAAAATTTTTTAAAACAAGCTTGACGTGAAAATATTATTTTGTCGCCAAAACTAGTTTTAAATCGATCGGATACGTGGAAACAGGTCAAAATTGACTTACAAGATTTCACTTTAACAAACTGGCTAACGAACCAGCGAGCGAAGGCAAAATAAATAAAAACTTGTAATAACAGTAACGTGCAGAAATTGTGCTCGTTATTCAACGTTCTTTTCCCAATAAAAATGAGAAATGTACATCAAGATATGAAGATAACCGTGTCTTCTGAAATTATAAAGAATGAGTCTGGAAATACCTCGAAAAGATGGCCTCTCGTACATGGTTTTTTCAGCATTGAAAAATGTTCAAAATAATGGTCGGTTTTGGCGACGCGCGTGTTTAGCCGCTTTCAGAAAGGCATCCTTCACGTGCGAAATTGTGGGTCATCGCATCGAGCCATTTAATATTTCCGTGAATGGTAAACGATCGAGCGGAGGGATCTCCTCCGGGCTACACAGATAAGGCAAGACCTTGCTTTCCTGAACAAGGACACCGGTCGTCTTTCCATATAGACAGCATACCGTTCTAGCCATACAGCTGTTCCACTTTCATATGCAACGAGAACGGTGCACTTGGCCTAAAACGTAAGTGTCTCGTGTGTAACCAACACTCACAGATGTGAAAACTATGGCAAATGTGAATTCATCGGATAGTTTCTTTCCATTACAAGCTTTCTTCGCAACATTGCACTTCTCGAATTACCTCGTCGTTGCGAGGACAATGCGGTTGTGAGAACGGAAAGCCAGTACGATGCCGTGTCGTCTTTTTTTCCCTTTTTTTTTTCTGCTGTAACGCGTTTCGTAGAAAAGTACCGAGTGTGCTCGGTTCTCGTCGCCCCTTGTTATCCCCGTGTAACACGACTGATACAGGGATTACTTAAATTTAATTTTAGGCCACCTTCAAATCAAATCAAATTTCCCAGGGTATAAAATATTTTTCCAAATTTTAACTCCTGATTATATATTCTTCGCAATTACTATGCTTTGTGGCTCTCTCTTATTAGTGAACTCCTATAACCACGAGGTCCCTAGCGAATGGCCAGTGTATACTTTCCTAGGTAAAATGACAACGTGGAGGAAGATACCCCCACCGCTTGTTATAATACTAGAAAGTTTTCACCAATTATGTCTAGGTTAGCTCTGAAGTAGACTAAACGTGACAGGAACTCGATTGAGTAATTATTTCAAGATGAGTAGGTTAGTTTAATAACGAGTTGAAATGGACGATAAGCTAGATTAAGCATTTAATAACAGCTTTTGAGTACAAGATGAATGTTGGAAATTTCTAGACTGCCATTTTTTTAAAGAAGGCTAGTACTTAAAACGGTATTGAAAATAAATAAAAATTATTAAAACTTTCACAAAATATCCTTATCTTTTGCTTTCCCTAAAGAAATTATTATCGTTTGTTTAAGTTATTTTATGTGAGCAATTCCTGAACCGCGTACAAGGATCATCTCAATTTATACCAGGATTAAAATCAAACGATACAAAATATGTCGATTGACAATTTAACATGACTAACGGAAACCTCCTGACTGTGTTGGTAAAAGAGTTCCACTAGTTCAGAAGTTTGCAGACTGGTTATTTCTCACGTCATAGCCGAGCGTATTCATTTCTCAAAAGGAAACAAATTGAAACCAGAAGTCGACCATCGTTTCACCGCAAAACTTGACACCAATGGCGAACAGGAAAAGCTGAAACAAATTTAGCATGGCGCAAAGTAAATGAACTCTGAATACAGAAAGTACCTGTCTGATTCTGCAAAATTATGAAATATTTATTACCAAAGATATGAAATATCCATCATTTTAATTTAAAACTAAACTTACGATTTTGAAGTGATCATAATTAGTTTCCAAGAAATTATTAGTACTGGTAACAAAATTTTAGTTATCAAACAACTAACCTTTTGCACTCGAGGCATTTTTGGATACGATTAAGTACAAATACGTTTTCCAATAAAGCTTCCTAAGTTCAAAAGCCCTGTTTTGAAAGAAAAGAGTTACAAATTTTTATCGTCTATTTACTTTTATTTCTTTCATTAATTTGCTACGTTCTAATATAAATAAATAAATAAATATTTTAGTTAATCGCGTATCTTGCCTCAGAGGCGCCACTCAAGTGCAAAGTATAATTAAGGGATTATTTCTTTAAAATTATAAAACTGTTATAATTTCACCGATGTTTATCACTGAGGATATCCAGAATGTAATTTCAATTCAAGGTTGTACATATAATTTTTAAATGCTAATAAGTAATTCTCAATTACTGTTAATGATGATAAATTGCATCTACGGTAACATTAACCTATTAAACGCTTGGTCAAATCGTTTTAATGCGATCATTATTACCGAGAAAATTTTCCTTTATAATGTAATCGTTATGACATGGTATAATCTTATCTTTTTAATCATCGCACAAAGAAACGTAGATCTGACGTGTACATAGTTCACTTGAAGTGGTCAGTGAAAGATAGGTATATTAACTTCTATTTCCACGCTCTTTATTTCGAAATATAACAATTTATTAAACCTGCAAGTATCAGTGTAAAATTTCTTGGAACAATTTCTGAAATCATCCTCATAAATTGAAGTGTAAGAAATCATACGTATAAGTTATTTTCCACAAAAAACGATTGTCTGATTCGATGCAGAATGAAATTTTTTAAACATACAATATATTTACTTGTAATACTATAAATCATTGCCTAAATAGGTAGTACAGAAAAATAAAAATTTCTGATCACAAAAGGTACAGTAAAATGTTGCATGCATGCAATTTTGAGCATTAATGGGGCCGGATCCGTTTAATAAATAAATAATTTCCGGATAAACGATGATTTTGAAAATGATGGACGGGGACGAGGAACATTGAAATTGCCATGCGTTGAAGTCTCGTAGGCTACACGCGTGGCAATTTGAATAAGCGGAAGGACGAAATAATCATTTTTGGTAATCCTAACGATTCATGGCCGTGTTCCAAATCCTTGATTTCCTGTGAACGCACACACGGAGGCTACGTAAGAAAACGGAGTCAAGAACACAAGTAACCGGCAAACGTCTACGAACACATTCGTTTTACCGGTTGTCTACCTGTTCTGGGTCAGTTGCGTGTACAAGGTCAAATCCCAAGAATTTCCAACGTCATTCGTCAGAGCCGAAGACCGCGAATCTCGTGTTGGTTCAAGCGGAATAGCCGTCATTTTTACCTTTGGATTCGTTGACTCACTACGAGAAAAATACCCCCCACCAACGACACCAGACTCATTCCTTCTCTTTTATCAGGTACTTCGACCATCATTCAAAAAAACATTTCGAATTAATAATGTTGGATTTCTTTTCATTTAACCTTCTACGTAATCCAGACTTCAAAAACGAACGCCACGGTTTCTAGATTATTATTTTCGATCAAACTAACTCTTTAAAAAAGAAACGATGCCAAATTCAATTCATATCGTTGATCCTCTTTGTGATTCGTCGTTCGAGAATTAAATATTACTAACTATTAGAAAATTCATTAAAAAAAAGTATTTATCTTTAATTCGATAAATTCTAAGATACGTGTATCGCAAATAAAAATGAAATTGTAAAATTTAAAACGCCTTAATTGTACGATACTTAACAATTATCTTATCAATATCACTCGATAGCATTGGCAGACAAAGAATTCGAGCTTTGTGCAAGTACTTAGATATCTTTTCTTGTTATTCTCTATTACTACCAGCCACTTCATCATGAAAGACGTTGAGACTTACTTGGAACGAATTTCAATCAACCGTAATATTAAGAGAAAAACTAGAAATGAAAAAATATGTGCCTTACGTTAAATTGATAAATTGCATTTTAATGATTTAAATTTTATTTAAATTACAATATAAAAATGAAAAAATTGAATAAAATAGAAATATCCATTTTTACCGGGACCATCATTAAATACTTCCAGAATTATTTTAGCTGTCTTTATCTAAATTCTACATCATAAATTAATTTTATTCTTCCAACTGATTTAAAAAGAATAAAAAAAAAAGTAAATGCAAGATTACAGACTGAACAAGAGATAAGCGTGTGCAAGTAATCAGAATGAATTTGTACGTGAGTAGGCAATTATCAATACCCAGAAGTTATAAGCACCTAGAATAAGCGAGAAGTGAATGAATAACGTATTCTGATTAACCGTCGGATTTTTTCTAAGAGCTAATATCTTGAATCATCAACGAATTCTTCGGTTAGAATTTTAGTGGCATACGAATAACAAGTCTACGGTCTGAACACACCGACTATTATCGTTTTCTTTATCGTCAGCTGCTCAGAACGACGTCACAGTTTCTCGATCTGACGAGCCATAAGTCAACACTAAATATAGTGATCGCGTATTCCTCTCTGGCCGGATTCCTTGCATGCTTGGCAATCATTAACGCGGATCATGACCAGAAATGAATCGTGGAAAGTTACCTATCGTCCAACAATAATTACTAATTCTAACTGTAATAAATATATTTCTTAAAATGTCGAAATCACATTAATGAAGTGCAGTCTTGACTTTAAGGCCAAAGACAGAGTCATAGCTGTAAACTGAACGTACCTATTTATAGAAGTGTATATGTATTTATACAATTAAACTTTTAGCAGAACGTAATTTAAAATTGTAAAAATGAGCTGGCTTTTACCAGCCTTTAAATTCGCACATAACCGCCTTCCGGTACGGTAATTAAAAGGCCAGCGTACAAAAGCTTTTTTATATATCACTATGATAAAATTTAATATTTATGGTCTGCCTTACAAGAAGTTAAAGAATGAAGATATAAAATAAAAGCGCTTATGGGGAATAGTTTACCTCTTGCTTTAGAGAACAATTCAAGTGCCGCACAGGAACAGCCACTTGGTTGTACCTTGAGAAGAACATAAGTACCTACGAGGGACTCGCTTTTGTTCTCGCCAAAGGGAAAGTAATGTATGAAGTACCTGTAACATGCAAATCAAAAGAAATTAAGATGCTACGTATTTAAAAAATCTATCGTGTGTACCGTTCTTATTTAATAATAATTTTCTGTATAATTCTTTTCTAACAGTACAAAATTGTAAATCCTTCCATCTTTCTACTATTAACAAAATTTAACTAATTCTACATATTAAGAAAAGTGTTCTATATCTATTTAAAGAACGTATTTCATTCGATTTACAAAATTCATTTTAAGTTTCAAGCTTCGATTTTACATGCATACAATGTGAATGATTTCCTAAATGTTCAATTTTTTATATTTTTAACATTAAAAAAATATGAGGCACAGATCATTGACCCCGTTTAGACGATTTACAATAGTTTCAATGTCTGAACCGAATGCACCCAATGAGAAAGAACTTTAAGCACTCTTCTGGGTGGGTGCGTTGAACTTACCGTCGCATTCCGTATTGATTTCGGTGGCACTGCGCGACTGGAGCCAGACGTTACCTACGGGGCACGTGTCCACGTAGGGCAGACACGCCCAATTCAAACTTGTCGAACTCGATGCAAGCCGACGATCACGGTAAGATAAAAGTGTAAATGACCATTAACGTTTTCGTCAGAGGCTGCACCGTTTTCATTAAAAACGAGCGATGACTAAAACGTAGACATAATCGGTTAATCGTTATGCCGATGGCACTGCCAGAGCCTTACGCAAGGCCTCGAAGACCTTGAACGGGACCTTATTTGGTAAGCAAGGTCGAGGCTTTACAGACCATTGGGTTTTCAGGCCGCCCACAATATACTCCACCTTACGTGGATTTAATTCTTCCTATTGCGGACTTGTCGCGATAATGCACCTCTTCGTCAAAAGTAAATAGGGACTAGTTGTCTGATACCGATTCGAACAAGGGCCGATATCGACAACTGTTGTCTCCTGCCAAGCTATTCTATTCTACTTTCATAAACATGTCTTTATTGCTACTCCATTCCTTACTTATTCTCAAGTTTGAGGTAATAATCTAAAAAATATTCGTTCGACTGCTGTAAATATTCAAAGAAACATTTTTAACTCGATGATACAAGTAACATCAATGTATTAATGTAATTAGCATGCATGTGCTTTGGCAGTATTTTGTTTTGTATTCAACACAATTTATCTACAGATAATTCATTTCACTAAAAGCATTATTACTCATGGTTTTTACATGAAGTAATAACGCAGCTATTGAAGATACGGTATGCATGTGACAGCTGTATGCCGCTGCGTTTTGAGGTTAGGTTAGAGTCAGGAGCAAACCCATCCGCCCATGTGGTACATTACTGACGCATATTTAAATTTCACACAAGCATCAGATATAATGATTGCTTTTAATAGATAAAAATGATGTATAGATCGTTAAATTTCAGATAATAAGGATAAAGCCAAGAATAGAATTTGGCATGTCTTCATAAAGAAACGGGTGCATAACCTAATACGATTTCTTATTAGGCACAAATGATTCACCGATTGTGTCATCGGAACACTGTTTCATCAAACGAGCGTGACAGGTATATTTATAAAACTGTCCTGTTTTTTAAAAGGTCCCTGTCGCAATACAACTCTTAATCAACAATCGCGAACGATAATAAATACATATTGTACATAATACGAGCTATGTAAAACATTGAGTAAAAAATAATTTCAATATCCTTAAAAGGAATTCTATTAATAATTTATTGAAATTTTGAAAAGAAAGTATTAAAGATATTACGCTACCTAAAGACTATTATAGTTTAAATACTTTTAATGCACTTTATATATGATTCCCTGCATATTATATAAAAAAATATAACAGAAATGTAACTGTTATATGTATATATTTGATTTTGTATTTTTGTGCCAAATTGTAATAAGGAATTTTTGGAATAGGAATGCTACCTTGATATAGATAATGGTGTACGAAAAAATAGTGGGCGATGTGGCTATCAGTAAGTAGTTTGACGTTTTCGACACCACGTGGTTTTTCGTTCATAAGTACGGCCTAACGTAGTAGACTGCACGAACACGCCTATCGATTTTGAAGCAGACACTGCACTCGCACACACTATAGTGTCTTCCGTCAGATAAACACAATCACACAACAATAGGACCGTAGCATAGGGCTTGGGTGGTGTGGTAGTAGTCCAGTGCACCCTTATCCGCGCCCTTGAGTCTATTTTTAGCTTCTGTTTCATGAAAAAGACAACCAAGATGACATATATTGTATTATAAGTTGAAGAACAATGCTCATTTATCAATTGTTAAGAAATAAATTATTTTCTTAACATACATGAACCATGTAACTACAAAATGAAGCTCAATCGATGAATATGCACAAATAGTTGAGTCTGACTCATTGGCTTTCTACATCTACATATTTACTTTTGTGCTTGAATACAGTTATAAGTTATGCTTCACTGATGTTTCTTAGTACTGAAAATAATACAGCAACGTCCCTTTACGAAAATAAAACATAATGAGATTTTAACAGAAACCAAAATAAATTGTATAATCAGTTTTCAAGATGAAAGCTAAAATGTATTAATTTTTGTATGCAGTTTTAATCTTAATTTAGTTCGCTGCAAATGCTATGGTATCTACTGTGAATAGCCTTGAAGGAAAGCTAATCATTCACAAAAATATTTTCGCAGTACTCTAACCTCATTATCAGTATAGTTAATGCATAAGAGAAACAAAAGGAAGTTACATTATGTAACGGGTCTTTGCATACGAAGAAAAGTGGAAAAAGGAATTTGTAACGATACAAAAAATTTTCTTTTGAAATTAAATATGAATACACGACCGCAGTATCTTAATAGGAGATGCTTTGGTTTCTATTAAGTAAAGGAAAATGTTGACCATTCCAAAGTATGTGTGTAACAAAACTTTTTCTGACTCATACCTACTGCCGGTATTAGTTCGCAAGCATACATCCACAAAGAACAGTAATCTTCGCATATATTCATACGCACACTACTACATATAGCTCTGACGGTTAGTCAGGAAAGCCCTTACGCTAGTGTACGCTTCCAGAAGGCATTATGCTCCCCGTATCGTACAGTTTGAAGCGGCATTTGGAGAATCTAGCCGGCAGCCGGCCAGCGGACCAATCAACGAGCCGCTTTCGTTTTATGCCCATATATGGCAAGAGCTGTGAATCCGAGTAGTGGGGGAAGCCGGCTGGACGAATCCATTCTAATAGAGGGGTGTCCCTGTACAGTGACGTTATGAAATATGATTTCAACCGAAATAAAGGATAAATACATTTGTTATTCCTTAAACTTTCATCAATGAATGAATCATACTTTATAGATATGTTTAAAAAATGTAACAAAATATAGGAAATATGCAACATTATTTAGAACATTAGCAGCATGTATGCCGACCACACCTTTGGGTGAGTCTACATGACACGGTACCGGCCACGATCTCACTCACAGTGCTCGCAACTCGCAGCTCTCGAGTCTCACTTTGTCGTGTCGATAGTATTCTTGCGGTATCCTTTTGCCGATCAACGATCATCTATTACGTTGGTTACTTTCTGTTGTAAAAGGTGAGTACATCTACAGTCTAATATACTGGTTTAATATTAATATAAAGCGTTTTACGATTATCTGTCATAATTTTAATATTGAAAAGATCGAGAACAAACGCCGGTGTACGAACAGCCATAATGATAGGACGTTGCTATCTCTGCCTTCGAATCTTGTAGACGTAGGATGTAGTAGTTTCAAAAGTTGTTTGCTAGTATTATTTCGGAAAAGGAGAATATACCGGAACGATCCGACAGGTTGTCGTCGCAAGTGGTTCCTGACGTATACGCACTGCAAGACAGGTGGTCGCGACACGGGCGTTTATTAATAGCAGTACCCTGTGCAGTTGCTGCGTTACAGCACTAACCTACGATTATGCTTGTCCGTACTACGAAATGGGAGTGTAAATCTATTTCTGGTCGAAAAATGAGAACGCTAACAAGCGTATAAATTATTACGATGGTACCCCTTCCTCCTATTTAGAATGTAATGCCTGCATTTAACATTGAAATTCTAAAATTATAAATTCTTATTTTCCAAAGTAACAAAATTTAGGTATACAAGAGTCAAAAAGTTCTTTAAAATAAAATGAATGAGCTTAATTTAGGTAAATTATATCTTCCAAAGATAATAAAAGTAATTTTTTTTCAATTTTAGTGAATTTTACTATTATTAGTATATAGTTATTAAATATTAATATTAAAGTTTATAAAAGTATTTATACGTAAATTGTATATCAAGTTTTCTATGTATTTTAACTGTAAACACTTAATACAATTATATTTAATAAGAACATGAGTTGCAATAGCTAAACCGATTTGGTTAGGCTGTAGTTTGCAATGATTGTAAAAGGAAAACTGTAAATCTCTATGCCGGAAACAATTATTAAGTACTCAGATGAATAAAAAAAATATCTGCTGACATTGAATATGATCGAAACAAAGCTTACGTAGCGAGGGGGAAAGCATTGGTAAGATCAGAGATGTGCGGTTCGTTCAATTTGGCGGATGCATTCACGAAGGGTGGTGAGACACACTTCGGCGGCGGAGGAGGGCGCGAGAGGGGAGGGGACAAACCCCTCCGTGGTAGAGCACTTCCATATATGGTAAAGAAAGCCAGGATTGGCTGAGGGTGTCCTGCCCTTATTGGTCGATCGTTCAGTAGTGGGGGCCCCGAACAACGACTCTGTTCATATAATACACTGCAAGCCGGCTGTCAGCTACATTCTGTGTTTGGTGCTAGATCGGGCGGTTGTGCGACAGTGTCACATCCAAAAACCCGAACTCCTTGTACATAACTTTTTTTATACGGAAAGAAAAAAACGTAAGTTATCAATTTGAGTTCAGTGGTAGATAATTCACAATACGACAGGCCAGTTGAAGCAAAATTTTAAATCCCAGTGCAATTAATTAGAGATAGTGTGTGGGCGATAGTTAACCGCTTGTACATCCGAACGTGGATTTCCAAATCGAGAAGTGGGTGTTGTTAGGCTTGAGATATGCTTGTGCCATATTTAGTGTGTTGTGTCGCGTTTTTAAATTATAATACAATAGTGTTAATTCTCTATAAAATATGATAGAAAATTTACGTCAGTGTTGCTTTGTATGTGAGCAAAAAATCTTTCACGGAAAAGTATTAATTTCTGTATCATAAAGTATTTTACAAGTAATGTTCACAAAGTATCTTTCGCTGAAGTAAAAATTACACCTTTTGCTAAGCTTAGCTTGTCGATTTTAAAAAGATATTAAATTCTAAGTTCGTAGCAATAAACGAATATGTATATTCTTTGAAAACATGTCGGATATTGACCGTTTATGCCGGGGTAGGGCGGGGCAGGGTGCGGTTGTAGTTAACGGCAGTTTATAAAACACCTAGAAACTCCTTGAACTATCACTTGTTTTTTTCCCAAGGCTCTTTTCAAGTTAAAAATACACGATACAAAGTATATTTGAATCAATAATCGTCAAATTCTTTATTTTATATATTGAATTTTTCTTACCTGAATAGTAGAATGCTACGTGTCTTATGACGCCATCTTGAAAATATTTAAAATGTTTCACAACACATGGTATTCTTCTATTTGCCAATTCGATTATATAATAATATACTTGCTGTGAATAATATATCGACTCACTGCTCAATTAATTTTATTGCAATATGTAAAACGGAGTTGGTAGAAATTTTTTGTATCAAAAGGAAAATATTTTATTAGAGAATTACAAGTATCATGGAAATATTAAATATACTTATATGTAGAAGGAATACATTATTAAATTATTAATTTGTTTATTGTAATAATATTTTTTCTTAGTACGCAAAATACGAATGAATACACTTATTAGTTTAGAAAGTTTAGCCTTATTGTTATAAATATATTGAAAGAAAAAAAAAAATGTTTTACGTTTACTATTTAAAAGAAAAAACCTCGCTTAATATATCATAACATAGAAACATTTTTAGTATTGAATTGAGTTTAACAAAAATTACAAAATAGATTTAAGCACGTAAAAAAAGAATGATTTAAATTTATATTAAATTAATTAAGAATGTATAATTATATGACTAATACTTATATTATTTTTGCAGATAAATCAACAAACTAAACATGTGTGACGAAGAAGTTGCCGCACTCGTAGTTGACAATGGCTCCGGTATGTGCAAAGCCGGTTTCGCCGGAGACGACGCACCCCGCGCTGTCTTTCCATCCATCGTCGGCAGACCACGCCACCAGGGTGTCATGGTTGGTATGGGACAGAAGGATTCCTATGTTGGTGACGAGGCTCAATCAAAGAGAGGTATTCTTACGCTGAAATATCCAATTGAGCACGGTATCGTCACCAACTGGGATGATATGGAGAAGATCTGGCATCACACATTCTACAACGAGCTGCGAGTTGCTCCCGAGGAACATCCAGTACTTCTTACCGAGGCTCCTCTTAACCCTAAAGCTAACCGCGAAAAGATGACACAAATCATGTTCGAAACATTCAACACCCCTGCTATGTATGTCGCTATTCAGGCCGTACTTTCGCTGTACGCTTCCGGTCGTACCACCGGTATCGTATTGGACTCTGGTGACGGTGTATCGCACACTGTACCAATCTACGAAGGATACGCCTTACCGCACGCTATCCTCCGTTTGGACTTGGCTGGCCGTGATTTGACCGACTACCTCATGAAGATCCTTACCGAAAGAGGATACTCCTTCACCACCACTGCTGAACGTGAAATTGTTCGTGACATCAAGGAGAAGCTCTGCTATGTTGCTCTGGACTTCGAACAGGAGATGGCCACTGCTGCATCTTCATCCAGCTTGGAGAAGAGCTATGAACTTCCTGACGGTCAAGTAATCACCATTGGTAACGAGAGATTCCGTTGTCCTGAAGCTCTCTTCCAGCCATCCTTCTTGGGTATGGAAGCCTGCGGTATCCACGAAACTACATACAACTCGATCATGAAGTGCGACGTTGACATCCGTAAAGACCTCTACGCTAATACTGTACTCTCCGGTGGTACCACTATGTATCCTGGAATCGCGGACAGGATGCAGAAAGAAATTACTTCTCTAGCACCATCAACCATGAAGATCAAGATCATCGCACCACCTGAGAGGAAATACTCCGTATGGATCGGTGGATCGATTCTTGCGTCTTTGTCTACCTTCCAGCAAATGTGGATCTCTAAACAAGAATACGACGAGTCTGGACCATCCATCGTTCACAGGAAGTGCTTCTAAGCGCATCTTTGATATTCCTCTTGCATACTATCATTCCCTGATTCCCGAGAGCGGCCTCTGTCTCGTTTTACAGGCGGACGTAACATCAACTTCCGCAATAATTGTCTTTTGGTTGTAATTTAAGATACAGCAGCGCCTTTGCTCCATTCATTTTTCATCATTTAATTAGACGTTACTGTATCTTAAACGTACTTTCCGAACTCCTAAATACCCTTCCTATCCTATCGAATCCTTTGTATTATATATTCAAGTAACATTGCCTACGGTAGCATCTAGCTAACCACCCTCACGAAAAAAAAAACATCTTTCTTATTACGATATTTCATTCTACGATCGAAAGTAATTTGTTGTTTTGTCAAATAATATTTGTCGATTCGATGTTCATGGATTTGAGCTGCAAAAAATAATTGCGTACATTATCTTGGAATATCGTCTGATGCAGAACGGATCGCTTGCCGATAATCCTCGATGCACGGAAGGTTTTTTTTTATTTTTTATCCTCCGATTAAGATGCATTCCGCTACTTTGCTCCGCGATATTTAAGACTTTTGTGTCAGTCTTTTGAGAATTCATTCCTGGCGGAGATAGGTTTTCAATTAATTAATCAATCATCTTTTTTTTTTCTTTTTTTTTTATTGTTACCAATCGTTGAGGGAAAAAGATGGCTCTTTCCTTTTTTTTTTTTAAATAATGGGGGAGACCGCTGACCCAGAAAAGTATCCCACAAACGCTCGCTCAAACGAATGAAAAAGACACGGTTTCGACCCCGCAAGCGTAGCCAAAGTATTATAATTTATTCCCATTGTATTGTGCAAGACCATTCACGTACACATCTTAAAGACTACTTTAGACTTATGGGATTATAAAATAAAACTCTTAAAAACATTATTACTTTGACTTCTTGTGTTTTTTTAAAATTACAGTTCTCCAATACCCTTTTATTGGATATTGTGTCCTTGATCTCCAATCCAGTACATTATAGTTACGCGTGTTAGTTAAAAAAAAAAATAATAAATCATCAGTTGTTTCATTTAGCATGAATTCACGTAGTTTTATACAGGATGTAGCTTTTGTACTATTCGGTGTTATTCATTATTGTATCGTAAGATTTGTGGTAAAAATTTATATTACTCTAAGAATTAGGTTTATATTTTCAGTCTAATAAAAATTATTTTCAATGAAACGATACCTGTTGATTTTTTCACTAAAACGCCAATGCTTAAAGATTTCTAAATTTCTCGATTAAAGTTAATTAGAAGAAATTAGTTTCATTTAATTTAGTATTACATATTTCAGTATTATTTTATTGAACATTTATAAATACTACATTGATACAAAAGAAAATTTTATTTGCGGAAGTTACCTAAATGATTTTTTTCATACGATTTATATTTTTGTTTGATCGAAGTACATAACATATATTTTTCGTTTACCAAAATATAGTAAATATAATAAATTCAGAATGTATACTTCAACGCTTTTAATAATTATATTTTAATCGCCAATGTGATTTTTTATCATTCATTATAGATATAGAACTTATATGTTATTTATCTTATTTTATATATATGTGTATGAGAATTCGATATTTAATAATGATAATAATTCTCAAATGATCTTTGTTGGTGTTAATCGCATTTGAATTGCGTTTAGATGGCAGCACTATGCACTTTGATTACACTGACACCAGCGCGTACAGTCTAAACGGAAGAAAACATTTGATTTTAAATTTTAGTCAAAGCATTTTTTTTATTTAATAAAGGTATAATTGAAACATGAATAACAACAATCAAATTTATGACAGAGTTATATTGTAGCAATTAAACCGTAATCAGGATAATTTCCAAATCAAGAGAAGGAAGAATACAGCTGTTCTGTATGAACTCAATGTACGTAGTTGCTTTGTGTTATCGCTGGAAAAGTACGAAGCGATAGTTAGGTCAATGACATATGTTAACAGCAATAGCAAGTTGCTCGAGCAGACTGATTCATTTTGATTTCTAACTTGAATCAAGATGTCTGAGCAAAATTCAAACGACCAATATTCTACGTGGGTGAGTCAATAATCTGTCCACGGATTTCATAATTTTGACATTACGATATCACATAACCTTCGACCGTAAACAATCCTTTTCGTGACTATCAGTTGTATAATTTATTAGTATTGTATAATTGCCTTTTTTTATACAGGACGTTTAATCTACTGATATGCTTTGTAGGTCGGTCTGATATATATTTTCAATTTAATTGTTGGTACAGGAGCTTTGACATTACCTGCTGTTTTCAGTAGAGCAGGATGGGCTCTTGGATTAAGCGTTATTTTAATATTAGCATTTATAAGGTATATAATTAAAATTTGTTAATTTGAAAGAATTAAGTGTAAAAAGTTTAATTATGTGTTATATCTATATTTACAGCTTTATCACAGTTACATTTGTCATCGAGGTGATGGCATCTGCCAATGCTATAGTAGCATGGCGACATATTCAACATCGAAAACGTGTATGTTTCTCTCAAGATTCGTCTTTCAACGAATCAGAATCTGAGGTTTTTAGATTTTTTCTGTCTTGCTCTGTATATATATCTTCTCTTATTTAAGATAATGATTTAAATTGAGCAAGATGTATTTACTTCTTTAGTTGATCATTGAAAGTCATTCTTTATTAAAGATAAATCTCATTTTTTCAATTATTTTTCAATTGCAGATGCTTCAAACATTAGGAGAATCTGGTCCATCAAATTCAGACTCTGAAGATACTCCTCTTGTTACACCATTCTCAAATAGCCCTGATCGTGCAGATATGACATATCGATATTATATAATTCGTGATAAGATAGAAATGGGACAAATGGCTTCAATTTTTTTTAATAAGTTTGGTACAACCCTCTTTTATATTTGTTTTGCTATATATCTTTATGGAGATTTGAGCATCTATGGAGCTGCTGTTGCAAAAACTTTAGCTGATGTTGCTTGTACTTATCAACCAGTAAATTTGACTTGTAACGACACAATACCAGATACGGAAGTCTGTTGGGAAGAATTTACTTTAAATCGACTAGATGCATACAGGATATTCCTTGTATGTTTAAACACCAATCTTACTATATACTTTAACCAATATTTCTTTCTTATATCTAATAATGATAAATGTTATTTTTCAGAGTATATTTGTATTCTTACTGGGACCTTTTGTATTCTTCAATATTCAAAAAACTAAGTATCTTCAATTTCTTACATCAGCAATGAGGTGGCTTGCATTTACAATTATGATTGTGTATGCTGTAAAAAACCTAATCATTCATGGTGCTCAAGGAAATCCTCCAACAGCGAATATCATGGGTAAGTTTATTTATGTTAATAAAAATTACATATTGTCTAATATCATATTTGCTTATATATATTTCAGGTATACCTAGTTTATTTGGTGCTTGTATCTATTCTTTTATGTGTCATCATTCTCTGCCTGCTTTGGTTGCTCCAATTGCAAATAAGTCCACTTTGAATCGATCTCTAGCATTAGATTATTTATTGATAGCATTTTTTTATCTTCTATTAGCATTAACCGGGGCGTTTGCTTTTGAACACTTGGATGATCTTTATACCTTAGATTTTAGCCCCCGCGGGTCCGGAGATTGTTCGAAGAGCAATAATATCTTTGCCGTTCTTATAGAATATTTTTTAGCACTTTTTCCAGTATTTACATTAAGTACCAGTTTTCCGGTTATAGCTATTACTCTTAAAAATAATTTACAATTACTGTTCCTTAAGGAGGACACGTCTTATTCGTGTCTTTACAAACTCGTCTTCCCGATACTGGCGATACTGCCTCCGTACATGATTGCCATGAGTACTAAAAATTTATCGATATTAGTGGGGATTACAGGGTCATATGCTGGAGCGGGAATTCAGTATTTGATTCCGACATTCTTGGTGTATTATGCTAGACAGAAGACGAATAAAATTATAGGTCTCGGTGTTGTCAATAAATTTGCAAGTCCATTTTCTAGTAAATGCTGGCTCCTATTTGTCATAGCATGGGCCATTACATGTATGATTTTAGTATCAGTCAATTTTATGCAAATATACCTTCAATTTACAGGTGTAAAGCAGTAATAAAATTGTATGATACGAAATCAAACATGACACAAAACAATGAATATAATGGTGCACTATTGATTAGTCTTTCTTGAAAATTATTTCAATTTAGAGCATATCTGAAATAATATCATTCGATTCGAAATTAGATTTGCAGCAAATTGTACAATTATATTGACAGTATAAATGTCCAAATCATGACAGAAACATTGCAAATTTTTAATATTGACTTTATGAAAAAGTTACCAATGTGTAAAAGATCTCAACAGATTAATTATATTTATAATTTCAGCTATGAAATGTACTGCCCGTTCGCAGGATAATGACTAGGTAATCAGGTTTTGTTCTCATTCTGTCCCAAACATCCTGTTATGGTATGCTTTGTCGCTGTTGGCCGAAATGCAATGATAAAATTTATGCCAATGGTGTAATATTATTATTTTATTTCACTCAAACTCAATGAGTTTTGTTTTGTTGTTCTTTATCACCATCTTTGGCCAACAAGGACAAAGCAGGTTATGGCGGAAATTCGGGATGGAACAAGAACGAATCATCTCGCAGACGGACAGTAGGTATAGAGTATAGTATAGATTAATTTATATTGACGATAGGTTATTATTATTTGATTTTTTATACTCTTGGCACCATTATTAAAAGACGATCTTTTTCTTTTCATATAAAAGAGTGTAATAGTAAGGGTAATAATATTAATAACACATTATGATAATGTGTTATAATGGAACTGACAATACACTGGCACAAGTCAGGATTAACCTTGTACAAGCCAAATGAATAAGCTTAATTTAAGTTTTAAACTTTTTTATAATATATCCTTTATATTTTATATATCTTTATTTAGTAGATATTTGTCAACACAGTTTCTACTATACATAAAATGTCTTTCAAGTAAGTGATATTTCGCGATCAACTAGTAAATGTTTTGTCTATTATTGAACGGTATGAAGGTATATTTAAAACTATAAAACGTATAACTAATAAATGGATTTAATGTTCGAAAAGATATTGAATACTTATTTAGTGCTTTTTAACGGAGATTCAGTTCAGCAATTATAATTTATTTGGTATATACACATGAAAATAAATTGTTAATTAGATGAATTTAATCTATGTGTCGCAAAAGATATTTTTATATATGGTACAAAACTGCCAACAAAGTATTCAAAGTATGCCTCTCATATCATGTACCTGTATAAGTGTAGTATGTAATAAGTAAAATATATATACATATATTTTCTAAAATTAAATGAATAAAAATAAAGAAGTGATTAATATAAGCTTATTTTGATTTATTTTTGTATATACATACATATTTCCGTGTATTTATATTCATATGTCATAATTAATTAGACTTAGCAGAACAAATTTTAACACGAATAGATCTCTGTAATCGCCTAACAACACAAGGTGGCACAGTAAAAGCTTTACATTATTTGTATGAATTTCTTACAATTTTCATTTTTTTTCATTATTAACAATTGTCAGTTATTAATAATTGCTGGAGTTCATTTTTATACATTGTAAGAAATCATACAAACAACATAACTGTATACATTCATTACAATAGAACATTTTTTTTTTTTTACAAAAAAAGATGTAAGAGTTTGAAATATATAAAGAGTTATTTCATCTATTTTATATTTTTTCTGAGCAAATCGACTAGCATAAACGCACTTTGGGTAGTCGAAATAATAAAAACACGTCAAGTAAGATATTTACAGTGTCTATGTAAATCATCGTTACAATATTAATACAAAATTCTGTTTGTGAGGAACTGAATGTACTTCATAATAAAAAAGTGACACGTTACGTGTAACGAATATGTATAATTATTAATAAAGTTCCGTAGAAAAGAAATACTGAAAATACCTCACAAGTGAATATCCCAAAGTGAACACATATAATGTTAACATTAATTGACCAAGAAATTTCAACGGACCTGTAATAAATATTTCTAATACTTACATCGAGTTACATTTGATTTCTTTTTATTGATACTACATTAGATTTCATTTTCAGATCACAATTCACGAACTTTGTACCAAACTGAAAAATGGCACATTTTCAAAGTGCAATAAATAAATAATATGATAATTATGCAATAAACGAGCCTTTTCTGTCTGGATATTTTAAAGTTAGAATGCTTGTACTACTCCGTTTTTCTTTGGTCATCAGTCTTTAATTGTACTACGTTTTCGGTCAGAACTCTTTTATAATCGTTCGAGTTCCACCTAATTATTTTAATATAGAATATTTTTGTTTTACAGGAATCGTAAATGCAGTGTTATTAAAATTTGTTGAAGTTACGTTAAATGATAAGCTTCAATGAACATTGAATTTTAGGATATGTCTTCTTTTTAGTTTCTTGTTCGTTATCAAACCTGATTCACCAGATATTTTCAGATCAATATTTTAAAACGATCAATCACGCAAATAAGATTCACAATTATATAAATGTATAGACCTTTCTTTGGTTTGCGATATTAAATTAAGAATTTTTTCATACAAACGGTATATAAGTCAAATATTACTTTCATTAACTTCCGTCATATAATATTTTAGTCAACTGCAATTTATATAACTTATGTATCTTACACGAGAGCAGCGTTTAAATTTACTTATTCAAAGTAAAAATAATTTGAAAGCATTAACAGCAGAATACTTTTCTCACTTTCATTGGATTAGGTCGTTATTCGTAATTGTTTAAATATGGACAAGGTGCATCGTCATGACCCACGCATTCTATAACAGGATCATGAGTGCTATCCCACATTCCTGGACCACACTGACGGCACAGTCCGGCTAACGTGCACGGCAAACGAACAAGTTGACGGAAATGATGAAGTAGGCCTCTCGCTTTTCTCAATATAAGATTCCCATCCATGTACATAGCTAAAGAACTGAAATGCAATAGCATTTCGTCCGTTCTAAGATCTTGTGCTATTACATCGTCTGCATAAACGCACATTATAGCAAGACAAAGGAATAGATGAAAATGATCCGTTAAATAATTTACCCAACAAGCTTCCCACATTACCAACGCTACTTCGGTGGGGAACTCTCGTTTTAAACAACTGAAATGTACATAAGTGTATGTTTAAAAATAAACTTCTAATTCAATTCTAAAGATATCTATAATTTAATACTTACAGAAGTATCCATCTATGACAGAATAGGAGTTCTAAGGCATCTGTATGTTTTTGAAGATGTGCATAAAAATCGGGTACCATTATTCTAACTAGTTCTCTTAAATAACATAGATTTCTGTCCATATCTACATCAGTAGGTGTACATACTGCTACAGATCTTTGCATTAAACCAGCGAAACACCAAAATGCTTCGATTTCGGAATTGAGTTCAGCTAATAACGGAGCCAATAGATCAGACATACCTTGTGTATATCCTAATCGAGAGTTATAAACTGCATAATTTAAGAGAATATTTCTACAAAGAACAAAAGTGGTATTATTAATAACAAAATTATAAAATTAAAAATTATTATTATTATTACTGTATAAACGTACTTCATTACTTCAATATTCGGATTATCTTCTCCAGCATAATAAGGATTTCCTCTGTCGGTACGAACAACATCCTTTTCTACAATACACACTACATTTCGCCAAAAATGTTCAGCTTGCTCTGGGCTCATGCTCAATCTACGTTTTTGTATCTCTTCATATTCTTGTCTACGAATGGCATCAATTTGTTCTCTATCTTCGTAAGTACTTTGATATGAATAACAATGAAGTAGGAAAGGCCAAACAATTTTCCTTAATGCAGGCTCTAATCCACCAAAGAATATTCCTTTACGAAGAGCAAGGTCATCCTCTACTTGACCTCTTTCATTCAATAGATCTTTCCAAGCTAATGATGTAATCATTGATACTTGGCCTTCTTCTGGATGCAATTCATCTCGACTTACCTCTGGCCGGCATACCATAAAATGCCTAAATTAGAGAACAAACTTTAAGTATCTAATGAAACAAGTAATTTCTATGTTATCAGCCCAATGTTACCTGTATGGGAGCGTTTCCTCAGCATCTGTATCTAACCGTGGATAAAGCAACTGATGCCACTGATGCAAAGTTGCTGCCAATCTATCTAACCCACCGTGGTGAAAATGCAGTATCTTATATTGACTTTCTCTACTTGCAACTACTAATTGACCGGAGGTACAAGCTGGGTCCGCGAAAAATAATCTCAGGGATCTCATTTCACTGAGATCCACAGAAAACCTTCTACATCTATGCGCTCTGCGTAATGTTACAGGAGAAGCTGTTGCACTTTCAGGGAATGTAAGGTTATGTTGCAAAGCCAGAAGTTCAGGTGACCTCATCCATGATGGAATCTCTTCAGCTAAAACACAGTAAATGTCATACATTAACGAAGATTGTTAGTTATTCAAAAGTTATTACAATTAATTAAGTACCATCTGAAGACATACCAACAGATAAGCTGCACGTTGAGGTTAACGACATGCTACGACTTTTGAAACTAATATCATCGCAATAAGGATATTTCAGCTCTTCGTCCAGGCTTTTTCCATCCACCTCTTGACTTTCGCTCTTTTGATCTTTTGAAGGTTGATGTTCTCCATACTTCCAGTTTAAGGATTCGGAACGCAATCGATTTAAACTAATACTATGATCGTTTTCTTCATGTATGGTAACCGATGAGCTATCGGACTGATAATAGTCCATTTGTCGATTAACGTTAACATCCATTTCTTTAGTTTCTGATGCAAGCACATTTTGACCGTCGCACGAGTTTTCTCTGTCATCATTTTTCGAATCCGTGTCACGAACGTCGGCACGCGTATTCCGTTGAAATCCACCAGAACAAACACGTTCACAATCCCCGCAATTCACTGGTTCCTTGACTTCTAAACAGACATCAACTTTCTCGCCAGTATTTTCGTATTCGTATTTTAAATCGTAACTCTCCTCCGATATCTGAGAGTGATGCGAGCTTATATCGACATCCCGATGAACCATGCAATCAAGTTTTCGTGCGCTTAAATTTTCCAGAGTGGTAGGGTGTTTACGAAGCGTACTATTCGGTATCCAGCTAAGATGCAGAGTCGGTACATTCGAGTTCTTGTTAAATCTACAGGTTATGGCCATGTAGCCGGGATGATGTACCACGTCAGAATTCTGTCTCATTAAAGTTGGCGGATGAACGCACACGTTGTTCTTACAAAATAACGCCTCGCCATCCTGGTACATCGTCCGGCGATTGTCTTGATTGCAATCGCCTAAAATGTAACTGCTTGCCTTTTTCAGAATATTTGGCAAAGGCATCTTCGTCCGAAGCAAATTGGCTCATCCAAGTCATCTAGTTAATTTCATCGAAGCGTCGTGACGGAATTTTGTTTCGTGCGGTTAACACATCCCTTCCAATCGTTGAATAGTTACGAATTTCGAATTTTTAATTGTTGATTAATTACAAACCATTAAGTGTCAATTAATGAACCCGCAGGAATCTTGGTTCGCACTGGAGAACACGGATACCTCTTGTCAAAATTTCTAATCCCAGTTCCCTGTTTGCTTCCTTTCTTTTATTTTAACGAATTATTTCAATGTTTCTATTGAACATGAAAGCTGCAAAACTCAAACTTTGTTACGTAGAAATGTGCGAATAGGTCGTTGTAGAAATGCTACAATGAACTGATTTTTCGTCCGGCAATGTTTCCTGTAATCGTTTGCTTGTTTAAGTATGCAAGCATGTTATCAAACCAATTACCCTTGATACATATATAAAGTTGATAATACATGTGTACACACGGATAAGCATGCATTTTAAATTGTTTTATTTCGTGATCTCTACCTTTCGATGTTACCCTTATGTTACAAAAGAGCAACGCATTGTCGAAGTTTTCCTCAAATATTGAAGAATCAGGGACTGTCAGGATTCCATTACGTTCGAAATTTTTCAAAAAAAACTTCACAAAGATTAACTTCTATTCGAATGAATTCATGAATGAAACAAGTATTATTGGCACGTTACCATTCGTTGTAAAAATGTAATTAAACTTTCGGCGAAGAGTATGAATTATTTACGATCAATCGTTCTGGATCGGTATTACGTGACGTTCGCTGGTCAATTTTCAACAATTAATATGTTACAGATCTCACATTACTTCGTTTCACTGCTCTGTGATGATGTAGTAAAACGTGTTTGCCAACAGACAGAACACAGATACCCCTTATCCAAGATCAATATTTCCATCTGATCGTGAACCTGGTGGTTGGCTTACTACCCGAACCACCGACATACCGTTCTTCAGTCTTATATATGTCGTTTTTATTGATTTTTCTTTTTGCGTTAAATTTGAATTCTTCTTTCCCCGATTTTCTACACGCTTCTTGTTTTTTGCTTGTGGGATATAATTTAAAAAAAAAATAAAGCATTTTGTGTTGGAAATTATCATTTTTCTAATACTTATTACAGTTTCTTTTTTAATTTGCAATAAATAATATTATTACCGAAAGAAAACATTATAAGTAATATAGCAGTACATTTTTTAAAAATAGCTTTTAAAAACACAAATATCACATTTATATATAGAAATATTTATTGATTTTTGAAAATGTGTTTCTTTATGAGAGCCAACACTTTTCCAACATGTACATTTAAAAAGTTGTACAAAATTCAGATCATGATTAGATTGCTAAGTTATATTAGTTTATTGCTATATTAAAATTCAGTAAGAAAAAGAACAGAATCCAAATGTTTGATATTATACACTTACATTGTTTAATAGTATTTACTGTAAAAAGTATTATTATCACAGAATGTAATGTAATGTAATATACATTAGTATAGATCATAATTAAAAAGTATTTTATGACTTTTGTCAAGTGCCAATACTGCTTTGGGTCCACGTTTTAAATATGATATTGTGGAATATGCAGAAAAATGAAAATCTTCCTGCAAGTAACCATTTACAAGTAAATGCCCTACTATAGCTTCTCCTGATTCCCTTGTAAATTTTGGGGTTGGTATCGAATTGACTCTTAATGTTGAGGCACCCTTACCATACCAAGCGTCTATAAGTTTTAAGGCAGTCAACCTTGTTTCACTTTGTACTGCTTTAGTCATTATTTCGTATAATTGTCTACAATACGGAGCTATATCTACTTCTTTTTTCTCTTTCGGCTTTTTACAATGATCACACATCTCTGCACAATCACTTTCAGTCCATGTCTCTTCAAAGTGAACTGCAATTAAACTACGTCTACACGATGTCGGATCTAAACAGTATGCTAACATTTTGTACAAATTTTGCAGGCCAACTTTATCTTGAAACACCATTGTACTTAATTTGAATACATCTGGTAGTCTATATAATACTATGCATACTGATTTCTTTCCGTCTCTACCCGCGCGTCCGCTCTCCTGGTAAAAATTTTCCATTGATTTTGAAATACAGTGATGGATAACGAATCTTACATCCGGTTTATCAATACCCAGTCCAAAAGCAATAGTGGCAACTACAGCTTGATACTTCCCAGATATCCACTTAGAATATACTTCTGATCTGTATTCTGCCTCTAACATTGCATGATAACATCCAACTTTCAAGCCTAACGATCTTAAATCAGTTGTCAACTGTTCTGCATCTTTGATAGTAGTGGTATAAATTATTCCAGATTTATCCTTAAACCTATTCTTCAATAAATTTTCTATCATGGCTATACAGGTATTTTTATCCGCTGGTTTACGACGAACTTCGTAAAATAGATTTGGTCTATTAAAGGTAGCTCTTAAAACTAAACAACCTTGAATATCTAGCATTTTTTGAACATCTACAATAATTTTAGCTGGAGCAGTTGCAGTCAGACCTAAAATTGGCACACCTGCAAACATGGATTTTAAAATTCCCAAGAACTTATAATCAGGTCTAAAGTCATGACCCCACTGACTGCAACAATGAACTTCATCTATTGCAAAGCGATCTAAACGCTTCATTTCATAGGCTTTTTGCAATTTGCTCATGAAACGATTTGATTTTGCCATATACTCTGGTGTAACATAAATTAATTTGAGGTCAGATTTCTTGTCCACAAGTGCATTCATTATAGTTTTCACATCCTCTTTATTACCCTTTGCACTTAACATCATAGCTTTTACATTATTTTTATGCAGCCCATGTAACTGATCCTCCATTAATGATATTAATGGTGAAACTACTATTGTTATACCTTTACTAATAACGGCAGGTAATTGATAACATAAACTTTTACCCCCACCAGTAGGCATAATTAAAATAACATCTTCATTAGACATAACTGCATTCATGGTAGGCAATTGTAAGTCTCTTAACTTTTCAATTTTGAAAACATCTTTTAAAGCTTTCTTCAAATCTTTGGACCAACTAAAATCTTCTTTATTCCAATTCTTCTTGGATACACATAAACTTTTTTTTAAAAGTGCATTGTCTCGTAATTTTTCCTTGCGTTGAACCAAGATCCTCTTACGATCTTCAAGTTTTTGCATTTCATTCTCAATTTGTTTTAATTCATAATCAATTGCTGCAATCTCATCTTCTTCAATATCTAAAATAACAATAGCATAAATAAAAGATAGAATTGAAAGGTGAAATTTAAAAGTTGGTAATAAACATAAATATTTTAAGTATTTAAAATAATAAATAAAATTATAAATATTAATCATTTTAATAAATAATTTTATTTTCAGTATTGGAATATTAGTATCATGACAAACCTTGATTATCCAGTATAATTATATCTTCTGAATTGCTTGCAGACATTATGAATAAATCATAATATTATTACATAAAATAGTATTGACAAAAGTTGTATACTTGTTAATAAATAAATAAATGAATAAAACTGTTTATTAGTGAATTTATAATATATCTACATTCATATATTTATAGAAATTTCGTTCGGCGTCATATGTAACCTTCTGCTTAGCATCGCGGTTACATTGGATGGATCAGCTGAGAGCAGCTGATGGTGGTACTACGTAGCTATCAGGCAAGTAACATTTTGCTTAGTGTTTGGTATTAAGTTATTTGAAATTAAATACAAACATATATTAACGACAATGATAAATGCAGTGTTTCGCGTGTGTCCCACTTGGGTAGAAAATACAGTAACATCTCTTTATTTCAAGGGTATTCTTCTTTCTTATCAAATTTTTCCAATAGGCTAAATCTTGCATGTTTACTTGATTACTTGCAAATTTTAGACTTTAATATTTCCGTAATTTTCATTATAATCTTTGCGGTGAATTGACTATACGTGTATTTTAGCGTATTGTAAAGTATCTATTGTTTTATTATATAGAAAATAATTTATGTGACAATATTTGTTTGATATTACATGATAAAAATAATTTGATCTGATGAAAAAAGTAGTTAATGATAAATTATTTTATAAATTCAATAATATAAATGTACCCAAATTCATGAATATTTAGGTATTATGTTATACTATTTTCTTATTAATTTTTTCACTATTTAAATTAATATTTTTTAATATATTTATTTTATAATAAAATTAAAAAATGAAATTATGAAGATATATTCAAACATGTCATTTTATTAGACAGCAATATTTTATTTAAAAATCTTAATATAATTTTTTTAGATGTTTGTTCTTACATGTAATAAATTCCTTATCACAAATATTATATTTGTTTGAGATAAGGATACATATATAGCACAAGTTTTATATGATATAATACTTTTACTTTTGTAGCAAGAAGTATTACAACAAATGGTTTTTATGCTGCACACAGAATTAACATTTTAATTGAGCAACCAAACATGAAGGTTCAAATATTACCAGCACTTCAAGATAATTATATGTATCTTGTGAGTATTTCTATATTTTTATTCATATTGTTCATAACATACAATAATCCTTTAATGTTAATATTGAACATGTATGACTTATTTAAAATAATAGTTATTATTATATTTCATAATATTGCAAGATTATTGACGAAGCATCACAAGAAGCTGCTATTGTTGATCCTGTTGACCCTGATAGTGTTGTTTCTGCGGTTCAACAAAATAATGTAAATTTGAAAAAAGTCTTGACTACTCATCATCATTGGGATCATGCCGGAGGAAATGCAAAGTTATGTAAGAAATTTAACAACCTCGAAGTATATGGTGGTGATGACAGAATAGAAGCACTTACATGTAAAGTAAAACACAATGACATTTTGAATATTGGAAAATTACAAGTTAAATGTCTTTATACACCATGCCATACCAGTGGACATATCTGTTATTATGTGACAGGAGATCAAGGTTCTCCAGCAGTTTTTACAGGTAAACAATGAATAGTGTAGCTATTTAAATTTAATAGCAACTAATAAGGATTATCAAATAGGAGACACACTTTTTGCTGGTGGTTGTGGCAGATTTTTTGAAGGTACTGCAGAGCAAATGTATAAGGCACTTATAAAAATTTTGGGATCATTGCCTGGTGAAACTGTAATTATATAATCATCTTAATTTTTGTAATTATTACTAAGTATCATGGAAACGGTAGAAAAGTATTTTGAACATTTTACAGAAAGTATACTGTGGGCATGAGTATACAGGAAACAATTTAAAATTCGGTAAACATGTGGAACCAGAAAATGAGGCAATTCGTCAAAAAATGGAATGGGTTCGTATTCAACGCGAAAAAAATTATCCTACTGTGCCAAGTACTATCCAAGAAGAGAAATTGACAAATCCATTTATGCGAGTTCATGAACAATCTATTATGGATCATACTGAACAAAAAGATCCAATTCAGGCTATGGCATTTCTTAGAAGGGAAAAGGATGTCTTCAAAGCATAAATTTTTTTTACCGTTACATAATTTTTGGTGATAATTATATACATTTTTTGATAAATGTAAAATTTCTTTGGAAAAAATTTTTTGTAATCTTGTCTAGAAAATGTTATTTTTATTTATTATACACAAATATTAACATATGTGCAAATATGTGATTATAAATTACGTATTTACAAATATTATTTATCTTAAATATTAATACTATGTTATATTTAAAGACATCTGACTTGGTGTGTCTTCCGACTTTTTATTATAAATTTGCATTTCAGCAACGTATTTTTCTTTGGATCGTTCATACATGTCATAATATACCTGAAAAAATATTAATGATAAATATGTATTTTAAATAGTAGAAAGGTATACATAACTTTTTCTTTAATACAAACTTTTTTGTCTTCTGAACTAAGAGACTTCCAAGTAGTTGCAAGTTGTCTCGTGAGTTCTTGTTTGCTTGGTTCTGGTTCTCCAGCTAAGCGTTCCATTACACGAGGTCTTTGTTCTTGACAAAATTGGAAAAATGGATTTGCTGGTCGTTTTGGTGCATTAGGATCGGTCTTTGCACCTTTCCTTTTAGTTCCTTTTTTCGTTTTCTCCTCTTTAGAATTATGGGCAGTAGCTTTTGGGGTTTTCTCTGGTTTTGGCGTTATTTGAAATATATTATTTTCTTCCAAAACTCCCATAGGTGCCTCTCGCCAACGATCACCATGTTGATCCAAACGATCAATTAAAAATCTGTAACATAAAAAATAGTATGTCAAAGCATATTAGTCGTGTATGATTAATCACTAAATATGTACATTATTAACATTTTTGTTATCTTAAAAATAGCTAAGTATACTGTAATAATATTTAATACATAACCTAGAAATTAAACTAACTTTTTTTCCTTCCTTGTACGTTTTAGTAGCTTTCTTATACGTTGAATTCGATAAACCAATCTTTCATTCTCCTATAATCATAAACAATTCACTAATAATAAAAACAATCAAGAAATTGTGGGATATACAGAGCATTAAAATTAAGTATAAACCTGTTGTAAAACTTCACATCTATCAAGTAGCAATTGATATTTTCGTTTATAAATATCAAATTCTTCTGGTTCAACGTCGTATTCCGATTCGTCGGACATTTTAAGTACACCCTTTAATCAAATAAAATTAATATCTTTAACATTGTTTTTATACGATGTCGGTAGATCTTATACGTTTATTTACCATAATAGAACAGTAATGTGATAGATGCCGCTAGTACGATTTCCTTATCAATGAGTTAATATATTTTCCTTGATATTCTAAATAAAAAATATATTAATTTCAAAATTATTAATTATAAATTGTTCATTTTCATTAGTATGTGATAAAATGCATCTTACATAATTTAGTATGCGTTCAAAATAAATCATACAAGTTCACAAGTTTAATTTAACGTATTAATTTAACATGATTATAATACATAACGATAGAAAAGTGTGCTTCCAATAGTTGTTAATAAATTGACATTAAAAACAAAATTTTCTTTCTAAAAATTATAACTTTTCTAACTGATCGTAAATAAGATAATATAACTTTTATTCAGTTTATGTTGTGATCATGTGTTTGTCAAACGATTTTTTTCTGAAGAAAGAATGCTTTCCCCTACACTTTTAAAAAAATATACCAATTCTTATTATAATAAATTATTTGTGCGTTTAGAGTATTTACATGTACCTTTATTATTTCGTTTACGACAATGCGAACAAGCAATTAAGGTTACTTCAAATGTAACTCAGTTAAATATATTAAAATAAAGTGAGAATTAAATAATAGAGATAAAAGTGTTGTTTGTAAATGAATTTTGTATTTTTTTTATATGTATTCTGCACCCTAAATTGTGTCGTCCCTATTTCTTAAACCAGCCAATCAAAATCGTCGAAAGAAGGGTTGCGTCGATACACATGCGCACTAATCATAGTTCACCCTGAGACTTGAGACACGGTCAAAACACGTATCCATCTCATTGTTGCATTATTAGTCTCTTTCGTCGCTTCTTGAAATCTTAAATTTTCCGTCTAAGTGATCAAGCAAACATTCTCTTTGTGCCGGTGATTCTGTCGTCTATCTGATCATTTTATATATTGATCATTTTCTTTAACCATAGTTAAACTGTTCGCGTGTTATTAGGTTGGCTTATTAATTTGTTGTAAACTATTGTTTCCCGCGCATACCATGCAGTGCATCGCAGTTTTTTAGCATTCACTCCAGATTGGAGGGTCGACTTTTGGTAAGTACTATATTTAATATTATTTATCCGATATTTGTTAATAAATAGATGTTGTATGAGATTTAATCGCGTGCGTAGAAATGGGTAGAAGGGGTTTTAACGCAACACGCGCGTGCGAAAGAGCTTGCTCGCGAAATCAATAGCAACCATTGCGGTTATGGTAACACGATCAGCTGATCGACCAATGCTTAGTTTGTTTACATGTGTTTTGCTATGATTACACAAATTGCAATTTATTGGACCGTTTAAAGACGACAGATTAATGTTCTTATAACTTTTGGAATATCGTACGTTACACACGTTTAATATCATGTCATTCAGCAAACAGAAAAAGTTGTTTGGTTACGAGTGTCTTTCATCTTTTTTGTATATAATAAGTAAAGTAAAAACTTCAAACGTTTCTTGCCGAAATATATGAAAAAGAAAGTAACGACATAAAAGTAATGACATAAAAGTAACTGTTTTCAAACGTGTTTATATTGTTCGAATAATAACACGATAAAGATTTTAGCATTTATATATAAAAATTATTGTTTCATCGGGATGCTACTATGTCGCAGTGTAAAATTTAAGCATTTAGTACGGTTTCGACGCTAGAAATAAATAGTCATGTTATTGTAGTGGTTAGTTCATGACATTTAGCAGCTTCTTGTTAAGTTTAGACGCGTTATATTTATATCGCGAGTTTGGTATGATTCTACGATGAAATAATCGATAAAATTTATTAATATAACATTGAATATTAATCGATAATTGATATACACATAACTTATATGAAAATTCTTGAAATAACTTAAAAAGAGTTTATTACAAATATTTGATATAGAACGTAATTAACAGCATCGACTGTCGATAAGTCGATTCTTTGCAGACTGAACTGTAGGTACATCTATTTTTTTAATAAAAGTAAATAATTGATGTGTAGATATGTATATATTTGATTATACGTAATAAATTTAATAATTTATTATTTAATATTTTTCTTGAATATATATACATTTTTGAACATCTTATCTAAATGATAAGTTTGTTAAAATAAGTGATTTTTAAATAATACGATTAATTATCGTAGGTAGGTTATAGTATTCAATTTCAAGTTTTTTCGGTATCTTAATTCAATGATATAAAGGGTTAATTAATTATCGTCAGTTATTTTATTTTTAATAATTTAATTGATAAATGTTCTTTGTATTTCGAGGTTCAAAGTGATTTCAGAATCATTAAATATTATTAAATTTGTCTTTTTTTTGCCTATAATATTATACAGTTAAGAAAATTGAATGCATTCAGTTAAGAAGTAGTTTTTTTTTAATCACATATAATTCCAGGTATCCGTTTCTTTCAGTTTTATTTCCTCTTCGTTCACGAACAGATAAAAACAAAATTAAAATGTTTGCACAGTCAAAATTTAGAAAGCAGTCAAAATTCCTACTTCACTTTTCATTATAAACGTTGGACACCATAAAAATAAAGACTCTGACCTTTATTCTTATTTGTGCGTGACTGGAATAAAAATAAAACTGGAAAAACAGATCCTTAAAATTATACGCGAAAAAAATTCAGAATCGTCTTGTCAAACATATAAACTGTGCGTAAAAAGAAGAAATTTCTTCAACTACGCACAGTATATTTTGTCTGAAACGGTTTTACAAAAAGTCACTTTAAATGTGCGTTGCACTAATTTTCAAGTTTTAAATGAAAGTCGAACGTTTGTTTTATAAATAAATAGAATTTTGTTATTATAATAAGGCGTTATTCGATTGAAAACTTAATTTGAAACAATTAAGCTAT
The DNA here is from genome assembly GCA_022405125.1 of Anthidium xuezhongi. Classification (NCBI taxonomy): domain Eukaryota; kingdom Metazoa; phylum Arthropoda; class Insecta; order Hymenoptera; family Megachilidae; genus Anthidium; species Anthidium xuezhongi. The sequence goes on from CM039642.1 coordinate 2,159,092, forward strand.
TAACCCTTATCGGTCGTGTGTCACCTCTGACGTGGCATCGTAATTTTACCATATAAGTCGGTATTTCACGTGGGAGGTGAGAAAATTGAACAAATTGGGATGTGCTTGTTAGCGGCCACGCGTTTCTCTGACCGCACCAAGGAAGGATAATCTTATCTTATTTAACTTTACCTTAATTTACATGCAATTGATAAAGGGACACCGCGAACCAGAGCTATAGTCTCGTTACTACAGTGGATCACTTTATGAGTAACACATTTTTCTTTATTATTTAAAATATTAGCACAATTCGAGTTCTCGATAGAAAGGAACGTGTATAAAATTTGCAGAAGATTGATCAATTTAATATTGAGATATCAATATTAAATTAATATTGAGATATCAATATTAAATTATCATTGCAACACATTTTTTAACAATTTATTTACCGTTCGAAATTACCAAAAATATTCTCTGCAAATTAAATCATCTTTAGAAAACTATATTACTTCAAATTATTTAACATAATTTAGAAATTTGCTACTTTTGAAGTTAAAACTCTCCATCAAGGAACTTTTAAAACGATTGGGGAAAACTTAGAAAAATTGGGAACGCGTCCGACCATTTATACCTGCGAGGAATGACCACTGCAGTTTCTTTTGTACAGGGTGTCCCAGAATTAGTGTATGAGCCGGAAATGGGGGGTAGCTGAGACGATTTTGAACAACAATTTCAAAATCGTCTCAAATTATTTTGAACAACGTTTTTGAATTATTAAGGAAAAACGAAGCCCATCCAATATTTTTACGAAGGAAATTCTTCAAAATTTCTTCAAAATTCTGGTTCTTACACTAATTCTGAGACATCCTGTATACAAAGATTGATGGTCTTTGACTTGCACGTGTAGTTCGGCACAAGGGTCGGTTTGGGCAACTTAGACTGTACAGTCCTGGTGTATTCTTTTATACCACACTTCATATTTACCAGTTCAGTTGTTTTATCCATAATAAATACTTCTTTCATTAAGTATTCTTTTCTGATTCTTATATCAGAAATCATATTCTCCAACAGTTAGCGTATTATTCTTTATACAAAATTATATGAAAATATTTTTGATAAAAATAACAATTTTAAAATTAGGTAATGGAATATATAACAAAAAATAAATGTAAACTATTTAACAATTTTAATTTAATGAATTTTATTTTATGGCGCTTGATTAATAGACTTCACTTTACTTGACTTGAACACAGATAAAGAAGTGTGACAGTAATTCTCAACATCAAGGTTCACTTTTGCATAAATTAAATATCATTATACCAACATTAAATTTAAGATATTTAAATTAAATTATAATTTTCATATAAATCTCTTAGACTATTGAATTTATTGATAAACGAGGTCGTTCTGAAAGGGTTAAAGCAAGCACCGGCAGAAGAGGTGTATTTCTTCATGATGACAATACGCGATCTAAAGCAGCACGAAAAACGCTGAAAAACAGAATTTGAATGGAAAATTATGGTTCATCCATCATATCCTCGTGATCTGACACCGTCAGATTACCATCTTTTTTTTGGAACCTTCGAAAACGTCACAATGAGAAATTTTTTTATCCAGAGTACGATGTCCAAAGAAAACTTGATTTATTCTCGGGTATAAAACGCGAGAGTTTGCGTTGCTAATGTATTCAAAGCTTAAAATTAAGGCGGGAAATTGTAAATAATATTCATAAATGTATTTTAGATTAATATTAAATTCGTTTTCTTGTATCATTTTTAAACTTATTATTAAAATGTTGCATTACTTATGGGATTATTCAAAACTCGAAGTAGTACGATCTGGAATAAAAGTATGTAAGGTAATAGTAAAAGTAATTTTTTAATCTGAAAACAATGTGGTAAAAACAACATTCACATATTTTAAAGAATTTTCTTTTTTTTTTCTGAATATTCATAAGTTCGGTATGGACGTTCAAATTTTTCAAACTTTCCTGCGGAAGAAGGTGTTTTGGGAGGCTGCCAATAAATACTTTGTATAGATGACGCTATCTGATATGATCTACAATTTTAAATAGAATGATCTGTCGTAACATCAGAAAAATATTTAGAAATAGTTTTAGAAATATTTAGAAAAAGTCAATTTTATTGTTTAATTTCATTTGTATCAGTTATAAAACTTAAACATTTATAATTTTTTTATTGAAAAAAATATAAAAAAGGAATTAGAAATTTAATCTGTTCTTTTAGAATGATATTGTTTAAAGCAAGGCACGGCACAATGACACTTCGCATGCCGAGTACTTGACAAACATTGAAAAGGCAGTCGGCAACAAGTCACAAAAGATTGCTCTTACAAACTATCATAGTAAGGAAATAGTAAAATAGTAGAAAGAACTAGTCAAGCCTAGTCTTAGAATATTCTGAAGTGTCTATTTACAGATATATTTTAATTTCTACAACACTTTAATTCAAGTAATTAATTAAAATAATTACTTTTCTCATGTGAGAGGTATATTCGTCGTTTTATAAAAATTGCCATTTCTTCGTGACGAGTATATTCGTCAATATCAAAAAAATTGCCATTTCTTTATGACGAATATATTCGTCATTATAAAAGTTGCCATTTCTTAATGACGAGTATATTCGTCATTATAAAAGTTACCATTTCTTCGTGACGAGTATATTCGTCATTATCCAAAAAATTGCCATTTCACACCTAAGAAGTTAATGTGTTATACTCTAGAAAAATATAATTAACAGAATTAACGTTTTGATCACTTTGGATAGAAATACCTCCTTAAAATTGGCAGGCTCGTATTTGACTACACCATTAATTATCTTAAGGGTTAATTACTGAAACATGTACCAGATAAAATTAATCCGCTAACGATTTGTTAAAATTGTTTTCCATAGATGTATAATATATATAAATGTACAAATTCGTGTAAATTACTCGTTGAAAGGGATTTGTTCGTTAACAAAGAATTGCGATGCACACACGTCCCGTGCGATGCGAAGGTCCGCAATGCAGGCTTCTTGAGGGATCTTCATGTCTTTCTCGACGAAGAAGAGTCATTTTAAAGGTTTCTGACATCCTCTTTTACCCACGGTCTAATTATTCACCGATGAAACTCGTTTCGAAACGGATTATTAGGCGAGAACAATTTTGCATCGAGTACACAAACTTTTACGTATTCAATGATACAAGATACAAGTTTATTATCTTAATGAATTCTCGAGGCAATTAACACATTAATTCATTTGAAAATTAACTATTCATTTTTTAACACTACCATATTCCTTTAAAGAAACAGTTTATTTTATTTAAAAACAACATAATTATACACTATTAACTTATAAATTAATAGATATTACATATTTATAAAAAATTTGTAACGCCTAATATTATACAAGTTTTGTAATAGTAATATTTGAAGTCCGTCAAAATAACGGTCCCGTAAACCTAGTATGGTAATAATTAGTGTTAGTACATTTTATTGTCCATGTCCATTTCCATTACAGCAATTACCATGTTAATCCCTTAATCAATGATTTTTCTAATTAGAGGCAAATATTTATTGCCTCGATGTTAAAACAAACGAAGAAAGCCGAAATATTATTTATACTTCGCATCAATTATAATTGCAATTAAACTTAAAATTAAGTTGTAAATAAAATTCGAAGAGGTCACATCTGAACTGTAGGGTGCGTCACGAGTGTGACTCGATATTGTAGGGCAAGGGGTTAAATTTTAATTTTAATTTTTTGATGTAAGAATGTTTAAAATTCTTTCTATACAAAGTACTTACAAAAGTTGTTGCCAAACTTCAGGATTGTTTAGTAGCTGTGGAAACACCTTAACTGCCGAGTCACCCATATATGGGTGACACTTGAATTTTCTTAAAAAGTTGCTACTCGTGTTATTAAAAATTCTTTTGTTCATTTAGTTGAAAATACCGAAAACTATGAATAATAAAAATAACGAAGTATTATGGAAATACAACATAAATTACTACTATAAAATTAAATTAAAATAGCAGTCAATGTGTTAATGAACACGAGTGTAAAAATCATTAATGTCGAAATTATTCGATATTTCTCCTTTAAACCCGCAATAGATGACCTTTAGAAACGTTCGTACATAAAACGCATGGGTACGAAAGTTCGAAGGCAATTTGTTTGAAAAGCCACTGTTTAAAGTCTTTATTTATGGTCCCGCACACAATGCAAATTTCCTTGGTCCGACTCACGCACATACGTACGAAATATCGGTGGCTTCGATTATAAATATCTGGCGTTTTGTGTGCATATCGCAGATAAAAGAATATAGTTAGAGGAAATTGAGGAATGCTTAGTAAAGTTCGCTGCCACGAGTTATCTTATCGCGCTTTTAACCTTTTATCACCACCGTGTTCCGCACTATTACAATTTTTATTCATTTTTACTCGATTGTTCGAAGTTTTTCTATGACAAATTTCGATTGATTTGGATCGGACGATAATAAAATAATTAACTGCATAGAATTTGATCTATTTCGACTCAATGAATATACTTATCTCTTCATCGTACCGTGTTGTAAATATACAGTATATCTTTTATTTTAAGTTCTGTTCATTGTAACTTACAATGGCTGTGATGTAATCACTTTATTATGAAGGGTACAGTGCCCAGATTCGAGAAATTGATATAAAATACAATTAAACGCTATATAGTTTATTTGTTTCTAACTGATTAAAAGTTTATCAAAAAATGATAAAAAAATCATTTACAAATGATCATTTTAACTTTTTTTTCTCGAGTAATTTTTATATTTTAGGAAACGTACGTGACCTACACATTTTATTATTAATGAAATTATGAGAAACTTTCTTGTTTAATTTCTACAAGTCTATTACTAACTATAATTTTTTAAAGAACTCAAGATTTTTCATTATTCTTTCTTTATTATTATCATTTGTAAAAGTTCAAATATACAACGATTTATTTGTTAAATTAATGAAATAAATTTGTTCGCAGATATTTTGAACAATTTTTATTAAATTCAGTTGTCTTGGAAAATTTACATTCTGTATTTTTGATTTATTACTGACACACTCTATATAATTTAATTAATCACAAATAAATATCTTTTATAGATATTTATTACAAAATTTCTACTGTAAAATTTACTACTAGATTGTATTATAATATTATTAATTATGAGAGATTTCTATACTAACTTTAAATAGCAATTATCAAACATTGGTGACCTTAATACATAATTTTTCATACCTGAAGTATAAAAAATACTAATTTCGTTGCGTACAGAAATTCCTGTATACAGTTTATTCTGTAATAATTTACTATAAAAAAAAAGTTTTAATTACAAGAACCATTCGCTGAAAAAAATAAAGTCATTGTGGTAGTTTGAACTTTTAATTACACCCATCAGGTTATTACAACATTTTAATTATTTTAAACCAGACTAATTGAAAATGATCAAAATTAATGAATCAAAATCTGAACTATACGTAATTGTGCAAAAAATGATGTGGGAGTAATTAAAGAAATTAACGTTAAAGTCTAACCAACTGAGAATTGAAAAAGAATTGGATCAGAATGCATTGTCGGTAATCAGGAGTGTACCTTGGGCAGTCAATAAAAAAAAAAGTAAGCTGCCTATTGATTTTTATAGCTGACTCCGCAATTTTGTTCATGTCGCAGTAATTTTTGTCTAGACCAAAGGATTTGTGTGCGCATGGCCGTGACAGATTGTTGGTATGATAATATTTCATTCATACAAAAATGAATATCTACGTTGAGATACATGATAAAATTAATATTTAATTTAGAAATATTAACTTAGTTTTCGTTTAATATTATCCCATATTCCATTACGGATTGCCGGGTTAATAACGCGATAGTCAAAATACCATTCACTTATCGAACGCCGATTTATAACCGTCGTTTCATTATTTATTTACATTTTCGCACGGTACCCTAAATGTTTTCGTTCGCCGCAGTAATCGCGCAAAACGAGACGGAAGTGATCGAATCGCCGGCGAATGTTACAGAAACTTTTGTTACATCGGCGTTGAGCAACTCTCATTTCGGACGTTATCTCGTATCTTTTCCCTGCATGATTTGCAATCGTTATGATAATTTATTGGCACACGTCGTGGCAGTGGATGAAGTTTTCGGTAAACCTAGGAAATTTTGTTTCGATAATGATATAATTAATAGAAAATTCACGCGTAACGGAGGGAAGAAGATTTATTGTTACGTGTACGGAGTGGTATCGATTGGTGACTCTTAATACCTGCAAAGTTTTTCCGCGGAGCCGAGGAGAATGCTAGGAAACGATGAGATATAATTACAATGAGTTGCAGAAATATTCGTAAACGATGGATTATAGAGAGAGCTAATAATTTCAATTGAATTTTAGACTTTTATCGTTTAAATCTTTTAAATCGAATCTTTAAAAATTTTATTAATAAATTGCCATTTCATCTAGCCATTTCATAGTACACCCTGGCGAATAAGCTTCCCTAGGCAAAATGCTGCTATAAGCAAGGTACCCTCACCACACGCTATGTTACTAGAAAATTATTACATATTACATTTAAATTAGTCGACGAGTATTCAGCCTAATAATTATTTCAAAGTTGATTAATTTAGTACCAAGGTGAAATCTAAGTAATCGTTATTAAATTAGCAATTTAATAATGGACGATGGACTAGGTTAATCATCGTAACTAAGAATTAAGGGGAGATCCTGGTCCAGCGCAGGGAAAAAACATGGTTCTTTACTATTTTCCTATTCAAAATACATCAATGTAGTATTACTCGACAAGATTACAAAAAAAAAACTTTTTGTACGAAAAAAACGATTTAAATAAAAGTTATAGATTATCTTGCGGAGCACTTTCGGCCCGAAGTTGGTTTTTAATCTGCATACATCTAGTTTCTATGTGAATAGACGCAAAAATTAAAAAAACAAGAAATTGGCATTTTTGTTTCAAATTTAAACAGAAAATTCAATTTTTCACGCAAAAAATCGATAAGAAATACTTATAAAAATTGTGTGGACGATCTTTTTTAAATAATTTGACATTCATATAGAAGGTAATCATGTATTTTAAAAGTATGTTCAGTTCCAAGTCGATCCGTTCATTAGTTTTTGAGTAATCGTTTACGCCATTTGTGAAAACATGGTTTTGAGAAAAACGCGGTTAATGTTTTCAGTAAAACAAAGTAAAGAAAGACTCGATAGGTATGCTTTTAGCTCGAATTTGGGGATAAGGAAGGCAGCCTCATATTCTGCAGATGTTAGGGTGTATTTTAAACGAAAAAGAAAAAAAGTGCTAACAAAATCTTTTCTGGACCAGGATCCCCTCTTAACGCCTAGTAATTGTCGAGGATAAGACGTGTGGCGGGATTTCCCCTACGTCGCCATTTTCCCTAGAGAAGCCCACGATGCTCGATGCTGTATATAAAGGGAAGACTAGTGAGATCAGTGACGAAGTTCGTATCTTGGTGGCACAACAGTCGTATACATTGGCGAGAGCATTGCCAGCAGCTATCAGTATTAGTTCGACCGTCCTCGTGTGCACATCGAAGCCGCGCTACGCGATACCGTCACCGACGATTTTACAAAACGAACCTTGTCGATGTTTACAACCGTTTCTCGCCGCTTTCCTTTGCACGTGCAGAATTTCGAATAATAACCGCTCGAGGTGAATTTCAGTGATGTTTTCAAACGCGAGTGTAGCCGCGTCAGGTGTCGAATGAATCGCGAGCATGGTATTATATATTTCGATTGTTTTAACGATCGATCAATAGAGGACCCGTGTTCGATAAACCGATTCGCATTGTCGCGATCTATTGAGGCGCATTTAAAATTTTCAACGAAATCTGTCCCGTTGTGTCCCGTAAAACGTACGGTCGCTCGGATCACGATGCGACACAAAGATAAATAATCGAATTAAACGAACTTTCGTTTGCGTAATTTTTTCCGGGCGCAGCCTGCGGTAATCCATTCAAAGTAAGTCATTCGCGAAGCCGTATCGAATAACAATATTTTTTTTTTTCTTTCCCTCGCTTTCGCATCGTTCGACTGTCAACGAACGTCGAGGCACACGATTGTTTTTCGTAACGCTCCGGGCGTAAACAAAACATCGTTCAATTCGTGACCGGTCGACCGGTATCAGAAATAGTATCGACGGGGCGCGGAAAATGGGACCAGAAATCAACGGTGCGTCGTCGTAAAGGTCGTCGGTAACGAAACAGGATCGAAACAGGACCAATTGTCTGGAAAGTTCGAAAGTCTGTACAAATCGAGAGTGTCTTGAGAATTCTCTCTTGAAATGTGCCGTTTCCTTGCATCCATGTTGGCGACCAGATTTCGCAGGACGTCGAAAAGTCGGTCGACGGGACTCGATTTGAAATAAGAACGGATAATAGCACTTGAAACCCGGTGACAATTGGCGGACATTTTTCAAAACAGTGATAAGCTGAGAATTGACGTGCGTATCTCAGGTGTTTTTATTCGATACGGGGAAGTCTGGCTTAAAAATGTATTTACCCACGTGCACGACGAATTTAAAATTAAATCGATCGTAAAAAGTGGTCGGAGGCAATCATTTCGAAGAAGTCGATTAACTTTAAATGTATTTATCGGTTTTTCGGATTGATTTATACGCTTCGGAAGAAATTTCAATTGCTTTGTGAGATTTGAACGTGATTTAGTGACACTCGATGTAACCGAAGAGAAGTTTCTTGATGGTTTTAACGATCTTCCTGGCAACGTGTCGTCTTTATCAGGATTAGAAGAACAGGTGTCGCCGAGTCATGGTATGTTTCTCACTGTTTATTAATCTTGGTTCAATGTCATTGCCATTACCGCAAACATGCGATTTGATAGAAGTTTTTGATATATAAGTTTAATATAATCAACAAATTTACGCTTTATTATTATTTATTGTCTGGAATTTTATTATTTTACCAAATTTCTCAAGGCATTGGGTAGTTTTCGCTAGAAGTGAAACTTCTTTATCCGCTGAAATAGGTTTCAAGATCTTTCGCTGATATTTGAAACTGTGGATAACGTTGGGATTAAGGTTAGATATTATACAAAATAATACTCTTTTCGATTAGGATATTACGAAACAGGTTGGATGTGAAACTTTTCATTTTATTTCAATAAAATTATAATATTACGTGTGTTTTGTAGGGACTTACAAATATATCGATTTATTTATCCTAATTGATGTAAATAAAGAATCTTCATGTTTTCCCGGGTATTTCAAAATGGCAGGATAATTCAAATATTAATACCAGTCAATATTTTTATTGAATGATCAAATCTCTTAAAATAATCATCCGGGAATTTTAAGTTCTTAAAAATTGCGTGGACTTCGAATTGTTTAATTGTTAATTAGCAAAACGAATGATTAAATGAATCTGTTATTAAACGATATAAAAATAACGCTGAGAAAACAAAACTAATATGATTTTGATTACGAAAAAGGTACTTGATTTCGATGATTACTACGAAATACATTTGGAATTCGTATAAATTTTTTTTCCCTTAAAAAAATTATTTTCAGTAACAATATTACGATCATATAATTTTTTATTGTACGATTTTCAATACATTAGAAGAATATGCTTGTTCAAATACGAACCTTGTTTTATTATAAATTTATAAGATGAATATAGCATTCGAATATAAAATTAATAAAGTTTATTTAAAACAGAGCAGATGTTATTATAAATTTTGTAATAATGAAATTACTTCATAATTAAATAAAAGTTGGAAAGTGGACATAATTCTTCTCATTAGTTACTAAATTAAACCATTCTTATTAATCAACAAACGGTACTTACTATCAATTTTATTAAATATGTATAGAACAATAAAAAATAGCAAAATTTACTAGCAAAAGTATAGAATGCAACTCAAATATTAATTAGTTGTTGAGTTATATCATTTAATGATTATTATTAAATTAAATCATTTTGATCGCTGATAATTTGCAATCACTGATTGAAAATTGTGTTAAAAAACATAAATAGCAATTATTCTTATCGTTATTGTTATCAGTTACAGGAAACGAATGATTCACAAGAACTTAAAAGTTCTGACATATTATTACATTAAATAAAACTCATTGTCAGCTTTCTCGTTTGTACACTGTTATCTAGGATTTGTGTATCTCGGCGCATTGTTTTCGGTATCTAATATTGATAACACTAATCATGTTTTCACGTGTTCATCACTCCTCTTGTTTTTATCCATATCTTTTTTCCTATCTTTCGGATTCAGTCTACTCGAAACTTACATAATTAATTGTTTCTATGTCTGCCAATTTTAAAGTCTCTTCCCAATTTTATAACATTTTTTAAAATATTTGAAAACAATTTTTGAATCCATTATTTAAAAATAAAATTCGAGCACCAAGCAACGATTATTTGATAAAGAATTAAAATACTACTTCTAAGAGAATTCAATTATTGAATAAAATTATTTGGCCCTTTCACTCTTAAGAATTTACTTCATTAACACTAGAACTACCAAAGGTGTCAAAGTAACTTGTTCCAGATTTTTTATTTTATATTACAAAATTTACCCAGACGCTCTTGTCAAAATATAAACTGATTTTTATTAATAATAATATAATAATTATTTCAAATTAATATAGAATATAATATATTCTATACATATTGAATGAATATCGATATTCAATATCTGCGAATGAAATTAGTACATTTATCCATAAAAAACATAACAACTTCCTTCATTATTATTTCGAAGAATATTTGATATAATTAAAGTTTCATCGGTGCTCCAATTGTTAATTACTATTCTCGATCCATTTCTCGTATACGATAAATACAATGACGCGAGTAATTATTTGATCGTTTCCTATCAAAGTATTGTTTCTTACGCAAGTCGTTTCCAATAAATCGATATTCTTTGATGAGCTGCTGACTAGTACACATATTTATATCGAGCAGCTAGCGCATAGTAATCACCTTCTTTGCACGAGATCAAATTCTTTTTTCTTGTCGTAGCTTACAGCTAACGATTAGCGTTTAATCGTTAAACGAAGCACGTGGTAGTACGAGTTCGTTCTCCTTGTGTACCGATAACGAAGGTCCATAGTTTCCCGGTCAAATGTTGGTCGTTCCTTCGATAAACATTGATCTGTCATACGGTAGAGAAAGCACGTGGATCACGGTTTCCCGGAACGGAATCGTTCGAGCATCTGAATATTTCAATTAGATTAATTAAACGACGTGTCGAGTCAACTAACCGGGATACAAATGATTACTCTGCCGTAATACGAGCCGGTTTGTACAAGGCGATATAAATATTCTACGGTTTGTTTGGAACGGGATAAAACGCATATTGATCCATCATACAATGATAGATTCTTTCACTGGAAAGGTAGAAAACGTAAATATATATCGAGTGCATCGTATGTACGGTGATACATAAGATTGAATATTAACACACGTTGTTGACCAGTAATTTTACATAGAAGTTGTTTCATATCACTGACTATTATTTTTTAATCGGATATAGAAGCGGATTTTTATAATACTTAACACTTAGTCGACCGATCGGGGAGATCTCCCCATTTTGAAGCAAGTCGGTGCCCGACCGATCGGGGAGATCTCCCGTTTTGACTTTAGCAACGCGTTTCTTGTTTTCTGTCATTGTTAACTACCTCGACCTGGAGTTTTTCGCAATTGCTGCTGTGGAGCACAACATATAATGAAATCAACTGATTTTGAAGGCTCCTTAATGCCAGCGCAGTTTGGCTTTCCCGAGCGCGGTGGAAACCGAACAGTTCTCTGTTCTCAGTTCTCTGGCGACATATGGAATTAACTAGAATATTTTAAAATGTAGAATTTAAGACAAATGGACCATAAAGTTACAAAGTTACAAAGTTACATTTGTAACTTTTTTCTTGCAAAACAGGGCTTTTAAATTTTCGAAGCTTCATTGGAACAGAAATCCATACTTAATAATATTCAATAATGCTTCGAGTGCAAAGGATTAAATAGTACTTCCGGGGATTTATCATAAATTGTATGATATATTAATTATAAATCACAAATAAATTAAAGATTTTAAATAGAATCCTACAAAAAGGGTCGATAGCAGGGTGAAAAATGAAATTCTAATGTTTAATAATAGGTCAGTAGTAATTAATAATTAAAATAGTCATTCTGAACAGTAAAATTCATTGCTTTTTACATTTTCGGATGAGAGTATTCCCTTAACACTTTGGGTGTCACATAGGGTGTCACAAATGGGTGACAGATGAATTTCCACTAGGAATTCTTTCATTTGTTTGGTTGAAATTGTTCCTATTAGTTATGTGAAATTATGAATAATAGATATAATAAAATATTGTGGAAATATTAAAAATAAATTGACTATCAAATGAAATTTTTATGCAGGTGATTTTTAAGGGAAATTAATTTCCCTTCCAGTATAATTTAAATAGAATAATTCATTATTTTGTAACTAAGTTGAGTTACTGGTAAATAATCTGAACAAAATTTATGAGTGCAAAGGGTTAACTTAAGAGTAACCTGGGCTTCAACGTCACTTTGATTTTGTAAAATATTTATCGCCATTAAACTTGATTCAAATATAACATTAATCTACTTTGTTTTTCATAAATATTTCTTATTTTCTGTTTGATTTTAATTCTTTATGATCCGTTCGCAATCTGAAACGTTCCTTTGCAGTAAACGCATGAACATGTGATCTCTTTTGCGTTGTATTCACTCAGAAAGCGTGTACTGAAATGTACCCTTTTGTACCCTTTTGTACCCTTTGGAAGGTAAACGTTTCAGACTGAACGTCTGTTGCATCGCATAGACACTTTTCATAGTTACATCATATTTTTCACAATCTTTTACTCTTTCCTCCCTTTTCCATACTTTATTTTTTCGCTTAATTCACCACGACCCTTCTTTCTCGTCTTACATAGACATCAAATATTTCTTTTATCAACCCTTTCGTTACTTTTCTTATATATTTAACACCTTGACTGCCACGCTGCAGGTACCAAAAATTTCATTTTCGACAAATTTTATAATCTCATTTCACAATATATTGGTATTTCTGTTATTCGTCATTTTAAACGTCCAATAGGAATATTCTCAACCAAAAGAATCAAGGAATTCTTAATTATAAAAGCAACGATTTAGTGACGTGCCCAGGTGACGCGGCAGTCGAAGTGTTAATTGTTTAATTTAACGTGCAAACGCAAATGGAATAATTTTGTGCGTCATTTTCAAATTTCGAGATGTACAGAGTGGACGTTAAGTGGACGGTAATGGTAATTTTCTGGTCACTGCGAGAACTTTTGGGCAAATGAAATGAATAATTTTTAAAGTATCGAGGAACGTCGTCTTATCATTTTATTCATATTCCAATTCATTATTCGAAGGACGCATAACGTCGGTATATGTATCAGCGGCAATTAAAGAAGTTTCATTACACTGATACCATTCAGTCACGGTTACGGTGCCACGCTAAATCCTTAAACGATTTGTACAATAAATCATGTCGTGTACGGATCGCTTTAGATTGAACTGTTTACATGTGAAATACTTTGAGACGATAGAGCATTCGGATAACGAGAGTTCGATAATTGGGTTTCTACCGCGATTGATCTGTTTATATTTCCTCGCAGCTTTTCATAATGAGTGCAACGTATATTTTATTTTAAAAAATGCATTAATTTGATATAATTCGCTTCGGGGTTTGAATGGCATTGACCCTTTGAGGATAGTGTCCACACGGAACATTGTTTATTATAAATAAACAGAAAGTCTCTGTTGTCTACATTTATAGTTATAATTTATGTAGGATGACAAAATTACATAAAGTTACATAAAACGCACGGTCGCGAAGGTGTTCTCATCGTTTCGGTGTCAATCCGATGAAATTTTCACGAAACTTAAAGGTTCGTTTGTAACACCCGCGAAGGACTTCAGAAATTTGATTAACATCGAACGGTGTCCGAGTTACGTAACGTTTATTCCCATCCTCCTCTTTTAATCGTTAATGCAATTAAGGTAATAGCAGGTAAGCTTTTTCCCCGCGACGCTGGCTTAAATTCCGCGCGGAAAAGACTTAAAAGCTTTACGAGATGAATTCAGCCCGAACAACGAACGGACGCGGTGGCAAGTTTACGGGAAACTCCGACTGGCAAGTAGCGGTTATTCCGTCGCTTCCTTATTTTTGCAATTGGCAAGTTCTGTAATCGCGGGGACATTTAATTTTCTACGTGTTTCGTTGACTTATCCCAATTATAGGCACGATAGAAATTGCACCACTTAAAATAATCCTTTTGTAAATGACCAGATGACGAACGCAAAGTGGAACGACTCCGAAATAAAGTTTAACGATTTCAATTCGGTTATTAGAAAGATTGCTCGCTGATCGTTAGACTATTAACCCTTTCGTTCCAACAGGAAACGTTATATTTTTAAGAACTTCAAACTGTTACATTTATAGAATTTAGAGATTTAAAGATTTAGAGATATTGTATTTTGAAGTTGAATTTATAAAATAATACACAAATTATTATTTATTTATTGGCACTAAACAGTTATTGGCATTTTCAGAAAGGCAATAATGGGTGCAATTTATTATTTAAAGTTTATTACAAATAACTGCAACGATATTTGGGTACTTATTTTTTGAATAAATTGTTTATTTGTCAATTGTTCAAAACAATACAATACAAGATGAAAGCAGTTTTGGACTTAGTATGTACAAAAGGGTAAATTTTACATGACGCAAATTCACGTGTGAGTCGTTTATTAAGAGTTCGTGCAAAAAGTAAATCGTTCTCTTCCTTGTGGTTTAAATTGAGGTCACGGCTAAACCTATAATTATTTTGAGGAATTAAGACGAGTCATAGCCGTGAATTTTCCTTCGAACTATGTTCAGATCTTGTCGAACATAGATGAATTTCTTTTGCAAAAAAATTTGTAGTATAAATATTTGAAAAATGTGCTAAAGGGTTTCATTTTACTTTCACGTTATGTGTACTTATTATTTTTTTAGTTGTTTTGCAGTTCCTTTAAGTTTCTGTATCAAATTTAATATTAGAACTACTTCTTATCTTAAATTACAAAATTTTTTGAATGAATATTGATCTTTTATATGTTTCATTCTTTTGTTATTTTGTTATTTACCTTATTTTTACTCTTAAAGGAAAAGTAGGTCTATTGTTAAAATGTCATCTTCATACTTTTCACTAATTGTAAGTACCACTGTCAACCCTTTGAGAACGGAGCAGCTTTAATCTTGGCACAGTAAACGGAATATTATTTATCTGAAATAAAATAAGTAATAATTCCCTTTTTCGAAACATGTGTTATAAATCACTGTTGTTTACAGACAGTATATTTACAGCGGTTCGGTTTGGACGCGTATACGCGTCAATCGTCCGCAAAGGGTTAAAAATATACCATTTCCCGTCGAAAATGTAGGAAAGTTGGGTCACGGAGTTAGAGTTGCCTACCGGAAACTTGTTAATAGACTTCCAGATACTAGTAGTTATTGACTGAAAATCAATCAAGAAATCTTTCTAACTAATTTACCCATAATTCAACTTGTGATAGTTAGATGCGCTACTCGTAAGGGAAAATTGGAAATAAAGGTTACACTTTGATTTTTATGATAATGTTTATCTACTTTATTTTTAAGTGGTAAACAATCTGTTGAGTTAATATTAAAACTAAATTTGTATTTCAGAAAATATTTGCAGAATAGAGATTGTAAAATTAGAGTGAAATATGAAATATTAATGTCAAAGTTACAGTTAAAATTAGTTCCAAATCCGAAAATTCTGGTTTAAAGCTTTGTGTAAAAATGTCATGGGTTGGTGGAATTAAATGATATTTAAAAATAATTTTATGTATACTTTCAGTTATTTTAATTGTATATTATTTCTTAATCCTCAGATGCCAAATCCTTATTCGAAAACTCGATAAGCTAAAATTTCCATAATTCCAAGATTGTCTCCCTTTTCTGGAAATTCGACCGTGCTCGCAGTCCAAGATAGGACGATTCGGATTCGAAGCGTATCGAAGCGCACCGTCGCGGATAAGCTTTCTTGTTTTGCTCGGCGCAAGTTCCGCCCAGAAAAATCCGCGGCACAGAATTTCCAGAAAAGGACGATGCAGCGGCAGACACGAAGAAGATGAAGAAGAAGAAGCAGCGGAAGGAAAGACCAGGGGATCGCAAGATACGCGCGTGATCATCGTGGCCACTGTTAAATTGATAGCAACTCATACACAATGAACTTCATTTATAATCGTCGACTTTAACTCGAGCTACTTTGGTTGGTTACGAAATGCCAGAAGCAAATCTCGACGTTGTCGTGTCTCTTTGCCGAACGTCAAACTCAAAATTACGATCCGAGGCATCTCCTTTCTGAGCCTTCGTTGCTCCGATTCCGCTCGTGTTTTCCCCGGGTCTGGCACCGGCTTCGTTCACCTCGTATCAATATTGTTGTTTCAAAAGATTTCGAGAGATTTTGCTTGTTGGATTCGAAAGAATGACGCAAATGCGGGGACAGGTATTTTATTTTTAACCCGCGAAAGGTGGATTATTTCGTGGACTTATATGGTGCTTAATCGCTTGATTGATTGTGTGTAAAGTTTCAAAGATACCGTCTGATAAAAACATCTCTTTTAAGATAAAATATGCAGTAGGAAGTAGAATTATAAAAGAAACAGAAATATTTTCCCAAAATATTTTTCGATTAGAAATTAATTAACACAGGTTCAATTAATTATTGTTGTTGAAACTTTGTCAAATTTATTTGACTTGAATTTAGTTCACAATTTGATACGAAATCGGTCAAATTAATCAAATAAATGATTCAATTTTGATCATATTTAGGTGGTACTTGAATTAATATAGAAGTAAATTATTTAACCAGAAATACTCGTAAGAGGTACAATGAAGTATTGAGAAAATTATAAATCAAATTTTAAATAACTTCAGTGTGGTAGTCGAAGTGTTAATGTAATATTCAATTTAGATATACGAGTAATAAAAATTAGGTTACTGGTATTAAATATTTGAATTTTTGCACGAAATAACAAGAAACTTTACCTTTATCTAATTAAACATTTTCAGCTTAAAAGGTCAGATTAAGGCAAAGGTCTAGCACTGTAATATACAGGATGAGTCGATAAGAAAATCATTATTTTTTGTTTATAAACATAAAAAATTCAGACTATAGAACGTCTCTTTTAAGAGACTCATCTAATGGCTTCAGTTCGATATGTTTTCATATCTTATATTTTCTGAAATATTAAGGTTTCTGAAACTTTATTCGAGGATTAACTCAAGAAGTCGTCTAATTTGTCTTTACATAAGCTGTGGCGTATCTTAAAAAAATATATTAATCTTGATAAAACCGAAGGCTACCTTAATATCTCCGAATGTATAAGATATAAAGAAATTCGATTGCACCATTTTCTTAAAATGTATCATAGCTTGTTAAAAATATTTAGCGATATAATTAGATAACTAGTTATTTTAGACGGTGGCTTTTATGGACTCACCCTGAGTATGAAAATCAATAAAATCGATGAGTAATGGCAAGGTCTTCTCGTTAATAAAAATTTTGTACCGTGATGATTATTATATTAAAATATTCAAACAGTTTTCTTATTTGCACACGATTAAACTGTTGACGTTTAATTTTTACATTGAAAATAGAAAACGAAATATGACTCTGTCTTTTTAAAAATTCGTTAAGAAACAAGTAAGTTTGACCCCTTTGGTAGTTCTGGTGTTAAAAAATAATTGACACCATGTACGTACAAGTTTAACACTAGAACCACCGACCTCCGATCTGCTTTTGCTGTAACCCTTTGCACTCGGAAATTCTTTTCAGATTATTTACCAGCAACTCAAAAGCACATGGTTACAAAGTAGCGAACAACATACCATTGTAGATAAGATAATGTAGCATTGGGAATAATTATTCCATTTAAATTATATTTGGAAACATGGAGAAAGAAAAATAAATTAGTTCAATCTTTTCGTGCCCCCTCGAAGGGGACAATTGGGTGGAAGGGGTTAAAATTAAATATAAAGCATGAAACATTTAAAAAATTAACATACATTTGTACAAAATTAGGTTTAGAGGATTTTTAATCTAAAATAAAACAAAAGTATAATATTAAAATACCCAGGAAAGATCAAATAGTAATTAGGCGCATTCGAATAGGACACACCAAAATCACCCATGCACATTTTGAGAAGTCAACCAACGCAATATATCACTCACAATCAACCATCTTATCCTACATTGCCCAAAATATAGTACACATCGGCAAAAGTACAAATTGAAGACAGACATCAAGGCCAACTTGAAAGATGGGAAAAACACGAGCTGATTACATTTTTAAAAGAAACTAAATTGTACAATCACATACTTTAAGAAAATTCATAGGAAAACTATCAAGCGTCGCTAATAACCTAGTAGTTGATGCGACGTTAAACGCTTATATATAAAAAAAAGTATAATTTACAAAACGAATTGGAAAACGATAAGCAAAGTTCGCAATCATAGCGATATAACTGTCAATAAAAGTAATCGTGCGATCGAATATATATATACTTCGAAATAATACAATTTACGTGAACGATTAAGTGTATCAATTTATCAACGTCTCAATCAATCTCGGCTCGGGTTTTTTTCGTAACCCGTGTGCTTTAATCAAACTATCTTGACATTAGAATAAGCAAACCCGTCAAAATGATGGATCTCGATTCACTCATTTTGAAATTGATCCTAAAACAACATTAGACGATTGCTGACAACTCTTCTGAATCTTAATTTTGTCTGCAAAAGTAAAACGAACGTCAGAGTATCTAATTGGTCTCGTAATTTATGAAATGACCGGAAGAAGAACTTTGTGCATACAGTTTTTAATTTTGTAAATTTTGAACTAGCTGATAATTTTCTGATGCTTTTTTTTTTTTGCTGTCGGAGGGGGTAATGCATTTACGCACTACCCCCAGACGGTTGCATGCAAGACCTGGGGGGTGTGTGGGACTCACCACTCCCCACGAGGAAGAGTGACCCTGTTGCCAGGGACCGTCATGGTGCTAGGACAGTTCATACCCACTAAAACCCCCTCCCCACGTGCTAGGCCGGGCCCCGGAACCCGCCGTTGAGGCACTACTTCAGTAGCCCGACCTTTTGAAAACCCTAATCCTAAGCCTTATTTAAGGAAAAAAGTTACTTTTATTTCGTTCGTTAATTTGCCACCTTCTAATATAAATAAGACTTAAATTTCACATTTTAGAATGTTCCAGTTAATTGCCTATGACACCTAAGAGTCACCACTCGAGTGCAAAGGGTTAACATAGGGAGGTTTTCTTTAGTGTTAGTTGTAGATTTAATTTAAGCAGAAGAACATTTAACACTTCTTTGTGTTATGGGGCTTAACACAGTTCACTCCTAAATTGTTAAACATTGGTCAATTTATTTGAAAACTTATATAATTTTCTATTATTTCATTAAGCTTTTAAATACTGTAATTATTAATTCTGAACATAATGCCTTCAACAAATGATTACTCCACATCTATTGATTTAAACGCGTTAGTTTACGTCAATAAAAATGTGTCCCCAAACGGGGAGGTAAGCAAAACACATTTCCAGAGATTTTATCGATAAAAGCTCGTTAAATTTTGTTTTTAATCCATAAAATACAGTTACTTCTAAACAAAGGAAAGGATATAAGAAGTTTTCTAAACAGCAGATTGTAGTTTTTACACATGTCCCATTGTTGAGAAAGAACGGTTGGAAAAAATGTGTCGATTAGCGTGAAAATTGCTTTTCGTAAACAGTACGAGTAACGAGAACTCCTGAAATTAATGTATCAAAGTTTCTAGACTTTAGAATCTAGAGATATAAATAGACCGCCGTTATCAGCTATGATGTTTTAGAAATTGATAAGAAAGTTGATATTGTAAAAGATGAAAAAGTCGTCTGGCAAAAATTTCCTCATGAAATCATACATTTTGTAATATTATACCCAAACGTTATCTGCCTTTGTATAAGTTTTCATATTTCATTCTAATCAGAATATCATCGGGTCACGATCGACCCGGGCTCTGTCGTTCGATAGTTAAGGGACAATAACTAAACACCAAGAGGTGTCGAAATGAATAAAAACCTCATTTTTCATCGCTTCTTTTCGTGTAACTCTCGATTCATCGAATAAATCATAAATTATTTGGAAGGAAAAGGGAGAAGGGCTCTCCTGACACCTGGAGACGGATTTACACTTCGCTGTATTCATTCTTTCAAATCAAAATAGTCGCTCGCTGGGTCCAATCTTGCGATATGAATATGTATCTGATCTGACCTTGTTCCCGAGTTAGAGACGTTTTTGTATTTCAATAATTCTTGTTACAAACTGAACTGGTGTACTTGATTCCACTTAGCCGGCCTACCGTCAACGCTTTCATTGTACACCAGGAATCGAAACAACACTCGAAATTTTTCAGGTATACGCTGGAACCTTCGTTATCGGTATACTGATTAATTGGACGATCGACATCCGTGCAGCGATCAACGGATCGTCTGATTATTGAGACATTGATCAACGAGGTAGTCGATTGTTATCGGAACCGTGTTGTCAAATAAATAGGAAAGACAAGTTTTCTTTGTTCTATAAATAAAGCGTCTTCAACATTTTATTCTTGTAGAATGTCATTTACCCGTAAAGTAATAGAAATCTGGGGAATTAATCAAAAACAAAATTATTGAAAACGTGTGTTTTCGAGGTATTTTCAATTTCAAAAATGTCGATAAAAAAATCTTAAAATATTTGTGAATTTGTGTTTTTTTTTGTGAAAAATGATTGTAAGGTTGAACGTGTGATAATTTATAAAAGTAAAAATGTGGTCAAATTATTTTGAAGAATACGGTTTAAAGTAAGATTGTTTGATCTTGATCAGATTGAAACTGTTATTGGGTGTTTCGAAAGTGTTGATTTTGATTCAATTTGCGAAATGTATTATTGGCAGCGGACTCGATTTACTCTGTCCCCAAGGTATCAGAATATACTTCAGCCTGTTCTAAATATCACTTTCTGTAAAGGGAGGCGAACAATTGATACAGCACACAAACGGCTGCAACTCAGAAACAAGGTCAGCTAGAACAAATGTTTGAACGAACTTGTTCTTTATACTTTTTTAGTACTCTTAAGTTATATTTGCATCTTGAGGTGGTGCATGCTTTTCAGCATTTCAAAGTTTTTTTTTTCAACCACTGAATACTCCATTGATCAATGCTTTTATAATTAACCCTTTGCACTCGAAGCATTTTTGGATACAATTAAGCCTTAATGAAACTTGGAAAATTTAAAAGTCTTAATTTGTTGTCAACTCGTTAATTTGCCATTATCTAATATAAATAAGACTTCAATTTCATATTTTAAAATATTCGAAATATTTGAATCGAGTGCAAATTTATTCACCTATTAACTGATTAGGATCACTTAATATTTTAAACATTTCTCATTTTTGTGATGAAATCAAATAATTAATATATCTATTAATTACTAAGATGTTATATTTATTTTAAAAAGTGTAGAATAATTTGTGACCACTCAAGGAGCCTCTTTGGGACCTTGGAGATAGTCCAGACCCTCGCAGGGTCACAGGACAGTAAAAACACTTTTCGATTCGGTCCACTCTGATAAGGTCACGTACCCTCGAGTGGGTCCGGACTTTTCGATTTTTAGAGAGCGTTGGTTACAATCCAGGCACTTTGGGAGACGGTTGATTAACACTTTAACTGCCACGTTGCAGCTACTAAAAATTCCATTTGATTATAGTTTTATTTTTGACAAATTTTATATTCTATTTCCACAATATTTTGTTATTTCTATTATTTATAACTTCGAGTATTTGTAGGAATATTTTAACCAAATAAATGAAAAAATTCCTAATAATATGGGTGACAGGTTTTAATGGAAATTCAAGTGTCGCCCATATGTAGGTGACGTGGCAGTCGGTGTTAAAAAAAATGAAATTTTTGCACATGGTCTTTGTGGAAACATCTTCTTCAACGTTTTATCGCCTACAAATTTAACCCATTTTTACCTCTGAATAACTTTTTCGATAATTCAGAACAGCGTCTCTTATCGAAAGACCCTTTACAATAAAAATTCGGGCACGAATCGAAAGTGACCCAGTATCGGTTCAGCCTGTCGTTGTTTTTAAACGGCTCTTTGAATGTTAAAATTGCGGACAGAATAGTAAGACTTATCTAATATTGAAATGTGTCCGGAAAAGGGTTGACGTTCCTTTATTCCCAGAATGTCGCTAATTGAAGCGGCGGATTAAAATAAAGCATTCCTTGCGTCAGACCCGATCGTTATTGGAAAATTAAGAATAATCTTCGACCGGATGATTTATGAAAAGGCTTTCAATCTTTCAATCTGCCTGCGAATGTTTATATCCGCCAGCTTTCATAAATCGTTATGCAAATTAATTGGCCGTACCGTGGAAACCAGGTTTTTCGAAAGCTCGTTAAAGCGAGGCTCTTTAAAGTATCTCGGTAACGGTAGTAAAATGTAATCATAGGTTTCAGCACGGCACAATTTATGATAAAATATTACCAGGTTTATGGTAGCTTTGAAAAAACGTGTAAAACGCGCGTGAAACATTCGTAACGGTTTGAATGTCACTGATTGTGAAATCGTAACTCGTTACGCAAATTAAAATTCGAGTGGTTTCTATTTTAATAAAGTCAGAACAATGCAAAGTCGCTCCATTTGCATAATAATATGTTGTAAAAGGCTCGTACGCACTCTTTGTTAAAAATACCATTGTTATCATCGCATGATAATAAAATGAATGAAAAGTGATTTAAAAAAGGAATTAAACAATGGTTATTATGAATCACGTTGATTTGAATTGTTCAAATGTCTACCTGTCAGATTTTCTGATAAATTTTAATGTCGTTTTAGGCAATTCTAACTTCCGTCTTTATTTTAGAATCTTTTGGATTGAAAATATTATAAAATGATGCAATTATCTTTTGAAAAATTACTAATTCCTTTTGATTTATGAATAAAAATATATCATATACAATATGATTTAAGATTTTTAAAACTTTTGATAATTACAGAAATGGTCACATTTGATGTTGCACTGTGGGTAATATATTTTTGTTTGTAAAACAAAATAAATTTATAATTTTACATGGTTTAATATCGCAACTGATTTTCAGCTTAATGAAATTTTCTCACAGAATTAATAAAAACTGAACCTCATTCCTAATAAATAAGTTGAATCACGCTAAATAAATGATATTTCACTCATGTACCGTGTCAGGTTCTGAAATACTTAAAATATGCATAATTAAAATAAAAAATTTCTCAGTTAATTTAAAATTGAAAAAGTGAGAGACAGAGAGTCGATCAGATCAGATTAGACTTATTTTTGAAAAACGAGACAAAAGTAAATCATCTTTAAGCCGTTTAACAATGAACGCCACGATATCACTTTCGTTGATGATAATAATGAATGTACATTTGTTTTTTATCTCAGAATACACCGCAAGAGCCGAAGCAGAATCGTTCGCCGCATGGGTGCCTGGGTTGACGATCGTTTCGCGGTGGAGGAGGTGGTCCCGATTAACCAGGGCCCGAGAAGAAGGAAAGCTTCGCGCATCCTGGGCCATATTTGCGATGGTGGCGGTCCAGGTGCGATTGATCAGCCATCAAGGAAGAATCGTAGGTCGTCCACGTTGTCAGCACCGTCGTCGCTGTTGCCGTTACGCCGTCAGTTCACCAGACAGCTCTACGAGTGGCCGTGTTTACCGTTGTTTAAGTCAAGGACGAACTAGGTGAATCGGTTACAGGCTGGCCGATCTGTTCTCGTGCGATTTCGCGTTCATTTTGTTTTCGATAGCTGTGTACGCGTTCGCGACCGGTAACCGGATAAAGTCTAGAGAAATTCGCCAGGGAGATTCGATGACGTTGCGTTGGCCCATCGAGGACTGCGCTTGAGTAGCCCAGTCTTCTTGCACCCGGTGGCATCATCATGGCCGAGTGGGCCAAGTTCAACGGCGAGGAAAGGCTGACCGAATCGAATGATACTATTCAGACGAAAGACGACGACAAGAACGGAGCGTCGCGCAACGATTTAAGGAACGGGGAGACGGTTCCACGCAAAAGGGACGAGGAGCTGTTGATCGAGAGGAGACGCTCTTCCGCCAACAGAACGCCTCAAGCGACCCCTCGTAAGTCGGACTGTCGAAAGAGCAGCGATACCGTGTCCGCGGAATTAAATTTGATAGTGAAGGACGCCTCGAGGCTGAGGAGGAACTCTGATCAGATAGGGATCCTCTCGGAGGAGCAGTCGAAGGCGCTGTGCGATCAGAGCTACGAGAACGACATAACGACTGAGAAATTGTTCGAGGATGAGGAAGATCGCAGC
Source organism: Anthidium xuezhongi (assembly GCA_022405125.1). NCBI lineage: Eukaryota > Metazoa > Arthropoda > Insecta > Hymenoptera > Megachilidae > Anthidium > Anthidium xuezhongi. The sequence goes on from CM039642.1 coordinate 2,183,577, forward strand.
TGTCTGGAGAGATCCTTCGACGGCTACGACGAGCCCGGTTCGAGAATACGCCAGGAAGCTAAACTGGAGTTAAAGGAACAGTTACAGAACTCCGTCAGACGCAGCTTGTACAAGGAGGACGTTCCCAGTCCGCAGAAACGCAAGAGCGTGTTCACGGAGAGGAACTCGATCTTCGGTTCCCCGACGAGGATCCTGTCGGCGAAGAAGCACTCGCCATCCGAGAAGAGCACCGAGAAGCTGGTCAACGGGAAATTGTCGCGGGAGGAGAAGCAACACCATCATGTACAGTTCAATAAGGATTCGAGGAAGCAGCAGTCGCGCGAGGACAGGCCACAACCCAGTCCTTCGATTCCTACGTCGACCACCACCAGTTCAGATGATAATTCCAGTTTGGAGCAGTTGTGCGAGGCCACGCCGCCCGACGGTGGCTGGGGCTGGGTCGTGGTAGCAGCCTCCTTCATGGTTAATCTGATAGCCGATGGAATCACCTTCTCCTTCGGCGTGATTTACGTGGAGTTCCTGAACTACTTCGGCGAGGGGAAGTCGAAGACCGCTTGGATAGGTAGCTTGTTCATGGCGATGCCGTTGTTGTCCGGTCCGGTGGCCAGCTTTCTGACGGACAGGTACGGTTGTCGAAGAGTCTCCATAGCGGGCAGCATTTTAGCCACGGCGGGTTTCGTTATAAGCTCTTACGCCAACTCGATGGAGGTTCTGGTGTTCACGTTCGGCATCCTGGCCGGCTTCGGCTTGTCCCTGTGCTTCGTGGCGGCGGTGGTGATCGTCGCCTACTACTTCGACAAGAAGAGGTCGTTCGCGACGGGCCTGTCCGTGTGCGGCAGCGGCATAGGGACGTTTATATTCGCCCCAGTGACGCAGTATTTGCTTGCCGAGTACGGTTGGCGGGGAACCACCCTGATCCTCGCCGGTTTGTTCCTGAACTTAGCCGTCTGCGGCTGCCTCATGAGAGACCTGGAATGGACCACCACCAGGGCGAAGGCGAAGACCGAGGAGAGACGCAAGAATCGCGAGAAGAAGAGAAGCAGGATACAAAGCTCCAGCGTGGACTCGTTCTACGCCAGCAATTCGTTGAACACGCTGACGATCATGGAGAATCTTCGTCTTCACGAGGAGGAGGACGGCGAGAAATTGTTCTCTAGCCTGGTGAGCCTGCCGACGTTCGTGAAGAACGGCGAGAAGGTGCCGCTGGAGGTGCTGGAACTGCTGAGCACTCGGAAAAACGTGTACAATGTGTTGCTTCAGAATTACCCGAGCCTTCTGATATCCTCGAGAAGCTTCAGTGATTCCGGGGCACTTCACGATCAGCTTAGCACACCTTCGGCGAGGTTCGTGCCCACACCGAGTCCGTTATCCGAACTTAAAGGTGAAGAGAACAAGGACAAGGTCTTGCCGAGCAGCAACGACGAGCAAACCTCTCAACAGCAAGCGGATGCCGCCTGGCGTTTGTGGTGGTTGAAAAAGATCAATCTGGATAGTTCTTTGAGAAGATCCAGCACCCTCGAGCACACTAGAAGACTACCCACCGCTTACCTGAAGGATATCAGAGTGCACAGGCACAGCCTCACGTACAGAGGCGCTATGCTGAACATAAATCGATATCGCTTAAGGGCGTCCAGTTGCCCGGATATTTATAGGAATTCGATGACCACCATAGCGAAGACGAAGCTCGTATGGTATGCCGGGCTATGGGAGTTTTGGGATCTCGTCGTCGATATGTTGGACTTTTCGCATTTTGCCGATTCCCGGTTCCTGCTGTTCGCTATCAGCAATTTCCTTTTGCACACATGGTACGACGTGCCGTACGTCTATCTCACGGACAACGCGATCGAGATGGGATTCAGCGAGACCGACGCCTCCATTTTAATATCAGTCATAGGAATTACCAACATGGGCGGTGAGGTAAAGTATCATCTTACATTGTCTTTCGATTTAACCCTTGGATCTAGTTACTTTCGATTGTAAGACGAGTGGGACGCCATTTTTCCTAGGAAAGTGTACGAGCCACTGTATCCCCCAATAATTGTCACATTCGAACTATAACAATGCAGTTTGCGTCACTTCACCGATACATCGATAATTCCAAATATCGATGTTCGGTGTTGAACGGGTTTCTCCATCGCACACTTACTTTGTTCCTTTATGTGTGCCAATATTAGTTCGCCTCACTGCTGTTTATCGTTCGACAAAGAACAGTTATTTTCACCTGCTGGATCACGAAGGCATAATTTCAAAAAGGGATGATTGAAATTTTTGAAAATAGCGATCACCTTCGCATAGGGTTCCAAAATGTAAACGTAAAAGTTTGATAAAAATAAATATATATCTGTGTACCAATGTTACATTTTTTAAAGAAGTAGTGAATTCATAAATAACTGCATATTCTACTTAAGAATGACCTAATATGTCATTATTTAATTTTCTACAATATCAAAAAATTCTTGAGTTATTAATTAATAAATACTCATATTGATATTTCTTACACTAAGACATATGTAGGTATTTAATGAGACACATTGATATCATTGGTTTTTGATAAAAAATGATTTTTGAACTGTAATTAATCAGAGGATGATACATGTAATGCCGGTTATTAGTGATCACTTTGTGATAAGTGACTATACTTATCAATCAGATCAATTAACCCTTTGCACTCGAGTGGCGCCTCTAGAGCGACACGTGTAATTTAGTAGAACATTTTAAAGTGTAAAATTTACGAGTTATTCATATTAGAAAGTAGCAAATTAATTCTTTTCTTTTAAAATAAGGCTTTTGAATTTGAAAGCATCACAGAAATGCTTCAAGTGCAAGGGGTTAACAAATTACCCCCAATTCAAATTAAATATAGAGTTAATGAACGATCAATTGATCGTATACCAGCGAATGACCATTAAGAAAAGTAAATTATGAATTTAAAGCTGATTAAATATCGCATATTTTTGATTAAATAAAAATTAGTAAGTACATAATCAGTAAATCGTCTTCGTCTATGTAAAGGGTGGCAAATTTCTTTACTTTTGTAGAGAACTCTGACAGTCACCGATGAGTTTAGCACTCAAAGAACTAATTTTTTTCCTAGGAAGAATGGCCTGGCGTTAAAGGGTTAAAGGTTAACGCGGCTGGAACTAACTTTCTCACTTTCTGCCCGTAGATTGTGTTAGAATTCTTAGAGGTTTCTGTTGCGTCAGACTAATCTTAGGTCAGTTAGTGGTGCACGTCAGTTCCTTCCACCTTCCCTAATCTCATTTGATTATAAATTCCCCTTGACCCTGGGCTTGCGTCACGCAAGGGTTGCACGAGATTAGCATAAGAATAATTCTCGGAAAAGTTATCCCTGTCGATTATCGATTCGATGGAATTAGATATACCCGGGACGTATAAAAAGATTTCAAAGGCAAACAGTATTCTATAATTTGAATTTTCTGTGAAGCATCTCTTGAGATACTTGTATACTTAAATCACAAGATTCTTAAGATACAAAAAGATATTTCATATAGTATTGCAATATTAATTTCAATTAAAACAAGTTTTGAAATTGAAATCTGCCCATCTCCCTTTACTCCTCTAATTTATCTAGTTCAATAATCCTCATTAATTTTGAATTATTAATTTTATTTCACTGTATCAGCTAGTTCAATTAATTCTAATTCCATCAATCTAAATTCCCATATTCTATACTCTATACCATTTAAAATTCAAGTTCTGTTTCTAATTTTAGATAATATTGTTAATATTAAGTCAATAATTTTAAGCCAGCAACCGTGTCAACTAATCCAAATTTTTACTATTGCCATTAATTCAAACTTCACCCATCAACCTCATTATTTTAATTGATTTGGAGTTTCAAATTTGGAATAATTGCAATTATAACGTGCTTTAAATACACAATGGCCCCTTCCAATGTGGCGGTAAACGTTTCGAATATTAATTAGTGGATGCTTTTTTTTTGCAGATTATTCTTGGTTGGGCAGGTGACAGGGCATGGGTGAACGCGTCAATCGTGTACGCAGTGTGTATGGCACTTTGCGGAGCGGTGACTGCTCTAATACCCATGGTGATCGGCAGTTACTATACCTTGTGTGCAATCTCTGGTGCCTTCGGATTATTTATTGGGGCAAATTACAGTCTCACCAGTATCATCCTTGTCGAATTGATCACATTGGAGAGATTCACGAACGCTTACGGACTTTTGCTTTTGGTTCAGGGTGTTGCCAATCTTATGGGTCCTCCACTGGCTGGTAAGAGACATTTATTTAGAAAATCAACCCCTTTGGACCTAAGTTCCCTTATTCTATTTTGTATTATTTGCAATATAATGTATTTATACAAACTATTTAAGAAATTTTTGAAATAATTTCTTAGATTTTTTAACCCCTTAACTTATGATTTTTCTAAGGGGTGTGTCAGTTAGAGCTAAATATGTACCGCTTCAATATTAAAACAAATAAAGAAAATCGAAACTTGACAAGCCTTGACTATATAAATTGCGATTAGAATTAAATTTAAAATTGAATTTTAATCAAATGTGAGGTGCGTCACGAGTGTGACACGATATTGTAAGGCAAGGAGTTAACTTATTATAAATTAAAAAATTCATGGATTCATAACACGTTTACACAGTAGGGATTTAATATTATATTGTTGAAAACCTACAGAATCTTTGCTTGTACGTGGAACTTGCACGAATTTCATAATTACAGTAAAAAATTTGTTTTCATTGCATTTTTTTTAAATGAAGGGTAATGGAGAGAAACGGGGTTTGCATAAGCACTCAATTATTGTTTCAGGGTGGCTATACGACATCACGGGCACATACGATTTATCGTTTTACCTGGCCGGTTTCTTTATTGCTTTGAGCGGAGTGCTGTTGCTGGCGATGCCTTTAATTAGCCTGTATCGAAAATGCCTGAACGGATCAAAGAGAGAAGAAACGGACAAAGATTTCTCGAGCATGAATAGTGTTTGAACGAAACGGAAAAAGAAGTTCGTGCAATCGATCTGTTTGGTTTTTTCTAAAAGAAAAATGTGTACGATCGATTCAATGGAATTTACATGTAACAACACTTCCAAAAGAAGAAAAAAAAAAAGAAACAAAAAGGAATTGCAATGTTGCTGCCGCGTAATTCATTTCAAATATTACGGCGGCCACTTTTTTTCCCGCCATCGCGTTTGAACCAGTTACGCGTTTTCAATTCAATGAGATAAATATTCGTGGTTCCTTCGTAGAGATAAGAAGATTGCGTGTTATGTGCGAAACAATAAAGCTCGACACGTGAAACGATTTACATTAAAAAAGAAAAAAGAAAACGTTCATCAAGAAATATTTTTCCGTTTTCTGTGAGTTAACGATGAAGTTTGAAGATCACCAATTAATAGCCGGTGACGATTACCGTTCGCAACAATATTGTAATAATGAGCTGCTAATCAAGAACTAATCGATTATACAGTGAGGGACAAAAGTATTCGTTCATTTAGAATATAGGAATAAAAGCAACAATATCTTCTATATTATTAAATACAACAACGAGTCAGGTGACTTATCTGGTGACTTATAGTGTCATAAATTTGAAAAACTGGTGAGAAACTGCAGGGACAAAAGTATTGGTACATTTTATTATTGAAAGCGATGCAATTACTTTAATAAGAATTTTCTAAATTAATACTTTGTAGGATAACTCTTTTGCGAAGTTACTTCATGTAATCTGTTAGACATTGATAATACTAATCTTTTCACGAAGTCAGGCTCTATATTACACCATTCTCTTTTTAACATTTCTTTTAACACTTTAATTGCCACGTCAGTCACATATGGGTGACACTTGAATTTCCATTAAAAACCGTCGCCCATATTATTAGGAATTCTTTCGTTTATTTGGTTGAAAATATTCCTGTTAGATATTTGAAATAATGAATAATAGAAATAGCAAAATATTGTGGAAACACAATATAAAGTGTATCAAAAATGAAATTTTCAGTAGCTGCAGCATGGTAGTCAAAGTGTTAATTGTTCCTTTGACATTTTCTTTCAAGTTTCGCCCATATATAAATGTTTGAATACACTTAACAATATAGAATATGTTATTTTTATTTCTAAATTCTAAGCGTACGAATACTTTTGTCCTCCACTGTAAGAACGTTCGAAGACGAACAGAACAATTTCTGATTAGCTACTGTAAAACGGAGAAGAAAAGCTTGGGGCTTGTTTTGGCGAACGGTCGAACGCATATTAATCCGCGAAACAAGTTTCCTTTACACCGAACGACGGACAATTAAGAAAAGTTTGAATCTCAGGATAATAAAAGATAAAAAAAAGCTACTAAGTTGATGAACGTTCAACTGTTGTACACGTAAGATAACGAAATTCAGATTTTGTATCTTTTCTCAACGCGTTCTTCAAAGATAAGTAAAAAAAAAAAGAAAAGAAAAAAATAATAAGGAGATGCGTTTCTTTCGGAGCAAATTGTATCGTTCGATTTCGCATAAACGTTTGACAAGTTATTTGAGAATAACGCCAAAGATATATCATTGTAAATACATGTGTCGTGTGAGGTACATCTTCAAGGTATAACATTCATAATGTATTATTAGCCATTATTATTTTCGTCGTTCTATTAACTTTGCTGGTGATTATGTCGAAACAACTAGAGGACGCGTTCACGCCTCTCGTCGCCGTGTCGTGTACGTTAATACTGTACCGTTTCTTCATGAACGCTTTGTGAACGGTCGTCCCATAAATTTGTGACATTTTTCGCACTAAAATGATGCTAAAATATACAAAGCTACGAATAAAATTTGGTGAAAACTATTTCATTTGCGTTTATGTATCGAATTAAGCAATTTAGTGTATAATAGAGAAGGTGGTCGTAGCTGAAGAGTTAAAATATTGAAGTTATCTTTTTCCACATCTTCTCATTATTATATAAATATATCTTTTAACACGAGTTAAATTCTAAACGTTTCACAACCATGGTACTTAAAAATTATTCAAGTCAAAATTCTGTAATCGAATGAAACAAGCGCTCCAGCAGAATAGACTTCCCTAGGGAAAATGGCACTATATGGTGGGAAAGTCTTATCGTTCATCTCAGTGCTTGAGAATTACTATGTATTCGTATAAGTATTCATTTAAAAGAGAACTGGTTGATTTAATAATGAAGTAAAGTGTCAAGGTATAATTCTTAGTAAGTTCCAAGTGTGAGATAAACGGGCTTCCTTGTGTCGCCATTTTTTCCAGAGAAGCTTAGCGTGCTCGATAATGAAATTAGCGTATCAGCTAACTTTGTATCAAAGAAACTGAGGAAAATGAAAAATGGCGCGAATTTATGGGACGAGCTGATATTAGTTTTCTAGATCAAGCAAAGACAAAAAAGTGAGATTAATCGAATATCAAGCTGGGGATATGCTCGATTGGTTTGTTTCGATTTTTATTTTGTTTTGTTTTTTCTTTTCCTCCATTGAGTTTCATCATTTTCAGCTCATGTGCGTTTGTGCATGCAAGGTTTTAAGGACATGTATGTAAATAAGCGTATATGTATATGTATGTACACATATACGTGTCGGCTGTATGTATATATGTATACACGTATGTATAGCTTTCTGTGATGACGAACTTGAATTTTACGAAGTTTTTCGAGCTACAAAATAGATTAAATATCCTCCGTTCCCATAGCGTGTGCGTGCGTGCGTGTACACATTTACACACCGATCGATCGATTCACAATTTTGATTTGCACCGCTATCACAATTTTTCATCTCGGATAACACGAAGCAATACGATTATACAGCGTGACGACATCGTACAGGGACATTGTTGACTATGAGTTTTTCCTATTATCGTTTTCCTCTCTCGAGCAACGTAACGTTATTTATTAACAATAAAAACTACGATTTTTCAATTGTTAACGCGAACAGTTCATACGACGTTTATATAATTATAGATTAAAACGTACGAAATTCCTCGAAGCGATACAATTTTCTAGGACCTTACGTGCATTTAACCCTTGACCACCATGGTTTAGTGGTATTTTTAATAATATAAACAGCGCTCTTTTGTAATTTTTATTTTTCTGTTAAATCGTTTCTTGCATAAAAGAAGATAGGGTTTCGATCCTCCATGGTGCTTGAGGGTTAAACGAACATCTTTTCGGGTTTTTACTTAGACTACACGTACGACTATATGAGGCCTTCTTGCAAGAAAATTGAATACTTGAAGAATTTTCTTCCAAACGAGTAAGCAATTCCATTTTTCCAAATAACGTTGTTAATGTTACCGTTTACCCTCGAGTCTTAATGTACGCGTTACGACTAAAGTCATGAATTGTAACAAACTAACCTTGGCATTGATTAACAAAGGTGGTAATAATTTGTAGTAAACGAAAATCGCTACTTGTTTCAATAACAAAGCTGGTAATTATTTGAAGTAAATGAAAAGTCGCTACTTAGTCCAATAATAGTATAACGATACAGTAAGATAAATGAAGAACCGTTGTTAAAATTGAATCGAAACAGAATCATTATTTTTTGACAAAGGAAACGTTATTCTGACATTTTTGTTGCAGTTATTTGTTCGAACAGGGGAAGATAAGCACAGGACTTTTCATTTATCTCAAACTTTATTCGCTTTTGTTGATTGATGTCAAGACGAATTTCGCTCTTTAGTCCTAAAACACGGATCTCATCCGTTACGTTTTTACCAGTTGGTAATTAAATTCCTTTGATTGTGGTGCAATAAACTTGTTCTACACTGCGTGTGCTCGCGTTATGGTAGCGTGATTATGCATACGCGGCCTTACAGGCGTCTACGAAACGTATAAAACAATATTTTATTATGAAAACAAAACAAAAGAAAAAAAAGAAACTGCATTTCAAATATACAAGATCGAGTCGCGACGGCCAACTTTGGCCGGAGACTCTCGTCGAGTAGTATAAGTAGTAGTTAAGGGCGAGGTGTAGGATGACAAATTTTGTAAGAAGAATTAGTGAGAACTTCTGGTTATGAACCTAAGCAACCATACATAAAAATGTACAAACTTTTACACACTTTCAAGAGCAGCGGGACTTGTGCGTTCCATTTATTTATTTTCTTGCTTCAGCGCGTGGGGGTGATACAAATATAATCAGAATATTCAAGTATTACACTTTAAGCTTGCAGTTAGACTAACTATATTTCCATAAAAATTTGATTGCTAATTAAACTATTTACTTGAATGGCTTTTAATATCTAGAAGTCGTTATGAGTGTGTTACTGCAGAGTTAACTAATCATTTTTTTATAAAATTTATGTAATATTTTTATATGCTAGAGCTTTCTTTAAAATCGATTGTCTACTATTTTAATAGTGTTTACAATAGAAATTCTCGAATGACGATTAATAATAAAAGATTTTCTTATTTCAAATAAAATTTTATAAAGGAAATTATTTTATTTATGTTTGGATATTAAGTTCGTTTCCGTTGCAGTGGACTGTATTAATGGTTTAATTAACTGTATTTGTTATTTGAATACCACGAATACATTTTAATTATAATTCTTAACAAAAACTTGATATCATATGACAATCGATTCGTAGATTGTTTATCAATAAAAACATTTATAATATCTAGTATATGATGAAATATAATGTTAATTACGAAACATATGATTATTCAATTTTTAAACTAAAGCCTTCGTTATACCGCCCTTCGATATTTTTCTTTGTTTTTCTTCGTTCGAAAATTGTATTCAAATTCCCAATCGAGAAAGCTTCTTAATTAAAGACAGTATCCAAAGAAATAGTCTAAAACTTGTAAAATTAAAGTAAAATTCAGAGGGTCAAGTAATCAGATTTTTGCACAAAATATTTTTTGTATCTTAGAAAAATAACAAAAAATTTGAGCAAATATCACTTTTTGTGGTTTGGTTTAGTAACCCCTCTTTGGATAACGAAGGCCCCAGCAGTCTCCCTTAAATTTTTAAATTAGCACGCGTTTCGATATAATTAATTGAAAATCTATGCAATCTTACGCTATATTTTCAAATTTTTAAACATTGCAAGGTAAACTGGTTCGCACCTATCGATTTCAAAAATAATGACTGTGGGGCAATCTAAATTTGGAAATCCAAAGAATGGTTAGTTAATAATTAGAACGTTCTCACTGTTTCTTTGCTAATAAGATATGCTACCACCTATTGTTGATAACCTCGAAACAATCGCTTGAACGTTTGAAAGTGGCTTAAAGTCTGTACAGAGACAAGAAAAAAGAAACAAAATGAAAATTGAGTTCACGGCATGATGCGAGTTAAGAGTTTCTTTCAAACTGTTAAACAGGGAGATTCAAGCAAAACCAGTCTTTTAGTTTCGTATAAAATATATAGAGAACTGAAGAGGCATATTACAACAGTTGCTTGCTATGTGGTCCAAAAATATGAACGATCCTTGGGATCGTTCGTACCGTGGACTCTCGTGAGCGGTTTTTCAATTAAGTATATATAACTTGTGGTGAAATAATAATCATTTTCTTCTTCTCCTCAGCAACGTCGGTGGAGGAGTTCGTTACAAGAGGGAGCTATGGCACAGTAATGACGTTGTGAGATATTAACCCATTAATTCCTGGATGTTGAGAATATATTATTCTTATTTATTAATCTTTCTTGTCTTGCCAACCCTTATTGTGCTGTAAATGTACACATTTTTTATATTAAGTTCTGTTTGGTTGTAATGAAAATTTAGTTTGATATAATTATTTTATTATGAAATTTACATTTCTCAGTTTCAAGAAATTCAATTTTGTTTTAACAAAACAAAATTAATTCATCTTATTTTTATTCTTTTATATAAAGTTCTTGTATTTTATCGAATATTTATGACTTATATATTTCATCTTTAATGAAATTATCAAACACATTGTCTTTGTTTAATTTTTGACGAATATTTTCTTATTATTTATTCAATTTCAAGATGGAAAGTCGTGTAATGAAGGGTTAATAAATATGCGGGCGAATAAGTGGCAGTTAAGATAAATGTTTATTTATAACACTATAATTATAATAAATATATTATTTATTTAACATAAAAGACGTAGTGAAGTATTGCTTATATTCAACTTTGGGTATTAATGGGTTAATTTTTTACTTTGTTTTATTTCCATTATTCAAATTCTCTATTGTCCATTAGTTTAAATATTCTCAAAGAATGAAATCTTTTTGTTCACAGATTTACGTATCCAATTTCAATTGAAATATCATTACATTTTTCTAAGTTTAGGTCACAATTTTGCCCATGCTTCCCCTATTAAGACTTCTATTAAAAGTAGTATTTATATAAAAATGAAGTAATTCATTCTTAACTCGTGAGACCAGTTTATCAGTCAAGGGTTAAGACTACTATTTTTTTATTTACATTTATTATAAGGTAGAATATCCAAGAAATATTTTATTTTTTAATTTAACTTTCTATATTCTTAAGTCTGAAGATTGGATTAGTAAAACAGGTTTACAAAATATTTTATTTACTTTACACGTAATATTTTCTTTTTATAAATTAACACTAGGTTTAAGGACATTCCTTTAAAGAAACAACTTATTTTTATACACTATTAACTTATAAATTAAACTGTGTGATATTACATATTTATATAAAATTGATAATATCTAATATTACACAAGCTTTGTAATTCTACAGTTTCTGAAATTTTTTTGTAAAATTTCAAATCTGTCAAAATGAGTCCCATGAACCTAGTGTTAAAGCACCACCACAGGGGTGCAAGAATAATTAAAAATCTCATTTTAGTGACATAGTATCCACCTGTATTGGACTCCTCTATTACAATGTGCAGTCAACCCCTCTTTAACACGGTTAAAACCTTCACATGCAAATTAAAAGAAATTCAATGCGACCAAAGAACAACATTTGCGTAAGCTTAACACAGAACATGATATTTATAAATTGCTATTATTATAATAAAATAACAAACTAGTAATTAAAATTGATAATGAATAATTAAATAAGAAATTAAATGATAATTTGGCTGTTCTGTAGAGTATTAACCCTTTGCATTTGGAGAGCATAATCAAAAAATTATAGTTGTGATTTATTATAAAATTTGGTGATGCATTTTACTGGCAGCAAATATAAAAATGATTCGTCGATGTAAAAGTAAAACACGTCCAACGGTATGCAAATCATTTTTACAAGATTTTGCAATTTTTCTGATTCAATGGGAATAATATAAACACTTCTTTTAAATTTCTTTAATTTTGTTTAATTTTTACAAAATATGAAAATCTTGGAATCAGAGACAGTAAAGCTTTTGAAATACAAAAATTCTGTTTTAAATTAGTTAATTCTCATATAAGTGAAATTTGAATTTGAAAATTTGAACATTAGAAATACTAAACTTGATAAAACGACGTGTTCCAGACTTCTTATTTTATATCACAGAATTTATCAAGGTGCTTTTACCAAAATATGAGCTGATTTTTATCAAGGTATAATTTGTGTTTTATTCCATATTTATTTTCAGTCTAAAAAACCATCGATAAATCTTGCTGTAAAACCACCAATTAATTATAAAGGGTGAAATAAGAAAAGAAACATACTAAGTTATCTAAGACATTTTTATATGCCAGGGGTTAATATTTACGTCCCGTGTTAAGCGAAACTTTGTTAGAAATAGTTGAAAAACTGTGATAGAAATACTCGTGCCATACGAGGGTCGTTCGTCTTATTTTGTGCAAGAATTTCAGATAAAATGCTGAAAAGTGGCATTTATTAAAAAAGCTCGCAAAGATAATTTTGCTCAATAATTTCTTTTTCGATATAAAAAGAAACATAAAAATGCGCGACCCTCGAATCATTAAATTGTGCTATAGCAAACCGTGTTGTAGAAGGGCTGTCCCAACTTTTGTACCGCGTGTCGTCGAAACCGTATTTTTAGACTACCGTGTTGCAAAAGGGTTGAGTATAGTTATATAAGATAATATTATTATTCGTTTAAAAAATTACGATCAGTAGTTCCTTTTAGTTTTTATAGAATTATTATTATTATTTTTAGTTCATTGATAAACACGATATGCGTGATACGATGTAATAAGAAGATTGATAATAAAAGCAGTTTATTTTTTTTCTTCCTTTTTTTTTTAATGTCTGTGTTGAAATGTGTTTTGTGTTACGTGATAATAATGTTTTTTGTTGTTGTTCCGGTTTGATCAGAAATAATTTACTGCGCACGATTGTCCAGCTAAAAGAATGGTTTTGCCACGATTACAGGCAAGCTGTTCCATTGTAAATGGAGTACGGAGACTTATGTTAAGACTCCTTTTTAGACTTTATTAGAAAACAATCCATTTTTGAATTATATGCATGCGTATATATGCACACGTTTACACACACGATACAGACACACACATACACATACAAACACACGGATACATTTACGTATAAACGTATATACTATTCACACGTACAAAAACTATAAGGATCTTATTTCAAATAAATTAAAATAAAAATTAAAATTACAACTATAAATTATCTGTTTTATTCTTTCAAGGTCCTGACACCATACACGTATGAATTTTTGCAGATTAATCAAGCAACGAGTTGGTGAGGAAACAATGTTAAAATTGTTAACAAGAAATATTTAATAGGGACACATTTTTATTGACGTGAAATAACGTATTTGGCAACCGTACGGGAAGGAAGCTGAACTTTTAAAGTTGTATAATAAACGATTCAAAGCTATTAACATGGATATCGTTCTAATTTTATCATTTTCAATGCTTTCATACGATTGTGTACAGCATTTTATTAATTTAAGATGTTTTTTAAGCTGTAAAAAATTAATAACTTTGGGGAATACTCTGCTACTATTATAAGTGCTCAAAAATCACTTCTGTAGTTCTTAAATGAAGGTATTTCGTTTATCTAAACTATCAGAAATTATACACGAGTTCTTCCAGTCTCATAATCAAGTAGGAATTGAATTAATAAACCTTTTTAAGGAATTTAATTAAGAAAATTTCAAAATGACACATTTTTCATTTAAAAAGCCCGGCATTTTTAACGATGTTTCGGATTTCTCAGTCGGTAATTGTTGATCAGTTTCAGCACTTTGTTCGGAGATGGCGCCAGGGGTAAAAAATATAATTTTTTAAAAAATTGTAAAAATAATAAAAAATAGAGCTTGTACGGTGACAAATTGATACTTTTATGATAATATAAAATTTCCCCTTCCTTCAGTTCAAATTTGGTGATCCTAGAACATCATTTAAGTATATAAATCGATATAAACCTGCGGTTGATTACGAGACTCGAAGACTACATTTCAGAGCCTTTATTTATTATTTTCTTGCTTTATCGCGATTGTTAACTAATTAGAAACGTTCATGGTACTAGAAAGCTGCATTTATTCAATAAACGACATGATTCATACATTCAGCTTTACAATAGTTATTATATTATTTATAACTAACGTTTACAATTGTAATTTTGCGAGATTCCTGTGGAGGGAGTGGGAGGTCCGATCGGCCGACTAGTGTTCACTCTCTCGCACATTGAGAGAGTGAGAGGTGAGATTGGTGGACTAGTGTTCACTCTCTCGCACATTGTGGGAGTGAGAGGTCCGAATGGCGGACTAGTGTTCACTCTCTCGCACATTGGTGTTGTGCGCAGGCGCGAGTTTGGCGTAGAGGGAGTGAGAGACTAGATGCTCGGTGCTCTCACTCGCACATTGAGAGAGTGAGAGGTGAGATTGGCGGACTAGTGTTCTCTCTCTCGCACACTGAAAGAGTGAGAGGTGAGATTGGCGGACGAGTGTTCTCTCCCTCTTACGCATTAGCATACTGCGTTGGCTTGGTGCGAGTGAGAGGGGTGACGCTCTCGCGGAGTCTTTCCTCTCGCTGGTGCATCGGCGTACCTGGCGCGGGCTGTGATGTATAATTTTTAATCGTTGCGTTACAATAATTAATAGTATGAGTTATTCGAGGTACAGACTATTGTAGATCGGTTTTTCGTGTTCGAAAATGTAAAATTTGATACCAGATTGTAGACGGTGTTTTTAGACATGACTTTTATCTTTATGTATCAATAATTTCTCAATAATTGTGAAAATAACATTTTTCTCATTTTGATACGAGATGGACAACAGCTGCGTCATGTTGAAAATGACAATAGTTCCGCGGTCCATTAGCTCGCAGAACTATTGCCGAAAACAGAGCCGCCATGTTGGAAATGACAATAGTTCCGCGGTCCATCAGCTCGTAGAACTATTGTCGCGGAAGGAGTGAGAGGTCCGACACGCGGACTAGTGTTCTCTCCCTCGCACATTGAGGGAGTGAGAGGTCCGACACGCGGACTAGTGTTCTCTCCCTCGCACATTGAGGGAGTGAGAGGTCCGATCGACGGACGAGTGTTCTCTCCCTCTTATGCATTTGCGTACTGCGTAGGCTTGGTGCGAGTGAGAGAGGTGACGCTCTCGCGGCGTCTTTCCTCTCGCTGGTGCATCGGCGTACCTGGCGCGGGCTGTGATGTATAATTTTTAATCGTTGCGTTACAATAATTAATAGTATGAGTTATTCGAGGTACAGACTATTGTAGATCGGTTTTTCGTGTTCGAAAATGTAAAATTTGATACCAGATTGTAGACGGTGTTTTTAGACATGACTTTTATCTTTATGTATCAATAATTTCTCAATAATTGTGAAAATAACATTTTTCTCATTTTGATACGAGATGGACAACAGCTGCGTCATGTTGAAAATGACAATAGTTCCGCGGTCCATTAGCTCGCAGAACTATTGCCGAAAACAGAGCCGCCATGTTGGAAATGACAATAGTTCCGCGGTCCATCAGCTCGTAGAACTATTGTCGCGGAAGGAGTGAGAGGTCCGACACGCGGACTAGTGTTCTCTCCCTCGCACATTGAGGGAGTGAGAGGTCCGACACGCGGACTAGTGTTCTCTCCCTCGCACATTGAGGGAGTGAGAGGTCCGATCGACGGACGAGTGTTCTCTCCCTCTTATGCATTAGCATACTGCGTTGGCTTGGTGCGAGTGAGAGGGGTGACGCTCTCGCGGAGTCTTTCCTCTCGCTGGTGCATCGGCGTACCTGGCGCGGGCTGTGATGTATAATTTTTAATCGTTGCGTTACAATAATTAATAGTATGAGTTATTCGAGGTACAGACTATTGTAGATCGGTTTTTCGTGTTCGAAAATGTAAAATTTGATACCAGATTGTAGACGGTGTTTTTAGACATGACTTTTATCTTTATGTATCAATAATTTCTCAATAATTGTGAAAATAACATTTTTCTCATTTTGATACGAGATGGACAACAGCTGCGTCATGTTGAAAATGACAATAGTTCCGCGGTCCATTAGCTCGCAGAACTATTGCCGAAAACAGAGCCGCCATGTTGGAAATGACAATAGTTCCGCGGTCCATCAGCTCGTAGAACTTTTGTCGCGGAAGGAGTGAGAGGTCCGACACGCGGACTAGTGTTCTCTCCCTCGCACATTGAGGGAGTGAGAGGTCCGATACGCGGACTAGTGTTCTCTCCCTCGCACATTGAGGGAGTGAGAGGTCCGACACGCGGACTAGTGTTCTCTCCCTCGCACATTGAGGGAGTGAGAGGTCCGATCGACGGACGAGTGTTCTCTCCCTCTTACGCATTAGCATACTGCGTTGGCTTGGTGCGAGTGAGAGGGGTGACGCTCTCGCGGAGTCTTTCCTCTCGCTGGTTCATCGTCGTACCTGGCGCGGGCTGTGATGTATAATTTTTAATTGTTGCGTTACAATAATTAATAGTATGAGTTATTCGAGGTTCAGACTATTGTAGATCGGTTTTTCGTGTTCGAAAATGTAAAATTTGATACCAAATTAGCCAGTGCTTCTACGTTTTCTATTATTCATTAATGGTCGGGTAGTTACGTTCATCCCTTTTGTGTGAGGTTATGACTAAGTCCCTGTAATTTTATGTACAAGCTGCCTTAGTTTAATGATACATAACTAGATAAATACAATTTTGCAAACTCGAGATCCTTGGTTTCTGAGTCTAGTTTCATGTTACCAGTAAACAATGGGAAGGATTTATCTACTGAGAGTAAACATAATCCATCAAATTCAAACCTGATTGAAAATGATCAATTTTGTTATATCGTATGTAAGTATAAAGTATTATAATTTTATTCAAGTAGTTAATAATAACGTATTTTGCTGTGTTACAGATGAGAAGATGTATTCGTTATACATTTCTACGCCACATAAGCTGCACATTAACATCATTAAATCAACGGGAAACTCTCTGGCAGATTCTCAGATATCAGTTTTCGGTAATTTTTGGAATTGGACACTACTAAAATTTCAAGAAATGGCACGAAGAATACTTCCTGTCACATCATGTTCTCCTAATACAAATCTGCAAACTTGAGATCCTTGGTTTCTGAGTCTAATTTCATTTTACCAATAAACAATGGAAAGGATTTATCTACGGAGAGTAAACTGTTCTTCAATAGTTATACTGAATATATAAGTACATATGTAATTGTAGAATGTCTTTATTTCATAAGAATATTGTACTGCGCTTAAGCTATATCTTAAATAATTATAAAAATATGTTGTATGTAAAAATACTGATATGTAAGTTTTACAATTTGTAATTATAAGTGCGTTAAAGTTAAGAATCTAATATTTAAGTAAGTTTTACAGTTAGTAGTTATAAGTGCTTTAGAATTGTGAATGTAATATTTAAGCAAATTTTACAATTTGTAATTATAAGTGCATTAAAGTTAAGAATGTAATATTTAAGTAAGTTTTACAGTTAGTAGTTATAAGTGCGTTAGAATTGTGAATGTAATATTTAAGCAAATTTTACAATTTGTAATTATAAGTGCATTAAAATTAAGAATGTAATATTTAAGTAAGTTTTACAGTTAGTAGTTATAAGTACTTTAGAATTGTGAATGTAATATTTAAGCAAATTTTACAATTTGTAATTATAAGTGCATTAAAGTTAAGAATGTAATATTTAAGTAAGTTTTACAGTTAGTAGTTATAAGTGCGTTAGAATTGTGAATGTAATATTTAAGCAAATTTTACAATTTGTAATTATAAGTGCATTAAAATTAAGAATGTAATATTTAAGTAAGTTTTACAGTTAGTAGTTATAAGTACTTTAGAATTGTGAATGTAATATTTAAGCAAATTTTACAATTTGTAATTATAAGTGCATTAAAGTTAAGAATGTAATATTTAAGTAAGTTTTACAGTTAGTAGTTATAAGTGCGTTAGAATTGTGAATGTAATATTTAAGCAAATTTTACAATTTGTAATTATAAGTGCATTAAAGTTAAGAATGTAATATTTAAGTAAGTTTTACAGTTAGTAGTTATAAGTGCGTTAGAATTGTGAATGTAATATTTAAGTAAATTTTACAATTTGTAATTATAAGTGCGTTAAAGTTAAGAATCTAATATTTAAGTAAGTTTTACAGTTAGTAGTTATAAGTGCGTTAGAATTAACAATGTAACATTTATGTAACATGTATAATTGAAAGAATTTTCAATAAACATAGAGTTAAACTAAAGCAATTGTTTATTCATTTATATACCTAACTCCCTTATCCAGCCCTTACAAAATTGCACTTAAAAAGCAAGAAATAATGTAGAAAAACATTCCACAGAAGTTTCGAAATACAAAAGTAGAAAAAGAAACGAAAAATTTCGGTTTGATACAGAGAAGAACAAAATTCGGTACAAACGGTTTCCAGGAATTCCTGGAATTCGACGTCACTAAAATTCTGGGAAGTGGCACGAAGAATACCTCTTGGTACATCATGTTCTCCTGATACAATTTCGGGATCCGAAATTCGGTGAATTTAAATTTTATAGTCTTCGATTTGCTATTGTTAATTTACATTATTTTCTGAAATTATTTATGGGATAAGGATATCAAGAGAGATTTATTTAAATAAATAAACGAGTTCTGGGTTATTTTTGAAAATCTGCATTTATTCAATAAACTAAATGATTTATTATACATTAAGCTTTAGAATAGTTATTAAATTATTTACAACTAACGTTTACAATTGTAATTTTGCACACTATCTATACAACTTTAATTTATAATCGGATTTGTTATAGAATTGATACAACAGGTATCTAAGTTCCGATTATTAATTAAATCCTTGGTTTCTGAGTCCAAGTTCCCGGAAATTCCTGGAATTCGACGTCACGTAAATTCCGAGAAATGACACGAAGAATACCTCCTGGCACATCATGTTCTCCTGATACAATTTCGGGATGCGAAATTCGGTGAATTTAAATTTTATAGTCTTCGATTTGCTATTGTTAATTTTCATTATTTTCTGAAATTATTTATTGGATAAGGATATCAAGAGAGGTTTATTTAAATAAATAAACGAGTTCTGGGTTATTTTTGAAAATCTGCATTTATCCAATAAACTAAATGGTTTATTATACATTGAGCTTTAGAATAGTTATTAAAATAGTTATAAAATTTGTTTAATTTTTACAATAGATTGAAAACAGGTCCAAATAATTTAATAACTATTCTAAAGTTGTAAATAATTTAATATTTAAAGTTGTAAATAATTTAATAACTATTCTAAAGCTCAATGTATAATAAATCATTTAGTTTATTGAATAAATGCAGATTTTCAAAAATAACCCAGAACTCGTTTATTTATTTAAATAAACCTCTCTTGATATCCTTATCCCATAAATAATTTCAGAAAATAATGAAAATTAACAATAGCAAATCGAAGACTATAAAATTTAAATTCACCGAATTTCGGATCCCGAAATTGTATTAGGAGAATATGATGTGCCAGGAGGTATCCTTCGTGCCACTTCCCAGAATTTTAGTGACGTCGAATTCCAGGAATTTCCGGGAACTTGGACTCAGAAACCAAGGATTTAATTAATAATCGGAACTTAGATACCTGTTGTATCAATTCTATAACAAATCCGATTATAAATTAAAGTTGTATAGATAGTGCGCAAAATTCCAATTGTAAACGTTAGTTGTAAATAATTTAATAACTATTCTAAAGCTCAAATGTATAATAAATCATTTAGTTTATTGAATAAATGCAGATTTTCAAAAATAACCCAGAACTCGTTTATTTATTTAAATAAACCTCTCTTGATATCCTTATCCCATAAATAATTTCAGAAAATAATGAAAATTAACAATAGCAAATCGAAGACTATAAAATTTAAATTCACCGAATTTCGGATCCCGAAATTGTATTAGGAGAATATGATGTGCCAGGAGGTATTCTTCGTGCCACTTCCCAGAATTTTAGTGACGTCGAATTCCAGGAATTTCCGGGAACTTGGACTCAGAAACCAAGGATTTAATTAATAATCGGAACTTAGATACCTGTTGTATCAATTCTATAACAAATCCGATTATAAATTAAAGTTGTATAGATAGTGCGCAAAATTCCAATTGTAAACGTTAGTTGTAAATAATTTAATAACTATTCTAAAGCTCAATGTATAATAAATCATTTAGTTTATTGAATAAATGCAGATTTTCAAAAATAACCCAGAACTCGTTTATTTATTTAAATAAACCTCTCTTGATATCCTTATCCCATAAATAATTTCAGAAAATAATGAAAATTAACAATAGCAAATCGAAGACTATAAAATTTAAATTCACCGAATTTCGGATCCCGAAATTGTATTAGGAGAATATGATGTGCCAGGAGGTATTCTTCGTGCCACTTCCCAGAATTTTAGTGACGTCGAATTCCAGGAATTTCCGGGAACTTGGACTCAGAAACCAAGGATTTAATTAATAATCGGAACTTAGATACCTGTTGTATCAATTCTATAACAAATCCGATTATAAATTAAAGTTGTATAGATAGTGCGCAAAATTCCAATTGTAAACGTTAGTTGTAAATAATTTAATAACTATTCTAAAGCTCAATGTATAATAAATCATTTAGTTTATTGAATAAATGCAGATTTTCAAAAATAACCCAGAACTCGTTTATTTATTTAAATAAACCTCTCTTGATATCCTTATCCCATAAATAATTTCAGAAAATAATGAAAATTAACAATAGCAAATCGAAGACTATAAAATTTAAATTCACCGAATTTCGGATCCCGAAATTGTATCAGGAGAACATGATGTGCCAGGAGGTATTCTTCGTGCCACTTCCCAGAATTTTAGTGACGTCGAATTCCAGGAATTTCCGGGAACTTGGACTCAGAAACCAAGGATTTAATTAATAATCGGAACTTAGATACCTGTTGTATCAATTCTATAACAAATCCGATTATAAATTAAAGTTGTATAGATAGTGCGCAAAATTCCAATTGTAAACGTTAGTTGTAAATAATTTAATAACTATTCTAAAGCTCAATGTATAATAAATCATTTAGTTTATTGAATAAATGCAGATTTTCAAAAATAACCCAGAACTCGTTTATTTATTTAAATAAATCTCTCTTGATATCCTTATCCCATAAATAATTTCAGAAAATAATGAAAATTAACAATAGCAAATCGAAGACTATAAAATTTAAATTCACCGAATTTCGGATCCCGAAATTGTATTAGGAGAATATGATGTGCCAGGAGGTATTCTTCGTGCCACTTCCCAGAATTTTAGTGACGTCGAATTCCAGGAATTTCCGGGAACTTGGACTCAGAAACCAAGGATTTAATTAATAATCGGAACTTAGATACCTGTTGTATCAATTCTATAACAAATCCGATTATAAATTAAAGTTGTATAGATAGTGCGCAAAATTACAATTGTAAACGTTAGTTGTAAATAATTTAATAACTATTCTAAAGCTCAATGTATAATAAATCATTTAGTTTATTGAATAAATGCAGATTTTCAAAAATAACCCAGAACTCGTTTATTTATTTAAATAAATCTCTCTTGATATCCTTATCCCATAAATAATTTCAGAAAATAATGAAAATTAACAATAGCAAATCGAAGACTATAAAATTTAAATTCACCGAATTTCGGATCCCGAAATTGTATCAGGAGAACATGATGTGCCAGGAGGTATTCTTCGTGCCACTTCCCAGAATTTTAGTGACGTCGAATTCCAGGAATTTCCGGGAACTTGGACTCAGAAACCAAGGATTTAATTAATAATCGGAACTTAGATACCTGTTGTATCAATTCTATAACAAATCCGATTATAAATTAAAGTTGTATAGATAGTGCGCAAAATTACAATTGTAAACGTTAGTTGTAAATAATTTAATAACTATTCTAAAGCTCAATGTATAATAAATCATTTAGTTTATTGAATAAATGCAGATTTTCAAAAATAACCCAGAACTCGTTTATTTATTTAAATAAACCTCTCTTGATATCCTTATCCCATAAATAATTTCAGAAAATAATGAAAATTAACAATAGCAAATCGAAGACTATAAAATTTAAATTCACAGAATTTCGGATCCCGAAATTGTATCAGGAGAACATGATGTGCCAGGAGGTATTCTTCGTGCCACTTCCCAGAATTTTAGTGACGTCGAATTCCAGGAATTTCCGGGAACTTGGACTCAGAAACCAAGGATTTAATTAATAATCGGAACTTAGATACCTGTTGTATCAATTCTATAACAAATCCGATTATAAATTAAAGTTGTATAGATAGTGCGCAAAATTACAATTGTAAACGTTAGTTGTAAATAATTTAATAACTATTCTAAAGCTCAATGTATAATAAATCATTTAGTTTATTGAATAAATGCAGATTTTCAAAAATAACCCAGAACTCGTTTATTTATTTAAATAAACCTCTCTTGATATCCTTATCCCATAAATAATTTCAGAAAATAATGAAAATTAACAATAGCAAATCGAAGACTATAAAATTTAAATTCACCGAATTTCGGATCCCGAAATTGTATTAGGAGAATATGATGTGCCAGGAGGTATTCTTCGTGCCACTTCCCAGAATTTTAGTGACGTCGAATTCCAGGAATTTCCGGGAACTTGGACTCAGAAACCAAGGATTTAATTAATAATCGGAACTTAGATACCTGTTGTATCAATTCTATAACAAATCCGATTATAAATTAAAGTTGTATAGATAGTGCGCAAAATTCCAATTGTAAACGTTAGTTGTAAATAATTTAATAACTATTCTAAAGCTCAATGTATAATAAATCATTTAGTTTATTGAATAAATGCAGATTTTCAAAAATAACCCAGAACTCGTTTATTTATTTAAATAAACCTCTCTTGATATCCTTATCCCATAAATAATTTCAGAAAATAATGAAAATTAACAATAGCAAATCGAAGACTATAAAATTTAAATTCACCGAATTTCGGATCCCGAAATTGTATTAGGAGAATATGATGTGCCAGGAGGTATTCTTCGTGCCACTTCCCAGAATTTTAGTGACGTCGAATTCCAGGAATTTCCGGGAACTTGGACTCAGAAACCAAGGATTTAATTAATAATCGGAACTTAGATACCTGTTGTATCAATTCTATAACAAATCCGATTATAAATTAAAGTTGTATAGATAGAGCGCAAAATTACAATTGTAAACGTTAGTTGTAAATAATTTAATAACTATTCTAAAGCTCAATGTATAATAAATCATTTAGTTTATTGAATAAATGCAGATTTTCAAAAATAACCCAGAACTCGTTTATTTATTTAAATAAACCTCTCTTGATATCCTTATCCCATAAATAATTTCAGAAAATAATGAAAATTAACAATAGCAAATCGAAGACTATAAAATTTAAATTCACCGAATTTCGGATCCCGAAATTGTATTAGGAGAATATGATGTGCCAGGAGGTATCCTTCGTGCCACTTCCCAGAATTTTAGTGACGTCGAATTCCAGGAATTTCCGGGAACTTGGACTCAGAAACCAAGGATTTAATTAATAATCGGAACTTAGATACCTGTTGTATCAATTCTATAACAAATCCGATTATAAATTAAAGTTGTATAGATAGTGCGCAAAATTCCAATTGTAAACGTTAGTTGTAAATAATTTAATAACTATTCTAAAGCTCAAATGTATAATAAATCATTTAGTTTATTGAATAAATGCAGATTTTCAAAAATAACCCAGAACTCGTTTATTTATTTAAATAAACCTCTCTTGATATCCTTATCCCATAAATAATTTCAGAAAATAATGAAAATTAACAATAGCAAATCGAAGACTATAAAATTTAAATTCACCGAATTTCGGATCCCGAAATTGTATTAGGAGAATATGATGTGCCAGGAGGTATTCTTCGTGCCACTTCCCAGAATTTTAGTGACGTCGAATTCCAGGAATTTCCGGGAACTTGGACTCAGAAACCAAGGATTTAATTAATAATCGGAACTTAGATACCTGTTGTATCAATTCTATAACAAATCCGATTATAAATTAAAGTTGTATAGATAGTGCGCAAAATTCCAATTGTAAACGTTAGTTGTAAATAATTTAATAACTATTCTAAAGCTCAATGTATAATAAATCATTTAGTTTATTGAATAAATGCAGATTTTCAAAAATAACCCAGAACTCGTTTATTTATTTAAATAAATCTCTCTTGATATCCTTATCCCATAAATAATTTCAGAAAATAATGAAAATTAGCAATAGCAAATCGAAGACTATAAAATTTAAATTCACCGAATTTCGGATCCCGAAATTGTATTAGGAGAATATGATGTGCCAGGAGGTATCCTTCGTGCCACTTCCCAGAATTTTAGTGACGTCGAATTCCAGGAATTTCCGGGAACTTGGACTCAGAAACCAAGGATTTAATTAATAATCGGAACTTAGATACCTGTTGTATCAATTCTATAACAAATCCGATTATAAATTAAAGTTGTATAGATAGAGCGCAAAATTACAATTGTAAACGTTAGTTGTAAATAATTTAATAACTATTCTAAAGCTCAATGTATAATAAATCATTTAGTTTATTGAATAAATGCAGATTTTCAAAAATAACCCAGAACTCGTTTATTTATTTAAATAAATCTCTCTTGATATCCTTATCCCATAAATAATTTCAGAAAATAATGAAAATTAGCAATAGCAAATCGAAGACTATAAAATTTAAATTCACCGAATTTCGGATCCCGAAATTGTATCAGGAGAACATGATGTGCCAGGAGGTATTCTTCGTATCACTTCCCAGAATTTTAGTGACGTCGAATTCCAGGAATTCCTGGAAATCGAATTTTGTTCTTCTCTGTATCAAACCGATATTTTTCGTTTCTTTTTCTACTTTTGTATTTCGAAACTTCGGTGCAATGTTTTTCTACATTATTTCTTGCTTTTTAAGTGAAATTTTGTAAGGGCTGGATAAGGGAGTTAGGTTTATAAATGAATAAACAATTGCTTTAGTTTAACTCTATGTTTATTGAAAATTCTTTCAATTATACATGTTACATAAATGTTACATTGTTAATTCTAACGCACTTATAACTACTAACTGTAAAACTTACTTAAATATTAGATTCTTAACTTTAACGCACTTATAATTACATATTGTAAAATTTACTTAAATATTACATTCACAATTCTAAAGCACTTATAACTACTAACTGTAAAACTTACTTAAATATTAGATTCTTAACTTTAACGCACTTATAATTACATATTGTAAAATTTACTTAAATATTACATTCACAATTCTAAAGCACTTATAACTACTAACTGTAAAACTTACTTAAATATTAGATTCTTAACTTTAACGCACTTATAATTACAAATTGTAAAATTTACTTAAATATTACATTCACAATTCTAAAGCACTTATAACTACTAACTGTAAAACTTACTTAAATATTAGATTCTTAACTTTAACGCACTTATAATTACAAATTGTAAAACTTACATATCAGTATTTTTACATACAACATATTTTTATAATTATTTAAGATATAGCTTAAGCGCAGTACAATATTCTTATGAAATAAAGACATTCTACAATTACATATGTACTTATATATTCAGTATAACTATTGAAGAACAGTTTACTCTCCGTAGATAAATCCTTTCCATTGTTTATTGGTAAAATGAAATTAGACTCAGAAACCAAGGATCTCAAGTTTGCAGATTTGTATTAGGAGAACATGATGTGACAGGAAGTATTCTTTGTGTCATTTCTTGAAATTTTAGTAGTGTCCAATTCCAAAAATTACCGAACACTGATATCTGAGAAACTGCCAGAAAGTTTCCCGTTGATTTGATGATGTTAATGTGCAGCTTATGTGGTGTAGAAATGTATAACGAATACATCTTCTAATCTGCAACACAGCAAAATACGTTATTATTAACTACTTGAATAAAATTATAATACTTTATACTTACATACGATATAACAAAATTGATCATTTTCAATCAGGTTTGAATTTCATGGATTATGGTTACTCTCAGTAGATAAATCCTTCCCATTGTTTACTGGTAACATGAAACTAGACTCAGAAACCAAGGATCTCGAGTTTGCAAAATTGTATTTATCTAGTTATGCATCATTAAACTAAGGCAGCTTGTACATAAAATTACAGGGACTTAGTCATAACCTCACACAAAAGGGATGAACGTAACTACCCGACCATTAATGAATAATAGAAAACGTAGAAGCACTGGCTAATTTGGTATCGAATTTTACATTTTCGAACACGAAAAACCGATCTATAATAGTCTGAACCTCGAATAACTCATACTATTAATTATTGTAACGCAACGATTAAAAGACTCCGCGAGAGCATCACCCCTCTCACTCGCACCAAGTCAATGCAGTATGCTAATGCGTAAGAGGAAGAGCAATACTCGGCCGCCGATCGGACCTCCCACTCCCTCCACAGCAATCTCGCAAAATTACAATTGTAAACGTTAGTTATAAATAATATAATAACTATTGTAAAGCTGAATGTATGAATCATGTAGTTTATTGAATAAATGCAGCTTTTTAGTACCATGAACGTTTCTAATTAATTAACAATCGCGATAAAGCAAGAAAATAATAAATAAAGGCTCTGAAATGTATTCTTCGAGTCTCGTAATCAAGCGCAGGTTTATATCGATTTATATACTTAAATGATGTTCTAGGATCACCAAATTTGAACTAAAGGAAGGGGAAACTTTATATTATCATAAAAGTATCAATTTGTCACCGTACAAGCTCTATTTTTTATTATTTTTACAATTTTTAAAATAATTATATTTTTTACCTCTAGCGCCATCTCTTCGAAAAGTGCTGAAACTGCTCAAAAATTGACAGGAATCTGCCGTACCTACAATGATTATTTTTTAAGAAAATAATTTTTTGCTGTTTTCGCGTGTTTGAAGCATCTAATCGCTTCTATTTTACACTAATTATCGATTCCAATTGTCCGATTAATCCTAGAAGCCCGAAATATTGAAATATTAAAGATTAAATCGCACATTGAGTGAGTGAGAGGTGAGATTGGCGGACTAGTGTTCACTCTCTCGCACATTGGTGTTGTGCGCAGGCGCGAGTTTGGCGTAGAGAGAGTGAGAGACTAGATGCTCGGACCTCTCACTCCCACAATGTGCGAGAGAGTGAACACTAGTCCGCCAATCTCACCTCTCACTCTCTCAATGTGCGATTTAATCTTTAATATTTCAATATTTCGGGCTTCTAGGATTAATCGGACAATTGGAATCGATAATTAGTGTAAAATAGAAGCGATTAGATG
The DNA here is from genome assembly GCA_022405125.1 of Anthidium xuezhongi. Lineage (NCBI taxonomy): Eukaryota > Metazoa > Arthropoda > Insecta > Hymenoptera > Megachilidae > Anthidium > Anthidium xuezhongi. The sequence goes on from CM039642.1 coordinate 2,211,278, forward strand.
CTTCAAACACGCGAAAACAGCAAAAAATTATTTTCTTAAAAAATAATCATTGTAGGTACGGCAGATTCCTGTCAATTTTTGAGCAGTTTCAGCACTTTTCGAAGAGATGGCGCTAGAGGTAAAAATTTAAAAATATTTTTTAATTTTTAATTATTTATGCAAAATACAACGATTTTAATGAAAAAAATCATTAAATATAAACAATTTAAGTATTTTTTATCATTTAGTTCTTGCAAAATGAAGAAAATACAACGGGGAGTATATATTTCTCTTAATATAACAGTGCTATAAAAATGGTATATTTAACATTTGTTTCAGTATTTTAATCTCAACAAATTTCAATTAATTATGGTCAATTATAATTCCTAATGGTAATTACAAGTTATATCCTTCCATTTCTTATTCTGTTAAGGCTTGACGTGTTCGAGGGTTTGTGCCATTTCGATATTAATTTCACTGCAATTTCGATGCAGTCTCCTGTAATACACAAATTTTCTTAAAATTAGCATTAAAAACCCTAATCATTTAGGTGTTCTAACTGATGAATACCTCTACACTATAATTACAAAATTTTTATTTCAAAATTCGTACCTATCTCTTCTATTGGATAAAGTTTCCTCGACAATGTACCGTCCTCAGTTGCTCTTTAAAACAATTGAAAAATAAAGCTTGAACGATATTAAATTCATTATTTTATAATAATACAATGTTTTATCTTTCTACAATTCAAATTCGATGACCCCAGGACTGTATTTAATTATACAAATTGCTTTACCTCTTCATGCCGCTCATATACCTTCGCTACAAACTCTACAACATAATATTATAATTATGTAATTATATTAAAATATTATAATTATTATAATTATGCAAATTTTGTTACAATTATTATAATTTTATGGTTTGACAATGAATAATTGTTATGCCTACAAACTATTATTTTATTTTAGTTCATTTTAATGTATTTTATAATTATTAATTCTTTAATTATTTATTAATTAAATTGTTCTCATTTCTTATACATTTCTTGTTTAACTTATTGAACTTACAAAGCAATAATTAATGCTAAAAAGCTTAATTATAATTGTAAATACGAAACTAGATACGGTATTAATAGATTTTAAAATTGCATAATTTTATTGTACACTGCTATTGCACATTTTAATTAAAGTACTTAAACGGCTAGTAATATAGATCACTGTATTATTAAATGTATTGGAACATAAGGTGTTATACATATAATAATAAAAATAAGATTAATTATAATATTCCATGATTTGTATACCATTAGTATTGACATTTGACATATGAAACATATTATATTATAGTATTGACCTGTCACCTTCGTCCAGTTGTATCAAATATAGATGATTCTAAAGAAATTTTTTATAGATGAATAGAGATCTTTTCATTAGATTATACATATTTCAGACAGTGCTTTCCAATTTTGATTTCAATTTGAAATGATCAAACCTTGTGTAAGACGATCGATGGTCCCTAGAAGATGTGTTACATGAATTCGTGTTAGATAAAACGAGAATTAGATTCCAAGCATTAACAATACTGTATTAATTTCTTATACCTAATAGTAATTAATTAAACAGTAATTAATCCTTCATCTACAAAGTCTGCTATTTTGATTTGTCAGAGCAAAAGTATATGTGCCGCAAATTATTGCAAAACGTTTACAATATAATTTGAATGTTCTTTACAAAAAATTAAATTGCACAATTCGTATTTTATTACAGTATTAGGATTGTTTAACCCTAACCCTCGCCCGCAATCCTGTACGCTAAAATCCGTTCCTCCACTCGAATTTGTCGCATATTTTTATTTCAAAGTGAATGATCTCACCGACGTTTATTGCGATTCATCGTCAACCTGGACCAAAGGCCGAAAGATCCGTGAATTATCTCGGCAGGCCGCCTATAATTAAACCGTGATTGGATTCTGATGGCTTGGCCGATGATAAATCGGTACGACGCGATTGTCCGATGATTCTCAGGGTGGTGGGCGAGGTTGGGGGGGCCGAGGACAGTGCCTCCTCCGATGTGTTTCCACTGTATATCATCTCGGGCTGAGCGTCTGTCTGGACTTTTGCAAGGGGTCACGGGTCAGCCGTTTCGAACATAATCATTCGGGCACGCCACTCAGTAGCACCGTGGATTCCTCGCGATTTATAGAATTAACCAGTCACTCCGCGGAACTTTAAGTGTTTGCCTACCTCTTCCGGCTCTGGCTCGAAATAATTACGAAGGATTATGGTCGATTCCACGTTCAACGTCACGGACGTTCTTGGGATTTCGTTGCTGTCGCACCTCTGCTTCAGCTTGATGCTGTTGGTCTTCTTGGTACCGCTACTGCTACTCGTTTATCCGGGTAATTATCGACTAACGAAGGATAAACTTCAGACTCTGTCGTTTTAACATTTTGGATAATTTCGGCAACGTTTAGTCGAAAAGTGCTCGAGTATGGTCTTATTAGCTCGGTATAGAGGGTGCGCATTCAATTACTAGAAGAAATACAAAAAAATATTGTCAGAAGCATGTTCTTTTAGATATGCAACGGTGTAATTATCGCTTGTATTATTTCTTTTATGAAAATGTATGTAGATACAATGATATACGTTACAACGTTACAAAAGCAATTAATTATAGGCAACTCCTGTTCAACATGGCACTATTATAATATGGTTCGAGGATTAGAAAAATTTAAAGTCTCCTTGTAACACGGCATTCTTATAATACACTTTTGCTCTGATAAATCAAAATAGAAGACTTTGTAGATGAAGGATTAATTACAGTTTAATTATTTACTGTTAGGTATAAGAAGGAATTAATATATCTGATTCTCGTTTCACCTAATACGAATTTATGTAACACAGATCATCTTAATCGAGGTTTAATCATTTTAAATTGAAGTCACTGTCTGAAATATGTATAATCTAATGAAAAAATCTTCGCCTATAAAAAATTTTTTTGAGAGACATCTATGTTTATACATGTGTTTGACACGACTGGACGAAGGTGACAGGTCTTTGTTACACAATATGTTTCATATGTCAGATGTCAATACTAATGGATTTTGCAATTTATTTGGTTGGAAAGAACACGCAAATCGTATTATCGTAGTTTTGCGATAATATAGTAGTTTGCGACGCGTCTCTATAATTATGATTCTTTTAATTATACTTTCCTGTTGTACCTTTTTTCGCTCTGCTTTCTTGCAATTGTATACTCTTGAATACAAAAAAGGCTATATTTATACTCGAACAAGATACGCATTACTCGATAAGTAATTAAATCTAGTCATGCTCGTAAGGAATAAGTCGAATTCTGGTCGGAACAAGATGATTACGCTACGTTAATTGTCATTTACATATAGTCGATAAAATGCAGCATACCTAAAATACTATTGGTAATTTAGAATATTAAAGTATTTAAAAACTAGTAACATTATAGAAATTCATGAACAAATAGTAATGTTAGAACATTGCAACTCGATTCGCAATAGAATAAAACTCCGATTTGCAAAAGTTTTTTTTAGCAAGTGTTTCATTGGCCGCAATCTTTGTTAGAATATATCAAAATTTTTAAATAAATCATTTGATCTACTCATTTGTACGGTTACTTCTGCGGTTTTATGTCAATTTCTCGAATATTACGAAAGCACAAAATGTGTCATGAAATTACAGGTTTTAATGCCATGTTGTAGATTCGAAACACCAAGAGCGAACGTAATTTGGAATATTCCAAAGCGGATGTAAAAGACAAAATTTCGTGAAACGTGGTTACATCGTGAATATGTTGGTTAGAAATTAGATTTGTTACTACCGCAAGTCAATTTTAAGATCTAAAATTAATGTTAATACGTTGTCATTTTGATGTCCGATTAGATTATAAGAAAAACTGATCTTATCATCCACCCGTTTTCTATTTTTACAAATTGGAAACAAGTTATAATACTGCTATTGAAAATTTCCCTAACGAAATTGGTACACTGCATCATTTTCAATTAGGTCAATTACCGAGAGTTTAAAAAATAGAAGTTTATTAGTTTCTTTATAATACACAGTTTTAATTGTTGTTTGTTGAACAAATTGGTAATCTAAATACGCTGCATTTCCTCTACTTATAAGATAAACCCTATAGAACGTCTCTAGTGTCTCATTAACACAAAAAAGATATATCAGCCACTGAGTATAAGATAGGGCCTGGTGGGCTGAATCCGCACCCACTCTTCTTGAACCATTAATGAGTAAAATAAATAAATTTATTCTGTGTAGTAGAAGGAAACTTAAATTGTAATTAGAAATAATTTTCATGGAACATAAAAAAAATTAATTATAACTTGCTCAAAATTGTATAAAACAAACACTTAAATTCTTGGATGGGACTTGCGATAATAATTAAGTCGATGAGCTTTTGTAAAATGATGATACGAATAAAATATCACAAATTTTTTACATGTGTTTTGATACGCGCAAAAGGTCATGAAATTAGCTCGTTGTTCTTGTTACACTTTGCGTTGATTAATCTTTCATGCAAACCGTGAATACACGAGTTTTGAAATCTTATCGCGCATGTTTATCGAGTAATATTTTAATAGTATGTTATGAGGTTTATTTAAATGTTTCTTCGAAGCAAATGTTATGTAAACTTTCGAGTCTAACCGCATTAATCGATTAATTTAACACTTTGATTGCCACGTCACCCATACATGGGTGACACTTGAATTTCCATTAAAAACCAACGCCCATATCATTAGGAATCCCTTAATTTATTTGGTTGAAAATTTTCCCATTGGATATTAGAAATAATAAAATATTGTATAAATAGAATATAAAATTTGTCAAAAATAAAATTACTAACAAGTGGAATTTTTAGTAGCTGCAACGTGGCAGTCAAAGTGTTAAATCTAATGTAATATCAGACCGACGTAATATTTATTTATCTTTATTCTTTTGGATTATATTTAAGAAAATAGTCGATGTATGCTCTTGGATTTGGTACATGTTCCTTTTTCAATCTTGACTTACTTAATATTTTACTCAGATTTTTATTTTCATAATACAGCGTTGAAATTCTATTTCAAGTTTTAAATGTACTTACGTGTGTCATTCAAAATAATATCTCCAATTTTAAATTTCGTAAAATCTTGTTTTTTTCCTAAAAATTTGGAGCAACAATTCCTGTAAATTGTTTTGAAATTTAAGGATTGCAGCTTGACAAATTAAATCATCATGTTTAATTATAGAAAATTACTATTGCACTATATTTATTATTCCTTTGTTTCAAAGTTTAGTCATCGAATATATTTTTTTGTCTAATTAAAAGTGAAGCTTCGATAAATGTTATGGGTCACTGGTAACCCAGTGGTAATCAACGTGTTAACATTTTTGTAAGACACAGAAATTACAAACTTGTTCTGAGGTTAATGGGACTGAATTCTGTTACTTCTGTACTTTATCTGGCATTCTTTTGAAGAGTACAACGCTTCGTGGTACACTGTTAGTCGATTTGATAGTAAACAATGAAATTATTTCAATGTGGTAGTTGATAGTATTTGATTGAAACTGTGCTTCTCTGAAATCGTTCTATATAAGCATGATTTTCTCTTCCGAGTATCGGAGTAATTATCATCGTTACACATTGCACTTTGGATACATAAAGCGTGATACTGTTCAACGAAGCACTTGGGAATTATTTGAAATATGTATAAATAAGGAGATAATTAAAGGAGGCAATTATTTTTTTTTACTGAAATTTGTAACTTAAAATTAATCCTGTATGGTATTGAATTGCAAATATGTAACATATTTTTTATTTTGAATTCTATCTGTTGCATTTAATAAATGGTGTAATATAATTAGTTTAATATGAAAGGTACATTTACCCAGACAAATATTCCTGAATGAAATCGATATTTTAAAAACGTCTGATAAGTACATCCCCTTAACACGTTGACTGTCATGGTGATCACAGGTGGCCGGCGTCTTAAACTTTGAATAATTGAATAATTAACAAAAGAAAAGGTCAAATAAATTTGGAATATTGCTAAAATTAGGCTAATAATGTAAAGCATTCATTTGAATGGTTACATTTTCAAATTAATCGATAGAAATCATAATTAGAATTTAAGTGTGTCTTACCACACACGTCTGTTTTCACTGTGCCAGTCTTCTTGCATACATATAATATTTTTAATTCGATAAGGGTTAAATGATGCATGTATTTCAATTTTATCATATTTCTTTTTCAAGTACTAGCATGGCTAAGGAAATTATGGATAAGTTTCGTGAAATGGAAGTACCCGAACCTTGTGGTCGTGGAAGAGAACAGCATCCGCACCATTCTGGACCAATTTAGGAATCACGTAGGTGGAGATAAATGATTAATTTCGATGATAATCGTGTTCCAATTCATATTATGAATTTATATACCGTGTCTTCTTAAATTCAGGGGATTTATACTTTGCTGATTCAAGGCCGTTCGATCGCGGAGAACATTCGAGCCCACTTAATTCACCTGACATCGTCCAGAAGATTCCTTCGGGCTGGATTGTCCACCAGATGGGGTCTTTACGTGTGGAAGGACCTTGATTATTTCTCCGTAGATAATCACTTGTTAAATTCACCGTGCTCGTTCAGAGGTCGGCCTATCACAGAGTCCAACATTCAGGTCGGTTCGAATGCCTTTTATTTACAAAGTTTTCTTATGTCTTCAAAAATAACGTCGAATAATAGATATTCAAATGGCAAATTTTACTGGATCACCCTGTATAAAACATCTTAAAGACACCGATTGAAGATACAAATTTATAAAATTAATACAACAAAGTGGGACATTCCATTATATTATGATCTAATGATTTTAATAAAAGATTTCTTTTTGTTTTTATCAAAACGCTCGCTGTTAAAGGGTTAACCCTTTCCACTCGATTGTCCCCTCTGAGGGGACATAAAAAGAATGCAGGTGATTTTTAAGAGAAATATAACTAACTTATTTCTCTCGTGCTAAGTTTCCTTCCAAATATAATTTAAATAGAATAATTATTCCTAATATTACGGTATGGTGTTCACTACTTCATAATTAAGTATTTTTGAGTTGCTGGTAAATAATCTGAACGAAATTTCCGAGTGCAAAGGGTTAAAACCTATGCTCCAACGTTTTGTTACACCAGTGACCTTTGACCCTTAATTGACCTTTAAACGAGGCGTTCTTCGATCGAAATAGCACGCAAGATTGTCGTTGAGATCAGGCAGATCTATAATGTGGTTATTCGCAACAGATTCATGTATTTTAGGACTACGTGAGCGATCTGACCTCGAAATTCTTCCCGTCGGGACAACCGCCGTGGCAAGTGCACGTGATTAACTGTTTCCTTCGGGGAGAAGAGTACCAAGTCTGTCTGGTGAGGGTCCATCATCTGCTTCTTCGTCAAGAACACCTCGCGCTGGCCGATTTCCTCCCTTTGAGATACTCCAGCGACGGCTGGACGTGCCAGGAGCCGGAATCACCGTTCACGAACCTCTACGCCGAGCCTTCCGCCCTTCCGAAACTCTATCAGAAGCTCACGGAGAGCTTCAGTAATTACTGGAACGAGTTTCTCTACAACAACGACCCAAACGAGAGGCCAGAGATCCTGAAGAAGCAGATCGGTATTTTTCAGTGCGCAAAAATCGGTGTAATAGTTCTAGTTTCTTCGCTGAAAGAGTTGACGAGGTACAGAACAAAGTTCTTCGATCGTGGTTGATACTTTTGGCAATAATTGAAACGTGCTAGTTGACAAATACACGATAGCTGAGTGTTTAACCCCTTGCCCTATGATTTTTCTAATGGGTGTATCGGTTAGAGTTAAATATATATCACTTCAAAGAAAATCGAAATATTACGTATACTTCACACTTGATAAGCTTTGATTGTATGTATAAACTGTAATTAGAATTTTTTAAATTGGATTTTAATTAAAGTATAAAGGATAGGTGCGTTACGAGTGTGACATGATTGTAGGCTAAGGGGTTAATAGGGTCGAGGGCTCATTTTATTTCTCGAATGAGGGCACGAAGACGATGAAAAAAGTTATTTTAGATTTTTGGAATTATAGTCCCAAAAGGATTGCAATTATTTGAAATTGATAAAAATTAGAGACATCACGTTTTGCGACCATTTGCCCCAGCTCGAAATATATATATTTTAATAGAAATATTTCTATACATTTTTAAGAATTTTAAAAGTTCCAAAAATTGTATACTTATAAGTTCTTAAATTCCTAAATTTATAGTTATGAGAAATTATTAAATTTCTAAAAGGATAATTTTTGGAAATTTCCAAATTCCTAAAGATGCAACGGGGTTAACACGTTGACCGTCACAGTGAAAACTGGAAGTGTGTGGTAAGACACACTGAAATTTTAATTAATAAGGATTCTACCGATTGATTTTCAAATTCAACCATTCGAACTGGTATTTTGCATTTTACCTTTTCTTTTATTAATTATTCGATTATACAAAATTTGAGGCGCTGGCCACCATGGCAGTCAACGTGTTAAAGATATATTTATAGGCTTCCATCTAAAAGTATAGTATACTTTGTGCACAAATCTTCATTTTTCGAGGACGTATATATACGTTTTTCGAAGGGTTAATAAAAATTTCGAAAAGAAATTTCAATCATATACGCCCCAACAACTTCATCGAAATATGCACTATATTAATTCTTTTCTTCGTTTCAGACCGTATAAAAAACGCGAAGGGCCCAGAATCTGGGACGTTATTCCGATCTTCCAACGAGAAGCCAACAAACGAAACTTCGGGCCCATGGTGTTCCTACGAGCTCTCTTGAGATCCATGAACCCTCTGGAAGCGATATACGACGCTGTATGTTGGTTCTGGTACCTGGCGGTCACGTTGACATTAAAAACGCCGATACTGCTGTTACGAGAGCTCCGGGCCCTGAAATCGCGCCACAAGCACTACTACCCGGACACCCTGACGTCCATGTTGTGGTACTACGTGCCCCTGATATTTCAGGCGAGCGTGGAGATTCTGTCCATCACGTGGATAGCCATCAAAGCACCAAAAACGATCCTGGAGGAGCTGTTCCTGAAGCATCCCCAGGCGAATCGTCTTCAGACCACCTCACCCTGCGGTCGAAAGGTCGTTGCATGGTCGGAGGAGGTTGAATTCGAGGTTCTCAGGAAGATCTCCAGCATGACCGGCGCCACGGAGGCTGAAATCCTGTTGGCAGCCACGGTCGACGCTCTGAAGGAGTACTTCCGCCATTCAGGAGTCAGGATACCCGACGACGTGCTCGCGACTGGCAAGTTCATCAGTCAAAGAGCGGTGTTCGTGCAAAATCACGAAGCCAGGGGTATCCTGTGCCTCGCTCTGCCCACCAGGACTCCGCTGTTCGAGGACGATCTGGTTGAAATCTTACAGGTTCGTATCTTCATGCAAGATGGCCCATCACTTTTCCATTTATGAGCTGAATATATTTTGCACATTTTATTGTTGGAGACCGGGGTTGGCGAAATGATGGTACAACACTGGTACTTTAACGTAACTCTATTTTAACTCGAGCGGCGACGAGCGTACTTCTCGAACCGTGGTTATAAACAATAAGGCTTCTTTTCGTATTTTGTTGTATTTATGTGAGGAAAATAGAAAGAGAGGATATGGAAGAGTCTGGGGAAGGGAAGGACAAAGGTTGTAGGTGACTAATTGTCGAAACAGGATGAATGTGAGAATGACTGATTGTTTGTGGAAGATACAGGAGATAGGGAGTAGATGGGATGACTATTGGTATGACTAGGCCGAAGAAGATATCCAATATTATAATTTACATTCATTTTTTGATGTAACGTAAGGTGTAACGTGCAAAACGATAGGTGAAGATTTAAATCCAACATTCTAATATTAATCATGGAATTACGAACGAACTGTTGTTATTGCATTCGACCCAATTTTCTCGATTTCACGATTTATTACCTCTCTCTTATCACCAACAATTATTAACGCTGCACCCTCTCTGAATTATTCGCTCCGCAGATCCAGCAATCTTTTTCTCGCTTGCTCGATCTATTTATATATTTCCTCGTGTTTTGATAATAACCGTCGAACAATAATATCGTCCACTGTTAAAATATCGTATTAGTACGGTGCCGTTGAAAGAATGCATAATTATCTTTCCAGGTCATTCAGAAGAACGTACGAGAGGCGAGGTCGAAGCAGAGCGCAATGTACGCTATAACGGCAGCGGAGGCGTCTTTCGGATTAATTTCTTCTTGTTTGCCGTCATTGTTGCTCAAAGTGATGCTAAATCAACTAACAAGGAGGTATTCCCTTTCTTTGACACACGTCGACGGAGACTTGCCGGTGGAGGGTGTCGATGCCGTGATGTACTGGAGACCGCCTCAAGGCAACTGTAGTAAATAATCCCTTTTCGTTTCTTACTTGGAATTTTTTATTTCAACGACACGTTAAAAATTCTTAAATTATGCTATGTTTACTTGAATTCTATCTTTACTCTTCTTCGTAGGCTTTATCTTCAATGCTAATTAAAACGCACCGCGTGTCTATTACTTTCTTTTAGATATGTCGATAACTCTACATAGGTACGGAAACGGCGTACGCTTGGGTGTGATGGGTGACGCGTTAATTGGCCCCGAACACTCCATCATAACGAGGACCTTTCCGAAAAGCGTGGAGAATCTCGCGAGCGTGGTCGGTGTGCCCAGAACTCCTAGCAGAAATTCGACACCGAGCCCGGCCAGTCCCAGCACATCTCCAGGACATTAATGCACGAGGACTATACAAGAACCAGTAAGGATCGAATTTATGTTAATATTGTTATTCAGAACAATATTATTGCCAAAAGTATCAACCACGATCGAAGAACTTTGTTATAAATATTATAAAATATTATTTAACAAAAGTGCGTCCTCGATTCCAATTAGTTCGAATAATTCGATATTTCAAATTCTGAGTTAGAGTAGTTAAGGATTAATTCGATTCTAAAAAATCTATAAGACATCGATGATTCGCACGGTTTATGATATTAAGGTAAAAAACGAGGTGCATGCATACATGTTATTGAACGTTGCACGATATTGCGTTACCGATAAGTGGATACACTTTATCGTTCTTCAGTCTCCCTCGTTCTTTTTTCACTTTTTTATACACTTGTAACTTCATATTAGAAACTAATTAATTTTATTTATCGTGCATCTCTGACGTTATCTGTGGTAACATGATTTATATTTCAGGTCACGTGACCGGCTCCTGGGAAGATAAACGAAAACATTCTTTATTTTTTTATTTTTCAAAGAGATTTCACGAAATACCGGCTCGTGGAAAGAGATTCGATCGGATATCGAGATATCGCGAGCCACTGTAGATTTATTTAATCGTGCCAGACGATATTTATAAATATTTACGCGATATTCGCCTCGTACGTTACATTTTTATTTTATTTTCTACTTTTTTAGAAAAGAACGAATGAAAATTTATAACCGTTTGTTAATCTTGCGCTCCGTCCTTTTCTCTTACGTTTTAATTAAATGATATTGTGTTTTATGAAAAAAAAAAAGAACATTTTAATTGCGACCTGATATTATAATATATTGTATGTATATATTTATATAAATATAAATGTTCGTATCTATTTATACATACATTATTTAACATTTCTTTGCAATAATGCGCGGTACATTATAAAGATCAAGAAACTAATACAATTCGTTACATTGATTAACATTTTAGGATTTACAAGTAATACGAGTACATGAAATATAACTTCTTTTTTTTTTTACTCTTACATTTAATCGAATAAGCTTATAAATGTTTCATAATTATATTACGTGAAAGTTCGTTTCACGAAACAATCAAAACTGATTTTTTCTCTTTCTTTTTTTTTCTTTTTTTAATGAACAATTTAACATTAAGGAAGTTAATGTGACAATATGATTGCCATTGTTGACTAGTTTATATTTGGAAGCATATTATATGTATCCCTCATATAATAGTTGCTCGTATAATTATTTATATACATAGTTTTTCCTTTCCTTTTAATCAAACGTTATACAAAATTAAATTTCTCTGATAAGGTTTAATTAAACGTATCGAAAATAATGCTTTCTTTTATTGACACGTTCGTAATAAAGGAGTATTAAGTACAGACGTAAATAATGAAAAAAAAAACATATTTGAGTAAAATATTGATTATTCGATAATTCTACCTATTTTATTTCTGCTATGAAAATTGTCGTTTAAACGTTTCGAAAAAGCTGTAAATAGGTATCCAAAAGTTGGATTAATTTGTTACTATTCAATTACAATATATGGATATACAGGGTGAGTAAATAAAAACTACCATCTGAAATAGCTTGTTATCAAAAAGTGTATGAAACTTTAGGTACTTAATCAAAGGAATATATATTGATTTTTCGATGTCTCACATTTGCTAAGATATTAAGAAGATTTTGGTACTTTTTTAATACGTTGGCTGCCATGTCGAAGAAATTTAATTAACCAGTATTTTTATTATCAATGAATATTACCTATTATTTTTACGATATACCATTGTTTCCTGGTTGTAAACAAATTTTTATCGAAACTGAAGTGTTGTGGCAATTGGTGTTGATTGAACACTTCAAGTACTTGGTAGTTTTTATTGACTCATCCTGTATGTGTATAACAAGATAACATTGAACTTCGAAAATTTGTATTAATACGGCTAAACGTTCGCTAATACTTATCATCTAGATGCACCCGCTGAATTTTGACATTTTATTTACGTTTCATTTTTCGAAAAGAAAAAAGGAAACGATGCAATCACAGCTGGGACGTTTCGTTACAACGATGCAGAAAAACGATCGTGCATCATTTCCCTTATCATGGCAGACTTTTGATTACTCGATTTGCTACTTACGTTGGATGATATAAGGCAAAAGTTTAGAAAGTGTACCAAATCTTTAAATCAGCTTCGAGACCATTCATTTTTCATTTAATTCAGTTAAAATCCTTTTTATTGAATTTTTAGGTGAATAAAAAAATTAAATTACAGCTACGGACTTTCAATTGAAAATAAAATAAATGAAGAATGAAGCTTAAACTAACGTAAACAATATTTCAACATCGTTTTTATCAGCAACACAAGCAGACGTATTATTTGAATTAAAGAAATTAATTCACAAATCTACCAATCTCGGAAGAACGAAAGAGTAGAAAATTACTACGTTACATTGAATAAATGAAAAAAGATTGTAATGAATATAAAAATACGACCAGGATTAAACGAAAAGTGAATTATCTTGAAGCTAATTTAAATATTTATCCAATCAGCATCGAATCTTTCAGTAAACATTACGATCAAGTACCAAAGTCTGAATCCCTGTTTCGATTAACACTTTCGCTAATTACGTGAATTGAATCATTTTTTAATATCAGCTAAGTTTATAAATAGTCAAATGTGATAATATGATTCACTAAATACATACTGTATTTTCATAATTAATAACTGGTACGATAATATAAAATATGGATATATATATGTTGTACATATATAATCGAACTAAACTACCTTAAATAACTGTTGAATAAGAAATTCGCTTAATTCAATCTTTACTAGTTCAAAATTAAAAGCTATCGACGACGACACATAATTTTTGGTTTCGAAGAAAATTATAGATTATTTTAATGAAATTCGTACAAGATATAGGTATGTTTGTTCTGTTCAACGCTTATACCGAATATTAATCGAAAAATATAGTATATCTCGAAAGATAAAATGATATTTCTACTCTGCTGCGGTAAATTTATTGAAATCAATTGTTTTCTAAAAAAAGGTAGGAACAAGATGAGATATTTCGTTTGTCTTGTAAACGAATTGACGTTTGCATGTGCAAAAAATGTTCGATTATTCTGGATAATAATTTTCGCTTACCTTTTCACCGTACAAGGAACGCAAGCCCCTACGTCTGAATTTAAATAATACAAGCTATTAACGCGTGTGCATTCATTGTACATTACGATTGTTCTATAAATGCTATTATCACTGTACAGAAAAATATAACTGTATCAACCCTGTATAATCAGAAAGAAAGTAATCGTTTCAAGATTAAGCTAAATGTTTCCTCGAAACATAGAGAAACTAATATGATAATTACTAAGCGAGAAAAAAAAGGAACAACTTAAACATCCTAATTATAATTTTCATACTTTCTACCTATTTCCGTAACAATAACAAGGAAATAAGAATTAATTAACCAACAATTTTACTATTTCTTTGTTACAACTAAATTTTCAGGGCCAGTGTGCTGGCAAACTGCTGGGGGAGGGGAATGGGGGTCAATAATGGGTTTTAACACGTTGACTGTCACACTAAAACCTTTGAAAATTTCTGGAAGGCAATATTTCTATTTTTCAATAATTTCAAGTACCTACAATTTTGTTGGGAAGCAGTTTCATTCTTAATAAATTTCATCTATCATTTTCATGATATTTCATTCTATCTATTATTTAAAATTTCAATTATTTCCATTGTATTACTAGTACTTTTTATTCAAATTTTTCTAGAAATTCAAGCGGTGTGACAGTCGAAACGTTAAAGAATATGGTTAAAATAAATATATCGAATACTTTTACCTCCGTCACAGGAACATACCGGAGGACTGTTGAAACATCTCCGGTACGCGGCTGATTAACAGTTCGGCACCGGCCCCATCAAACTTAATGAAAAACTTAAGCTAAGCAATACTTCTCCCGTTCCATCTCGATAGGACCTTCACCCCAAATCTTTCTATTCTTCGTGTAAGGAACGAGTCCTACCAACAGCCCTGAAACGATGATCCATCCACCGGCCATGCGAAAGGACAGATCCCAGGAATGGGTAACGTCGAACAACCATCCGGCCAACGGCGGCCCGAGAAGGTTTCCTATACCCTGACACAGAAGGCTAAGGCCGTAGGCAGTGGTGAATCTTTCCAACGGTATCAACTCCACGAGTATAACAGGCGTGAAACTAAAGCTACTTGCGAAAAAGAGGCCGAACGCAGCCGAGGTAATCATCAACAGGTTGTAGTAAGGAGTTAATATTGACATTAAAATTGTTGCTATGCCGCAGGCGACCAAACACCACGTGTAAGTTTTACTAACGTTCATCCAAGGTTGATCACCTGCCCAGCCAAGACCGATCTGGAAACGAGAAAGAAACAAGAGTAAGGGATAAGGCTGTTTTTGATCGAATGATTTATTAAAACGAAGATACGAGGGCGATATACCATCCCGATGGTGTTGGTGATGCCGATAATACTGAGAAGATTCGCAGCATCAGATTCAGTGTAACTGTTTCTGGTGAGGTGCTCGGCGAGATAAAAATAAGGCACGATAAACCAAGTAAACAACAAGATCGTTGACAGTGATAGCAATAAAAAGTGTAGTTCCAGGAACATTGAAAAATCCATCATACCCTTCAATAGATCCACCAATTCGTTGTACCATTTCTGTAAATGGAACATTTGCTAGATCTCAGACGACTGTTTATTAATTAATTATATTCTTCAACTCAAGGAATTAATTAAGAAGAAAGGACGAAAATGTTTCAATGATAACAAGGGACCTTAAAAGGGTTCGAAGGAAGATAGACTTCTTCAAAAAATATATATATTCGAACATTTTTTTCTGATTAATTACCAAATGTTTAAACTGTTCCAAAATTAATAAATTACTATATTGTAGGTAATACATTCTTATTTATAAATTAAAAGGAACTTTTTATTTCAGATCATTCTGTAGCATTTTTAATTAAAAAAAAAATAAGAGTCAATAATTATCAATAATTATTCAGAAAACAATCTCTAAAAAAATTGATCTTTGAAGCAGCCTAACACGTGTACACCCTTACAAGCTACATTTCTACAGTTTCAAACTTTTTTTGAGTTTTCGAGTTGACGAACTTTCCTAATTAATTGATTAAAATGACTTGTGATTTTTATTCTACCTCTTCGTTCTCTTTGGCCAACGTGGTCATACTATTCCTGTAAATGTCGGGGCAGCTACTGGCCCTTAATCTGTACTTGTGCAAATTGAGAGCAGCACCGCGATACATCACCGAATTTCTGTGAACTCTGATATCCTTGAAGTAGTGAGTATTTGTATTGAATTGTCTTCTCAGCCATGGGAGCGAATCTGTTCGAACAACACCGCAGTTCCATTCCCCGATGCCTTTGGACACGGCCTTCGGTTTTCGACTTTCAACCGTCTAATGAGATTACAAAACAAGAAACAAATTGAAATGCTTCCGAAACAACTGAATATTCTCTCTACTTTTGAAGCAGAAAATATTAAGGGTACGCAAAAGTTTCAATCGCCTAACTTGAAATGTCAAATGAAGGAATTAAATAAAAAAAATACACTAGTAGTGCTATAATATTAATGGATAAGATTAAGATAAGCCTTGAAAGTGAATAAAACTTTTGCATACGCTTGATGATAGTATTTTAAGTTACTAACTGTATGTTCTAGTTCCTTGGTTAATAAGGGATTAGCTTCTTCGGATTCTTTTTTGGATATTTTTCTATTTATATGATTCTTGATTGAATTAGATGCGGGTCCTGAGTAAACATTGTTCGTGGCGTGTGAATCTTCACATTTCGATCCATCATGTGCTTGTTTAATCCTAATATGAAAGTTAACGACATTAAAATCATACTTATGTAAAAAAGATACGAAATTAGAAAAGTAGACACTTATCGAACACCATAGGCTTGTCTAGGGAAAATATACCGCTACTGGTCTCAATATTTCAGATTTACTATGTATTATATATTTGGTTTAGTATTAATTCCAACGAGAATCGGATAATTTAATAACCGAATAAATTATTGTGTTAATAGGATCCAGAAATTTTGCTTGGAGGACTTTGTAAAAATATATTTCTTTCTAACAATCCAAACAATAATGTTCGTATAAATTTATACATTAGAGAGAAAGAAAAGTGTAAATCGTAAAAAAGATTGAAGTCTAATGAAATTAAAATACTTAAGTAATATTAAAACTTGTATTCAATTTATATTATATTAAATGACAAAATAAGCTCTGTCACTTTGTAACTTGAAAATAATTGAAATTTGGAAGCGTGATTTCTTATCGTTACAGACGAAAAAATAATCAATTGAATATTGACAAGCAGATTAACGGGCTTCCGGTAGATAAAGTGTTGAAATTGTTATAAAAAGCAAACATAGAACTTGATACAAAAGCATTATTATTTGGTAACATAAATTTTTGAAAATTTTACAATCCTTAATGGTAAGGTCCTCTTTCCCTGTATCACCACTTTTGCTAGAGAAGCCTACCATTCCCGATACTGTACATGTTTATTAACAACAAAGTAGATTAAAAACCTCATCGACATTGTGACGACACTCTTGTTGCCGACTTCTCCTACGGAATCCTGCAACTTTTTATCCGAATAACTTCTACACGATAGAAGGTGGGGATAGTTCTCCAGGATGACCTTGCAGAGCCTTGGATTACTAGCAAGCAGTTCTAATACTTCTACAGGCACCTGTAATTCTCAAAAATTTACACTTTATATGATATTTTTATCGCTTTCTTCTGAATAATTTCCTTAATTAACAACTCGATTGAATCTTTTTAAACATTAGAAACATTTGAAAATTATTAACATGTTTTAGTTTCGAGTAGCAGTAGTAGTTAGTTAATATAAAAATTAGTGGGAAAAAGTAATTAGGGGGAACTCCGATTTTGTACCCATTCTTTTAGATAAAAATATTGTATTTTTAGAAACTATAAAAAATATTTTGATATTTCTTTTATTCGTGGGTTTGTTTTTCGTATCTATTACTTTTCAACCATTTTTTTTTTTATGTAAGAAATAGTTTACAAGAAATTCTACTCTTCTTAGTCAATTTCCGTAATTAATATTTTAAAATATTTGAAAAAAATGAAGATTTCTTATTTAAAGCAATTATAATAAATACATCATAATAAATATATTAAATTTCATCTATTTTATAATGTTTTGAAAAATTAAGGACATTTTACTTAAGGAGAGGAGAATTTATATGACAAATTTAAATCAATCACCCGGTATTTACAATTTTAAGCCATGGTGGTTACAAGGCTCACCTTTTCGTTGTGTTTCACGAAAGTGGGCAAATTAACAACACTCCTGAATTTAACATCGCCATCAGCCAAGTGGGGATCCTCGGTGGTGGTGCTAAGAATCTGCAACAGATACTCCGGCGTATGGTCGCTCTTCAGCATCCTCCTAAGCTCCTCGACTCCCGGAAACTCGTCGACGGGGCTCGTGATAGATCTGTCGCATTCCGACTTCGTGGTAGACTTCTTCGGGGTGGTCCCGTTCTGCTTCTGCTGTTCGATGATCCACCATTCGGGATCTCGCATCACCGTCCCGCAGACGATCATGTTGAAGAAAGTGCCGGCCAACAACAGACAAGTGCCCCGCCAGCCGTATTCGTCGATGAAAAACGTGGTCATAGGGGCGTAGACGAAGGTACCGATACCGGTGCCACAGGCACCAAGACCTACAGCTAGCGTACGTTTCTTGTCGAACCAATACGCGATGCTCACGACCGCAGTGACGTAGCACAGACCCAGACCGAGACCCGCGATGACCCCAAAAGTCAAGTACATTACCTCGATGGTGTTGCTGAAGCAGCTCAGCACGAAGCCCAATCCTGAGATCAAGCCGCCCAAGATGGTCATGGCCCTACATCCGTAGCGATCGACCAACGCGGACATGACCGGGCCCGACAAAAGAGGCACCGCCATGAACAACGAGCCTATCCAAGCGGTTTTCGATTTGGATGCACCGAATTCACTTAAAAACTCGATGTACAGCAATCCAAAGCTGAAAGACACTCCATCCGCTATCATGGAGATGATTAGAGAAGCTAATACGACCACCCAGCCCCAACCACCATCCGGGACTTTGGGTTTGCTTCCATCATTTTTCGCCACCAAAGTTAACTCGCCCTCTAAATCTAGAATACTGTCGGAGTCGATGGAATCGCGAGTGTCGTCTTCCCTGAAGCCTGGATTAGAGGTGATTATCGTTTTGCTCTCGGGATGTATCTTACAGTCGTTTGTATCCTCGGTTCTTTGGAACAGATTCGAACCAATAAAATTCGGGGCTAGTATCAAATTATTCTTGTTGGTAGTGCCGGGTTCTATCGTAAGATTCGGTGAGCTCAAGTGGCTGTTATCGACAGGGGTGGGCGGTACCCTGTCCTCGGTGCAGTCGGTCCCAGGGCTCAGCAAATCGATCTTATCGTCCAGATCGTCGGCCAAACTGAGCTCCTTGCTCCTTCCTATTTCCGGCGACAGAGTTAGGAAGGTGTCCTTGTCGGGCGACAAAGACTCCACGCTTCTGTCGATGGTGCGAGCCGGCGTGGACTGAAGCAGTCTTTCGTCGGCCAAACTGCTGAGGTCTTCGGTGTTTCCGGAGTCCTGGCATATCCCGGAGCTCTTCGTGGAGATAACGCTTTGGGAACGGGACAGATCGATCGTTTCCAAAGTGTCCGGATCGGGTGTGCCGCACGGCGTACTTGGGAACACGGTTGGACTTCCATTTTGCCAACCGACGATCGGGGCTTTCTTCGGATGGCGACCGTTCAGATTTGCTTGTTCCTTGAAGTGATTGGTTGGTCGCTGGCAATAATTTGGATCTTTGGCCACGTTCAAACCTTCTCTTTTGATGAAGTTCCTGGATCCGTTACCGTGAATATCGTTATTGTTGTTCCAATTTCGGGCCGATTTGTAGGAGACAGGTTGTCCACTCGATTCATCCTCGGTTTCGCATAAGATATTCTCGTTTCTGTCGGTCATTGTTATTCTAAATGTAAGTGATAGCCGAGTGGATCCAACGACGGGGCCAGCCCTTCAGCCCTTGGATCTCGCTCGGGAAGGATCGTTCACGCCCTTCAGCTACCATAAGGACTTCCCAGCCTGTCTTGGTTGGGTCACTAAACGTCGCTGGCCTCAGCATGCACGCTTTGTCTTCGTTCTTCTCCTGCGGAAAGAAGTTACCTTTAATAATACCGGAAGAAGAAGAATTTCTAAACTAGTTTACTACTTATTTAAATCGATTAAATTTAAATTAGTTACTTAAATTAATTTTGAAGGAACAATACAGCTAAATATCTTTTAAGAAAATGACGTTATGAAGAAAATATTTTAATAAAAGTTGATTAGTATGAAATAGTATTTTTTTTTTCATCAGCTATAACGTCACTTTATAAAACAGTACACTAATTTTAAAAGAATTCAAGATTCCCTTGACGTCCTATAAAAATTAATGTAATGCTATATTGTTTGTTTATAAGAAAAGTTATAAAGCTTTAATTAACCCTTCCGCTACTAATGACAATTACAGCAACCTAGACTATTCTGTAGAATAATATAGATGTAAAATGTATATTATGTACCAAAATAATAACCATTTAAAGAAAATTTTCGAAACTACTGTTGTAAATTTAGCTTATTTACTTTTATATATTAAATTCAACAAAAACATTCGGTAAAATAAATAGTTGTAACGAAAGAGTTAATAAGGTATTAAATAAATGTGTAAAATTATAAAAGATACGTGGGAATTTATTGTTCAATTCTGAAAATTCAAAATAATTTAAGACCTCAAAAATGTAATTCAAGCGACACAAATAATGAGATTATTTTAGAAAACGAAGGTTCTGACATATAATAAGGGTAAATTAAAAAAATAGTATTTTTCGAAAACACGCTATATCTTAACCGGAAACAGAAAAATTAACGACTTTGAGGAGTTTTTCTTATCTTTATGACCATTTTATTGCCAGAACTAAAAGTACCTTCACCATTTGCATCACTTGAGCTACACTTTTAAAAAGGCTCAAATTTTTTAAATTTTCGAAATATCGCGTTTCTCCTGTAAAGAAAATTCAAAATTATTTGTGATTTACAGAATCAAGAAAAATAGTAATTAGACAACTAGTTACAAAAAGAAAAAGAACAATAAGCATTTACTCACCATCGAGGTAATATAAGATGATTATATAAGGCGTGCACGCGTGTTTGGGTGTAAGAATGTGCATGCGACACTGTACGGCGTGAGCAAAGAAAAAAAAAATAAGAAATCGATAGGAAAAATAAAGAGAGAAATCGGTGGAAAAAATAAAGGAGAACTGTATTTGCGATCAACTGTCGAGCGATTACATTAATTAGTCCTGTGCTAAAACAAGCAGGGCATGCAAGAAAAATGATAGAAATCAGAGGCTGCAAACAAGAAATTAATGGTTAACTCAAAATTTACAATTCCTGAAATTACATAAAAATCATTAGACAATTATTGCTACAAAAAAAAAAATAATATATTTACATGCATATCTACAAGCAATACATTAATATTGTCACAATTTTAAATCAACTGAAAAATAAAATAAATAAAAATAAAAGTATTTTCTATGCAAGGAGTATTATTTTCATCTCCAACCAGTCAACTATCACCACAGTTTCTTTTTTTAATTATTTTATTTAACCCTTTGAATTATAATTATTTTGTTAATTTGTTGGTGGGCAATTTAAATTTTATTTTAACAAAATAGGGAATTTTATAAATTTCTGGACTGGCTACAATAAAATTACACCCCAAAAAGCACAAGTGTTTTAGGTTCAAAAACTAAAAACTAAAAAAGTAATAATATATGGATAATATCACATATTTAAGATTGTTTCTAGTACACTATTTTTATCAAATGTGGGACGGTCAGAAGACATGATTAAAAAATTGTGGAACTAGAAACAAATTAGGTTATGTGGAATTTCTAATAATTTAAATTGTTTTTACTATAATAATATTTTAATACTGTTTATATTTCTTTCCTTTTAATAAAAACAATTGTTCAGTACGTTCAATTTTTAATCAGTCATTAGTGACTGAGATCTTGAATCTTGTATAATTAAATAATTATTTAAATAAAAAAGCACGTGTACTCTGAATAAAATTTGAATTATATCAGTAGTGTAACGTAAAGTTTAAATTACAAAGATTAATCGATTGTATCCCTAATAATTAGAATTTTAAGTTTTGAAATTATTCAGTAATAATTAACCCTTCGTAAATAATCTAGGCAATTGATATGATTTGACTTTTCTCCGAATTTGTATTGAAAAGGTTTTAAACTTTCGATGTAATGAGCGATTGTATAATGTAATGAAAAACATTTTTCTAAAATTGTTGGAAACCTAAAACAATAAAATAGCATACATTGCCTACTTGAAAAATACGTTTGTATACAAAGAGTGAACAATTGATATCCTCTCGTAAAAAACAAATGTGGTTCCATTTAAAATGAGATAATAATCTCGAAATATCTTCGAAATCTTCGCGTACACAAAATTAAGTAAACAAAGTCGAAAAAGTGTGTCACCTAAAATATTTCAATTCTTCATAACGTTTTTTCATATCGGTTAAATATTTTCGATAATCTTTAATTGTCACGCTTTATAAACATACGCGTATCTGTTTACAAAGATATTAAAATCATACTTATCGAAAGTTAAATAATTTACATTTCTACTTTCACTCGTGCTCCGATATCTTTCTCGTTAACTTGTACACGATTAAAAAAAATATTTGTTATTAAAGATTAAAACTGTCTCCCGTTATCTGATACCGTCTCTCGATGAAACAATGAAGTGGCAATGTTCGATCGGAAAGAAATCATTTAATGAACCATTATCTGCGATTCGTTTTACAGAAAACGTTTCGTTTCTTTCTTTTTTTTTTTCTTTTTTCTTCTTAATCGAACCGATTCGTGTAACGCGTAAGTAGCAGTGATCGTTAACACGTAAACGTAAGAGCATTATCCTAAAACACTTTATCAATTATCGCCTATATAAATACGAGAAGGTCGACTTTAGTGCTATCTTACTTGATGCCTGATAAAAGCAGTCGTGAATCACCTGTTAACACTTGTGTTAATAACCGGCTATCCTTTCGCTATTTTCCACTTCAAATTTTTTTACATTCCCGGCATAAATATCAATAAATCTCGTTAGATCATCGTCATTTGGTGGATTCTTTTGTATTTGAATCCTGTTTGCTTCGATGATGTTTCAAACTTTTTCTAGAACAAATTACTCTTATAATGTGAGAAGAATATCATTGTTTGCGTGATATATCGTTTTTCAAAGTAAATTGTTTCTGGACGTATGGTATATAGTTTATTAAAATGACTTTTATATGATAATTATGATTAATCATTTCATTATTCGAGTATTTGTTTCTATAATAAATCTCTATTCTCAAATTTTAATAATTATTATGTTTACCATGATTTTGTTTAAATGGTAAATTTATTTTGTGTGATTTTTATTCTATTAAAGAGATTATCAGAAAATCTTGATTATTTATAAGTTTGCAAATTCAGAAGTCTATAAACTATTATTTGTAACATAAAAATAATATATCATTATTTGATAAGACAAATCTTAGCTTAGGCGATTATAAATCGATAAAATTCCGGAAATACAGATTGTTACACTTAACCTTTAACTACTATATGCTACTGACTTTATAGCTTGTATAATTATTATCAAACTGTGGATCTTTATATGTTTATAATATATTACACTACACGAAAGATACATAAATTTCATGTTACATGTTGAATTGTAATTTTTACTATGCTTAGAATAATTGTAATATGTATTAGGAACTTGTAATATTGTAATTTTTCCTATGAATTATTAATAAATCTTAGAATTTGTTAGAATAACTCTACACCTTTCTATGTTTTAACTTTCGCAATAAGATATTAAAAAAACTCAATTTTCTTGTAAAACTGAATTATCACTTTGAATCATTGGAATTTTAATTGCCACCCCATTTATTTATTTTTTTTTAATTCAATATTGACCTTTGTTACACCATTTCCGGAAGGGTTTACGTCAAAAGAGTCAGACGATTTTAGACTTCTGTATCGGCGACTTATTTTAAGAGAATTGTGTCACTGGATTAGCGGGTCGCCAGCTTCCCACAAAATAAGAAACGAACGATAAAGTTTAATAGCGTAATTTATAATGTTACGAGAGAATCGATGAAGATTCAATCGATACGGTACGCGGCTATTTCAAGCTATGTGTACATCCAACCCTTTTCATTGTTCTTTCTACGATGACGTCTCGACGAGCCTTGAACTTTTAACCCTTTGCTCTATGATTTTTTCGCCAGATGTATCAATGGTAGTTAAGTATTTATACACCGAGATAACTGAAATATTTATGTATGAATTATCTTAACACGTAACAGGTGTTCTATCACGAAAGATAGCATCGTACGAGCGACATTGTTCTCTATAACAGAAAAATCGCAAAAATATCTTCTCTGTGGTGTATCGGTGTTATAATGGTTTCGATATAGCCTCGTTGATCGATATTCGGATCATATCGACTTTGAGTCTGGCTTGACACTATTTTCAGAACTTTCTTGTAATTATTGGCAAATATATCGGTATTTGCATACATATATAGGTATGACCTCATACCGCTATTATAGCGTTTCCGTTTCCTAACAGGTGTGAAGGTACAACCGATAAATATCGGTATAATACGGTCATTTATTTCAACCAGGGATGATACATCAGAGATTATAAAGAACTTCAAATCTGAGGTTTTACACGTATTATCTTTCAGATACTTTCAAGCGCGTGTAACATTTCTATATTATTTTAACAATTTTTATATTTTTTGGAATTAATCGATTTGGTATATGAAAAATATTGTAACACGTTTGACTAATATTTAATACACATTAACAGGGCCGAATTAAGACGTTGACTGCCACAGTGAACACAGACGTGTGTGGTAAGACATTCGAATTACTGGTTTGCACTATTAGTCTAATACTAGCAATATCCACTGTTTATTATTATCTTATATAATTATTTAATTATATAAAATTTGAAGCGCCGGTCACCAATGACCACCATGGCAGTCAACGTAAGGGTTAGATGGGACTGTAACTCTGGATCTTATGCTTTATAATTTTATAGATTATTATACTTAAGTACTTAGATTATACTTAAGTACAGAGATCTCTTCGAGGTTGCCCTTAATCTGTCCCCACGTCAACCGGGATAATTTATAGATAGGTTTACGAACATTTCTTATATACTTGTCACATTTTTTTAAAGAAACAATTTATTTTATTTAAAAACAAATTTATTTATTCTATAATCGAATACTTAACAAAACAAAAGATAAAATAAATTGTATATATTGCCAGTATTAGGCTAATAGTGCAAACTAGCAATTTGAATGGTTACATTTGAAAATTAATCGACAGAAGCCGTAATAATTGGAATTAAAGTGGGTTTAATCCCACATGTCTGTATTCACTGTGGCAGTCAACGTATTAACTTATAAATTGAACTATGTGATATTATATATTTATATAAAACTTATAGTATTTAATATTACACAAGCTTTGTAATTCTACAGTTTCTGTAATTTTCTCTGTAAAATTCAAAATGACGGGTCTCGTAAACCTAGTGTTAAATACTAACGTGACTTCGTAGATGTTTAAAACTCTATTCATTTTAACTTGAATATTCGTAATTATAACTTGAAATATTGCGACATTTCAGTAGAAGGAGGCAATTATTCAGTAGAGGTAATGTGAATAGACAAAATAAAAGACAGAAATGAAGAAAAATACTAAAAACTAGGAAACGCTACTACTTTTTACTTTTTATTACAAGTCAATAATTCTCGGGTATAATTAACGTCAACCTGAACTCCTACGGTAATGATACAATTTAATCATAAAGATATAATCTTATCGTAGTTTCAATTTTACTTTTCATTTCAATTGTAGCACGTAAAGAGGTCAAAATATCATGCCTGACAATCGTGTATTTTATTGCACGATTGTAGACCGAGAATCTTTTTCATCTGATAAAACGAACATTTCTCCATCTTGTTAAACGAAACAAATCCTTAATATCGCAACTGATAATTACGATATAATTAATGTTAGTCTAATATCAGCATCAATGATCTGGCACGAAATTTTGGAATACCGATATCGATTCGATAAAAGTGTTCAACACGTATCCAAACTTGTATCGTTCGATACATTTCAGAGTACCGAGTACAAATCTCAGAACTGTTTTTTACACCATGATAGCTGGATTTTTTGTCGATACTTTTAATTAAGGCATCGATGTATACTTTTGTTTCGGAGGTGGGAAAGTATTGGTGCTTTCGTTTGATTCTATTAACGAGTAAAAGTATCCATATTTTGGTAGTATCGATTCCCCCCTGGATGAACCCCTTGCCGTACTTTGACGAGTCAAACTCGTGACGCACTTTCCGGCACAAATGTTACAGACCTGACTTGTACTGTTGGTACAATTACAGTATATGTGTAATTTCAGTTATAAACTATCGGTAAATGTAAATTATAATATTGTTTTAACATTGCAACAATAAATATTAAGCAGTTGTAGAAAAAATTGATACGGCAAGGGGTTAAATGTGTAGGGGGTGGTTATACATAAATAGAATAAGTGAAAAGTATATGACAACATTTTTTTACACGTGGCTGCATTTTCAAAAAGATTCTGTTTAAATACAATTTGAGAATATTGATCTGAACGTTTGTTGTTGTAATAATTCAAATTTTTACTTCAATAGTTGAAGTATTCTATTAATAGTTAAGAATTCAGCTGCCAGTAAAAGAATTGTAGATTCATTTTATGCCTTTTGTACTATCACTCACGAGACACCCTGTGTACGTACATTCGTAAAGTAGTTAAATACCAAGTATTAGTCTGATAATTATCAGAAACAAAAAAATGCTTCGTTTTATCCCTATGGACGTGTACTTTAATACCTGTCCACACGCATTAAAAGCATGGAGTTTTAATTCCTTTATCCACCTTCAAAACTTCGATAGATTTTAAAGAGTCATGTACAAATCATTAAAACGATTTATAACACGTACAGATTATGTGAAAAGGTAGATTTGTACTAGTTTCTACAATAAACACGTAATCTAATACTGTCAGAAATTTGTTTCCATATTTTTTGCATAAAAGATACATCCTTTTATATGAAATTTATTTTTTCATACGTTCATTCCCAATCATCGTATTTTTTTAGAAAACATTTCTAGCTTTATATTTTCGATCACGATATTACTTTTCAAATTTATAAATATTATTAAACAATATAAACTAATATAATATAATATTTCTAACTATTTTTTAAGTTATATTTGTTATACTTATGTTATATAATAATTTAATATAAGTTATATTTATGTTATGTTATTTTTGTTATATTTATTACAATAGCATCCGTAATATGTTACTAATTACTTTATTTTGTCACTACTGTACATTTTTTGTCACGTTACTTTTATTTGTTTAAATTCTTACATCATTTATTATTATGTTTCATTGATACGTATTATATTACTTTTTATATACATATTTACTTCAGTACCATCCGTTGCACAAAGTTAATAACTAGAAGATGTAATATTTTACTAATTATTTTATTTCATCGTTATTGTTCGTTCTATTATTTCCACTGCTCAACACGCGTTATACATTGAGTTTATCTTATTGTTAATATATGTTATCTTAATAATATGCTGTATTATATCGTTTAATTCTACCGAAAAGGCGTTAAGGGATTAATGAAACACAGAAAAGCACAATAGTTGAAAAGGTACGGAAACAGGAATTAAGTAGTATCTGACGGCACAGATTAGTCTTGCGCGTGTTATCTTTTGTGTAATTCTACTTGAACTGTATGTTTCATTGAATAACGCGACGGTGGCGAA
Source organism: Anthidium xuezhongi (assembly GCA_022405125.1). Taxonomy (NCBI): domain Eukaryota; kingdom Metazoa; phylum Arthropoda; class Insecta; order Hymenoptera; family Megachilidae; genus Anthidium; species Anthidium xuezhongi. The sequence continues at coordinate 2,239,156 of CM039642.1, forward strand.
TATTTAGAGAGATAATACATTTTTCCGTGCTAAAGCGATAGGTTGCTCAAGATAGAAAAAAAATATCAGAGATAAAAAAGGGAGAATGATATAAAATCTTATTTGGACATTGATTTTACGTTGATATCGCGACGGACTGATCGTTAAGAAGCTTCTTCTGTGTATTTAATCATACATTTTTTTTGCGTTTTAAATTATTAAACGATCGATTATTGTTACGATTGCCGGATGGACCTTCACCTATAAGGTGTGGCCGCAACTTAAAGGTTATCTTATCAGAAAGCAAATTTCAAATGACCATTATTAGTGTTGCACGCGATGATTTCTTAATCGCTACTGTATTTGTTACTCCTGATTATTATTAAATTTACCAATGAACCGTGTAATTTTACAAACGTATATTAATAAGTAGCAACAAAAAAGAACAATTATTTTCTTTTGTATGAAAATTTGAATATTAAAAATAGTTGAATTTTGGAAGAACATGACATTATTGATCCTCGAACAACGGAGTCTGGGTCAATTGTGACTCGGACCTATAAATGTCCAAATTTGCAAATAAAAAGCTTTTTTACTTTTATTATCTATTAATTTTATGTTAAATAAAAAGTTTTCTTCAACGAAAAGTAAATTTCGAAAATTAAAATAAATTAAAATAAGACATTTTACATATATTTACAAAAAGATATGTAATTTTTATTAATGTCTGAATGGAATCTAAAACAAGGGTGGAAACGTTAAGAATAAAATAAATCTTTATTTAATTGATGTTGCCCGAAAATTATTCTGTTCTACTTCCGTTTGATACTTTACAGAAAATTCTGGTTATAAAAGGTTAATCACTTTGGCTACGAGAGATACAACATTCGTCCAAGCAGAGGGTTGATGTCGAGGAACGCAACAAAATCTGTGTCGTAGATGCTCAATGATAATGTGGCTACATAATTTACCGGAATAAGGAGGTCACCACGATACTTTTTGGCAAACACACAAAAATATGTGTTTGTGTGTGAATACGCACAGGATGATTCAGGAGCGCCTAAGGTGGGTGATCGAGGGGAGTCACCATGACGACCGCCTGGTCGATTTCAACGTCTCCCAACTATCGGAGGAAATTCAACAACCGAGATATCTTGCTACATCGAGATCCATTTGTTAATTAACCGACAATGCATAAGCATATTACCCTTAACGCTCAGATGGTCTTTAAATTTATCGTCCAAAAAGATACATTAATCTTTTTATTATTTAACCCTCAGCGTACAGGGTGGAGTGTGGGTTCAAATATAATTATTGTACAATATTATAGAGAAAAAAATATTATAGAACCTGTTATAGGCAGATTTATATAATTTTATTAAAAATTTTAACTCGCGTTAGGTAAATCAAAAGAAAATTTATAATGTTTGCATTAATTTATTATACACTAATATTCATATTAATATTTTGTAGCAATTTTACCAAAGGAAAGTTATAATATTGATTATTAAATTATTAACCAAATATGCTAATTTTATAAAAGACAAATTGTAACGTTATGATTAAAATATTGTTATACATAAATCTTTTAATTATTTTTTTTTTTCCATAAATTCATATTCTGCGAATATTGTATCATACACTAAAAATATGGGATCACCTTCTGAGTATTTAATAAAAAATATTTTGGCCGACAGTGTATTTGCGGTGCTTTTCAAAGTATTTTTATCGAAATGTAGAAAAGTTTCTCTCTCGCAAATCATTTTTCGTTTTATAAAATAACTTCTGATTGAAATGAATGAACTTCTGATATCACGCGATTATTAAAAAAGTAATGTTGTAAAAACACTTATTTTGTATTTGGGTATGAAGATTCGAAATCATACAAGTACTTGATCGTTTTTCGAATGTTATCGATTGGTTTTGAATGAAATTATCATTGTTTCGATTTTATAAACATTTTTATCTTTGGAATGCGAGCAATACCGTCCTGGAGTTTATGGAACCCGGGGCTAAAAGTAATATTCACCAAAAGGGATGATCTGACTGTTCTATTTTTAATAAAATCACGTATAATATAGCTTACACTTGTCATTTGTTATAAGATTTGAGGATTAATTCACAGTTAAACTTGTAACTAACAAATATAAAACAGTTTTGTAAATAACGCAGAAGTTCCAAGAACCTTAATTTTTCAGAAAATTATATTTTATTTTTTCTGTAAATTTACTATAAAAATAATACAGTTTTAAAAATATGGTCGAAATTTTAATTCGTTTAATTTTTTCAAAATGAACCCGGAGCAAATGCCCCGCCTGCCCTGCCCCGAGGGCTAAAAAGGGGTCATCCCTCGCCAACAGGGTTCATTTTATCCAAAAAAAGCTTCAAAATGTTTGAAGATTACTGCTTGAAATTGGTAAAAGAAAGGTTACAAGCGATTGGATGGGTTTTATGAGGAAAACGTTTAAAACAATAGAATCTTATCAACTCGATTGATTATTTGTACGAGCTCTATATCAAACTATAATTATTTTAAATTCGTCGGTGAAAACAAGTTACTATTCATCATGCACGCAACGTACAAATGTTTACATCCCTAACAAGTGTTATGACACCTTTTGTGCTATAATTATAACAAGACATTCTAATTAATGAAAATATACTCAGTTATCTGATCTCCAATTTGCACTTAAAAAGATGCTTAGCTCTTTGGTACCGTGTTTGAATTAAACACCAAATGAATTAATATTTATTTTGCAATAAAAATTTGTTATTATTATCTTTAATTGTATTTTTCAATTTAACATTTCCATTTGCTACTTCGTGTAGTATAATTGTAATTTCTTGGAAAAATTGTATAGATTATAATGGTTCTTATTTGTGTTAATAAAGTTTAAATTTAGACAATTTAAATAAAACAATTGTACTTTGGCAAGCAATATATTTATCAAATTTTATTATTTTCAAACAATTTTAAAAAATATTAAGTAATATTAATATTATATTAATTACACAAGGTAACAAGTGTATTTATATTAAATATAGTATTTATATTAAATTATCCACACTCCCTAAAGCCATCAATTTTTGATTGAAACTTTCTTTTATATGATAAACGATTTGAAAGATATTTAGGAGGATCGATTTAACCCCTTAACCCTTTCACTCCGAAGAACATTCCAACGTACATCCTTGCTAAAATTAATATTCCGTAATTAATATTCTACGTTTCTAAAAATATAATATTTTGAAATTTCTAAGTTCCTAAAATTATAGTATTCTTTTCCTAATTACTCTTTAAAAAGATATACTTCCAGCCGGAGGGAAAGGGTTAACACACGTTGACTGCCACAGTAAAAACAGACGTGTGTGGTAAGACACACTTAAATTCCAATTATTATGATTTCTATCGATTAATTTTCAAATGTAACCATTCAAATGAATACTTTACTGTATTAGCCTAGTATTAACAATATTCAAAATTTGTTTGTCCTTTTCTTTTATTAATTATTCAATTATTCCAAATTTAAGTCGCCGTGGCAATCAACGTGTTAAGACTCAATTTTGTAATATTACATTTGTCCTTTACCAACCTACAATTTTTAATAACATTTGACGAAAATGTTTCATTTCTTTCAGTACCAAACGAATATTGAGTACGAAGAAATCAGAGAGCCGAATAAATTAATTCTAGTTAAAGGTTAATATTAATTGTTCGTAGAAAGATAAAGTTTTATTTGAAAAGTTTCAGTCCGTAAGGGGTTGAATGACTCACCCTGTGTATTCTGTAGAATCTACCTATCTACCATATAGATATTCGGTCCACGACACAACCAAAACAAGCTAAACCCCGACAACGTAAATACACGGAATAAATGTTTCGTAGCCACTTCTACGTATAATCGGTTTTCACGGAAATATTTAGCGCTTCGTCAATCGATACTATACGTCGGATAATATACGAAAGATCTAGGTCAAAGAAGTTGGATAACAGTGAACGGTTCAAAATACACAGAAAAAAAGAACATGTTAACGTGAAATGCAAAGTACATAACAGTGTTCTTCGTCGAAAACAAAAGTAACCGACAATAATCAAGATGATAACGAGACGAGATCGAACGATAGGATTATTTTTTAATCGACGACTGTGTGACGAAAAATTTTCTTCAATTAAAACGCTATAGAAAAGGAAAAATAATAAATTCGATGTACGATCGATTGAAACCTTATATCGGTTTTCTTTTAATTATAGATGTTAAATGATCTTTTGAAAACCTGCAGTTAATCGTTTGTATGATAAACAAAAAAAGAAACTGTTACAACAAATAAATAAAATGTAATCGTGCCACGAGAAACAATGAGAATTTTAAATTCAAACACGGTAGATCTTTATCTACCCTTGTATGCAGAAGTCAAGGCGATAAGTGGCTTTAAGTTCAGTAAAATAGAAATAGGCTAAAGTATTAATTAGTCGTCTTTAATAATAATTAGAAATTCCATTTTAGCGAAATAAAATTGATAAAAATGGTAATTAAGGAAAAAATATTAAAATAATTAGTTTTGATAGAATATTATATCTTTAGTGTATAAGTGTATTAGTGTTATACGCTCTTTGGGATAAACGGGTTAATTTCTTCAAAGTCCAAGGAAATTTTAATAATATCCTACTTTCTTTAAGTTAGTATTTTCAGTGCTTGTTTACAGCACACTATGGAACGTAGGTACAATCGATTAATCTATTAATGTAAACTATTTAAATCGATAAGTATTTCATCTTTTTCATCGTTCAAAATGTGTATATTTAATCGGAAATATTAATTACGAATAACTACTAAGGAGAATAAATTTAAAGACGTGAAAATTCGATATAATCCTCGTAAGAAGAGGGAGAACTTACAAATGCTAAGGCAATTTATGAACTACGTGTTATGAAAATATAAAAGCTACCGGATAATCGCGTATATATACATTCGATTCTCACACCTTTTTTATTTCGAAACTAAATAGAAACAAACGAAATGCAACAATTTGACTGTCAACTTACCCACGAAGAATGTTCTTAGAGTTTTCGCGGTGTTTTTCTCTCCCCCTACTGCGAACCCTCGGAAAAACTGTCGAAGTTCACTAAAAGATTTTTACTCGAGGCGAATCGTTTGGTCAGCCTCCGGTCGCGTGATTACTTTCGATCGATATCCACCACGACTCTCGACGTTACGTGCTGTCACAAAATGCAAACCTTTATTCTTTATTACATGTGCACAACCAACCACTTCGATTGAACGCGCCCTGGGTACTGAAATAGAGTTGATGTAGCGCCGCCGACGCTCACGTCATTCAACTGCTCCTGAGTGTGTATACCTATGGCTACAAGAGGGCGCAACTCATTTCTTCGTACATGTATTTGTTATCAAACACGATAGGTTCTTCCCTAGGAGAAATGGCGCTGTACGAGAAAGAAACCCCATCGTTTGTTTCGAAATTCGATAACCGTTAAACATTAAACATTTCTGGATTAGTAATTGTTTCAAAACTGGTTGAATAATGTAATAGATAATAGCTGTTTCTCGATTACTGTTATTATTTTAACCGCTTCGCTTTTAATGATTACTTATTAAATGACTGAATTGGTAATTGAGTCATTAGTAATTTAGTAATTTAGTAATTCAGTAATTTACCAGTTTAGTAATTTAGTGGTTTAGTGATTTAATAATTTAGTAATTAGTAATCCAGTAATCTAGAAATTTATTAATTTAGTAATTAATAAATTTGTCATTTAGTAATTGACTGATTGGTCGATATTAAATTAACAATGACTGCATTAGCAAATTATTAATGTCGTGATGGACGATGGACTAAATTAATTATCGTAATTACAAATAAGAAGAATGGTACAATTTTCTATCCTCATACAGTCATTTTCCCTAGGGAAGCTTACGATGCTCGACACTGTACACTTGTATACACAGTACCTGTTTATTGGATTTATCCAGAGATTTATATGAAAGTATAAAATATCCATATTGTACGTTCATAATCCTTATGAAGAAAGAAATACCAAAATACCGATATATCATACCGCTTTATAAAAATAGTTGTATATTCACTGAATATATTTAACTTTCGACTACTATAAATGTTATGACTTGTATAATTGTTACGGAAATTTTCGAAGACATCTAATACTTATTCAGTCATTAAATACATAAAAACGTCAAACCAATGACGTAAAAAATGTGTAAGAAACAAGTGTCTACGTAAAAATCGCACTTTTTACTGCTCGCGGTTTATAAATATCTATCTTCGCTATTTTCTTTGCGATTCCGGTTAATTGTAATTTGTAAAATCACTATAGCGCATCATTTAATAGATTAATTTTTTCTAACTTTTCGAATAAAACTCAGATCGTTCTGTTCAATTAAAAATAAAATTATACTGTATTTAATCGTAGTGCACAAGAAAAGCCCTGTCCTGATCTAACAATTGAAATACGGAGAAACAATTTTCACGAATATTATTACACAATTGTCTGATATTGAAGTGCAAGTTGCAATGGGAAGCGCTTACAAACTAAATGCAAGTTCTTTATTCATTATTAACCAGCTGATCTGATAATAAAGAACTTGCGTTCCGTGCCCACCCAGCCTCCCACGCACGGTATATTTTATAATTTAATATTAAATTAATAGGTTTCTTTACTATACAGAGTTCGATATAATCGAAAGGAATTTAGATAGGAATAAAGAACAAATAATTATTATGTCTTTATTAAAATTAAATTGTAATAATTTTTTAAAATATTCTATAGAATATTCCTAAAATTTAGGCTTGACGATAAATTAAAGAAATAGAAACTTAAACATCGAAATTAACAACTAATTTATTTTGCTAAAAGCATTAAAGAAGAATAGATTAAATTCATTGCCAATTTAGTTCGATATTAACTGTACTTGAAGCGAAGAATGCAAATATGGAAATTCGAGAACATTAATGTTAAAGTTTATTTAAAGTAAAACCTTGGAAACAGAAAAGGCAATTAACATAATAATATGAGAAAGAATGAATAAAAGTTAAAAAATAAAATTCAGAAATAGAAAGTATAATTAAATAGTGAAATAAAAATTTCGACCAAGTAAATGTTTAAAATGTTTCAAAGCTAATTAATATCAAAAACTAAAAAGTAATAATTGTAAAGAAGTAAAAAGACAAAATAAAACCACGATTTTATAATCAACGATATTCAACTCGCTTAATATTTCACGGTATCGCATGTACCGTTAAAAATGAAAAAAAAAAAGAAAAACCTATGAAACATAAAAATAAAAAAAATAATTAGCGAGCATATTGACAATAGAATGACTGTCCATCCTTGGATAGACAATCATTAAGTAGTTCCCCTCTTCTTTGGCATATTTTGCCGGGGCTCTTCGGCATATAGCCTCTTCTTTCTTCAGCTAATCAAGCCTCACAAATATCACTCGCGAAATTTCACGATTGCTCGAACACTCTTTAATTGTTTTTAAATAAAACAAGAAGAAACATACGTGAAATTAAATTATTAGATTGGCAACAAGGTTTTGTTAAAATAGATGGAAATTGATGTGATAAAAAATTATTATATACTGATTTAAAATGAATAATTTTGTAAAGAAAAAATGTAAAAATTGCCAATCTAACCACACACACATGTGGAATTTGTGTAGATTATAATTCACTATCTGATTGTCAATCGCCAAAAAATGTTATACTTAAAACTAAACATTGTCCACCGACTTCATCCATATGGACAACTTAGATGCTATCCATATGGATGAAGACATAAAAATGACCAAGGCCAAGTGAAATTTCACCTATCATACCTCTTCATGTTTGCTGAAAATCCTGAGCTAACAAGTATGATTAGTGACAAGATTCTAATACTTTTTTAATAGAATTGATAGAAAACTGAATTTAATTTTAAAAATGAAGAACTACTTTTATAAAAGTATATTGATTTTAGAACGAATTGTGAAGGAATTTACTAATGTAAGACTCAAGAAGTAATGTAAAATGACTTTACGTTTGAAAAATGTAAGAATATTTTCATAGAAACAAGTATGTATCTATAATCGATATTTGAGAGATTCCAATATCAAAGTAAACGTTCTAATATTAATTAAAGACATTTTTAATCATCACTTTGATATCGAAATCTGCTCCCGCGGATTGTTCTCTTGTACGAATATTTCAAGGAGTACCTCAAGTATAAAATTAAGCTATTAGCGAAATCGGAGGGTCATCCGACTGCTATACAATTTTCTATACTTTAAAAATGATTCTAAACTCGATATACGAATATTAAAAACGCGACGTACAAGAAAACCCCTATCCTGAGCTAACAAATATCAATACAGACAATTAAATTTCACGAATATTATTATACAATTGTAGAATAACATTCGTGGTCGCTATGCTGCTCGCTTTGAATAATAAAAAATACAACCAGTCCCTGTGTCGTGTCGGACCATTCGTTCACGACATGATGGGAACTGGAGGAACCATAAAGTATGCGACTCACCAATCGTTGACTAGTTCTACTGCATCCACCATACCGTTTTAGATTGACCCAGAAATTATCCATGGTTAACCAGTCTCCCTGGTACCATCATCACGTCATTGTCCACTGTGCGATCGATGGTTTGAACCAACTAAATCCACCAAAACGTTGACTCGTCCTTGCTTTGTCTCTTCTGAAAATTGATCATTGCAAAGATTAAAAAGCTTCTTTTTTAAACAACAAGTAACGAGTTTATACTTATTTACACACACATAGAAATATACAAAAGCAAACGGTTGTAGTTTTATAAGTTAAAAAGATAAGCATGCAAAACTACAGGGAAAAACACGCGTGGCAGTACCTCAGATAAATTAGTAAAATATATCTATACACATGTATAAACACACAAAACCATGTCAAAAAAATTAGTAATTAGTGTTAAAACATATAGGGAAACTCATTATAATACGTACTAGTATGTAAATGCACACATTATTAACTCGTATCGATATGTGATTCTTAAGTACATGTGAACTTGTTAAAAGTTGTAAGAAAACTGACAGATTCTTACCTGAAGTTCTGACCGTAGTTGTAAAAACTGGAGATGCTCGGTAATCTGTCGCTTTTTCCATCGGCCAAGGATGATCATCTTTTCTCGATTTCTGCAAATAAGTTTATTCTGTTAAAGCATGTCTTTGTAATTTTTAATTTATGTACATATTGCAAATTTTCTTTAAATTATTATGCTTCTACACAATATTAAGAAATAATCAGTTTTTTTTTAAAATATATTATTTATTTATTATTTTTACGAGAAAATTGTAGTATTTACAACATTTTATATTATTTTTAATAGATTATACGGTCACCTGAAAGTTTCTTAACCCCGGTTTCACGGTCTTCAAATTTTCTTCCTATCGATTCAAGAACTTCTTGAAAGATTCGATAATATATTGTATATACTTATAATACACATGTAACTGAAGTGAAGGTAGTCGAAATTTTATCTTTTTCACCATTTAAAATTTCAAATAATACCTAAATATTTCTAATTTTAATTTCTACAGACCGTACCGCGACTTGATTGAACTTTTCGATATCTCGCTGGTACAGGAACTGTCAAACTCTTAATCTGATTGGCCGATACGCTTTTATAAACTTGTCTGTGATTGGTCGATTCATCCCGCGTAGTTGGTAAGGTAAAGGGGGTCATGCCGCTGCAGAAAATTGAAAGATTCTTACCTGAAGTTCAAACCGTAGTTGCAAAAACTGAAGATTTTTGCCAAATTTTAATATAATATACAGTGTGAGAAATACTTCCTCACATGTTCTCCTAATACTGATTTTCAATTATTTTTCCCCCTTTAGGTTTTCAAACGATGTAATTATATGATATTTTCATTACTACATTACAAACATAATGTTACATATCGTTGAATTACTTAATTTACTATGTTACAAACATGTTTTTTAGTTTAACTTAAATTATTTGTTAATTCTAAATACACTGATACCTGCCGAAATTAAAAAATATGTACAAAATATAAGATTATTATGATAGTATAAACATACTTTACAATAATTTTCTCAAATTGCTTGTTATACTTACCATACATTTATATCATTTCTGACATAAAACACTAACACTGAAACTGTCAATCCTCAGATCTGCAGTCATTTTTCCTTTTACTAAAGAAAATAAGTTGGTTATCTTGCACATATCTATTACTATCATTATACATGCAGTACATTTTAATATGTATTTGAAATAGGTAAAACATCAATGTTTCTATCAGTTACATTAATAAAAAAAAGTACACAAATACTGATTGATATAAATCAGTCGCTTTATTTTGTGAAAAATGTATATATATTTACAAAATGGTATATTAATATACATATATATTTACAATTGACTTCTTTAAAAGTAATCTGTCTCGTATAAAATATATGACTGTTCATAAGCCTTAATATATTTAAATCAATTTTATTAATTGATCAAAGAAAAAACTCTGTTTCTTGAAATTTGTAAAACTTTAAATAGTCTACTGACTAAACTAGACGAAATATTTATGCTTAAATAAAAAATGTTAAATAATTTTATTCGCATTAGCCGTTTCGCTAATCATGTGCAAAAGTCAGACCTATCTGGTTATGAATAAAATTATATTACCCAATATTATAGCATACGCTATATGCATTAATACATTACTACATTTTTAATATAACAAAATGTATACTTCGACTTTAATGTAATTTGTTTTTTCAATTTCAATCTCATGCACCACCATCTACAAGTGGTTTATTATGTTTGTCTCGTTTAGCGTTATGATAGAGATACGAATGTACACGTAAACTATTACCGTTCTTATATTTATTGCCACAAAGCTTACACGTTAGACTTTCTAGCGGACCGTGAATATAACGAACATGAAGTTTCAGATTCTCCTTACGCGTGAAATGACGAAGGCACCATGGACACGAATACATTCGAATAACTTTGCCTCTTTCCATACGTAAAGTTGGTCCCAATTCAGATACAACCCGCAAAGTTGTTTCCAATGGTAGACTATTATTAGAAATACCTTTAACTGTTCGTCGACCTTTATTATGACAACCAGATTCATATGGAAATTCACCCTCAAGACCAGTCATATTATTTAAACCTAATAAGTATAAATAAATAGAACGCTAATGATAAACGTAATAAATAATTTATTCAATATATAATAAAGATAAGCAATATATTTTAAAGATTTGTAAATATGTAAAAAAATAAATTAAATTAAATATAATACAATTACTAAATGAAAAAAATGAAGATTAGGAACATACCAAATGGTTGAGATTGCATATTTTGACTGTATGGTACTAATTGCATATCTGGTATAAAATCTATAAAAATACATTATTATCAATTTTAAACTTCTCTTATTATAATTTATATAAATATATAAGATGATAATATTTAAATCTGAAACATGTACTTATAAATATGCAAATGTATAGCTTTCTATCATAAAATTAATTTATTTCATATATTACTACTGTAAAATCTATGCTAATTTTAATTGCTTCACTCATTTGATCAATGTTATTTTGAATTTTAAATGTTGTAAGTTGAACTGTTCATTAAATAATACAACAAAAATTAAATAAATAAAGTTTATCAAAATAATACCTTTTCTATGTAGGTTTTCTTCAGGTTTGTGAAATGATTCATTAGGTAAATATGTTTTATAGCCAGTTTCTACATCAATATCAAGTGTATAATCCAATGGTTCATGTTTTGATTCCACATGACTTATATCAGCTGTACAGTCTAATGGTTCTTCTTCATCACACTCTGGTTCTATGTCTCTAGAACAATTACTTCTTGTCATGTGAATATCTTGTATATTATAAGATGAATCAGAAGTACAATGTTGTTCACAACATGTATTACTGACATTTGAATTTTTCTCAAAAAATTCATTTTTTGATAATACGTCTTGCCTCTGAGATTGTTGATCCTGTACCAACTGTTTTGCTTTTTCAAGATTGGGAACATTTAAATCTGATCTAATAGAACTATCATTGTTCTGGTCTGTACTAAATATCTGATCCAAATTTTCTGTATTTTTTGACAAAGCTTCCCCGAGTTTCTATGACAGAATGAAAGTTCCTTTTTTTACATAATTAAAACATTACACCTCATAGAACATACCTCTTCAGTTTCTGTAGTTAGACCCTTTATTTGTAAAGTTTCTGCAACTTTTAAAAAACTAGCAATATCTTCCTGTTTAATATTAACTTCTCCTTGGTACATAAAATGAAGCATTGCTGATAAATCACGGTAATTGACATCTTTTAGAATCACAATTGGATGCTTGCAAGAATTCTCCTACATTGATATAAATATTTTAATATTATAAGTAGATAACATATTAAATTATATCAATTAAAATATACCTTGAATAGTTCTCTGAAGTATGTACTACATACTGATAATATTAACTTATGTGCACGTAATATTTGGCCTTCTGCAGCTAGTGTTACATCAACTAGCTGTTCGTCAGTCAATAATGTGTATAATCCTGATGATAAGTTTCGTGGAAAACTATTCCAAACCAATGAAAACTGTTCTCCAGACATTATTTCTAAAATGAAATATCATAACATGATTATTATTTATTCATATTAATAATTTATATAATTTTCATTGTATTTTACTCTATATATTATTGTAATTAACATTTGTTTACTATTCGTGCAATCTAAATTAATAATTACAATTTAATTATAGAAACGATGATAGGATTCACTAATAATAAAGTAACAATCAGTAGTATAATTTATTTAAAAAATTAACCTTTATTACAACGCAATTTGACGGTCTGATGAAAATAATCCACTGAAGCTGGAGTTCGTTATGTAAACAATATGATTTTAATAATTGCAGTACGAATTGCATTCAAAAAAATTGATTTAATTGCATTGTCACTATGTTTTAAAGATTTTTAATGAATAATAAAGAAACATTTCGTCATTTTCCAAACAGTTCATGTCTAATTCTAAGTTATATTTATAGTTTATAAAACAAATATTTCACGAATCAAAAAGTATTTAGAGTGGAGTAATAAGATGGACGAACAAATATGAATAACTTCAGACAAATTGTCGCGCCTTTTATTTATGAACATCTTTCAGTTGTAATAACATTATTTTATATTTAAAAAAGAAAACAAATTTATTTATGTACAAAAAACTTACACTTTTTAAATTAGCATTTTACCAATGTCAATTTTTATTATCTCTGTTTCATGCATGGAATTATACTGAATTGCACTGCATAATAAACAAAACAGTCAATTTGTTAGTGATAGTAACTCGTATATTATAATTTTATGAGTGTGATTTTATGATGAACAATTATAAAATTTTATGTATAAAATACAAACGAAAACTTAACGTAATAAAGAAAAAAGTAAAAAAATCCAAACCAGCGATATTACTTTATCGATACTTATTTATGCATGCATGTTGTCAAACAATCTTTATTTAACCTAACATTGAGTTTATGTTACTATACATTTTTATGAAAAATATATTATGAACGAAAATAGTGGTAATACATATAACGAATGTTCATATTTCTGGTGTATCGTCATCACTTTCACGTAAACGAAAACATTTCCATAAACCGTAACGTGCTTCCCAGTCTACGAAAAATAATTCTGGTTTATTCCAAAGAATATGATGTGCTGCGAAATTATATTGAGATTGAATAGGAGGATTTAAATGTGGAGCCCACTGTGCTCTTTCCATCAGTATTTTGTTTACATATTCATAAAATGCCTTAGCTTTATGAATCCAACACAAAAGGGTCATAGTTGCCATTATTGTAGCATGTAAATGAAAATTTATTTCATTATTACGTTTAGTTTCTTTTAAAGTCAGATCTTGTAAATTCATTAAAAGACAAACTAAGGCTGCTGCTGTAAATCCACATGGAACTTCTATTGCAATCAAACAAATTGTGCAATATGTTGTTTCTAAATTCATGCGTGATGCACAATGGTTCATAATACTTTTTAAAAGACTGTCGTGCAAAATCTCTCTATGAAGTTTGCAAAATAATTTATCTTCTTTAAGACACCTACGTATTTTCAAATCAAATTGGGTATCTTCAAAAAATATTTTAGGCGTATCAAAATTCATTTTATTCTCCTTTCTATCTAGTAAATATTGTATAACCCTATTACCCAATAAACTGATTATTTTACTTTTTGATGCTATCATTTGCATCAACACTGGAAACAATTTTGGTGACAAAGATTTTTCAAACAATGTTACCTCATGCATGTAAGCTGTATATTCGAGGGTACTACCAAACTCTAAAATAACTTCATCGGTCATTCCTTTCTCCACAGCCCATGAACACATGTATTGTACTATGATCAAAAGATGATCATTAACCACATGCTTTACCATATTAATAATGCAAACCTCTAAACCTTTCTTAAGTGTTGCATATGTATGTGTAGTGTTAGCAGATTGTTCAGTAGTTACACTTAAATAAAACAAATTTAGAATCCTTTCAATGACTACTACTGTATCTTGATTATCTGGCCAATCATAAATATCTAATAATTCATATAATATTCTTATGACTTTCCTTGTGTCTTCTATGTTTGTATGCGGAGCTTCAATTTTGTCCCATATTGTATGAATCATTAATGCTCCACTAATACCAGATTTCAATAAATTGTACATAATTTCAAAACAGAAACTTTCAAACTCCCAAAGTTTATCTTGATAAATCATATAAAGTACAGCTTCAACAACTTCTTTAGATTTTTCAGGAACGTATACTTGCAATAAAGAATTGTAACATTCTTTAGTGAGTCGACATTTTTTTCGCCGTTTCCATTCACATACGTTATCGGTATGAAATACATTTTCTTTATAATAAAAACAAAGTTTAACAGCACATACAATAAGGCTATTTGGTTTATAAAGTAATAGTTGCCTTTGTAATGCATTTCTTGTAATGTATATTATACTGTTAAGTAGTTTATCTGGATTCTTTAACAAATATGTAGATATATGATAATTATTTTCTATGTAATCCATTCTATTTCTTAATTCTTTGTCATTGATCATTATTACACAATATGAAGTTGAAATAGTAAAATAACCACAAACACAATTTTGGGTAGATCATATTTTATACAAATACAAGTGAATTTGCAGTTTTTTATATACTGTTGACTGAATATAAGAATACAATATTTTATTTTTATACCTTCTGACCATTTGTTTTGCAAAATTCTACACTAACGTGTTTGAAACAAATAAAGTACATGTAAAACTTAAAAAACAATCTTCTATTATGTATTTACATATTTATATATACATAATATTCTATTTTATACAAAAACATCTTTAATTTCTATGAGAAATAAATATTTCTTTTTCATTATATTTTATAATATGTTATGTATAAGTCTTTTGATTGAAGAAATAAATTACATAATAACTCTGTTATTTCTGTGAAATAACAAAATTTTTTTTAGAACCACAAATCGCCACCAACGTCATCCTCTGGTTGTGATATTTGTTGTGGTGTTTTTTGTTTTTGTTGAGCATTATTCTCTGTATCATCATCACTTTCGGATACAGCTAAATCGTCTTGGATCTTATTTTCACCTTTTTCTTCTCTTGCGGGTAAACCAGCTAGTAAAAAGTCTGAAGGATCATAATTTGGATCGACATCCATACTTTCATCTATAATTGAGGAAAAAAAATTGTGTGATATTTAGTTAACATTAATTAACATTATTTGATAAATTCGTTGCATGGTCACCAACCTTGCTGAAGCAATTGTTGTTCTGCCATATAAAAACCAACATTACCCAATTGCACCATTGCTTCCGCTGCCTGTTGGCTATCATCATCCGCGAGCACCACACCACTTTCTCTGACTTCGTTCAATTCAAGCGTTTCCATCTCAGCATTTTCAGACTGCTCATCCGTACCAAATGGAACCTCATCAAACTCGTCTTCGCTAGAGAATTGTAGATCTAATACAAAACAAATCAGTGTTATTATGGAAATGAAATAAAGCACACAAATTACAAAATAATTTTGTTAAATATATTTTACCTTCTTCAAGTACATCCTTTTTCTTCGAATTTGCACTTCTGCTACCATCGCCTTCCGTGTCTCCTTCTACATCCACAAAATCGAAATCGTCCATATTGGACTTTCCAAATGGATTCTCTGGTGAACTTGTTTGACTCTACAATAATATCATTTACGTTATAAAATTTGATCAGAAGAGATAATAGAACAATGAAGATATTATTAAATAAGGAAATTACCCCTCTAAATTCTGGTTCCACAATAGTATAGTTTTCTTCGTCTGGACCAAGCCACGAGGGATCGATGTCCGCTTGTTCCATTGCCCGTTTTTGCACCAATAATATGTTGTTCTCCAATTGTGTCAGATGTTCATCATACTAGATACAAATTTAATTGTAAATATAAAATATACGGTAAATAAAACAAAATAGAAGTATAGAAAAAAAATTTATAACTACCTCATCCAGTGTTTCTTTACAAACTTTTACAAGTAATTCTGCTTTCTGTGTAAATGGAGACTCCTTTCCATTATATATTGTACAATTTTCCAAAATTTGTTCGATATCTCTAAGAAACTCGTGCCGATTATGATATTTATGAGCTGAATAAAGTAAATACAATAAAGTAATGCAGTAAAATTAAAAATATTTAATATCATTAATGATATGGTTTAACTTACCAGATACTTTTTTAGATATAGTTTCCAAATCCATTGGCCTTTTAATAACACTATAGTAATCTTTCACCAACTTCTTATTTACAGGTTTCAAGAATGGCCAAGCTTCTGTCATAGATTTCAATTTATTATTAACAACATTGTCCAAAATAAAAGTGAGAGCAACTTGGTCATTATCATCCAGAAGAGGATTAATTGCTTTTTCTAATCTCATTAGACGCTCCTCTTTTTCACCAAGCCTTTCCACGCATGTTTCTAACATGCGTTTAGCTGCCACTGTCAATGAACTCTTTAATCCGTTGTATAATGTTGAATTCTCTACAATTTGATTTACATCGGCCAAAAATTCTTCTCGGCTTTGATATTTTTTTAACCTCAAATTTTCACGTATGGTTTGTAAATCCATTGGTCGTTGTATGATTTTATAATAATCAGGAACAGCCTGTTAAAGAATTTGTAAAATGATAGATAAAGTAAAAATTGAATTTAAAAGAAGTTTATAAATAAGTAAAAACGAAATATACTTTAGCGTTAACAGGAAACAAGAAAGGCTGAACATCAGGCAGGTCTCGCATTTCGTTAAGTATACTTTCTAACATCGTGGACATCACAACAACAGGGTCGGTTCGACGTCTGTTGGCAGGCCTTTGTTGTCGCTTAAGATAATCGCAGTGATCATCTCCAGTAGCTCTTCTTCGTTTTTTCGAATTTACCGCCTCTTTAGGCACCTTCAAGAGCAACGTACGCCTCTTCATTTCTTCGGCATGCTATAAATATTAAAACCATAAAACATATGATATTTTTGTAAATAAAATGATATCCTTTTTAATGATTGAAAATCGAATGAAATACCTTAATTAATTTGGAAGATAGCTTCACTTTAGTACCATCTACGTTAACAAGGTCCTGGTCATCGGTGTTAAGCTGCTTTTCAATTTCTTCCTCTTGTTCTTCCGTCATTGCTACATTTACCGGTGCCGTGGTTATGCTATTTTGATACAAGGGACAAGCTTTATTTGTACGCATATGACCTACGTTACCGCAAGCACCGCATTTCAATTTAAGATCTGGTTTAAGTTTAGGTTTCTTACGTTTGGAAGGAGAGGTTTCAGGTTTAGGATGTTTAGAAGCAGGAGAAGTAGATTGAAGATAATTACAGAATGGAAGGATACTGTTTGAGGATGTGGTGGTTGGGGTATTGGTGCTACTACGATCGAATATATTGTTTGATGATGTGTTCCCTGTCATTGGACCGCCAAGCATACGTTCCCGTTCTTGATTTCGTTTTATTCTTCGTAACTGCTCTTGAATTCTTCGTTTTTCTCTTTTCATTTCTTCTTTCTGCGCCTCGTCCAACGTTGCAAATTGTTTAATAAATGTCTCATCTTTCGAGTTCCTAATTTTAATATAAGTGTCTATGACTGCTGGTTTTCTTACTAATTCTACTCTCGTAAATTCTTTTCCTTCTGGATTTCTAAACGTTCGATAAATCTTGAGAACTCTACCCTGTTGCGCGTTATAATTATTTACTGGACTATCTTCTTCGTCGTCTTTCTTCTTCTCCTTGCTCTTTTTATCTTGTTCTTGCGCTTCGCCCATTAACATTTTGCGCAATTCGTGCCGTTGTTGTTCTTCTCGTTCGAGAGACAACTGGGTGCTAGTTTTCTTATTAGAAAGCATATTTTCTATATTTTTACCCATCTCTTCTATATCAGAGCTGTCTTCTTCCGAACTTTCGCCTTCGTCTGTACTTAGAACTTCGTTAGAGGATAATACACGATTTTGCAAATCAAAGATTCTCTGACATTCTTCTTTGTATCTCTCTTGATGCTCAGCAATGGAAAACCGATTTCCTCGAGAGAATTTTGTCATGCCCTCTTCACCAGCTTTAGCTTTTTCTGTGGATAAAGTTCTAACTACATCGATTACCTCCCACCGTGATAATTTTTTAATTTCTTCTTCAGGTACGCCAAATTTACGAAGTAACGCTTTCGCATTGTTTAACGAGAGTTTTCTTAAATCAGCATCGGTTCCGGTTACCGTCCTCTTCGGCTGAGCTTCTTGCTCCTCCTAGTTAATATTATAAAAGTAGAAAATATACAAACGAAACCATAAACTAATTTAAGGTACTAAACACTTACCTTACTGATTGTTGGTTTATTTGGTACTCTGACATAAGAAAATCCTTCGCCACAACCTGTTGGATCTGCTGGTCCCGCCAGTTGTAACAAACACTTGCCTTTCATAGCTTGAATATACGCTCGTGTTGTATTCCAGGGTGCAACCTTAACCTCGTCGTCCATTTTTAACTGCATTTCTTCGTCGTCGTCATCTTGGGGAGTGAACAGGAACTTTTCACCGTAACCGGCATCTTTTAATCTTTGTTCTGCCGCGATCATACTAAAGTAAGCGCAACATTGCTCTGGAGACACCATTGCTCTAATTTCTTCTTCTGTTGGCAATCTGAAGTCCGGTTTTATAACCCACCAATTGGAATCCATACCTGTTATAAAAATATTATAGTAGGTTTTATAATCATAATACTTTTAGTCTTTTGTTTTTATCATTATTATATTATATTTGTAAAATTAACCTGTTCGTTTGAAATCGGCGCACAACTTCAAACGTTTTCTAATACTACTTTCGCTATGTGAAGGAAACGCTTTTTTAATATCGTCCATTTTAATACGTCGAGGTATATCACGAGATTTCCAAAATAATCTGTATATAAATACTTGTAAAAAATCTCTCACAAAATTATTAGCTCTTTTTGAATTGGGACCTGGTACTTCGTATAAAGGACATTCTTGTCCAGCAACGAATATAGCGTCCACTTCTCTAATGTAATATTGCTGTCTGTACAGAAAATTTTTACTTATTATACTTTAATAAGTATTAATACAAAAATGAAAAACAAATAGCATCACAATACCTTGTCCTAATTATTAAGAAATCTGTCTCTGGAATTTTATGTTCATAGATTGGTGCTCTGTACATATTATTTTCAACTGCTTGTATACTTTGACCGGGTGTAAGAATTCCAAGGAATGGACTGGTGTGTGCATAAGCAGTTTCACCGTATTTATACTTTTGTGGTCCTTGGTCTTTACCTGCTTTTCTTTTATAATAATTTTTCACTTTGGAACACATTCCTACTTGATTCATCAAAGGAGGATGCTCTTCAGAGAATTCAACAAGTACTAATTCGCCATCTTTGCCAGTTAAATCTTCAGCAGTTCTCATAAAGAAAACATCACCTCCACCAGATGCAATTCTTTCTTGTTCTCTTTGCTAATGTACAAATGTCATGAATAATTTTTGTTCTGTCCATAATAATTAGGAACAGTAAAATTATAATAATAAAAAAATAATAACCTTAGCTTTCTTTTTGATGTGTTTCACTAATGGTAAAACAGAATGAGGTCCAGGATGGGCAAGAGGACCATGACTGAATCTTCTTAACGGTGGTCTGTGGAAATTTCTAAGTCGAACTTGTCCCATATGAGTTTGAACAAATGGAACACGTAGTTCTACCACTGGTGTACTATGCTGTATTAAATTACCACCTCCAACTTTTAACCGTAATGTCGTTTCTGATGATCGTGGCATGTAATACCTAAAAACCAATGAAAGTAATCAAACATTTAGCTCAACACAATTAAAATTATGTTTGTTATTTATAAATTAACTTACGTGTCGTTTGAAATATTAAATGGATCTCTATCTGGTGATTTTGGTGGTGGTGGTGGAGTATCTTCTTCCAATACATTAATTACTCCAGCCTTTCCTAATAATAATTTACTCTTTTTAACATGCGGATGAGGTATTTTCACTTTTGGTTGTGGGCCGTTTTCTTTATGATGCAATGCTGGGTCTATATCGTCAGGAATGCCGAGAACAATATTTTCATCATTTGGATCTAAAGTAAGAATCTTAGGCTTTGGAATTTTTGACATATTTTCAGGGTCCCAAATGACTTCTTCCTCCCAAAGTCCATACACTAATTCTTCGTTTTCTACAGGGAAAATAGAATACCAGGTATCGTCATAATTTTCTTCCCGAGCTTGCTGTTGATTTCCTTTATTCATATTCCTGTCGAAAATATAAAAATGCAACAGATTATAATTAAAAAACTATATATATGGTAATAGTGTATTATTACAAATTTTCTTACATTTTATTTTTTTGCGATTGCATATGTAATGGAGTAGTAATTTGCGAAGTGGCTAATCGAACGTTTGATGCAACCGGTACAGGGCCTCCTTTACCCGGTTGACTAAATGCTTGAGCAGTTCTGTTTCCACTAGACGGTACCCATCCAGCCGCATTATTTTTACTATTCAGCTTCTGTAACACCTTTAAAAATATTTACATTCTTAATTATAAAATCTAGCAGATACTTTAGTTGACTATACTTTATATTAAAATAATACAACAAACCTTGTGCTTTATATCATCACCATTCCATATGACATCATCTTCCCAATGTAATTGTGATACCATTAAAAATGCATCATCAGAAAATTCTTCACTGGTATCTTTAACATCTTTAATATCTTTGGCATCAATAATATCTGTAGTATCTGCTGTATCTTTAATATCTTTAGTATCCTTATTATTTAATTCATCTAGCTATTATTAAAAAATATTAAATTGTAACTTATATTCAAAATGTTATTATAATTTAATATAGATGTAATTTAATTACCTTATCTGCAAGTTTAAATCCATAATTAAAACCATCCCCAGTTTCTGGAACTTGAAGCATATCATACCAGAGTTGTGCAGGTCCGAAACGCCAGTCTGCTACTTTTGGTCCCATATCACCATTTTCTCCAGTTTCACCTGTTTTACCTACTTGTTGCTTATCTTCTACTGGCATCAATAGCTTAGTTTCATCATCAGAACAACACATATCTGGTGTTGGGTCTGCACCATATTGCATTATCCAACCCTAATGCAACAGGTTTTTGGTAAATAATCAAATCATTATCATCTGAAACTTAATCACTGCCTATACATACTTTAAACTTTGGCTTCTTTTCATCTTGATCAGAACCTGAATCAGAATCTTTAACATCATGATGCCGTTTCTTTTTACGTCGCTTTTTAACACCCCTCCATATTTGTGGGAGACTGCTAGGTTTTCCAGGACCAAACAGTCTTGAGAATCTTAATACTTTGTTGGCTCGAAAATCAGGAAATAATTCAGTAACATCAACATTGGCATATTTAGATGGTAACATAGATGCAAGAGGGGTTTCTAATTTACGCTGACGTGCAGCTTCTGCTTCTTCTGCAGTAAGTGCTTCTTTTTCTTCAGGTATTGGAGGAGGTGGCATTAATTGGGTATCAGATTTGTTAATAACTTCTTCATCATCTGCATCATAGTCAGCATTTTCTTTTTCAGATTTTTCAGCAAATGTATCTTGTTTACCTATCCATTAAAACAATATTGAAAATTATTATTTTTTAATTGATACTTAAGTTCAATTTTATACATAAAACAAATAATGATTCACAACAATCCATGCTTATTTTACTTACTGCTTTCTTCTTTTTCATCATCTGCTAATTCATTTATATCAGAGAAATCAAGTGCGGTTGGTGATTTTTCAATATAATTTATATCTCTTTCATCATTTGCTTCATTACCGTCTTTACATTTATCATTGGATTCATTTTGTTCTTCAACAGTATTTTCATTAGACATCATTTCACGAATAAATGAACTTAATCCAAGACGATTCAAAGAAGCTAAATGTTGTTTTGCTTCTGGATCAAGAATGTCATCTTCTAGCTGACCATTATCATCAATATTTCCAAATAAAAAACCAGTCATATTGATTCCAGATATTAAGTCTTTATCATTTTCTTCCTCGGAATCAGCCATTTTTTTAAATTATATGTTAAGATACAATATTAAATTTTTACAAAAGGTTATCGATTCTCTGAATGTACAGTAGATACACAAGTAGGATTTAGTAATTGCACAGTTTTTAATAATGAAAGTATTTAAATATTAAGTGTATATATTTATTTACAAGTATTAATATTTACAAATATGTAATATTTATTATAAGAATTATTTACAGTCCTTTATTAGTTACAAAAGTATCGTAACGTTTTGTTTACGTAAACCTTCACATCAACTGGCCACCATGTTCTCCGACATTGTATTATATACATGTGTTATATACAAGGTGGATCATTTAAATGTGAACATTTAAGTATAATTTTAACTAAGATTTTATAGAAAAATTCTTAACACAAAGTTACATTATTTCATTTATTTTATATAATAATGAATAAAATAATTCCTTATATAAATTCTGTACGGACTATACTATAGTGTACTGCAGATTATGAATTGCCATTAACGAAAAGAGGACAGCAATCTAAGGGTGATCAATGATTAAGAGTGAATCTATTCAAATTTAACTTATTATTTTACAGTAAATTTTGGTATAGTTGTTTATAGACATAAACCATGAACGTAAAAATATACATATAAAAGGAGCCACGTTGACTGCAAAAATAGCGCCAAAGAGAAAGAATATCCCATCGTTTCAATATTCAAGGATTACTATATACATTATGTATTTAGATTGGTATTAACCAAGTAAAGTGGATAATAAATTATCGTATTACGGTGCAATCCCGTGTAACTTTCAAATATATAAAATAAATGGGAAGCCTTATTCCCCTGTCACCATTTTCCCTATAAATCCACGGATAACCTATTACGTGTCAAATCATGCCAAACTCATGACAAAAATATAAATGAATATTTTCGAATAGGAGGCTTCTCTTCTCATTGTGTATTTACGAAGAAAAACTTACTTTAGATTGCGATTAAACAATAGAATGAAAACTTTATGTTAATATAAATTATACGCATTTATTTAGTTAAAAATTGATGGTTATTTCTTTCCGTAAGATATTCCCTGCTACCTCTTTCCACAATATAAAATTACTACGCAAGTAGATAAAAAGTTTATATTCTCCGTTTCATTCAAATTTGAAGTAAGAATAATAAAATTTTCATTTTTGCATTTAGAAATTTTTAATTTTGTATACAGAAATAATTTCATTATATATATATAATTTCAGGCTTTAATTTCATATGCATAATTTGATATATATATATAACATTAATCTGTAACTTAAATAAAAAATGTACAAATAAAGTTTCAATTACTGTAAATACACATTTTTCATTTTCTGTAATAAATAAAAATCCAATACTGAATTATTATATCAAGTGTTGTATACAATTAGTTTGCTAATTGTAGTATTAGCACAGTATAAAAAAGATCTTTCCTACGCTGTGGCATTAGTTATTGCACAGTAATATCTTTTTTATAGTAAAAACCAAAAATATTTAAAAGACGTATTTATTCTTATAGAAAAGATTAGACGTAATTTATTTTCTATTTAAATATACAAAGTAATTATTTTCATGAATGGTAAAGGTGTTATGTTGAATTTAATTTTAAATTATAAAACAAATAAGAATTTTATGAAATTTGTAATAGTTACATTATTAAATATTAACATATTTTTATAACAATACTCTTTATCGTTACCCTATTCATGTACTATTATAAGAAATAAAAATATCTAAAAAGATCAAATTTATTAAGACAAATGTATTTTATATTATTATTTTTGTATGAAAATCATTTACAAAGAATTCATATTTTGTAAATAATATGTGTTTGTATAATGTAGACATTTTTCTACATAGTGCAAAAACATTGAAGAGACAATTAATACGTCTCAATTTACAATGTATATTATTAACAATAATGGAGCAATAAGTTTGTTTTACAGTATCAGCCAAATTATTACTCTAAACAAAGATAATATACTATCGGAATAATAAAATTCAGTATTGATTATAAACATGCAAAAGTAAGATAATGGAATATTTTGAATATGATTTGAAAATTCACTAAAATCTCGAGTTATTATGATTATGTTAAACAATATAAAATATATGTAAAAAAAGAATTATTTTTTAATAAAAGGAACACGATTGAACTGTACCTAGATATTAAGCTTTTTATATATAAAAAGTGTAAATAACTCTTCCATATTATACCATGAAACAAAATATTCTGTTGTTAGAGGAAAGATAGAAAATAATTTATGCCTCTTTTTTTGCAGTAAGCACTGAAACAGAAATTTTTTATCAAGTCCATTTTCAAACTATTAAAGGACAATATTAAATCTCAACACAATCCTCCTCCTGTTTGTTGTTGATAAACTTCTATTGTATCTCCTTCTTCCATTTCAAGAGTTGTGGGTGTATCTAATTCACTTATAGGTTGTCCATCAAATCTAAATCTTACTGCTGCTATTGCCAAACCCTGCATAGTCATAAGAATTGTTGTTATTATTAAAATAATAATTATAGTTACTTAGATTACAAATAAAACAAGTTTGTAAATGGATAATAGAACATTTTGTTAGCAGAAAGTAATGTAACTATTATTTATCTGGCAATAAAATGTAATAACAAATGAAATTACTGAAACTTACCACACGATCACAGTAGGCATTCATTAATTTCCTGAGTGGTGTGTGTTTTTTAATTTTAAATTGAACCACTGCACTATCTTGACCCAAAACTTTTAGATTTATGTGTTCTGATTCTGCTTTAGTTTCCTACAACAAAGTATACTCTTTAATAATCACCTAACATTGTAATAACAATTTTGAGGTTATAGAGCGTTACCTTCTTTTCGTCAGACATGTTTACAGTTTACAACAAATATATTATTTTATCACTGATTAATAATGAAATTTTTACGAATTATGTATTAGATTAACTGTAAACCTTCCAAAACGCTTACAAATAAATGTATAAACGAATAATTCGCAATAATCCCGCTCCAATCCTTATAGCTATAATCACAACGTTTCCATCTTACACGAGTAGTATAGTATTGTAGTTGTTGGGATACACGCGTTATAAAATGATTAATCCTTCCTAGGAAATTTTATTTCCTTAGCTTGGTAATTTAGCTTTTTTGCAATTTTATGAAAAATGTCTATCAGAGATATTTCAATCATGTAAGAAAGTACGCATAAAACTTAAATGTTTTTAAACATTGCAATTAAATATAATAGTACATTTATCATGTTGTAAATAATTACAAATATTGGAACATTTATGCGTTTTAAAAAAAGAACAATATTAAATAACGAATAATGAACTATTTCAAATTATATTCAATTTTATTATACTTAATATTTATCTTTTTATTATGAATACCATATAAAGTATATCAATTCGATTGAGAGTTTCATACGTATTAAATATTTGTTGGTCCTGAAAAGGACCGTTTTGTAAAGAAGGAAGATATTTTGCTCATTTAGAGCTGGTGTATTTGGTGACTGCTTTAGTGCCTTCGCTAACTGCGTGTTTTGCCAATTCACCAGGTAACAGAAGTCTGACTGCAGTTTGAATTTCACGTGATGTAATTGTTGATCGCTTGTTATAATGAGCCAATCTTGAAGCTTCTGCTGCAATCCGTTCGAAAACGTCGTTGACAAAGCTGTTCATGATACTCATAGCTTTGCTGGATATTCCAGTATCAGGATGGACTTGTTTCAATACTTTATAAATGTAAATAGCGTAGCTTTCCTTCCTCTTTCGCTTTTTTTTCTTATCAGTTTTGCTAATATTCTTTTGAGCTTTACCAGCCTTCTTCACAGCTTTACCACTAACTTTTGGCGGCATGATTAAACTTCAGTATTTTCAGATATTCGCAAGAGAATCGTACTGAACGCTTGTTGAACGCTGAGTGAAGTTCGGAGCCTTCGTACCTCTTTTATGTTGTGAACTCATAGCTACAGCGCACCAATCAGAAGCCAGTGCAGAGCCATAAACGATATCCTGGAGTACTATTGGCGCGGCCGTACTTCGATCGTGTTCGTACAGTCCAATTGATTTTGTGCATCCAATGCCTCTAATGAATTTTCAAGCTTTTATTTTTATAAATCACAAATTTAATTTATAAATTATTTAATGTATGTCATAGAACTTAATGTATATATGTAAACATATTAAATAGAAGATATTATTCACACGGTGTGATCCTGCAAATAAATAATACCCGGAATTTGATTTAATATAAAATTTTCTGCACTATAATAAATCCTCAGAGAGAATTTCAAAGAGACACTTCTACGACGATCAGAGCACCACATACGCCTTTATAAATCTTTCTAATTTTCTTTCTTTCTTTCTTCTAACCATCGTTTTCTTACTTTTCGCGATCACTATCATTCATCGTTTCTCATGTCGTAAAATATTTCCTACAAATAATTTTAATTAAATAGTATTTTTGTGAAGCGTATTTTCATTTTAAAATTCATATTGCTGAACAAAAATTCTTTTGTTTACGATACATCAGCCAAAAGGACTCCACAAGTCGTACCCCGTTATTCCTCTGCTGTTGGTTACAACAGATGATGCTTTTCAAGTGTCTTAAACATTATGTATGTTTTTACAAACTACGTTTAAGATCATAACGTTTAAACAAATATTTCAAATAAAATATAGTTGATAAAAAATATATTAAAAGATTCTCTTCTTTGAACAATGTTTAATTTTGTATATTTATATGGAAAACTATAAGTATAGTATAAAAAATTGTAAGAATGACAACATTACAGAAAACCTTAAATTAAAAAAATTAATTCAAAGTTAAAAGCATATTTATAAGAGAAAGAAGCTGAAACAAACGGAACATCGGCCAGTTATACTTCTGCGCCAATCAGAACGCTACTCGTCAGCCATTGGTCAGGCTTAGCTACGCCAAACGGTATATAAGCCTAGCACAAGGGCCCACAAAACATTATTTCTCAGTCGCTCTCCATTGAGAGTTCTTTATACGTGGTTTAATTTTCTGTTTTATTACAAAACTGTAAAATGTCAGGCCGTGGTAAAAGTGGCAAAACAAAGGCGAAAGCAAAGTCTCGTTCTTTGAAAGCAGGACTACAATTCCCCGTTGGACGTATCCATAGACTTCTAAGAAAAGGCAACTATGCTGAACGTGTTGGAGCGGGCGCTCCAGTATATCTGGCGGCAGTTATGGAATATTTAGCTGCTGAAGTTTTGGAGCTGACTGGTAATGCAGCACGGGATAACAAAAAAACCAGGATCATCCCGCGTCACGTACAACTTGCAATTCGCAACGATGAAGAATTGAATAAGTTGTTATCTGGCGTTACCATCATTCAAGGAGGTGTCTTGCCAAACATTCAAGCAGCTCTTTTACCAAAGAAGACGGAGAAGAAAACATAAAGAGTCTTATTCTCAAAATGGCCCTTTTCAGGGCCACAAATATTTTCAAACGAAGGAATTTCTCTTGTGTTTGCTTTGCAAACATAATTCTACTTATGAATTATGAAAATATATTTTTTAAGCAATTTATAGCAACAAATAGTTATTCAAATGTTAAATTGTTAGGTAATATTGAGTTAAAAGAAAATTATTATATTCAGAAATTTATTTTCTAAAAATACTAGTAAGATTACTTTTCCTAATTTAGCGAATTAGTTTTTTAACTCGTTCGTTACGAGAGTCTTATGAAAAAAACATCCACCACATATTTATTTGACACCAATTGGAATAGACTTATTCAACTGCTGTACAAACTAAATAATATTATCGCAGACCAAGCACATTCTTCATATATTTCACCATTTTAGAACTTGACAATTCTGTTCAAAGCACAACGTGTTTCAGCATGTTTTCATAAATTGAACGAGTTAAGAAAGCATTGAATTTTTAAATCAAAGATCTGTTTTAAAAGCGATTTTACTAACAAGTGATTGAAGTAGTATTTTTTACTTATAATTAGTTCAGCATCTTCTTGTTACGATATACTGGTCGTCTTAGGTTGAAACAAACCAGAATGTGCCTTCGATTCTTTAAGTTTTCAGTATGATCAGCGATCTCTCGATGCCGACTACGGCACCACATACACCACTGTTAACTTTCTCAATCTTCTTAATTTTCTCGCTTTTCGTACACGTCGGGCCTGGTCAAGAGGATACTTGGTGACCAGACTCACACGTGTTAAATGCACATGCTTTTCGTTTAAGGGTCCGCTCTCAGATCCTGACAAAGTACTTCACGTTTTTATTTATGACCTTCTCCCGCTATCCTTATCTGAATTTCTCTACAGTGTTTAGACTTTCCCCTTCGCCTTTATCTTCTCATTCTATCCCTATCTTTTCTTTCCTTTTCTAAAATGCCTGATGTGTAGGAGGATGGCGAAGCACGACGGACTGTCAATCAAGAACAACGGTTTGAAATGCATCTCGCACGACGCGCACTAATATTGTATAGTTCTTAATAAACTTTATGTGTGAAACGGAGTTCACGGAGTTTAGCCTTTATTTCTATACCTCCATTCCCACTGTGGGTTTCTTAAAAACTGGGTAACGTTAACGTTCGAGTTTTGAAAATCGTAGAGTTCCAGTTTTTGTTATGAAATTCCAAAGTCTTACAACGTTTAAGGGACATTTTTGAGTTTACCAGACACGTTGCATTTATACAACGCTTTTTCTAGAACTTCATTCACTCTTAAATTTCTAATGATGAAATTTCTTTATGTCACCAGTTACTTAAACATCTATTAATTTTATGACTCCAATGCATTTAAATTTAAGTGTGATTGTGGTTGAGTCTTACTCTAGGGGGAGAGTGGTACAGGATGTAAGCCTGGGTAGTAATTCGGGAGAAAATTTTCAAAAACCCGATGCTGTTATGTAGTTTGGTAGTGCTATACCCGGGTGGCTTACTAAGTATAATTTTCAGGTATTTGTTCTGTAATTTTTGTAAATTCTCCATATGTGAGGGGGCACCGGTAGCCCAGACCTGAGTGTCGTACAGCAGGGGGTTCTTACACAGAAAGGTATGCGAGCAGATGTGCAGCAGGAACTGTTTCTCATTGGCTGGTCACATGCAACGTAAACCCAAATGACCGTTGTAGTAAACAGCGATTGTGATTGGTCCGTAACGAAATAGTGGGAAGAACAGATGCCCCCTTAGGTATATAATAACGCGCACTGCCGGCAAAACTCATAAAACGTATATTCCGTTGAAGTCTACGATCGTTTAATTTTCATCAACTGCTTTTACCATGACTGGCCGTGGAAAGGGAGGAAAAGGATTGGGAAAAGGTGGAGCAAAGAGACACAGGAAGGTACTTCGTGATAATATCCAAGGTATCACGAAGCCTGCTATTCGAAGATTGGCACGGCGTGGAGGAGTTAAAAGAATTTCGGGTTTGATCTATGAAGAAACTCGAGGAGTGCTTAAGGTTTTCCTTGAAAACGTAATTCGTGACGCTGTTACCTATACTGAACACGCCAAAAGAAAGACGGTAACTGCAATGGACGTGGTTTATGCTCTGAAACGTCAAGGAAGAACCCTTTATGGATTTGGAGGTTAAATCCTGATCTTGTTCCTGAAGCATTAAACAAACGGCTCTTTTCAGAGCCACAAATTATTTTATGGAAGAATGTCTCTCTGGGTCAATATTAATAATAATTGATATATTATTTGTTATACGATATTTTAAAACAATGTTTTATAGCCATTTTAGTATCGTTATTTTAGTAGTTTTAAATACATGCTTCTTCAATAGAAATGTTATTAATTGATTGTATATATTTTCAATATATGTTAATTTAATTTTTTATTAGACTATAGAATATATATTCTTTGTATGTAATATTGTCGTGCGGAAACCGTTAGTTTTGTGGCTCGAATTTATTTCATGTAATACACGTTGATTAAAAACATCAAATAGCGAAAGATTGTAAAGTGAGTTTGCGTAATTAATATGGTCAATTAGTATATATTTCAATCAGTTTATCAATAAAAAAAGTTGTAACCATATCGCGTTTATCTTCTAAAGCTTACGTCATAAAACATGTATAGTTTGTTTTTTAATGTATGTATAATTTAAGAATGTATTGTAAAACACTATTGAATACATTTACGCAGTACAGGCAAGTGTTTTAAACATTTCTAATAGTTTACGTGTGTTATATATTTATTATTATTTTGACATTGTTCCAGTAATCCAGTTTTATTTAAATTTAACCTATCAAATCTCGTACAATTTACGCCTAAAAAGATGACTACTGATCCGAAATCCATAGAAGAAATAAAATCAATATTAAAACGACTATATTTTGCTGGTATTGAGGCAGTTTCACCTAAAACTCTTATATTAAATAAAGTTAAATTCAATAATGGAATACTAACTGTTAACGGCGAAGATTATGAACTTCGCAAAAATGTTTATTTAGTTGGGTTTGGTAAAGCCGTAATGGGCATGTCAGTAGTTCTTGAGAATATGCTCGGTGATTATTTAAAGAAAGGAATTGTTAGTATTCCTTCTGAATCAGTGGATTCAATGTGGGAATCAGAAGATAAAACATATTTTCCTAAAATAAAAACTGGTGTGGTAGAATATTGTGTAGGAGGCATAAATAATCAGCCAGATGATAGATGTTGGGAAACAACACATGACATCATAGATTTGGCAGAATCTTTAACAATAGATGATACTTTAATTGTATTAATATCAGGTGGAGGTTCTACACTTCTTTATATGCCACGACCAACACTTGATCGTGATGACAAAATAAATCTTTGTAAATTGGTCCAAAATGCAGGAGGTGATATTAAAGAAGTTAACACGGTAAGAAGAAAATTATCTATGGTGAAAGGTGGTGGTCTAGCTCGAATGGCTTTTCCAGCATCTGTTATTACTTTGATATTATCAGACATAGTTGGTGATCCTATAGATTTAATTGCTAGTGGTCCAACTGTATATAATAAGAAACTACCAAAGGATGTAATAAATGTATTAAAAAAATACAAATTATTTCAAAAACTAGAAAGTGATCTAAAGAAAGTGGCAACATGCAAAGAAACCTTTAAGGATAATAAACTAATAAATAAAAAGAAACAATTTAAGCATGTTACCAATATTATTGTGGGAAATAATTCAGTAGCTGTTGAAGGAGCTTCTTTTGAAGCATATCGTAACAAACTTACACCAATAACGCTAAGAACTGATGTTGTAGGCAATGTTCATGATGTTAGCTTAGCATATGTTCATGTAACCAGTTTAATATGTCTTGCATTGGAAAAAAAAATTACGAGAGAAGAATTTTTTGAAAGAGTAAAAGATATTCCTGTACTTTCATTACCTCCTGAGAAGGTAGATGAAATTTTTAATCTGATCGAAGATGTGAGTGGAGAAGGATTAGTGTTGATTGGAGGAGGAGAACCAACAGTAGTAGTTACGGGACAAGGAAAAGGTGGTAGAAACCAAGAACTGGCACTGCATTTTTCTTTAGACTGGTTGGCAAAACTTAAAAGCAATCCTCGATTTGCGGAATTCGATGTAGTAATGTTAAGTGCAGGCACGGATGGTCAAGATGGTCCAACCGATGCAGCAGGAGCATTCGGTTATCCTGCTATTGGTCCAATACTTCATGATATATATGAGAAAGTGAAACATTTAACTTCAGGAGTTACAATTAAACTAGAAGAGAGAAAAGAAATCAGAAGAAAAAAGGAGGAAGAAAGGAAGTATATACAATCGTTGCGACCCAAAGAAATATGCAAGATGCAACAATTAAGTGGTTTTTGGCCAAAAGAAAAAATAGAGGAAAAAAGCGAGGATGATAAAAAAGCAGAAAGGAAGAATGCAATAGCTACGAAGATAGAGGAAGAAACTTTACTTCCATTCTTGTTTCTACAAATGGAAGTAGAACGTATGTTACCTGAAAATACTTTAAAAGAAAATGACTCATACAATTTATATTCACGATTTAAGAAAGGTATAGATTTATTTAAACCTGGATTTACTGGTACCAATGTCATGGATTTACACTTGATTTATATCAAACAACGTACGTGTCATTGTAAGATGGATCTCGAAAAAGAATTAAACGAAAATGATTTGAATATGCATGATTTAAATATCGACGAGTCAACTATTGCGAAATTCTTCACTACACGTAAACTACAAGGTTTTGAGTGGGAGAAGTATTTGGCTAAACCAACTCGTGTCCTTAAAGATGAACTCGATCGGCTCAACTTAAAAATTATCGATGATAATTTAACGGATCCATGTTGTCGAAAAGATAGAAAGTTTCCACCGTCAAATATTATGAAGGACAAAAAAGTTCCTGTATCATATGAATTTTAATAAATTACCGATATTATTTCATTAAGTATAAAATACAAAAAAAAAATTCGAAAAAATAATCAAAAATTTTTTAAAATACAAAATGAAGTACAAATGTAAAAAGCCAATCATATATTGATTATTAAATATTTTATAAATTTAATAACTCTTTTTCACATAGAATTTATAGAAATATAAAACATATGTATATACAATTTTTGTCAATACAATAAATTAATGTGATCAAAAGTTTGACATTTGTTTCGAATAAATAATAATGTTTAAATAATTTACATATTGTAGATGAAAATGTAGATACATATTATGTAAATACATGTAGATATATTATATTTTTACGACTCGTATAAGCACAGACACGCACACGATATATTCATAAAATGTATATTATAATATACATACACAAAAGCAATTTACTTGTACTACCGTGATTTGTATAACACAGAAGAGATTTAATGTAGAAACTGCTAACGTTTCTGATACTGTACACTAAAGATCCCAACTAAATAAATGATGTTTGACCAGCATATCGCGAACACCATCTTTTAAAGGTTGTGATTGTTCCTTTTTGGGTGGCAATTCCCAGTCAGGATTTAAATTAAACGCAAACTGACTTAATATTCTTAACTCACATTTAATCTGTACCCAGCCAGGACTGTTTATAAAACTCCATGGTTGATACCTATAAATATAAATCAATATTAATCGAACATTGTCACATGTCATATAACTTACCGTACATAATTTTACATAAAATTTAATACCATTTTTGTACAACTTTTACACAAGAGCATAACACTTCAAGCCATAGATGTAAGACCTGCTCGTTTAATCCTAGACAAATAAGAGATCGTAACTTCACATCCATTTGTGCATGTGCATTATCATGTGTTAAATTTACTGACTGAACGCATCGATATAGTAACTGAAATGAGATAAAAGTGAGTAGAAATTATTTTACAAATTAATTTAAGCGAAATATTGCATTACAAAATAATAAAGTTTTAAATATTACCTCTTCTGGTGTAAGAACTTTACCATCTTCGTCTAATCTGTACGTTTTACAAAGTACCAATCTGCTGTAAACTGAATTGAAATCTTTTTCTACTTCTCTGTTCGAGGCTTCTTCTATGAAAAGCCATGGGTGACATGGACCGCCCAGAAACGATGGTTTGCGCATTCCATGTTCTAATACTGCTTTGATAGCTGGGCATAGAGTTCCTCTAACTAAATCGGTAACGGCTTCACTAATTGTGTCGTCTCCAGCACACGTATACTGTTTACTCCTTTCATCCAATAATTCTACAAATTTTGCTGGAAACCATCCTCTTAATCCATTTAGCTCCCCTACCCAGCAATGTTCATCCTTCTGGCTTATGATCGTAATTATATCGTTCTTTCGAAAACCTAGTTCATCGTCATCGTGTCTTTCAAAATCTGAAATAGAATATGGTTAAAACAATGATAAGCGGTACCTTTATCATATATTAACAGTATTTTTATAATTAAAAGATATAAAGTACCTAATAATGCTTTGGCTCTTCTTTTTCTGGTGCGTGATACATTAACGTAGTTGTCATGATCTTTTGCATGACTTTCCATAGTATAATCGGCTGTAAGTACAATATCATTCAACTTTGGATCGACATTTATGAAATGTCTTGCAAGCTGCAAAACGGCTTCTCTTAAATCTACCAAGATCTCTGAAATATTTCGTACATATAATTATAAATCTTTTTATAATTGTATGATTGTAATATAACTTGTTTCTGTAATGGATAAAAAAATATTACCAGTTTGACGAATATTTTTCGATTTCGCATCTTCTTTGGTATCGTAACTTCCAAATAAAAATGTTTGTAGCATTGATTTATTTTTTTTCATTTGGCGCCTATGACAAAACATAAATAATTGTATGTATTACAAATAAAAATATTAATATATTTTAATGTAAGTATGTTACAATCGTAAAAAGTAATTATATATAATTAAAAACTGAAGAAAAGTTCTATAGATAATATACCTATTAAGGTGCTGTTTAGGTAAATTTGGTACAATATCAGGATTACCCACTAATCCTCCTTGGTCAGCCATTAAGTAGGCTAAATCTCGACGTCTGTGAGTTTCAATTAAAACGTCTGTTAATGATCCACTTACCTCTAAAGATGTCTGAGACAGAAAGAAAATAATCAGTATATCATACAACATTTTGTTTATAGTTCATGACAAATTTAATTAAAACAGAAACTTACATTAAACAACTGATCTACATCATCAACATCTCCTGGTATATCTGAAAGTGCATTAAATATTTGTGCAGAATTTTCCAATTCTCTTAACTCAGATTCTGAAAACAATTCAAGTATTATATTATACATACACGATTTATTATAATACTTATAATAAGAAACATAAATATACCTTTAATTTTCAACATTCCAAGGGTAACTTGGAACAAGACTATAGATCCATCAAAGAGAAACATGTCCCATATGCGTAATAATATTTTCATGTGTACAACAGACGCAAATAAAGTTAAAAACCAATGTAAAGATATTAAACTTAATTCTATGTCATGCTGAATCAAGACCTGATCTATATGAGGGAGAAAATTCGATACTAATGTGCGAAGTACTCTTTGATCAGCTTGAATACCTGTTAGATATGTTTTAAACAAATCAGTATTAAATTTTTATCGTTTGTTACACATTTTTAACAATACAATACCTAACAATGTTGAAGAATAATAAGATGCTGGTAATAAATCTTCCACTATTGTAGCCATCATCCAAAAAGCATCTTCTTCCTCTAAGAGTAATAAGAGGGAAGCTGCTATCGTACCTGTACCTTGGCAGTATCTTCAAGGAGAACAGATTATGACAATAAAGTAATAAAATAGAAATACTATTTTATAAAAGTACCATTACCCAATGTCAGGATATAACCAAGCAAGAGCGCGCATAACGCGTCTTAAACGTGGTATTCCGGTACTATGAAGATGGCTGAAGCATGCATTGGATGGCATAATACGAAGTAAATCTTTTTCTATTTGTTTATTAGTCATTAATGCATCATTATTTGATGTATTTACTATATCTTTGTATGTTATTTCAGAAGAACATTTTTTCTGGAGTGCTCCTACACAATAAAATAAAATATATTTTCATAGTGTATATTATATTTTAACTGTAAAATTATGAAAACTTTTATTATGATTTGTATTATACCTGACATTCTCATCCAAATTTGTGGTCTAAGAGAATGAGGCACACCATGACGGACCATGTCACGCAATTTATCCGTGCGAGGTAATCTTTTATCCATATTCTGCCAAGAAAGTTCTGCTACTTCTTTATTATGACTAAACTCTAACAGAGCAACCCATTGTAATCTATAATATAAGATTTACTAAGTTTATTTAATTCATTTGATAATTAATTTATTTATTACATTAATATTTACCTATGTTGAGGATCCTCAACAAATGGAATACCTAATAATTTCTTTGAACTTTGTTCTGGACCATCTTCTTCTTCCACACGAAAACCAAATTCATCAAACCTAACATATAATATGATTAAACAAATATTCAATAACTTATTACATATCAAATTATAAATAAAAATAATATTTTGTGAAATATAATTTATAAAAAGTACCTATATTCTGGCTGAGAATTAGGGTCATCAGGTTGATTTAATTTAGCTAATATATCTTGAGGCCACATTGATGGTGTCAAAGCAGAAAATGGTCCTCCTGGTGCAGGAGATAAAATTTCTCCACATAATCCTGTAACTTCCACCTCAAATTCATCTTCAGAGACTGCAGTCTCCAATTTTTTCTAAAAGGTAGATACTAAATAATTAAGAACTAACAGATGTGTATTAATTTTTAACATCTTTTCATAATTTAAACACT
The DNA here is from genome assembly GCA_022405125.1 of Anthidium xuezhongi. Taxonomy (NCBI): domain Eukaryota; kingdom Metazoa; phylum Arthropoda; class Insecta; order Hymenoptera; family Megachilidae; genus Anthidium; species Anthidium xuezhongi. The sequence continues at coordinate 2,276,144 of CM039642.1, forward strand.
ATTTTACATATTTATAATCATAAAATAAATATTAATATCATTCCTTTTTAATTTAGCAACAAACAATTGTATTAAAATTTGTTAAAATGAAATGAATAAAAATACTTACATTGTGATCTTCTCTCCCAACATAACCTTCATGATCACGAACATTAAATAATGATTTAGCAATATCCATTTTACAATAATTTTTGTTTATTTATTGTTATTGAATATATTCGTCTTTCTTATACACTATTTACATACTATACTATTTGTCATGTCTGCTTAACATTAAATTAAGAATAGTGTTCATAATCTTGACAGTTTTGTATTTACTTCGCCACCTAACGTTGCTGGTGATAATTAAACCATAAATTGATGGAAATATTTGAATCTAATTCCTTATGCCAGATTTTTTTCTGTACTTTTTTAAACTGTTTTTATACAAAATCTTGTTTTCGCAATGACAACTACTTCATTTATAATTTCGCCATGTTATTATAATCATTTGCAAAAATTATATGTGGTTTTTTATTAAAAAATTGGTATATACTAAAAAAAGAAATATTGAATCTTGTTAAATATTTGTTATTCAAACATCAGATATTCATAAATTGTTTATTCATTGATTGTAAAAGTACATATTTATAAAATTACATAAAAGATGTGGATCGCTCTCTTTCAATACATTGTTTTATTTAAAAATGTATATTCAAACTCTTTTGTCAAGAACATGAAAGTATTTAAATTTATCTTTATTGAAAAATTATATTAATAAAATTAAAATGAATATACAGATGAATACAATATTTATAATGAACTCGTTATAAATTTAACGTACAAGTTTGCAATAGCAGGTGTGTCTTTAGGAAATAAGCGGGAAAAATAGCGTACCCAAGTTCTAGGATGTTTCTAGGGTTTTTCGTTAATGTTCACGTATCGAGCTGCGAATTGGACTTTACCACCGACATTATAGATAGAAAATGAATCCGATTGGGCAGCGTGGCACGAAGGCCACATCCGGCAGCAGCATTGCAGTATTGGTCGATCCCGCTTCAGCAACAGCGAAGTTGGTCGAATTTCCTATATATTATTGATAAATAGCTTGCGTTGCTCGTGTGACTTTTTACCAAAATCGACGTCGGTATTCGTCTTCAAAGAGGGAAAGTCTAAACTGTCGGAATCGCGTACATACCGACACTATCACGAAGAGACGCAAAACGGTTAGAAGTACGCGCGTTCCTTCTAACGAGAAATCAGCCAAGGGATTATCGTGCATTGGGTGTGACGGACATTTATATCTGTGCGAGTTGCATGAAAGTCGTGTCGTGTTGCGTAGTGGACAAGAACGACCGATTATTTGTGGATCCTACGGGTGTATGTGCGATTATGTCGAGCACCCCCGAAGCGAGGTGAGCGTTATAGAAGGGGAAACTGCCCAAAAGAAGCTGTCTTCGAATCTGTTTTTTGCTCCGCCATTGTACGCTACAAGAGTACCGCGAAGGAAGCCGCTTGTCTCGTTTTCCCGTGTGTTCTCATTCGACTACAATTTTTATCGAACTGATCAACTGTTCAAGCGTGTAAACGCGTCTACGTCTGTGTTAACGCACGTCTCGTGGTTACGCTATTCACGAGGCGAAACACGTTAGTGTCTTCTCTCTCTCTGTTTCGTATTCCTTCTCTCTTTTACTTACACATTTCGTATTTTCTTTCTCTCTCTATTTCCCTTTCTCTCTGTGCTACTCTCAATGCCCTCGACATCTCTGCGGAAGTCGCGTGTGTGAAGGCTTTTCGCGTACGTGGACATCAACGACAACGCGAAGTGATTCGCATAAGAGTGCCTTTGCTGGGATACAAATCTTGCGCGTCATTATGCAATAGACTTGTGCAGCTGACGAGAAAGAACTGCCTCCTCTGCTGAGGACGAGGACGGCGGTGGTGCTGTGCGGCATGTTTTTATCTTTGTTTTTTAATCTTGTGCCACGACGAGGAAACGCTGCCGCAGCTACCGCTGCCGCCACCACCGCCGCCGCCGTTGCCGCCGTTGCCGCCGCCGCCGCCGCTGTTTTCTGTATTTCCCGTCGAGTAATCACGTGGGAATGCGTCAAACGATGCGAGCATACCTGTTATTAATCTCTACAACAACATGTATATTTGATAGTGATATCTAGTGTAATTATGTGCAACATTCATTATCGCAGTGCGGTATACGAATTTATACACCTCCGAAAATACGCTTTCTTTATACCTTCAATTTTTTTTTCCTTTCTTTTAACACGTCTTTCCTATTGATGTTTTCACAACTTTCTCGGTGTTCAATATTCTATTTTTTGCGTATCGCTTTATTTCATTGCATTCCAATTTCATAATAACGCGTTGTTATCGTTCGCCGGCAGTCGCTTACCACTTCGGCTTAGTCTACATTTGAAGTTCATCGTTCCAAAATACTGATTCAATACTGGAAACATATCTTCGTGGGAAGATCAATCTCGGATCAATCTCGGATCAATCTCGGATCAATCTTACTCTTATTGATGTTCATTTTGGGTTACTTTGTGTGTTTAAATGTTATTTCTACAAGAAAGTTTGAACATGTTTCCTTTCTGCAATCCAAAAACTAAGGTCAGTAGGCCCTTCCTTTTATTTATTTTTGTTTTTATGACTTGTATGTGTGAGTAAATAGTTTTATACAATATTGGTTAATAATATTGATATAGAGGGATTAATTATTTTTCAAATCCATTAATTGTTTAGTACATTAAGTATTTAAATATACTGTTATTTTTACTATGTATCTTTTATTTTATTTAATAATTATTGATAGATGATTTTATATATGAAACATTGTATTATAAACTTATATAATATTATGCATTTAATATTATAATTTATTGTAACTTAATTTTATGACTATGTTATTTTATTTATAGTATTATATTAATTTGTATCTTTTTCAATGTACTATTATACTTTTACAAAGCATATTGAATATTAAGGCTTTCCAATATTATTTTTATATCATGCAAAACATTCTTTCATTGTTGTATATTATAAAATAAAATTTGTGTAAATTTTCCTTGTTACATGAAAAATAATTTTTATATAATTTGTTTACAGGTTCATTGATATGAATTGGATCTAAGGATATAAATGGATGAGTCAAACATGGCGGACATAGATAAAACTATTGAAACAACATAATACTTAATATGAAATAATTGAAGAATAAGAATACACAATACAAAACAAGAAAGCAATAAAACAGAAGAGTTAAGTTGGAGGGTTAGAACAAATAATAAAAGTACAGGACATTAAAGTAGTAATGGATGAATGGGAGTGAGCACAGCACATGTGAAGTGCAGGTGTGGGTGCGTACGCACGTGGGAGCCTCTGGATGTCGAGGCTGCAGCACTGGCAGTGTCAGTGGCAGTGATGGCCCCTGCTCTGACGGAAGGCGGTCCTCAAAAGCCTGAAAATTTGCTTCCTTCCCTTCCAGCTAGTGGATTTCTTTCCCCAGAGCAGGCTATTAAAGTATGTCAGAATCGCGAAATTCTGGCTAAATTTGTTGTCTCTGCAAACGTTCAACCATCAAAGATTGATGAACAGTGTTTACATGGTATATCCAAGGATCTCATTCGTGATGTCATCAACTCGAAATATGCCAATGATCTTGATAGTTTGCCTACATTTACGCACGGATTTGACTTGATCGCGAAGAAAGCGGCAATAAAGCAGGACTGTGAACAACCGGATATTCCTGGCAGTCCACAAAAAAAGGTGACTGACATTATAATGAACGACCCATCTATGGGTGATCAAGCGGACAATATGGGTTTCTTAAAATCAAGCGCAGACTTGCCTTTGGTGGGCTCAGAAGCTGCAGGAGACAATAAAAATCTAGATGTGGATCAAATAATGGCCTTTGGTACCGATATAACTACAGATAGCGAGCAGTGTAACATGGGCAACGTCGAGGATATTTTGCAAGCTATCAAATCGTTTGAAGGAGTGGAAAACGCAGAAAATATAACTGCTGGTTGTAACGAGCCAGTGCAAAGCATTGCAGATGCAGTGGAGAATTTTTCTATGCCTGAGGAAGGATTTGCAACCTTACTTAACGACGTTGATGTTATGAGTATTTGCAACAATATTCACATTGGTGATACAGTGGACCAACCAAAAATTAACAGCTTAAAACTGCAAGATATTGTTGCGCAAAAACAGTATGAAAGCGAGAGGAGATGTGCATTTTTACTAAGAAGACTGAGAAAGCTTCAGGCAAGAATAGTAGGCAGGCATGTCGCGGAAGAAAATACCGGGGTTCTTGAACTTGCTCATCATGGAGTGAAAAAATATCTTTTTCAAGAATTGGTTAATATCAGTTCTAAGTCTAATGTTAGAAACTTTCCTGAAATTAGTAGTAGTTTGAGTTCATTTTTGCAAAAGATTGAAAAAATGTGTGTTGCCCAGAGCAATAGTGTGAATCGTCAGCGATTATGTTGCCGATACTTTGGTGGTGGATCGCGTGACAGTTTAGGTAGTACTTCTGGTAACAATAGCAATCGTCAACCAGTGTTTGGTACTCCTCAAGTTAAAATTAAAGGTGATGAAGTGGAAAGTGTAGCTGGACCTCTAGCTACCCAATTACATATTGTGGAATCTAATCTTGATTCTGATTGTACTGCATCTAGTAGTGGTGGAGAAAGCTGTGATGAAATGCAGTCGTTTAACAATCCACATCAACAACATTTATCAATGTGAGTTTTCATTTTTATTACAAGAAAAATATTCTTCTTAAAATATTCTTTTTCCTTAGCTCTCTAAGCATGGAGATACATTTGTTTAAGTTTTATTCTAATGAATAGAATGATGCAGATAATATACTATTTGTTATATTATTTTTAATATTTTTTATTATGTATATTTCTTGTTATGTTTAATTAAAATTTTTGGTATAATATTTCAGTTCATTGCACCATTGGATATACTTGAAACCGAATAGTATTTTTAGCCGGTTTCAAACTAATTTTATTTAATGCTTTCTAGTGAAAAATATTTATATATACACGTACATATATACGGTAAAAATATTAATAAGATATAAGGATAAGGATCATCAGAAATATATTGATTATAGAAGATGATATTCAACATAAACATTTACTTTTTGTTTTGCATTTATACTTTTTAAAAATGAAATAATCTCATACATCTAAATGCAATACAAATTCGTAATATAAGAGCTGTTTCAAGTATTTATATACTTATTATATTTCTATAAATATTATTTATAGATCAAAAAGAGCAGCATGGAGGTATGCTCAAGATCGTGCAGGTGTAGCAGCTAGATGGACCTGGTTACAAGCACAAATATCAGATTTGGAATATAGAATTAGACAGCATAATGAATTGCAACGACATGTTAGAGCTAATAAAGGCTTAGTGATTCTTGATAATGCAGAAACGGTGAATGGGTATAGCGGTGTTTTGCCAGGTTCTACGGGACGTTATAATTCGCCGGAAGGTGAATTGCCAGCTAGTAGGACACGGCCGTTTGTGTGGAGTTTTTATAGAAAGAGAAAATTATTACAAATAGACAGGTTACATGAATTTTCGAAACGGGCAGCAAAAGCATCGACGGTAAGATGCAATTGCGATCATGTGTTACCTCCATGTGCTTTATGCACCGGAAGATCGGATCCAATGCAAATGCAAGAACCAATTGAACAGATGTCTGTACAAGAACGAGTTGCACTTGTTGATCCTAGTTTTCATCCTGTTTTGTCATTCCCTGATGGTAAATAAAATATTACCACCATATGTATATATTTATGTACATATTTAAAAATGTACAAAAGCCATATTCATGAAAATATGAACTATATATAGAATAAGAATTTTATTCTTTTGTTAAACACTTTTTTTTTGGGTTTATAGAAGTTACACAAGGAACTCATCTTGAAGCTATTATGAAATCAGTGGAATGGCAACAGAAAATGTTACGGGGAAATTTACGAATTACACGCTTAAAAGATAAAGAAACTAGTGACAGAAGAAATAAAAAACTTCCAGGGCATAGAGCAAAGTATGCAGCTCGTTTGAAAAAATCATCTTCAAGTATTCTTACTGCAAGTATGTATCATATGGTATGGTTAGAGAGTTCAGAAGTTTCTATTATGTTCCAACTATTTATATATATTTTATGGGTTATATATTTCTTTGTAGGAATTAAGAGAAAAATGTTAAAAGGAAAAAGAAACAGACTTGGTCATGATAGAAGCGTGCATGGTTTAAGCAGAAAGAGAGTACAGAAATTAACAACTGAAGATGATGATGATATTAGTGCCCTTTCCAGCTCTAGTAAACATTCATCTCCAGTGCCTTCACCGTTACACCATACTACTGCTTCTACAGAGAAAAATATAGTTAAAGAAAAAAGTTCTGTTTCTCATGGGTTAGTGTCATCAAATACTTTTATAAAAATAAATATTTCATATGTTCTGTTATAAATAAAATTTGTTTGTGTCTTTAATTTTAGGCGTTTGAGGCAAAACTCGTACGACATTGATAATATCGTTATACCATATAGTGTAGCTGCTTCAACTAGGCTTGAAAAATTACAATATAAAGAAATATTAACACCAAAGTAAGTAACGTTTGTTAAATCTAAGTTGATGTTTTAAATAAATAGTTATTTACATTGTCTTTTCTTTTGCAAAATATAGGTGGAGGTTATGCGAAGAACCTTTAAAATTAGATATTAAAAATGGTGTTATGCACAGGCCTAGTCAAGACAGTGATGTGAGTATGATTTATAATATAAAAATGAAGTTACAAATAAATTTGATTGATTTTAATTTGAAATGTATTTATATTTAATCAGTTTGAAGATATGTCAGATGAAACCATTGCTTTGCGGCATGAACGAAGTGAACGAGAAGAAAATAAGCGTTTCATGACGTACATGAACATGCCACATCAATCACGTATTCGGCACAATCGCAGAACCGATAGCCGAGCGGATAGCGGTGCGAATACACCAGGTAATTTTTTAGCATATTTAACCGTTTAATATCTATACTTTTAAATATATGTTATCATTTTACCACTTTATGTAAGAAAATGATAGGTCTACAGGTAACAATTATTTTTGAGTTGAAAATTTTAAGAAAATATTTGTAGACCAAGGGTAGTCAACCTTTTATACTTATCGCCTCTTTTGTATCTCTGTTAGTGGTACAATTTCCTAACCGCCCCTGATTTATAAAGTAGGAAAGTAACTTCATTTTATAAAATTTCTATTTTAATGTTTTTAAACAATTAAAATAAAGTCAATTAAATTAAAAAGAGGAAAGTCGAGCGCCCACTAATGGGTGGTAGGTACCAGTTTGACTACCACTGTTATAGACGATCTAAATAACATAATAACGATTAGAACAATTGTCTCGAAAGTAAAAGATTTGGGTCCGAATAGCGAGGCGGTAGTAATCTGATTAACCGAACGTTCTTTCTTTCCATGGTCTTAACTTTACTAAAATAAATTACAATTTGTTTTGTTCTTTAGATCCTATGTCCCCCCATGCGAGTGATTTTGGCGGAGACATGATGTCTCCCATCACGTCGCCTCCTCCAACTCCACAAGTTCAAGACTCAGAACATCAACACAATTCGGATACACATCGATCATCTGCTTTACAAAATGCTTTGCGACGTCGCACTACGCCTACGCTAAGATTAGGAAAAGATGATGTTAGTACTTTAACGAATGAGGATGAAAATGAGGTATGTATCTCAATCTTATTGCACGATGCATAATGTATTAACCCTTTGCATTCGAAGCATTTTTGGATATGATTCGATTTTAACTTATTTTTCAACGGAGCTTTGAAAATTTGAAAATCCTATTTTAGAAGGAAAGAGTTACACAAACGCTTACGATCTATTTACTTTTATTTTTTTTTTGTTAACTGCTATGTTCCAATATAAACAACGCTTAAATTTTACATTTAAAAATATTCTGGGTATTTGCAGACGTCCAGAGGCGCCACTCGAACGCAAAGGGTTAAGATTATGGGAATATAAAAGATAGTAACAAATATGTTGTTTTTTTTTAAATAGATTTTGCCGTATGAACCGAGGGTATTTCCATTATCTGAAGAGGTTTATGACAAAATGTTGGAAGTGATGCCAGACGGACATTGGCAAGCTTCATCAGCGTCTCTTTGTTCTCGCGACGAAGAAAAAGCAGATGATGTACGTACACTGTGTTTGTATTAAATGTTTCATTGTTAATTATCTAAGTCAGAACTTTTTATTACAAACAAATGTCTGACTGCTCGTACTGACTATTAATATAAACTTTGAGCCAACTTTCATGGCTCCTCGAGGCTGTTTCTGGTAAGCAGTGCCATTTGATGCTTTTTATATTTTAACACGATTCAGTTTATTTTGATCGCATATTTCAGATTTTTAGCAATATTTAAAAGAGACTGCAATGCATTTACATATACAATATTATAATACTATCTTTTTATATAAAGCATTAGAACCTTTTTAAACGAATTAGTTCGCTGATTGTTTTTTTCAGCCGTTTACAAAGCTTGTAAATTTACATATAGTTTCTTTGTAATATACGCAGAATAATCGTGGAAACGATACCGTTTTATAGCTATTTAGGTAGACGTTAATGTTTCGTTTCTAGGATGGGGAAATGGATTCTCCAGAATCAGATTCAACAGAATCAGCTTGTTGTGACATAGAAGGTGAGGATCCCAATGATCCTGAATGGACAGTAGCTGACGATAGAGATACTGAAAAGGAACGAATACGTCCGACGGCTAAAAGATAGGATAAAATCTTTAATACGTACAGTATGTCTACATCGTCGTTACTATATGCAGAAGCTACCTGTCAATTGTTATATATACCTGTCGGTCATGTAACATGCACCTTAAGTTAATGGTATTACGAAACTGTAAAGTGTATTATAAATATAAATTTTATAACTTCATTCTGCTTAAATTAATGGAAAACCTTAATAATTGCTTTTTAAGTATTGCTATTTCGGCCAAAGCATTAGAATTGTACGAGTACTATCCTTTTATTTAGGATAAGAATATTGTTATATTTTTTTTTTTTCTTTCATTGTTATGTCAATAACGGGACTTAGTCCTACAAAAGTTGGAATCTCATGCAAACAGAATTAGACACTTTTTATATATAAAAACAAATAAAAAAAAAAACAAAAAATGTATTTATATTATAACCAAACTCTTATGTTAAATAAAAGTGCCAACCGAAATATTCTGGAAAATGACTCTTCGATGTTGCATATTTTTTCTAGTTGCGGCAAGCGATATTCATTGTAAAATATGTGAGAAAATATTCAACAAAAATATCCAGTTATTACGAACGCTTATATAATAATTTATTGTATATATATCCCCGTATTGTGTCAACCGTTATATTTCTATATTTCATTTCTCTTATGTTGTTTAGCATTATGATTTCTTCAAATGATTTCATAATTTTTCGTATCTTTATATAACAGTCAAAAACAGTTCATTTATAAAACTTAAAAAGAAAAAATGTAAAAAAAAAATATCCTTATATTTCTTTATATAAAGTAGACAGGTAAGAATAATACGTTATAGAAAGATCATATACTTAATGTTTTTTTTTTATTTTCACAATGAAATAATACGTTTAAGGTGAAGTTCAATTTAAAACTACTATAAAAAAAAATGAGTGTAATCTTGTATTTTGACTGTTATGCTCCATTTATAATTTATAAAGCATGATTTCATGTTTATTTAAGTAACAAATTACACGTTTAAAAATCTCATGTCACTGTGATTTCGTGATTTTCTAACAATCTGTGATACTACATGTAATTTCTTTCATATTGCATATTTTATATTTAGTCAAACATATCTATATTTAAAAGTCGTGCGCTTAGATTTTGTACATCACATTTTGAATGAAAATAAACAAGCAGCAATGGAATATGTTTTTTCTTCATATTACTTTGTGCTAAAAGTATTCGGAAAATGAAATTCATTTTTTTTACAAGATTTGTTTCTGTTTTAAAAAATTTTTATATTCGTTATTTATAAATATTTCAGACAAAAATTTGTATAAATTAAAATCAGAACAACATATTGTAATATAAAAAATATTTTATACTCCATTTTTTTAAATTAAAATATGTGGAAACAGAGATTTAATTAAGAATTACCCAAAACAAATATATCGTGTGTCTAAATCTTTTAAATCTACTATCACAGCAGTATGAGTAGTACTAAAACATGGAACAGATATCAGCCTAACCGTTTGATTTTCATCTCCTGGAAATTAAATGAAAGATTCTTTACCTTATTAAGTGCTTAACATTTTGATTAAATTGAATTATTTCAGAAAACGTATAACATTAAGTATGAACATAGAGTATACAAACCTTTCCAAAGTTTTGTTTCAAATTTGTTTGTATTTCCAACAAAATATATATCTGGGCATTCTTTCATAATAAACAAATCTTTTTCATAGTATGGGCAAGCTAATAACGTGTCTGGTGCAGTTGGACACATGTGTCTCCATAATAGTGTCCGTTCTAGCCATTCAATAGATGAGATACCAGTTTCACCTGTTGCTTTTATAATATCATTCACTGTTTGACCACTGGAACCAGTTATTATCCGTTCCTCAATTTTACCAATCCATGGATTTGTGGTACTTTTAAAACTTTCAAGTCTGCAACATTTATAAGCATTTATAAACACTGTTTAAGAATTAATATGTGGTACATACCTAGATGATTTAGGTATTAGACAAGGGTGAAATGGCTTTTGTGGTAACATAGCATTGGTAGGATCATATTCTCCTGGCATTAAAGTAATGCTACAACATGATCCAATAGTGCTTAAAAATTCATCTGTAGTCTTTATCGCTTTTCCAATTTCTTTAGCCAGGGTATCCTCTTCTGAATGTACTGTATCATTCCTTTTTATAGTATTACCTAAAAAACGAAATTGATATATTAATATATGAAACTTTTTAAATGTTTATATACTTGGTACAAGAATAATTTACCTGCTATAATGAGGCGAACAATGGAGGAGCTATCTTTTTGTACTGTAGTATTACCTGCCATTCCACATAACCATTCTGTAAAAAGATTTATTTCTAAGCTTGTATTATTTGTAGATAGATCTAATCCAGATACTATTACTAGCTTTCCTCCTGATGTATAGTTTTTTAAAGATTCTTTAGGAGCACAACCAGGAAAACACCAATCCTTTACCTAAACATATTATTTCTGATATGTAAAGGCAACCAATGTGTAATACTTTTATTCTTCTAAATTTAAATTACCAGAAATGTTCCATCATGTTTTTCATTACCCAAAACAGCACAAACAATACCAGTAACAATCTGTTTTAAGTCAACTTGTTCGCCTACTAATTTAATACGTAACATTTCATCTTCTAAGAAAGGTTGATCTTTCTCAGAACAATAATCTGACTTAGAACAAGGAAGGGTAAATTGATGATCTTCACTAAGTTCACGTAAAATTGATGGTTTCCATTGTTGATGTTTATAAAGTGTACCAATTATTATACATTCTTGACCCTCCAAATTTTCTAAGTCTGCCAATTTTACAACAGGAATATTTCCTATAAAGACAAAAGAGTCAATGTTAAATATTATAACTCCCATCAAATACAAATGTAACATAATTAAACAAAGAAATATACCCCATTTGGTTTTTACACGTGGGATTAAAACGTTCCTCAACTCAGCAAGTCTAATAGCATATATGTGTGCAAATTGTTTAGAATAATCGTTCTTTGTGTTTAGAAACTTTTTGGAAAGATCTTTATGCGGAACTAGTTTTCTTTCAAATACTTGTGCTTTATCATTTTCTGATTCAGTAATCATGCATTTTTCAGTTTTATGTACCATCTTCAATCAAAATACGTATAAAATTTAATTAAATTCCACTTTTACTTATGTCCTTTGTTTTACTTATGATACCGGACAGAACGTACACAAGTTTTGCCTCCAAAATGGTTCGAAAAAATCACAAACCGATGAACGCCATCTGAAACTATTTAGTACGAGCATGGACTTAAGAAAATACATAAGAATAGAGCATAGTTTCTTCTTATATCATGTAAAATTAAATAATAATACATATTAAACATTTGTAAAAAAATAAAATAAATTCTAAGACTACTACTGGTTAGAGATGAGATGTTACAACAGTAAAGTGGTAATTTTATCTTTTTTAGATGTTTCATACACTGACTAACATTGTACAATTTTTTTTAAATGAAATAAAAGGAAAACAGAGAATGCAAATATAAAACAAGAATATTACAAACGAAATAAAAGTAAAAATTTATTAAAAACAAAGTTCTGGAAATAGCAAACATATTGGTGTTATAATTTCAGGAAAAGTGGATAATAAATTTTAATAAATAAGTCTTTCTAAGCAATTTAATTGAGAAAGTTTCAAAATGATACATTGCTTATTTTAAAAAGCCCGCCATCTGTAACGATGTTTCGAGTTTCTCAGTCGATAATTGTTGATTAGTTTCAGCACTTTGTTCGCAGATGGAGCTAGGGGTAAAAAAAGAAAGTCGGTAAAAAATATTTTATTAAAAATCTACCTTTTAACAACGCTACATACGATATTTTGTTGTTATAAATGTCCTTATAACTTTAGAATATCCAGAAATGTAAGTATAATTAAAAAAAGAGGTGATAATCTTGTCACCCTTTTGTTACTTTCTACTTTACCGACTTTTGCCACCAAAAGTTTCTATTCATTTTTTATTCAATTTTTATTCAATTAATTAACTAAATATATTATTATATTAATATTAGTATTATTATATTTAGCAATTAGGTAGGTACTGTTAAATATTTTATTTGATACCGAATCTGCAACGTTAATAATATTTCAAACAAATTCTTTAAGATCCACCGTCTTACAAAATATGGCATTTCTTTCCATACTATCCAACTATCATTTGTATTATTGTATCTTATTTTAATAGCAGTATTATTATTGGTAATCGATTTTACTCGAAAATCTGATAAGTTTTTAGAATATAAATTACGTTCAGAGCGAACCATCTTCATTCGCACGTACGAGTAGGAAATCCTGAAACGTAGCCACGTTATTCCGTGAATTCGTAGCACTGTCACGATACGGAATACCGTACATGATTTTATATCGCACATATTTGTCGTTCTTACCGTTAGAATCAGGACGGGCACGTTGCACTTCCTGCTAACTCGGTACGAATACAAATTGGCAACTTGACGCCGTGCCGTGACTGCTTCGTAATCGAATCTTCCCTTACAAAGTTTCGTGTTAACGAGAATCCAATTCATAGACGAGACTTTATCGCTTAGAAAGTTAAGATCGGACAAAGGATTGTAACAAAAAATGTAACTGATCTATTTTCACTTTTGCCGCGCCATTTAATAATCGCTCCACTGTTGGTTCTTTCAAATTTGATCAGTTTTTAAATATAAAGTGTGTTATCAAACTTTATTTAGAAAGTTACTTGTTAACTCGAAGAATTTTGAAAAATTATATGTACAATCACCCCTCCATGGTTGTACCATCAATACAGGACACCCTGTATACGTGGTAAAGCACATTGCAAAGCTATTAGTAAAACAAGATTATTTAATTTTTTAATTAAAACCTCCAATATGTTTTAAAGTGTTGATTTAAACTTTTATCAAAAGAAAATTTAGTCTAATGTTAATGTATGCGTGTACACGCAACAATAGAATGCCTTCGTTATTTTTGAAAACATATAAAAACCTTATTCAAAAAAGCTGATCAGTTTAAAAGAACACTACAATGCGGCAATAAAAACGCTTTAATAGACGGAGAAGTTTTGAAAATTTCAAGGTCGTTCTCACTAATTCATAACGAAATAATAAATATAATTGTCGATCATTCTTTTATTAACACTATTTACAGGTCGAAAATTAGACTGATAAGTACCAATATTTTGAAACTCGATATTAGCTAAAAAAATAAATGATTTAATCCTTATTTTCAATTTCCTTTCAATTGTGGCATAATATCAAAGGTTTTTATAATTGTCTATTTAGTTAAATCAATAATCGATCGTATCAGAAAGCTTAATTAACATATTTGCTGCTGAGAAATTATTTTTTAATCATTGACATATTGCTGTTAACTTTGTAAAAGGATTATTATTGCAACATAGCCGGTATGAATAAATGATTAATCGTATGTAAGACAGATATAAAGAATTCTGATTTATGTGGCATAGAAATACATTGAGTGATTGCTTTAACGAATCCAATCGTTCTTGCGAAGAACGGGAACTTTAATGCCGGCGTAAAACGGAGACTTCAATGTCTGCGTCTGCGATGTAACATGTCCCGATGATTACGAAAATGACCTAACAATAAGTCACGATTCTAAAAATATTGAAGTTTTATTTACTTTGTCTAATATTAATTGGCATCACTATATAATAAAAGACTTCCTTTTCAAAAGAGTCGTAAACTGAATTAGCAATACCAACAATAAAACAGGTCTCTTATTCTAACACGTTGACTGCCATAATGGATACAGACGTGTATGGCAAGACATAAATTCTAATAATTAAGGATACTATCGATTAATTTTCGAATGTAACCATTCAAATTGCTATTTTGTAGCAAGTATTAAACTAGTCTTAAAACTAACTTAAACGACAAATCCCTCGATGTCCTGGTTCCCTCGATGTCCCATGATGATCCCACGATGTCCATGCTTAACTTAACTTAATGACTAACTTAACTTAACTACCTTAAAACTAATCACAAGGTCCCTAACCTACACTCTCTACTCTAAGTCTGTACTTGTCTTACCTCAAAGGATTGCCATCAAAGAAAGTTGGAAAAGTGAAAATTGAAATGGAATATCAAAAAGAAGGGAACTTCGAAAAATGAAAGTGAAATAAAGAAATTTTGAAAAGAATACTGAGAAAAAAGAGACTCTAATCCAAAAAGTAGTGAGAAAAGAACCGCGAGCAAAGCAAAGAATTCGCTTTAGTCCCAAAGTATCTCCGTGTGCACACGATGTACTCGCGGCCACCCAACAACCCCAGTGACCAGCCCCTTCTACCACCCAGTACCTTACCTAAGAGGACCAGCAAGAGTCAGATCGCGGCTTACGTCCTCCCACGCACGGTATATGCACTTTATAATTATATTGGGATAAAGGATTGAGGATGGATAGGTAATGCAAAGAGAAGACTTAAGAATTCAAGTAAGTTTTTATTTTACAGCAGTTCGTAGCACTTGGCTCGATATCATTTTCTAAGGACTTGATTTTTCTACAATATTGTGTCTTTAGAAAATGATACCGATTACCAGGTCACACCACGAGGAGGTGGCTACGATTGTGACCCGACCTGAAACAAAAGAACCCATTCGCTTAGTACCCACTCACACTTACAAACATCCTACAATCGACTAAAACTAGTCTTAAAACTAACTTAAACGCAAATCCCTCGATGTCCTGTGCGTTCCCTCGATGATCCCACGACGTCCGTGCTTAACTTAACTTAACGACTAACTACCTTAAAACTAAATACAGGGTCCCTATCCTGCACTTTCTACTCTAAAACTGTACTTGTCATATCTCGAAGAATTGCCATTAAGGAAGTTTGGAAAAGTGAAACTTGAAATGAGATATTAAAACGAAAGGAACTTCAAAAAATGAAAGTGAAATAAAGAAATTTTGAAAAGAATACTCAGAAGAAAGTGACTCTAGTCCAGAAAGTAGTGAGAAAAGAACCGCGAGCAAAGCAAAGAATTCGCTTTAATCCAAAAATATCCCCGTGTGCACGCGACGTACTCGCGGCCACCCAACAACCCCAGTGTCAGCACCTTTCACCAACAGTAACCCACCGGAGTTGGCCAGCAAGAGCCAGATCGCGGCTTACGTGAACTTGATCATGACATAGATCAATCAAGGAATCGAGTCGAGCCTGAGCGTACCAGATAGAGGAGAGAGACGTTGCCTGCGAGGGCTGTGACAAGGCTTTCCACTGCCCCCGTTGAAAGGGGGTCTAACCGAGGCGAGCCCCATCACAAACCCCGACCCCGATCGGGTAGTCTGAAACTACCATCGATCAGGGCCACAGACCCGCCCCGGTTACTATCCAGCACCCCCAAAACTCCCACCCGATCCCAGGCCACAGCACGACTCAACCCCCACTGGCCAACTCAGATGAGATACCAGATGATGAAAGACGGCTTACGATCAACAAGAATTACCGAATGGTCTACCCTCGTGCAGCCGGCTTGCAACGCGGGCGAGTACGTCGCGCCTGACATCGAGGATACCGGACGAAAGCGAATTGTGAGTGAAAATATATGAAATGTAAACTATAAACTAAGACGGAGTGCAAAGGTGGCAAGCCTTCGATTCGACAAGTAAAGTTTAAAGTAGAAAGTGCTTACAAGTGACACATGTTCTTCATCAGGTAACAGGCTACCTGATGAAGAACTTGTGTCCCGTGCCCTCCCATCCTCCCACGCACGGTATACGCACTTTGTAATTATATTGGGATAAAGGATTGAGGATGGATAGGTAATGCAAAGAGAAGACTTAATTATTCGAGTAAGTTTTTATTTTACAGCAGTTCGTAGCACTTGGCTCGATATCATTTTCTAAAGACTTGAATTTTATACAATTTTGTGTCTTTAGAAAATGATACCGATTACCAGGTCACACCACGAGGAGGTGGCTACGATTGTGACCCGACCTGAAACAAAAGAACCCATTCGCTTAGTTCCCATTCACACTTATAAACATCCTACAAAAACCTTAAACTAATCTTAATACTAACTTAAACGCAAATCCCTCGATGTCCTGTGCGTTCCCTCGATGATCCCACGACGTCCGTGCTTAACTTAACTTAACTACCTTAAAACTAATCACAAGGTCCCTAACCTACACTCCCTACTCTAAGTCTGTACTTGTCTTACTTCGAAAGATTGCCATCAAAGAAAGTTGAAATAGTGAAACTTGAAATGAGATTTTAAAATGAAAAGAACTTCGAAAAATGAAAGTGAAATAAAGAAATTTTGAAAAGAATACTAAGTACAAGATGACTCTAATGAAGAAAGTAATAAGAAAGAAACGCGAGCAAAGCAAAGAATTCGCTTTAATCCAAAAGTATCCCCGTGTGCACACGACGTACTCGCGGCCACCCAACAACCCCAGTGACCAGCATCTTCTACCACCCAGTACCCCACCTAAGAGGACCAGCAAGAGTCAGATCGCGGCTTACGTAAACTCGGAATGGAATCGAGTCTGAGGGTACCGACTAGCACAGAATTGAACCATCGTGAAACCTGTTTTGGAACTCGAAACTGCCCCCGTCGAAAGGGGGACTAACCGAGACGAGCCCATCACAGAGACCCCGTGGCCGCTTCCGTAACTAGCCAGTAACCCTCAGAACTCAAAACCACCCAAGCCACCGCACAACCAACCCTCACTGGTCAACTCAAGTGAGATACCAGATGATAGAAAATGACTTACGGTCACCGAGAATTACCGAATGGTCGACGACCCGCGTGCAGCCGGCTTGCAACGCGAGCGAGTACGCCATGCCTAACATCGAGGATACCGGACGAAAGCGAATTGTGGGTAAAAATATATGAAAAAGAAGCTACAAGTTAAAACGGAATGAAAAGGAGGTAATCCTCGATTCGACAAGTACAGTTCAGAGTAGAAAGTGCTTACAAGTGACACAAGTTCTTCATCAGGTAACTTGTTATCTTGTAACTTGTTACCTGATGAAGAACTTGTGTCCCGTGCCCTCCCGTCCTCCCACGCACGGTATACGCACTTTGTAATTTAATATCATATTCTTATTACTAATAGTAATATAAGAGGGAACTTAAAATTTAAAGCTAACTTAAAGTTAATGGATGTAAGATTTGAGGAAGGAAAAGGAAGGTATTTAAAGTGACAAATAATTTATTGAAATAACAATATCAGCAACGAAATGAAAGTATAAAAAGTATTTGTTAAAATAAAATCTTGGAAATAGCAAATATAATTAGTGCAACAATCAGAGAACGTATTATATCAGAGTATTGTTGACATTTTTTAAAGGATTAAAAATAACACTAGCATGCATGTATGTGACCACTAAACCACAATATGTAACACAGTAATAAGACCATGTACACATGCACTTACACTTGAGTAATCACTTCACTAAACACACTAGTATATCCACAGTTGAATGTCCATGGACATAGGCAGGCACACCATGCATCCATGGTACCCCATGCAGTAACCCATAAGTGATCCCATATCAGACAACTCGATGGATTGGTATGTATCATGGGTGGTTGACAGGTTGATGTGAACTCTTCGACGTCCGGAGTAAAAATGACTGATTTTGACCTCTGTCAAGTTCATCCGTTATCACAAAAACTAAGACTTCATGGGTGAATGATTTCATGGTTGAATGACTCTTGGTACCTGGCTATTGTCACCTGTTCATGCATGAGTGGTTTTTTGAAATTTCCGAAATTTTCAAATTACTGGCTTATTTAATTATTTTATTTTATTTATTTAACATTATTATTTTATTACAATCATGCAAATTTTGTTATAATTATTATAATTTTATAGTTTTACAATGAATAATTGTTATGTCTACCAAATTTTATTTTATTTTAAACGATTTTAATTCATTTTAATGTATTTTATAATTATGCATTTGTTAATCGTTATAATTATTGAATATTGTTATTTTTATAATACTTATGGATGGGTGGGTTGTAGATTTTGTTATAATTATTACAATTTTAAGGTCCTGCCCCATCGCATTAGCTGTTCTGCGCTGCATATTGTCGTTGAAGCAGGTCAACTTACAAGTACATGGTTGAGTCCAGTTTACATTTTTTCTTCACTTTTTAACATTCCATGTAGGTAATTTTCAAATTTATTCCTCCCTTACAATACGAAAAAATATTCTGCAATTTCTACTTGTTCCTTCTGTTGGAATATCCAGCCATTCAGTCATTCCCTTTATTCTAAGGTACGATTACTCTCATAACATTCTACCATTTGTTTTTTACTTTTATGTTCAATATTACTTGTGCTTAACGCTTCCTGTTCTACCGAGGCGTTTGTCCCGGGGCGACTAGGCTCGACGCTACACTGACGGTACTGATTGGTCAGTATTGAATTTATTTAATATTTAATTAATAATATAATATAAAATAAATTGGTCTTATTGAATTTATCACTGTCAATAATAATAATGGGTGAAACAAAGGAAAGACCAAGATATAATTATTGAAATTATTTATTTCAGTATGTATGTTAATACATTTTGTCGCTTCGATGCATTTTGAATGAATTGAAATATATCATTTTTGTCCACCTACAGTTAGAAACTTTGCCACTGTGGGACGTCGTTGGTTCTAGCGTTAATCAACCATACGTGACCTATGACACGCAATAACCAGATAAGGTTGCGGTAACAATCTAGAAGCTATTATAGAACATCATCGTCATCCTCGTTGCGTCACGAGGTTACTTTCCCTGCCAGTCCCGACCTTGCTCGTCTTTTTCCTTTCGGGTCCGTCGGGGTTTTCAAACCGGATGCGAATCGGTTGCTGATCGGCGACGTATCGATTCGTAAAGGTCGCCCAGAAAGGGTTAACGAACGTACGAGCGACGGTGCAAAACGGATTGTATTCCAGAACAAAAATATGTTTACGAAGGTCCTGGCGAAGGACACGCTCGTGTTATGACATTCTTGGGTCGCATTCCTCGGGGACCGAAGGAAAAATAAATTTAACTCGATAAAAATGCAAAACGCACGGTGTGTATGCATGCATAATTGGAATACAGAATTCTGTTTGTGAAATGCAGGATATACGATCGTAAACGTGCATATTTTACGTGAGCGAAATATGTTCAGAATTTTTTAAATTGTATTAAATTCGATAAGATTGTACAGACAACCCTTTCATCACTCGGTTCATCCTTGGACAGCAACGATCTAAATTTAACTTTTTGCTGTATTTCATTCATATTTTATTAAATCGAAAAAATTAATACAAGTTCTTACAATTTTCTTGAAATATTTGTTGAAATTTCATTTTTACCAAGGTGGCAGTATTTTTACATTTACAGTTACGGGTTAGTCGTGATGTTGAAATACTGTTAGTTAATTCAGTTGGAACAATTTTAATTTCATAGTATCCATGAGTAAGCGAGATCTGGGAATTGAAAAACACCCACGGAACTCTATCTTGGGAATTTTGAGTAGGAAGGGAACCAGTTGTTGGATCCTCCGTTATACTTGACTCGCGTAATCGATTTAGAAATAAAAATTGATTGTCGTTCGTCTTCGTACCGATGGCCCCAATATTATACAACACTATAAAGAGTTCATCCTTCTAAATATATTTGGTGAGGAGCTGTTTAATTTTAGTACTTTATTTCTTTTTTACTCAAGAAACTGTAAAGGTTAATTAGTCAACATTAATTTATAAAATTTGCTCTAATTCTGTCAATTTTAAAAATATAATAATGAAAATTTTAAACTGTATCTATAATTAATCTAAAATTCGCAGTAGCTGTTACATCAAAGAATAATCAGTTATATTATTAAAAAATGGACGATTTTCTATAAGATAAACAAAAATATCTCAATTTAAACTGTATTTTAAATTTTTAACGCCATTTTCGGTGCCAAAAGCTATTGAATTCATTTTAATTAAACTTGGCACTATTATTTCTCTTTGTCATATGGTTTTTTATCATTAAAAGATTGCTGCCTTCTTAGAAATGAAACTTGAAAATCCAATCACCCATACTTTTTTCTCTAGTGAAAATTGTTTTAATCGACTGCAATAAAGATTAGTCGTTTGTACTTTAAGGGGTCTTTTATGTTTTTTATTTTAGGTGACACTCAGGTGAGATACTTTTACGGCCGAGCTTAGTTCAATAGCTGAGACAAGGCGAACAAAACTAATTATCGTGCGCTCCTTTTAATTTAAAGACACTTTAAATTTTTAATTTCCATGTGTATTTTATTTCTTGTATATTACAATCGCAAAGAGTCCCTTATTTGCAGTCCTAGTGTCACCTCGATACCAGTGTCACACACATGTGACACCTTTGTGTATCTCATCAGATTTTGTCACATAATCGAAATAATAATACGGTTTAAAGTTGCGTTACTTTATCTCATGTTATTTTATACAAAAAAAAAGTGTTCTATGATTCACGAATTTCCAACTAAACGCCGACAGCGAAGGTGCTAAGTGTTAAACAAACCAAGCACCTTGGTCCATCGACCTCCGTGATCGGTTGCCTAAAAATAACCCTTCTAACCAGGAATACCCATCTCAAAAGCGATTCGCGATCTCAGGATTCCAAAGTGTCCCTCGATAACGCCGGGCTCCCCGGTTCTAAAACCATCGTCGAAGGATCGTTGATCCTTTACCGTCGACCTTCGCGAACGCAGAAGAAAGGTCGTACCCGGACGTTCTCAAATTTTTGCTAAAACCCGTCCCCTTCGGTTTTTCTAAGTGTACATTCTCACGTGCACACACGCACGGTGCTTGTGGTCGAATCGTCACAAAGAGGGACGGTGGAGGAAAAGGAGAGGGAAAAGATCTCGATGGCCTCGGCATGCCAGCCAGCTCCGCCTCGCGAGGCGCGCAGCCACCAAGTGAAAGTGGGATTTTGCTTTCTACCCGTGGCCTGGCCAGTGACAAGCGCGCCGTTCTCGCGAACGTCTCGACCATTTTGCTGCGATGATGCGTTTGTCCATCGGATAAATCAACCGCTGGACTCGTTAACCGACGAAGAAAAGCAAAGAAACGATCATCGGTCCGCTCGTTACGATGATAGTATTCCACTGACGATCGGCCGCGTTGTCCGGAGGTGTCCTGCGAAAACGGTGCGCGGTTTGTGAAGCACAGTGTTTTAACAATGCCGAGGCGCGACACGAACGATACCTGGCACCTCAGCGTGGCCATCGCGTTGCTGCTTCTCGCTTCTTGTTTGCTCCCAACGAACTGTCAAGGTACGACGGATTTTATTTTTCACGAAAATACTCCCGCGGTCGCTGTTTTGGAATCAGCGATTCGAGTGGTGACAGTGTGCCTCGCGTTCCGACCAGCAGGCTGCGCCGTCGTCAACCATCGCGCAATCCTTTCATGGATATTCCTCGAAGGGTAATGCATACGATGATTGACCCCCATCCAATAGTTCACCCCTTCCCCAATTAAGTACGAAATATAAGATGATTATTATACAATTAAATATATTTTGATAACCCAGATATATTTGTATCAAATACAATTATAAAAAAAGGATTCTTTGTCAATCACTTAGGGGATCAACATCTGTACACGTTACCCTACGTATCCTGGTATTAGGTGGTCCCATAAGCTCGTGCCATCTTTTGGTAAAGGTATTATATCGTCGCTATACAATTTTTCTGGGTTTTCTTTAAAATACTTTTCAATGTCTGTTTTTTACCTTTTTTATTGCTAAAAAATAAGTGATAGTTCAATGGAGCAATACCTGGTAGTATGGTGGGTGAAATAAAATTTGCCAATCGAATTCGTGTATTTTTAACTCGTACAACATAAGGTGTCGAACTGATGGTTTCACTCATGGTTTTCGCTGTATAAACCACGAACCGCTTGCTATTCATGAATATTTTCCTTCTGAAAGTATAAACGCATCCGCGAAACGAACTTACGGGACGAAATTACACTCCTTAATATTACCTTTTCTTTTTAACGTCCTTACGAATCCTTCTTAAGGTCCTTCAGGCGACGCGGTTACTGCTGGTAGATTTATGGAGGCCCGTTTATGCCCCGAAGTTTGTAGAACCGCGTCCACCGAAAGGTACCGTTTGATTTTGACAACGTAATACCAGTGGATCGTGTAGGTGGTATTTATGTAACCTGGCAAGTCGTCGGTGTATGACTGTCACGATTCACTGACCACTGCCTTTCTGGCTTAATTCGTATGCTTTGTTGTTTCTTCGAGCGGACGAGAGTTTACGACGAGTCGGTGGTGTGAAATATTCAAATTGAATATTATTGTTAACATTCTAAAGAAATCAGTGGAACTTTTTATAATCTTCCGGGGATCTTTTCAGTCTTTTCTTAGAAAATGAGAAGTGCTTCGACAAAAAGTTGTAACAAAAATGAAAAATTACAGGTGATACAGAACAAAAAATTACAATTGATACAGAATAGAAGTAGATAAAAGGTCAAATTTATCATATTTCTTCTTAATTCCTTATTGCCACACGACAAAATACTGATTATCAGTGCGCGCCGCGATGAAAGGGTTGAAACTAGCAAACAAAATAAATAAATGGATGATAATCATGCGATATTGGTAACTTAGTTTGAATTCGTGACCCGCTGTATCGCAATACAATATGCAATACAATGGAACCGCAATTTCATACGAGAGTTACGTACACCGCAATAACGCAATTGGTTCTCCATTGTTGCTTGTAATAACGGCATCGAGATGAATGATTATCCCGATTCCCTAAAACGGATATCTCCCATTCAGAATTGTGGTCAATATACAACCATTTAAGATTGCCACGATTCGTTGCATTTTCCGTCATTGTGCATTGTGTAACAACGGCGCACCCAGCTAGGTGGCTAAGGGGCCCCAAACAGTGATTTAACTGCCCCATTAAGACCGAAGTAATTCGAGAGCCTTGTATAACGGAAAGAAAATTGAATTTTACTCTTTTAAGGAATTTTTACATTCATCTAATGGAGCTCGTGGAATTTACAATAGAAATATCTTTGTTTAACCCCTTGTTTTGTAATACCGTGACATAACTTAAAGTCCAAATATGGCAACCCTATCTCGTAACAAACGGAAACAAACTTCAACTAATAATGCAATATGCCAAAGTAAAAGCCTAATTTGAAAATTAATTTATTCATTAATTGAATTACATGCAACAATTTTGAAACAACAATCACCTTTAACAACCTTTGTGCGTTCGTAGCATAATGGATCACTGAAAGTCATAAAGTCATAAGTTAGATAATAAAATTAGAAAAAAGATTAATCTTCTATATGAATGAAATTGCAAAAGATGATTAAAGAAATTTCATTTCGCGCGACGAATCACTGCCATATTTTACAAAACTACAAACAGAAGTAATCAGACTGAAGAAAGAAAAGTAAGAGCCCGAAGACGTTTACGATGCTGAATACGTTAATGATAGTGAAATCGTACGCACTTCCTTCAACAGTTCGCTCGTAAATATTTTCTCTAATTGCAGAATTTTCTTGCATCAAGCTGTAATTCCTTATGGAACAATGCGAAAGAATCGACAGGGATTTGTTATTCAAACTTCTGTTCCAAAAATAGTGTTTCAGGTCACCTGCAGAATGCGTTCCGACTAGAACGGGTATTTTCTTTTCGTATTTCCGTTTTTTAAGCCGAATCGCGTCGTACACCGTGCAGAACAGTGACCACGGGCCATAGAAATATAAACATCAATCGAGCAACAACATTCCTATCGTGGAAGAATGTCGTTTCGACTATTTACATAGGGGAATTCGGGGCAAGATAGCGAGAATTTAAATTTTATACGCTTTATCCTTTTTATTTGTCAAAGGATCTGGTCGGATAAGGTGGTCAAAAGTGTCCCTGAACTAAATTCGACTCGACTCTTATCAAGAAAAAGCATTTCGTGGCAAGTTTGATTTTGATATCTCCACGTGGGGGGTAGCAAAGGAAACAAATTAAAAATTATGTTTTTAATGCATGAAAAATTCTGAAAAAATTCAGAGCCATTTCAGTTAACGGGACACATATAATAGAATTTTTTCAGATTTTTCCATTGAAAACTGTAAAAAATAAAAGAATTGCGAATAAAATTTGGAGGAAAAAATTACTTTCTTTGTATTTTTTTTCTAACAGCGCTTACATAATACATCAAAATTCTATAAAAAAGTGAACGTGTTAAACAGCATGTAAAGAATTCCCCTGCTTATAAAAGAAACGCTGATACTGATATGAATAATCCATTATCCTCGTACCGTTTAAAATCGATTAAAAATGTGAATACCGATCGCTCTATTAAGAGATAACAGTAAATCCCAGCATTTCATTATACGTATCGTAGGTGCACGACAATAAATAGTTGTCGCGTAAGTTCCGTGAAATGTGACACGATTTCGTTGTAAGTTTCGAACAGCCTCGATGACTTTTTCCTTCAAGGTTTAGCAGCACCTGTTTCATGATTCTCGTGAGAGATGACGAGACTTTTTGTGGGATCCTGTATTGAGATTCGTCATGGGAAAGTTCAGTTAAATTCCAATTTCGACGAGAATTAATCCTTTTCCCGTACCACAGGAACATATATTTCCAGTATTAATGACTCTAATATTATTTCTGAATGTTTTAAACTTTTAAAAATTGTGTTTTTGAAGATATAGCTATTTAACCCCTTCGTTAATAAGGACGATTACAATCGTTGAGTGTTTATTTTTCAAAACAATGGCCATTCAAAAGAAATGTTCAAATAACAATTAAATATAAAAATACAACGTTTCAGATAACATTTGGAGAAAAAATATATTAACGCAAGAAAGGGTTTCGTGATAGAAGTAGAGTTAACTTTAAAAAGGATTTCCAGTATTTTGTTTAGCTTTTGATTAAATATATGTATACTTTCTAAAAGGAGATAGGATCAATTTGACCCCGTGTATAAAGTGTGTCAACCAAGAATTAAAAGTGATATCCAAAACAAATGATAGAAATCGATTTAACAAAAGAAGTTCATAATATTAGAAATGCTTTTATTTATAGGCTAATCGTCTAATGAAACAAGGTTTCCATGAACTCTATAAATAGTGTTAAGAGATTAGTAAAACAAATGATGTGCCATCCTTCTGATCTGAGTCATTAACCTTGAAAAAGAAACTTCTTGAAAGAAAGTTTGTGTCAACGTTCATAGCTAAGGTGATTGCGTGTTTCGTCTTATTCTGTTCGCCATTGCGTTTGTCTGATTTCTTTAGATTTTGCGAATTTTTTTACTACCAGAAAACTAACGTAAACTGAGAATGCCATTTATCACACTAATTAGCCCATTAACTCTCACGGCATCGATAGGGTAAAAGGTATTTCATATCTACGTTACTGCCTTCAAACTTTTTTAATCTTCAAACTTTACAAACCAGTAGATTGTTTTAATTTCAATGAAATATATTCATACCTTTTGATAGTATTTCTAAAGAAAAGGTAAAAAGAGTTTAGTATTGCAAGGGTTAGTAACCAGATTTTTATTTAATATATTGACTGTTATTATTTATTCTAATAATATAAGGTAGAAAATTGAGAACATGACAAGAAATTGACAATTTATATTGTTAATGAATAAGACTGTAACATATGTTATTAAACATATGTGAAAATAGACATGTACAGTAAGATATAGTTTAGTTTTTTTAGTTTAGTTTTGTAATTTCAATTTAGTTTTATTATACACTAAGGGTGCTCGATATCCAAACGAAAGTTACAGTCTCTTTGTTTTAACTGCGTGTAAATTATAATTAAACATTATTAACCTTATTTTAGAACGTCTAAAGAATATTCAATAATTTTTGACAGTCGTTTGAAGTCGTTGGGGTGTGACATTCTATATCTACCCTGTGAAATTTTTATTCAGTGTTTAACTAAAGGTTAAACTTTAGTTATTAAAGATACAAATAACTAATTACCAAATTTAGGCCTTTAATATACTAATTTAAGTCATGATCATAAGTCAGTTTTTCTTCCCTTCTGTTGTATCAGCCCTTAACTACTTAACTTGTGCCTGTTTTATAATTTTTATTTTTGTTTTTTACTATCTAAATACTAATTAGAGATTTAATTTTGATCCAAAGTCGTTATCGAATATTTAGCACTTCGTATTATATTGAATATTGAAAGTTAGATAAATTTCAACACGTGTTTATTTCAAATAAAGTTAGAAATAAAAATCTATAAACGAAAGGATTTGGCACACTGAGAACTGGTATTTACAGGAATAGCATAAACTATCAAATTAAATTGAAATTATTACTATTTCAACAGTCCATAGACCGACGGGTAATTAAAGTATGATTGACATTTATATAAAATTTACATAATTTTTAACTTGTAACCGGATATGCTGGTCATTTTGTCGCATAGACAGTGTGCCAAGGTTTATTAAAAATTTAAAAGACACTTAAATTGTATGTTCTTGAAACTTATCCCTGTTAAACCTTACTGTACCAGTTATGGCTTAAACGAAACCATCACAGATTTAAGATCGAGAACCAATAATTTTGCAATTAATTTTTTGTTTTAATTCTTTTATCGTTATCTCATCAAGTATAATATATACTTACACCCTCGAACTTATGGTAAAGCACGAGTTAAGCATGCATACACACATTTTGAAACTCGATTGCAGAGAAAGTTCGAATAGTGGCATCGATGATCGAATACCAATCGAGGAAAACTACTCGTTCCAATTCACGTGTTCAAGTTTATCGCATTAAATCAAAATGCGCTGGTATCGAATCATCCGCATTGGTATGACGGTGTAATAACACGATGAATACCGCAATGAAAAAGAACGTATGTAGCACGACAAGCTGTAACCACAATTATTCAGATATACAGTGGAGGACAAAAGTATTCGTATACATCGAATTTAGAAATAAAAATAACAATATATTCTATATCATTAAGTGTATTCAAACATTTATATATGGGTGAAAACACGACATAGAATCAAAAGAACAATTAACACTTTGACTACCACGTTGCAGCTACTAAAAATTTCATTTTTGATACACTATATATGGGCAACGATTTTTAATAGAAATTCAAGTGTCACCCATATCTGGGTGACGTGAAAATTAAAATGTTAGAAGAAATATTAAAAAGAGAATGGTGTAACATACAGCCTGACTTCACGAAAAGTTTAGTATTATCAATGCCTAACAGATTACACGAAGTAATTCGTCAAAAGGGTTATCCTACAAAGTATTAATTTAGAAAATTCTTATTAAATTAATTGCAACACTTGTATGAATACTTTTGTCCCCCACAAAGATTTAAAAATGCACTTTTACAAATTTCATCCTCTCCAATCAAGGTTTCTGGATCCACCCCTATGCCAAATGGTAGAAATATTTGCGTTTCTTATTTAGGCTTCGTTTTCACTAGGATTGTAGGCCAGAAAATGGCACGGTCGTGCCGTTTCGTTGCGTGCTAACGCGAATCTTTCACCTTTTACATTCGCGTTGAATAAGGTAAGTCACGGTATAATTAGCACGGAACGTGTTATTTCAAAATATCGTCGCAACCGCGCGCACACAGATTCAGTTCCTGCTAACCTGTCCTGTGTGTGTATGAATATTCATCGAGCAAGAAAGGGTGCGAACGATTTTAATCGATCTGAAATCGTGCGAGGTCACACCATTCGATCATAACGTGTTTACCTATGGGACTGAGGAATAAAGGCTTGGTAAATGTAGAAAAGGTATGCATTTATAATAGATGCTATGAAACAAACATACATACAGTCGTAATAAATGCAATTGACTCCGGTTACTGCAGTGCTTTTAATCTTATAGATTGAATCTAAAGTGTTCTCTGCAACTTCGCCATTTATTCTTATTTACTTCAACCCTTAGTAGTGACACACAGCCTTACAGATCAACGCACAGTGTATTTTTGGGACAAAAATAAAAAAAATTTTAATGTCTTTATGTCTCAAATTGTTTCAACTAGGTTAACTAAAATTGTTCGAGTATTGTTACATAAATACAGCGATTATAACAAAAAATATATTAAATTTTATAATAAAACAAAATAAGACAATATTAATGCTTAAAGTGAAGCTTATTATTCCAAGAAAAAGAAATCATACGTATGCCATGAATTCGAATCACAATTGGATGATTAATATGGCTAAATTACCATTCTTCTCTTTTTTTCAAGACGAAAGGAGGAAGATATAATAAATTTTCATTTCAACATAACGAATAAATAGTTGGTACAATTTGGTTCCCTTTCGAATTACGTACACTGTCGGGTATGATAGACTTCTGTTGGATAAATACCGAGGTAGATTAAATCCCACCATTCGTCTTATGCTCGAATGTTATTAGACGATTACGCTTAGGCAGAATGATTAACCTAGCCTATCATTCATTTTACCTTGTTACTAAATTAATTTACTCGCTTTGCAATAATTGCTAAGCACTCGTCGCGTTTAACCTAATCGAGACCTAATCACTGCACAATGCCTGGTAATCTCTAGTATTATAGAAAATGATAGGGGTACCCTCCCCTGCGGCGCTAGTTTCCCTCAGAAGACTTATTATACGCTATACAGGACGAGTCACCTGACACAAATCACCTGAATAACTTGACTCTCGAATTTTTTAAATACCTCTCCATGAAAAATAAATGTACAACCACAAAACGAGCCCTTCGAAACAAAACAAAGTCTATTTAACAAAATATAGAAGCGATTCAAGTGGATTGAGTAACTCACCCCTTATAATAAATATCTTCCAACCCCTTGGGGGATTAATACTTCGAAAAGTAGCTTTCTATTTTGTAGTATTTTTAGATAAATTACTAATTCCACCTTGATACTGATCACCTAAACTTGTTTTCAGTTACTGACTCAACACGTTGAATGGACTATAATTATGTATATATTTTCATAGGTTTTAACACTTGAACTATCGACGTCCAATCTACACTTTCTTTCAAATTGAAAATAAAATAGAAAACTAAATAAATAAGGGATGAAACATGAGTTAGCTTTATGTTAATAAAACTGAGTTTACTTTTTGACAAAAGTGTGTTGGTAAACTTTGTAATAGAAAATAAAAGATTTGGAAGAAGTCATTTTGACCCAATTGGTAGTTCTGGTATTAATGCGCAGGAAATACTTTATTTAATCAATTATAGAGACTATTATTTTTAACAACCTTCCTCTATTGCTTTGATAGCAATCGAATTTCTTTATCTGTACGATATTGATTGTAGACGTTCTTTTAATTGTGCCAATTTTTTGAGATCAAAAAGTTGGTCTGATTTTTAAAAATACCTTCGCCCTAATTCCCTGAGAAAATGGTACCAATAATCCAATTGTCCTGCTTGCTGTATTAGAAAGAAGAATCGATGGATAAATTAAAAAAATTAATCATCGACGTGGTGTATTACCAAGTAGTTCGGTTTAAAAACTCGTGTGAACGTACGTGCCGAGAGTAGGAGCGATCAAGTCGAAGGACGATATCGAAAGGAGAACGGCTGCACTCTGGCCATTATTTACAACTTCGTTGGCTAAGTCTGGCACGCGCGATTTCTCGCTCCTTTCGTGCCCGTACACCCGTTAGAATTTAACCAGCCACTTCCTGGCTGTCCCGATCGTGAAAGTAGTCAACGAGTTCCACTGAAAATACGAACTGGTATCGGAATAAATGATTTCGAATTACGTCGATGGATCGATGAAAACCGTGTAGCCGAGAGTGTCGGAGGAAGTGCTCGGCACAGATCGTAAAAGTTCCGGCAAAGATACGGGCTAGATTTCGAGCCGGCTTCAATGTTCCCGGGGTTGCAAAATAAATATCAAGATAACTCGATATTTCAGGAAGAAATGTTACGGTTTGATAATTTGAAAAACGTTTAGATTTCGCTGAAAACGATTTCTAATCGTTGCAAACGCGATATATTTAATTAGATAATAAGCTGGTTAAATACCGTCTAATAGCGTTCTCTTGGTATTTCATTCTCTGCAGTCTGGCTAGCAATTAAAAGTCTTTAGATATTACAGTTTTAGGAATTTAGATACACTTTGTTATACTTCACAATATAGTTTCAATATTATTAGCAAATTAGAAACTTCAGAATATAATGTTTCCAAAAATTTAAGAACTTTGAAAATATTACCTACATACCTTCAAGTACAAAATACAAATGAAATAATTAAGGGTTAATAATTAACAATTTGTGGGAATAAATGGCGATATACATTCGCGACTGTTTACCACGAAAGAAAATAGTAATAATGTGAAATAGGATACATAGTATGAAATAACGTTCATTTCCGTCGACAACTAATCACGTGACACTTACCGCAAGTATTCGCACGTTACAGTTTATACCAGCGCAATAATATATTACACGAGACACAGAATGCGAGCAGTGAACTATATCGCACCAGTCTCTTAATTAATAATACGTTCACTTAAAGACAAGCCATAGGAACTTCCCAAGACAATCAATTAAATTACCTTCACTGTATAATTTGGAAAATTGAGTAGAATGTTAGAAGCGAAATTAGTTATCCTACCTGTTACTAGAACTGTTGACAAAGCTAATAATTTAAACTGAATTCTCAAGCACTTTTCATTCAAAAATTTAGATCTTTTGTTAAAAAATTAACCTAGCTTTATTATTTGACGATTAATTTTATTAAATAATATTCATAAATTCATAAATATTTTAAAATTAATATATTATTTAACACGTTCACTATCAATGCTTAGTTACTAATTTGTTCATCACGCATTGCTTTTTTTATAAAATAGTATAAAATGAATTAATATAATTTCAAATCCTGTACCCAGTATATTATATTATTATTTAGACTGTATTAGAGAATTTGATTTTTCTCTGTTTTATAGATTTTATATGGGAAATCAAGTAATGTAATAAGAAACTATTCTTTATTTAATTTTATATTAAAAGTATAGCTATAAAAGGTTCTTTTACTGATTTTTTATATAACAACTTTCGCAAAATAATTTGAATAAATGCGAAATTTAAGTAAAGATTTAAATGCGTCCAGGATTAATTCCACTAGGGTAGGAAAAAAATATGTACACGACGAATTTTCAGTAATAATTTATTAAAAAATAAAGCTTCGTAGGAGAAAACATTGATGATGGTTGAGAATTTAATGACGAGTTCGATCTCTTTCGTTATGCGGTGTAGCTTGACAATATTTTGACGTGCTTTCTACTGACTTTCCATCATACGATAGAAATAGTGTCTTACGGACAATACCGTGCGCAATTTAATTTCATGTCATCTTCGAATGCGTCTCCTACGCAATGCGCGATCGTTGATAGAGATATTCGCGTTGTCGTATAATTTGTAACTATTCCAACTAAACGTAGCGTTGTTCGAACGCTTTCGTACGACCGTGTATATCAAGAAGCGAGTTGTAAGGAAAGCCATGCGATTAACGCATTCGAGCAGCGTAACCCCGCCTTAATTTATATTCGCGTTCGGATTTCGAGTCCCTCCAGCCTTGTCGATTTCATCGCGGGACACACCCACGGAACTATTCCAGTTACAACATCCACCGTTGATACAACCCTTTTTACCAAAATGCATCGCCTATCTCGGCCTCGTGCAATTTAAACAATCCCGATCGTGATCCGCGGAGAATATTCTGAACGATAAACGTGTCGTTTAACGAAGATTATGGTTGCCTTGCGAGTACGTAGCAGATTTTATGTCGCAGATAGAATGTTATTAGCGCTGCTCGGGACTTGGAAACATTACAGGGTGTACAGAGCCGGGCGACATGGGTTTTCCTAGGAAAAATGACGATACAGGAGTGGACGATTTCACCATTCGCTTTAAACGTGATATAAGTTATTAGAGATTATGCCTAGCTCATCGTTCGTTATTCAAGTATCAAATTAGGGATTTAATGAGTACTATGTAATAAAAGCGACTTGATTAATTTAGTAATAGCGATTATTAATTTAGAAAATTACTGCATTACTAAATTTCTATATTACAAAGTTACTAAAATACTAATTAATATTGAAAAGTTAAACAATTCGATTGAAATTATTTCTTATCTTAACTTAACCATCAGATATTAACAATAACAGTGAGATTATTAAGAACCAGTAATATTAGCAGTACATGGTAGTAATTAAGTAAAATAATATTGTTAGTCATAATAACATCGAAAATGTAAACACTCTACTTGATTTCTTAATCTGATAATAATAACTAGATCATTCACGGTATAATATTTCATAAACTGATTATCATCGTTGAACGTTGATTCAACGTTTCAAATCTAATTTTTCGTTTTCGTTTGAAATCATGGTTAGCTGGATCAGCTCTAATACTATGCAAATTGCTGTGTCTGCAAGAAAGTTCTACGTTCTTGAATACGAAAGCGGAGCACGTATTTTTTCTTTCTTTTTTTTCAAATCGAGAGGAAGGAAAAGCAGGACTCAATCATTTCGAGCATAACATATGGAAAAGGCTGACGCTCGTCACGGTTGCTCTGCCATTTTCTCGTAATCAATTATCACGATGCACTTGCACTATATTTTTTCCCAGTCGTGAACAACGTCTCCTCGGAATGAATTAGCAATGTGCAAAAAATGATTATTTAACTATGCTTGTTGACAAGAAATGACGAGTACATTGCACTTAATGGTGTGATTTATTGATTTTTATACGATAGCGTAATTTTAAATTGATCAGTACAGCTGTTCGATGTTAAAACTCCACATTAGTTATATTTGTGTGTTCACCAAAGACGTATCGCTAATTTAAAAGAACTATTTATAATAATTATTGACTTAAATATAATGTACTCTTGAAACAAATTTTGGAATAAAATTGTATTTGGATTAATAGTTTTCTACAAAAGATAATGAAAAATAAAATTGTTCTATCTACAAAAAAGTACTATTAACACGAAATTATGTCTTCCTTGAAACCACTTAATTTTTATTCGAATTACTTTTCGGTGTCATTAATAATTTTGAAGATATTTAAGGGAATCGTTTCGAATGGAACACCATGGATATATAAATTTATAAATTACCGTAATTATTCTGATCGAGCGACTGGAAAGGGTTATGTATTCCAATCTGAATGCTTCACAGCACGAACTGTTTCTTTTCGAAAAAGTAGAAAATTGGTGTTTCAGAGGGTGAACAGGCCGAGTTTTTAGCGCGTTGCCTAGAAAACGAAGCGAACAGTTCCCTGACAAGAAACGGCATTACAAAACACGAGGAAAACAATGTTGGAAAGCGTCTTCGCTTTCTTTCGGAAACGGTTCAGGACAGTTTCTCACGGAACGAGCTAGTTTTAGTCTGTGAAAGAGCAATCGTGCATTACAAACCGTAATTGCGTTACTCCAAGCACACCCATTTTATTCTGCTCCTTTTCCATCCGAACGAAGTTACTGCTCTTTTTCAGAATTCCGTAAATACTTAATTACTAATAACTGAAAACAAGTAATACCAAACATAATTAAATATTAAGTATTTACAATACGTAACAGTACTTAGTTTTTTATTTGAGGAAGTCACTGAAGCGGTGATGCAAATTAGTTTTTTGGGGAAATCTGTCTAATTGATTCCTATATTTTCCATCAACTACTAAGCTAGACTAAGCTACACTTATGACTTATAAAAATTTTAGTAGGCAAATTCGACAGCCGCGTGATCGAGCTTCAACTTCGATCTCTAATTCTAATGAAATTCGGCTAAATGGAAAGCTCCATGCGATTCTCACAAGCACAAAAAGATTGTAAAGTTTGTTCTTGTCGAAATAAATCAAGTGGAAGACGCGAAACAACCTACCACTGTGATACATGTCCGAATAAACCAAGAATGCATCTACGAAAGTAAAATACAGAACTTAGTTTTACAAAATGATATACTTGAACGTGTAAATATAGATAAACTATTAAGTTAATTAGTATATAACATCATTTTACGATACCTGTATCGAGTTGCTACCTCACCCGACCGGAAATGTCGAGCGCAAAGGGTTAATACGCCCCAGTTGTGAGCTCCAAATCCTGAAAGCACAAAACTCAATCATTTACTCGAATCTTCTATGTCTCTGAAGGTACAGCCGAATCCTGGGACAAATTCTCCCGTCTGATACCCACCAATTCCGTGTACGAGCAACAGGACCAAAATGCGTCTCCCGTTGCCGACAATCCTTCGAAGACACTGTCACGATCCTTGGACGAGAACAACGTAATGGAATCGTGGAAAGCGAGTGGGAAAAACGTCGAACACGAAGAGGAGACGGACGAAGAGGTTTACGAGGACGAATACGAGGTTGAAGAAAGTGCAAAAGCGGGACATTCGGAAAACTCGAAGCTCGCTAAGATCACCGACGATAAGATGAAGAGCGAGGCACCGTCCTCGTCGAACCATCAACCGGAAGACGCGTCCAGAGACGAAGATTACGTCGAAGACCCATCGACGAGTCAATACGACGCGTATTATTACTACGACGACTATGAAAGCAACAATCGTTCTCGATACGAGGCTGTAGGTAAGATCTATTGTACAACTTGATGCACAAGGTGTTTTCTAATCCCTAGTAAGGGTTTACTTCAAATATAACATTACTTGAAGTAACAAATTATTGTTCTCAAGATCATAGAAATATTTTAAATAAAACTATTCCTTTTTTTAATACTAGAATTACCGGCGTTTTAATCTACTCTCTTTTAAATTGAAAATAAAATAGAAAACGAAATTATAATGCAGAATTATTTCTTATCCCGCTTCAAACGTTCTCTTAATTAACAATTAGCAAACATTTTCGACCGGCTATTGTATTCCCCAACAAAGATGTCGACAGAAATTAGCGATAGCGATCGCAGATACGGCAGAAAGGTCTATTGAAAGCAATTACGTCCAACGTTAGCGTAAAATCGCCAGCCACGAACCACGTTTAGTAGTCCGCTTCTTTTTTTTCGTGACGTAACGCGACGGTATCAAATAATTATGATCTTTATAAACGTGTTCTGCCTTATGTAAGTTCGTTTCGTCACCGGTGCCGTGGAAAGTCTCGTGCGCGAAGAAAGAAACGCGACGAAGCGACATTCCATCGTTTCTTCCGCTTTTTTTATCATTAAAACAATCATCGTCTCCAAGATCCTTCTTATAAAAGTACTTATAAATTCCACAGCGAACGCAGACACCCTCGACTACCCCGACGCCGAGGAAGAGGAAACAGCCCGGAAGAAGGAACAAGAACACGAAGAAGGCTCTTCGAAGAACGAGGATAATATAGATTCAGCGATTAAAACGGCTGCAAACGACTCCTCGTCGGATCTTCTCGAGGAAAAGGACCTGGACACGTCACTGTCGTCGACGAACGTCGAGGAAGGCTCATCGATGGAGGGCAGCGACCAGTCGTTCGCTTTCCTTGGAGCCCCGAAAGTGAACTCCTCATCAGCAGAAAGTTCAATCTTGATAGGAGAAGCCGTGGTGTCCGTGGTCACGACGAAGAGCGTGGTCAACGGCACGATATCCATCCCGACGACTTCTGCGCCGACCACCACCGAGCAGGTCGCCGCGCCACCCTCCACTTCCGTGGGGACGACGGAGGAACCGTTGACGACCGTGACCACCGAGGACACGTCCAAGCTGTTGGCTTCCGTTCAGACCAGTCGCAGCATATCCGGTGCACGGTTCCTGCCGTTTCCTGTGATCGATCGCATAGAACCAATAGGCGAGAAGAAGACCTCGCCGGCTCCGGAGTCCACGGAGAGCATCATCGACAAACTGGACAGAGTTCAGTCCGAGTTATCCAGCGGTTTTCTGGTCGGAGGATTCAGAACGGCTGGTAACGCCCTCCAGTTGGACGTTCTGGGGGACAGGGACCGGGGTACTCGAAGAAGGTACACCACCACCGCTAAGACACCTGTGATCAGCAAGTTTGTGCCGAGGAGGTACAGCGACAAGAGGACAGATCATGCAACCGCCACCCCCAAACCGAGGATAGAAACCACGCTGGACAGCTTGGAGGGCCTGTTACCCAAGGAGTACGTTGTTAGAGGGTCAACCACTTCCACGCCTTCCAAGACTGGTTTTAGGTAATTTCGTTTCCGTGTGATTCGGTGGAAAACTCTGGTCTGCATACAACCGGATAATTGATAAATGAAATCAGATACTGGTCGTGGAGCAATACTCGCGTTCGCGTATCGCCTTTCACGCGAAAACTAGGTTCTAGTCAACTTTCAATCTGATTTTCTCATATTTTCTCCAATCAATGGTACAGACTGTGATTTGCAACAGTTGCAGCAGTCTCTTATTCATTCTTAAATGCTTAGCCGAAAAAGTGTAAGCATTAAAGTATACTTTTAAAATTTGTCACCAATGGATGATTGCAATTTGTCCAATTTTCAAATAGCAATTTTTTTATATTTTATTACTTTACGAAGAATCA
This sequence comes from Anthidium xuezhongi, assembly GCA_022405125.1. NCBI lineage: Eukaryota > Metazoa > Arthropoda > Insecta > Hymenoptera > Megachilidae > Anthidium > Anthidium xuezhongi. Next base: position 2,313,457 of record CM039642.1, read on the forward strand.
TGGGTTTGAAGTTTATTAATTATGAATATAATTAAAGATCGAAAATATGTTATATTCAAAATAGTACTATCTACAAATTATGTCCCAAAGTACAGATAAGATAAGTAGTAACTTAAAGCAATATTTACTCGTATTATTATGAGTATTAATACCATGAGTGTTTGTTTAAGGTAAATAAATGGCAACAAAAGAAATAGAAATAATACTTGCAACATATAACGATCAGCTGACAATTTCTTCTAGGTGGCCCACGAAGAGCACAACCTCGACAGAAGCAACGACCACCACCGTTCAAGTCACCCATGCTGCCTCGGTGTCTACCACGAAGAAGCCCAAAACCAACGTGGTCGTCCAAGACATCAGCGCCTTCTTACCACCCGGGTACAAATTGAAGAAAGAGGACGTCACGACGGAGAACTCGTTGTTACGCGATATTCTTTCAAAATCCAAAGTCGATATTTCGTCGTTGTTACCACCTGGTTATAATAAGAAGAATAACGAAGAGAGCTCAGGTGTAAAAAGCGATGCAACCACAACAACTACAACAACAGCGAGGACTGTGAGCGCATCAGAAAAGGCACCAGCTCCAATAGCTATTCAAGATCTGTTCTCCAAGTCCACCTTCGATATCTCTTCTTTGTTACCGCGCGATTACGATCAGAAGAAGAAGAATCTGAGCTCGGAAACGAAAAACGTTGAAACACCGAAACAAATTTCCACCGAGCCTGAAGTTTCAGTGAAGACTGAAGCATCAGCTTCGCCTACGACGAAGAAACCTGGCGGCTTGAATATCGTGTTCCCGAGTAGACCAGGAGGACGAAAGCCTATATACAAAATCACCACGCCGCCGAGTCCTCGGGGTGAGGCATCTGACGTCGTCACGCCCAAAATACAAAAGGGATGGCCTACCAGGTGAACCTTGCCTTTTGCTTGATTCCTTTATTATACTAGAAATCTTACAATAAGCACTTCTAGTATCTAGATTAGTATCTTAATTGTTTCTAAATTGCTGAGAGTTGGATGTTAACTGATAAAATGCTTGTGAAAAATGCATGCTTAGTCCTTTTAAAGGTATAGTTATTCGAATACTTTGCTCTCTTTAGTTACTGCTCTAATTCCTTACTTGCAAGGTCCAGTTCCAGGTCCAAATCAGAGTTTAATCCTTAATTGGAATCTCGATTACAGAGCCACCACCGAATTTACCGGATGGCCCACCCCATCGACCACACCGATCTCTATAGAAAAATTACTAGAAGCCGCGAGAACTGCGACAGTTTCATCGATGAACGCGTCCATTATTCCAATAACTGAGACAACATCGAGCACCTCAACGACGACGACGACAACGACAACAGCCAGACCCACAACCCCAGGAGTTTGCGAGCAAGAATGCGAGGTCGCTGGAACGATAAAGATCGTCGGTAACGCGACCTGGGTGCCGGAGTTGCTCGATCGAAATACTCAAGAGTGGCAGAATCTTGCTCATGAAATTGAAAAAGAGGTAGATCCACAATTCTGTTATGAGACTGATAAGAAAAATGCAGGTTTATGACACTTTTGTCCAAACTTTGTAATATCATAGAGGATAAAAGTAATAATTATGCAATTGCGGCAATTATATTTTTAAAATAAGGAAATCATAGTTAAAGTTTGAATTGTGACACCATCAACTTATTGCAACTTGGTGAGTATTTGTTTTTTCAATTAAACTTAATCAAAATAAGCAGCTAACTCTTTTACTGGACAATTAAGTAGTATTATAAATATAAATTGCCCTCTTATTTTAAAGAATTTTGCAAAATTATTATTTTTAGTATGATCTATAACACTGCAAAGTTTGGATAAAATAAATGAAAATAAGATTCAGGTAATTTTAACTAAACGTTATCCTTTTACATTTTCACAGATGAACTTCATATTCTCAAAATCTGCCGTTTTGGCGAAATGGTACAAGAAAATAAGGATTGATTCTTTCAGGTATTAGTTTCAAATATTCTATACGCAGTGAATTATAGATCAATATTTAACCTTTCAATGTTTACTAAAATAAAAATTTTTGCTGGTAAAAATTTTGTATAATCTGTATTGATGGTATTTATTAGATTTATAACATCAAAATGGTTAAATGATAAGAATACTATTATTAATTAATAATTAGTATTTCACTATCTTTTAATACTATTAAATGATTACTACTATATTATTATTAATATATAAAATAATTATATTAATAACTACTGCTTTTTAATACTATTAAACAATAGTATTTAGTATACTTAAACAAAATATTATTGATATAAACAGTATTATTATAAGATGTTTAATGATTATGTACATGGATTTCAGTGAAGGTAGCATTTTAGTGGACTACTTTATTGAATTAACCGACTTGGAACAGAAAATTAATACGCAAGAATTAAAAGTTATTTTCCACGATTCGTTGCGAAACTACAACACAAACAGATGGAACGAGACGAAAACAAACGGTTCGATAAAGCTTGGATCATTCACGATCGATCCAAAATATACAGACTTCGTTGGTAAGTAATTTATATCTACTATACTAATCTACGCTACTAATACTGACATTTTAAACATTAATTCCTCTGCAGTAATACCAAAGTCAGCCATCCCTCAACACACCGAAAAAGACGACAAATTAATTCCACAATGGACAATTGCTGTGATCGTAATTGGTGTTGGCGGATTGCTCTTTATCATTATATTTGGTGTCTCTGTTGTAAGTATTATATGTATACAAAAGAGAAACACAATGATGATAAATAATTCTTATAATACACGTAATTTATAGTTAATCAACCGTCACAATGGTTCGAAATTGAAGCCATCCATATCGACCATTTATGAGGAAGAGGTAGCGAAAAATATCACGTCTCACAGATCCAGCGATTACTCAAAACCTGTGCACACAATTTGGACCGATCCAGACGTTTCTTGGAACGACAAATCTTTCGAATCAACTTCCAATAAAGTAAGGTCTTTCAAAATTGTGCAATTATGCGCACATGGTACGCAAAGTCGTATTATTTATATCATATGTATTTTGTTTAGGTACTCGTCGAGAAATCATTTCAAGACAATAAAAAATATAATATGTACGATAGCTGGCGATCAGAATGGAACGGTTATTATTATAACGGATCACACGCCAGCAGCAAATACGGCGGCTATGACAGTACCACAAATTTATCGAGTCGCCATCATCCTGATTACGACACAAATTTTTGAATTTGACAATAAAATGAAATTTTTATCGGCTCTACTTTCATTTCATTTATTTAGCGCCTTGAATAAATACGAACCACTTTTAAGCAAAATATACAGGCCAATGTTACATGGAAGACTTATTAAAATTTATATGTTTTGCTAAAACAATAGAAAGTATCACATAAAATGATAGTAAAACGTAAAGAAATTTTGTTTAACGAATAATAACGGAGCCCATAAGTTTAAGTCTGAAACAGACTTTAAATTCCATCATCGTAAAAATTAGTGTAAATCATACATTTTCATATTATTTATAACAAACATTAGCAATATAAATCACAAGAAAGTTGATAATGTAAACAAATGATTTAAAACTGTAAAATCACTGGATTAGTTTTCACTAAGAAATTTTATTAATTATTCTAGTCAAAGAAATAAATAATCGGTATAAAATAAGTACCCTAAGATACTTAATATTTTTATAATATTTGTTCTAAATTGAAATTATCATAACAATTAAACAAACAGAAGTTATATGTTTGTGTCATGTTTATTTGTTTCCTTTCGCCACGACGCAATTAATTATACAAAAATAAATCTTCTAATAATTATATACGTAGACTCTATGCATCTTTTTGTAGTCATGTACAAAAAATATACAATTATGTACAGAATCAAAATAATTTTTGACAATAATTTGACAACGCCGTAACTGGCGAAACATCTGTTTGCTCGTGAGAGATTACATAACGTTTCAGCATACTTAACAGCTTTTGATACAGAAAAGAATATCTATAGAAAATAATTTACAGTTTAAGGTATTTGAAATTCTGAACAGGTATAAAACATAAGTAAATCGTTACCTGTTAGCTGGTTTACATATCGATAAGTGATCTTGTGCGATTTCGTAAAATTCCCCCACTCCAGGATCTAAGAATGAACATAAAAATGTTTATTTATGACGAAAAATTACTTATATAGTAATTTAAATCGTACCTGCCGAATTGGAAGTAACAAATTGAAACGGTACTCTTAACGGAGTTACCACCGTGGGTTTAGTTTCACTCAAACTAACAATTTCCATGTGGTGGTGGTTTAACATATCAAGGAATTCTTCGTGTAATTGCAATAAGTGCGGTGATTCTAAATAAAATAATGTATTTTAAAGTACACAGGTAAGAAACTTACAAATACCGGTACTTTATTTTTTATCTACCTTCACGAAGTTCCTGCACTTCCACCGACGGCCACACTAACATTTGTGTAGTTTGTTTTAAAGCTGCCACGTGAGAACCTCGATGTGGAGTACTATAAAACATTATGCCCCGAGTATTCTTGCATACATTATTTTTGTCACCGTTTTTCCATTCTACAAGGAAAAAGTTATGTATACAACTTATCGTAAAAATATGTAAATTTATAAAACAATAAAAATGCTGTAAAATTTTAGTTAAGAAACTAACCATCGACAAGCATCTGTTTAACTAATAAGCCACCCATTGAATGACATACCCAAATCACTGGCCGTTTCCCGATACCGGCAATCAACAATTTCTTCATGTATTCTGCGCTTCTATCGTTCATAGTGACCCTGAATGAAAAATACATATGAAATTAAAATATATCAATTTTTTTAGAAAAAGATACTGAAGAAACATACTTTACTCCTTCTATCGGACATGATGGAGACCACATCGATAAATTTGTGTCATAATTTATTCCAATAACTCGAAGCGATGGAACGTCCCTAGGTAACCAATCTTTAGGCCAACACAGAGTTCTGTGTTGTTTATCATGCATAATTTTCTTCATGAAAGTATTATCCCTAAGACAATACACTTTTAATACACATAAGAATTGTTTAATGAAAAAAATTAAATAAATCAAGACAACATTGTACCTTTCATAATAGTATGGTCCACATTCATTACAATTAACATTTTGAGGGCAATCGTCTAAAACCATTTCAAACTCTTGTCCTACTTTATCCCATTCGCGTCTTCTAAAATCGCAAATCAAGTCTTTTAAAAATTCTTCCGATTGGTCAATTATCGAATCCGACGCATTGATTCCGTCTTGTATAGTATAAGAATCTGTAATAAATTATCGCTGATGTATATTAAAAATGTAATTAAAATTGTTATCGTCGTAATTGACAATTTCATATTTTATACATATAATATTTTAATACAGTAATTAAATTTATATATTTAAAAAAAAATGGATTATTTGTAATACTAACAAACCTACAACTTCTTCTGCAGATGTATCTACATCCCTTTGCCTCCATGTTACAAACACACCGCCAAGAAGTCCATGTACAAAGACCACGTCCATCTTTATTTTTGTTTTACTTTTGTTTAAAGGATGCAGAAGATAAATACGTCTAGGATATTTAATATACTTATTTTCATCCACGTCTAAATTTGCTAACGCTCGACTCGCGGGAGCGGATAATCGTATATCGGAGCTCTGAGACCATTCTACTAATGTTCCAATCCATCCTTTCAATAAAAGCATGGTATTTTAAAACATATCTGAAGCACGGTATTTTAAAACTTATGAAATAAAATCTGGACGTACCTGCTTGAAAAATGTGTTCCAAATATTCCGAATGAAGTGAAATATTGGAAATTATTTTTGCAAGTAATATACACATATCAATATTATTAGAAAAAAAATGTTTTAATATCATTAACATTGGAAGACCGCCGGCGTCTAGGATATCTAAAAATAAAAAAAAGACATTAGGTCAAAATACTGCAAAGAATGAATTTTTGATAATACCTTTACTATACTCCTCAAGACAAGAATGATGGCACAATGCTTGGACACAAGTCTGTAAAAGTTCTTGATCCCATGCTACGTCTGGCGCAGCCATCAATCCTAAGCTTGTCAAATCGTGATCAAGTATCAAACTATCCTGTTTATATAATACTTCACAAATAATTAAAATGTACACATAATAATTTATTAAATTGTATGTTGCAAAAGATTGCATACTTACAGAGTAGGTGTCTTTGAATTTTTTATTAAGAAATTTAGTAAGACATGGATGTGTATGTTTACATAATGAATTCAAATGAAGCAGTAACTCATGTACTTTTTCTATTATATCCTGAAAGAAATATACTTCTTAAAATATTTTTTACGTATGTAATTATATTGCAAAATATTACTGTACATACATGTAATTTATATTTCATCTGATAGTATGGAGGTTTCAAAAAAAATCTTGAGTCAACATTTGGCAGTCTTGCAATAGATATTGCAGTTTTTGCATCTAACATTTGGGCGATATGTTGATAATCCCAATCTGTAATTAACTTAAAATTTGTGATAATTGTGTAGAAATTTCATATGTCATAAGTAAAAAAGATACCCTTTAAGTGCTTTAAAGAATTAAGAGTATAGATAGCTTTTAAACGTTCTGTATCATCACCATGTTGTGCCATATGTAATAGCTTATATTTTCCATAATAATTCAATGATTTCCTCCACTTGGTTATTACATGGTTAATTGAAAGGTGTTGCTTTGGCACAGACGATTGTAAATTTTCATTAATTGGAAATGTAAATATATCTAAAATTATAAAAGAAGAAATTATATAAAAGAAGAAATTTATACTTGAAAGTAAAATAGAAGAAACCATTATAAGCTATCATAATTTTATAAATGCAATTTATAATTGCAAATACCTTTAAATCTAGGGTTATCAATATATATATATTGTGTATGGGTGTGCTCTAAATTTAAAACATTAGTGGGCACCGTAGACTGTAAAATTTGGGTAACTTGTCGCAGTTGGTATAAAACCCAACAACCTCTAAATGAAAGACATGGATCATTCATGTATGGATTAACAGATTATCATATAATATTTATAAATATAACTAACCCCATCATAACAATACATATTCCTGTTGATTTTAAGAAATATATGTATTTTTTATAAGATTGCATTCCCATAATGAAAGGTGTAAGAGAGTTTTATCCTACAGAGAAAGTAAAGATAGCTGCATTATGTTGATGCTGAAAATGTTTGAAATTATATAAATCATAAAAATAGACAGGCAGTATATAATTATTTCATGACCACAGTGCCAAAGAGCTCAACCGATTCAACCGATTTACAATATGAACATAATTTATTTAGTAACATAGTATGTTCAAAAAACATGACTGATGGAAGAGTACCAGAAGTTACATATATGTAAATTCTATATAGCAAGTAACGAAGTACACATTAATGTGATTCAAAATCATAATATAATAAAACTGATATTAATGTATAATAAGTAGGTTAAAATATTACAAATTTTAATTCATCAGAATATTATGTTCTAAAATGGACTTTCACTTAAGTTTACATTTATGATTTTGATGTGCACTAGTCTTTATGGTTCTATGTTGAAGCGTATAAAATGTTAATTACTATATCAATTATTATATATGTATTTATAGAATTTTGATAAGAATTACAAAAAATGGTGAAACAATGTGTGAATTTCGGAATTGATAGGAATAAAGCATTAAGTTATGCAGTATCAGGAGCAACCAATACGAATGCGGCTGCGCCCATCTGCGAGAAACGGCCTCGAGGCGCTGGTGCTGCGCGCGTACAAACCCTTCAGTCTTTTTGCTTCCCATTTTGTACCTTGAAGTACATCCATCCACCGAAGTACTGACGTTTCGCTGTGCCATCGCATGGCCGACGTGTGCATTCCGAGATTCGCTTTCGCGTGGTACCCGCTGTGTCACAAGTATCACTTTTAAAGCGTAATACTTGTGGCAAACATCAACATACTGATCTCAGAGTGAGTGAAAAGTGTAATAAACGATAGTTTCGTTTCACTGGAACGGAATAGCAGTTCTCTATTGAACATGTTCTTTCTGACATAATCCGGTATAAACTGGATTGAAGCAGATTCATCGATAAATACACTGATCGTTTATTTCAGAGAAAAATTCGTAGATCCGGCTTTCACGACGACGTGGACCACCTTTCCAGGCTTCGTCCCGTTGGTGATAAAAGATTAATTTTGGTAAAAATTCATAAGCCGCGACCACGCGACACAACGCGCAGCAATGTCCAACGAGGAGACTTCCGCTGACCGCAATGTTGAGATCTGGAAAATTAAGAAGCTTATAAAAAGCCTTGAAATGGCTAGAGGGTAAGTAGGTCGAAATTAACGTTGCCGCGCCTTTTCCTATCAGCTGTTCGATTTTCTATCTGCACATATGCTTTAAAAGAACATGTGGTAAGTAGGTGCTAACCGACTTTCGTTTCGGTTGCGAAAATGAATTTCGTGCAATTTCGTATAAATCCGCGAAAAATTTGTTCGTGAACTTTTTCAAATTTTCATCAACATATTGCGGCAATTTAATGTTTTACATTACAAAAATATGTTTTATTAATATAATAATTATACAACCTTACATAATTGCCATGTATTAAATATCTTTCCTTTTGTAGGAATGGGACTAGTATGATTTCATTAATCATTCCTCCAAAGGATCAAATATCAAGAGTAAGCAAAATGTTAGCAGACGAGTTTGGAACTGCATCAAATATTAAGTCTCGTGTAAATAGACTCTCTGTTTTGGGTGCAATCACATCGGTCCAACATAGGCTAAAATTATATACTAAAGGTAATTTCATTTTCCTTGCTATAAAATTAAAATATTAGACAAATTTCTTAGTTTATTTCATGATTCAATCCGAGTTGGTTTCATTGTATAAATTATATATTATTATAGTACCTCCAAATGGCCTGGTGATATACTGTGGTACCATTGTAACAGAAGAAGGAAAGGAAAAGAAAGTTAATATTGATTTTGAACCTTTCAAGCCTATTAATACTTCTCTTTATCTTTGTGATAACAAGGTACTGAATTACATTTAATTTTACCTGATATCTTTAATTTGGACCTAGTCTAATAAAATGATTTTAAACATTTTCAGTTTCACACTGAAGCTCTTACAGCATTACTCGCTGATGATAACAAATTTGGTTTTATAGTAATGGATGGTAACGGAGCATTATTTGGTACCTTACAAGGAAATACCCGTGAAGTTCTACATAAATTTACCGTAGATCTTCCAAAGAAGCACGGTATGTTATTAACTAACAAAACATTTGATTGTTACAAAAAAAAATACGTACATTTTAAAGGATATCAATTTAATAAATTTAATTTTAGGTAGGGGTGGACAGTCAGCTCTCCGTTTCGCTCGATTACGTATGGAGAAGCGACACAACTACGTTCGAAAAGTCGCAGAAGTTGCTACTCAATTGTACATTACCAATGATAAACCTAATATCGCTGGTCTGATTTTAGCGGGTAGTGCTGATTTTAAAACGGAGCTTAGTCAATCCGATATGTTCGATCCAGTGAGTTTATGTATATTAATTATAGTCGATAGCCATTTCGATCTTACGAACTAGGGAAAAAATATTCGTCAACAATAATGATTAACCTCTTAGGAACGACGCGTCACTATAGTGGTTCACACTTGTGACTCACTCGCTTACCGTTTGAATTAAATGATACTCAATTGTGTTATTAACTATTAAAGTTAACAGCCCTGCGCAAAATTCAGCCGTGCCTAAGAGGTTAGAATATTCACTCAACGAGCGGAAGATTCGGCTTCGAAACTCCAACAATTCGATCGATCGAATATTTTTCTCCCTATATAGAAAATGTATGCGCATATACAATGCAAACATTGGAAAAACATCCTTGTTAGGAAAATCAGGATTCGTTTAATAATTCGATATTTTATGTTCACAGAGATTGCAAGCGAAAGTTATAAAATTAGTAGACGTTTCGTATGGCGGAGAGAATGGTTTTAATCAAGCTATTGAATTAGCTGCCGAATCTTTGCAGAATGTAAAATTCATACAGGAGAAGAAATTAATTGGTTAGTATTTATTTATCGTAGACGATTTATAAAGAATTTACAAATTATTTTAAACACGTACGTTCCGTGTTGTTTAGGTCGTTATTTCGACGAAATTTCGCAAGACACGGGAAAGTATTGTTTCGGTGTAGAAGATACTCTAAGAGCATTAGAATTAGGTAGCGTGGAAACTCTTATTTGCTGGGAGAACCTAGATATTCAAAGATACGTTTTAAAGAATCATACGAATGCAGAAGAGAAAGTTTTGCATTTAACGCCGGAACAGGAAAAAGACAAAACTCATTTTACTGATAAAGAAGTAAGTTGAAAATAATTCAATTACGTTAGTCGTTAAATACATCGATATAATTAGATAACATGTTTATTATATTTAGAGCGGAGTAGAATTGGAGCTTGTAGAATGTCAACCTCTACTCGAATGGCTCGCAAACAACTACAAAAGTTTTGGTGCCACTTTGGAGATCATTACTGATAAATCTCAGGAAGGTTCTCAGTTTGTAAGAGGTTTTGGCGGTATCGGAGGTAAGTTTAATTTTCATACGCTTTCTATCGTTGCTAACTTCGATTCGGCTGAAAGTAATATTTTTGTGAAACGATAATCCGTATCTGTCCACTTAACATGTATACTAACAGAAAAGCGGCTGATTCCACAGTGATTAGCTAATTACTAAGCTAAAATTTAATGTCCGTGTATACATGAAGAAAATTGTTGTCTTCCTACATCTTCATAAGATCATTTTTTCACATTTGTAACATATATTTATTGCATAATACTCTTATTGAAAATAAAAAGATGGTATAAAATTATTTAAAAATAAAAAAGGTTTTTATCAAGATATTGCAAGAATGTTGGGTGCACCACATAATTTGTTAACACAATTTGTCAAATACTTCTGATAATTTGACAAAAATGCATTGAATGAGAGTCAATCGGTCTTCAAATAATGATAAATTGCAGAATAAAAAATTTCTAAAAAATTTTTTTTTATAAGAAGTCCAGGTCACTTTTGATTTTATGATATTTTGGTTGATCAAGATCACTTTAATGACCTATTGTACTGTGACCTCGAAATGACCTTGGAATTTAGAAATGTGAGCTTAGTAAAGGACAACTGTTAAAAACTTATTTTATTTAAATCAAAGTATACATTTGAGACCACATTTCTATCTGTCATCAATTATAACATTATAAAGTCAAGAATATGTCATTTAAAAAGTCCAGGTGATCTTAACTTCCCTATGAAAAGTAATTTTTAAAAATTTTTGATATTGCGATTTACAGTTATTCAAAAGTCGATTAATTTTCGTTCGAGAAATTATTGTCAGATAACCGGAAGTGGTTGAAAAATCGTGGAACAATTAGGTGGTATGCCCTTCATATAGAAAGTAAATGGCATTAAAAGAAAGGGTGGGAATATTATTATTAATTATGGAGTATATCTTGATGTATAGGAATCCTCCGCTACAAAGTTGATTTCCAGTCACTGCAGGCTGATGAGCCTCTTGATGATGTTGACCTCGATGATTACTAATTTCATCTGTGAAATACTCAAAGTTGACCAGGTAGCTCTTTCTCTGTCTTGAGTGCATTCGTTTACATTTCGTGTATTATAGAACATATTACTTTCAGAACTGGACAAATTTATCAAAATGTTTACAACTCTTGTATTAGTGTATATAACAAAAAAATAATATGACACTTATATAGTAATGATATTTAATTATTTAATGAGAATTAACAATAATAAACCTTCTTATAGTAAGCTGTGGTGATCATTAATAATTTGATTTGTGTAATCATAACACGTTGAATTTTATTCGTATAATTCGTTTGATTAACGAATTATGTGAATTAAGTCTAGGCAAAACATAATATATCGTTTTATAATACAAATAATATAACGTTTCTATACTCATCACGAAGAGATTGATCTTTTCTGTTATAATTACTTCATTATCAAACTGTATATTGTTTCTATAAACTGTAACAGTTTTTTATAATATACTTAAAACTTGATGTATTTAGCATACTGTTAAGTGTTAAAGATAAATTTGTCCAAAAAATTTGCAGTTTCTTCTGTTGGATTTCTCACTGAATAGTATAGTTCGATACTTCTGTGCAAATCTGTAGTATATGTATGTCTCTTCTGATGAGTTTGAATGTGAATATAGATATTTTTAGTTGTGAATTTCGAGATATAACATTTACTTTTTACGAATAAAAAGCCTGGAAATTTTGCTGTCTTCTTTTTTTCTTGGTGGTACAAAAAATAAAGAAAATCTTGTATATATATGAATAATGGATAATTGTATTTGGAGGAGGTGAGTCAATGTATTTAAAATATATAATTTATCTGTCTTGAACATCGTTAGATTACTATTAGTGATTATAAATTACATTATTAGTGATAAAAGTCAAATTATAGGCATACTACAAAATAATTGATTTAATGGGAACAATAGTGTTGCTTGTCTTCATAAACACAAATACTTTGGTTTTCTTTTTATAATGCGTATTCTTCACATTTGTTGCATATTTATACATGTAAAACCAGGTACCATATTGGTCAATAACTTGTTAATATAGTGTTATATTTTTTTCTACAATTATTTTTCCAAAATATTCACACAATTGTTAATCTGTAGCTTTAAAATTTTTATAGACATATGATGTATTAATATGATAATGAAGGCTTATAGTTTAACAGTTACTTGGTATAACATGCTAAAAATTGATTTGGTGAAAGAAAATCTAGATTAACATCTAATAATGTTACTTTATAAACTCACAAATTTAAAAATAATAGTTTATAGAAAAGATAAATGATGGATATATGTATATATGTATATATATGCATATTGTGTGTGTATATATATCTGATTTTCAAAATAACATTGAAACCACTGTTTTTTTCATTTTAATTGTGCAGTAGACAAGCTTTGGAAATTTTCTTTGGTTGCATGTTAAGCTTGTTAATCTCTTAATACACCAGGCTAAATAATGTATTTTGGTTTTGTATTTGAAATATTCATGTAGTTTTTTTTTTGTTTTCATGTATAAAAATTAATTTAATTTTGTGTTTGTTTCTTTTTAGCAATTCACACAGATTTATTATTTTTTATAATTTTTTAGTATGTTTTCTAAACGATTGTTATGTCTAAAATTTTCTGTGTACAAAAAATACATTTTTTTATACGGATTAACAATTATTTTATAATTATTTTATACAGCTGTTACACACTCGAATTAACATTTTATTCAAACATTAATAACTTTACATAAAGTTATGTATTAATATAAAATTTTTTCAATATATTACAACTTTTTTTTAAAGATTATATTTAAAATAAAATTATACGTAACTGCTTCTTTTGCTACTTACATAAAAAGAAAAATGCAAATATTGCTTGCTGCATGTTATGCAATAGGCAGATGTTAATTTCATCACCATGGACACAGATTTTTTTATCAAACATTATTTTAAAAGCAAGTATTTATTGTTGGAAGCAAATACCTGCAACATACTGCTCACTACAATTCACTCTTTGGTGATGGATATAAAAGGCAAATAAATGTATATGTTAAATAGGCTTTGTTAAATAGTATATTTGATCAAGCATAAGTACTAATTGATTGTTTGTTTCTATTAGCTTGCATATTGGGAAAGGTATAGTAATTGCTTTCTACTAATTTAGCTAAAGAAAACAAAGCAGTGAAATTAATGTCTTATGAAGCCTTATTGTGTCTTTGATCTTATTAAATATATTGTTTTGCTTTAGAGTGTTGTACATTATATAAGAGACTATTCTACTTGTTAATACAGTATTTTTCTGATTTCTCTCATCAGTAATACTATTAATATTTAGTAACTAATATTACATTATTCAGTTTATTTCATTTATTTTATTAGAGTAAGATTGCTAATATTTAGATATACTGATTCAAATAAAAATATAACAGATTCTATATTCTTCAGCACGGACAGTTATATTTATATTCATTTATTATTTTATTAGAACATACTTTTTGTTCAGTAATTAAGTATTTGTTTTTTTTTTTTTTTGTAGTATTATTTCTATACCCATATTAGTATGTATTGCTTGTTATTCAAAATACTTTTAATAAACTTATGAATTAATATATATACTTTTTATCACATTTTAGTATTTTGGTATTCATTGTATATAATATAACATTAAATTATTTTTGCAGTAATGTTATTGATGTATTGAACATTCTTTTATATTACAATAAAAATCTTTTTATTTGTTAAATTACATTATATGGTATCAGAACAACTGAGCTCTTCACAAATATTGATTGTTAAATTTTATTTTATTAGATTTTTCTTTACAAAATAAGAAGAAAGAAAAATAGACAAATACAGAGTAAAATATGTGTTATGCATGGTTAATAATTATTATATCATATTAATATTATTTGTCATCATATTTCTACAAATAATTCATTGCAACTTCTATTTTTATTAATTTGCTCATTCAAGTTTTTATAGCATCATTTGTACTATATTATTAAGATACTTCCATTTCATTTCATAAATGCAGCATAACAAAAAATACATCCATCAAACGGATTTCATGTTCTAAAATAGTATCTCTGTATGTGTATTTTACAGGTATATTGCGGTACAAAGTGGACTTTCAGAGTATGCAGTTGGAAGATGTTGAAGTTGACAGTTTTGATCTGGATGACTATTAAATCCGTGACTCAACAGACAGTTCTTTTAGCTTCAGAGGGAAACATAATTATATGTTCTCCCTCGTGTCATACATCAAGGAAAGCACATAGAAGGACATGTTTATAAAATTCATCATATGATGCAGTACATACATCATAAAATTACTCATTACAATTCATTCAAACAATTCACAATCGATACACAAAAAAAAAAAAGTAAAGAGGCACAACACGTGGCGCGCTGGATAATCTATGTCCATGAAGAAAAAACAAAAAACAAAAGAAAAGGCAACTCGACTGTGACACTTAATTAAGCCAGCTTGATACCTGCCTATATCACACATTACCTTCTATTGCAATTATATTCTTTAATTATTCAAATGGATTTATTTAAATAATTACACGCGCTACAATGCTGGATACGTTTGAACGGTACATGGTTTTGGGATATAGTAATTTTGTATTCAAATTGATGTTCATCATTTCGTCATGAATTTTATCATTAAAACAAAAACAAAAAAAAACAAAAAAAAAATAAGAGAAATAACAAAGGTACTCGGCAGCATAAGAATGAATGTAGCGTTTATTTTTGTTCAGACACACAATCATGGAGAAGCTGTAATAAACTGATTATTATAAACATAAAGTTGCGTATCGTACATTCTATACCGATTACTAAATTCATATGAATAATAAAGAGTTCTGTACATAGACTTAAATTTTTAATGGCGCTGAATGCCTTAGACATAAGTTAAGATTGCGTAATACCCCGGAAAAGCAACATCTTTCCGTCTCACCGAGTGATACACAATGTAAACATAAGAGAATTTTTTCGTAAACTACATTAAAACTTCGCTGGCTATCGACTCTTATATTTTGTACATTCACAATTGTATATAACAAATGCTCCGCAAATGTATCGAAATGTATCTTTTCGATTGTTATAAAAACGGTGCACTCTTATTAGTAAAGAAGTATCTTCTGCAATATTTAAGTGGCAGTCATTTTTGAACAAAAATATTACAAAATTTATTTTAAACATTGTTAATTTAATTTGCTTAATCATATGATGCCTTTGTAATAAACAATAATAATGTATGTATAAATGTGAAAAAGAATGTAACGTGCAATTTTGGTGAAGTATCTTTTATGGGAATATCAATTGTATAATAAAGTAAGGTTTGCGAAATTTGTGAATCGTTAGTAAAAAAAAATATTTCGTTATTAATTAATAGTATAATTAGACTATTTATACTATTATACCTACGCGATGCAGGGATAAAGCTTTATTAGAAAGAAAAAAAAAAAACTTCATCAAAATAGGACGTTCAATAAAAGATGATCTGGCTCATAATATGTGCACAACGAATTCCAAAACATATGATGGTTGAAAGTATTGTATCTGTGTATTGTCTTCAAACAGTGAAATGTTAAATGTTAGTTTAACGTTTCTTTACATTTTTACATGTAAACATTCTTTTCAATAGGAATCTAGATTATTTATTACAATGTCGGTGCGATTATTTCTTCTGCTTAGTAAAAAAAAAAAAAGCTTGTTTTAAGTATGCAAGTTTTAGTTCTATAAGAACTCGATAAATACTTTGAAAGAGATTAGGAAAAGCCGTGTAATCTTTGTTTGTTTTTTTTTTCCTTTAACTTTTTCTTAAGGTAAGAATAAAAAAAGAAACAGGAAAAGCGAGTTTTACGATGGAGAAAAAGCGCGTAAAGCGAAAGAAACGTCGTCTTATACATCTCATTTAAGCGAAACAATGACGTACTTAGATTATGGCTTGCCTATGATCTCTTCCATAAGCATAGTTGTATAATCTGCTAACAGATTTATAATTTTTGGCAATTTTATTCTTCCGTGTCGCTCTAGAAAACATACTTTTCGTTCGTTCGAGAGATTCTTTTGATTCAGCAAGGCAATACAAAGATGTATTCGTTGTAAGTTTTTGCTTGATCAAACTTCTCAAAACTACGGATTTAATACCTCATATTTTGTATGTATTATACGCGTAAAAAATACATTTATGCTGTGTTCTAAAAGATTTGAACTCGTCTTTGCTGATGCGAGCACCAGGTTTACTATAAAGGGATGAGTTCGATGGTTACACACATCCTATTCGAATTGCTTTTGCGAGGTGATAAAAGAGGGGTGATGAAATAATGAATTACAACAATGAAAAGAAAAATAGTCTGCTACGGTAGCTTTTGTAAAATAGATTCATAAAATTTGTTTTTATTTATATAGATAATTATCTTTGTTTCCAAATTATTCATTTATAAACTTACAAATTTTATACTTTTCGTGTTTGTTATATTTCTAATTTACATTATTTATAATACAATTATATTATTACTTTATTAACCAATGTTAAATTAAAAATTGTGTCTAACACAATTTTTTAAATTTCACATTAGAAACAATATACTATTTTACTATACTGTTTGAGCAGAATTGGATATTGTTTGATAACTAATCATTATTTATAATTTTTCTTTTTTCACGTACGCAATTATTCCAAATTTATAAATGGAAAAATATTAACGTATCGTTAATATTGAAATTGAATGAAAATCTAAATAGAATAGAATATGACAAAAAATAATGAACAAGAAGTGGAAAATACAATTTATGTTTCTCATGCAAACAAGTTGCTATTAGAACCCGAAAATGTTATAACTTATTTTTCATCAAATTTCAAAATGCATAACTAGTTATATTTTAAATATATCAAGCTGATATTAATACAACAATTGAAATAGAATTAAAAATAGATTAACAAATATTCGCATTAATTAACAATTTGAAATATTTCCGGGTTCTGATTATAACGTCTTTACAATTTCGTTAACGCTCTCCCGCTTTATATTTATACGTGAATTTTACTTATACAAAATCACAAAGGAGAATATTTTTAAAATGTCGGTAAGATGTATTCGCCTACGTAACGAGGTGCTGTTGAATAGGAAAATTTATTTTATTTAGTACTTTATTAAATTCATATTAATGAATAAAAAAAAAAAAAATTGGCATAATATAATAAAAAAGAATTATACAGTCAGATATATTTTATATCATTTTTACACCTAGTTGTATCTGAATAATTTTACTCATCGGTAGCGTGTATATTTGGACGGATCAAATTTAATGTATTTATTTCTTCAATTATTTCTGTAATTGTTATATACGTGTAACAATTACGCCATTAGAGTTTTTTATATTTGTATATTTTATAATAGGTGAAAAGTACTATGTTAAGGACAATAAAACTACATAAATACAGTCATTCGTATTTATAAGGTGCAGTATAAAAGATCGATATAAAATTGTAGAAAAGATGTCACTCTTTATGTATGCATTTTATAAATTTTAATTTATTAAATGTACAGGATTTTATTTGCCGTCCTTTTCTGGTACCAAAAGATTAAGATTGGCATCTTTAGTCATTGATCCTATGTAAGTTTCTTCATCGCCGCGTATCGATAACGGGGTAATGGAAACATGTGTTTTTCTTTCATCCATCATTGCAGCTCTTGTCCAACTCGAGCTGCTGCATTTTATACAACTATGCGAAGGTATTCTATCTAAACTTACAGTTCTATTTCCACAATCAGCACATTTGAAAAACCTCTTGGTTGCATCGATAACACGTAATGGATGCTTCTGTTGTTTACACATATCAGAAGCAGAGAAGGATGTGTATTTACAGACCAAACATGTTACAGCTTTACAAGGAACCTTATAGGTATTCAACATTTTTTCCTCCATTCTTTCTTTCATTTCTAGTTTGTTGAAATATTTTTCTTGCTCCTGCTCATAAGACTTTTCAATGAGATCAGTATGAGCAGACTTAGTTTGCATCATTTCTTTAAATTTATCTGATATCACATTTGGCTTCTTTGCTTTTTGTTCTTCGCTATTTTCTGCTTCTCTGGGCCTTTTCTTTCCTTTTTCTAATTTTTCTTCTTTATTTAATCGAATTTTGTTAGGATCATTAGCTTTAATTTTTCCATTTTTCTGAACCCATTTAATTGCATTATTTTTTGCTACATTAATTTGTATTTTAGTTATAGGTTCTGATAGATCTATTGTTCCTCCTTGGCATCCAAAACCCAAACGAGGACCTGAAGATGAAGAAAGTTTGGAAAGATTTAAATCTCTCTTCTCTGTATTATTTTGTTTATAGGAATTTAATTTTGATAATGTGGGTGGTGAAGAAGAGGTATTATCAGAAGATGACTGAGACAATGTGGCAGCTTTCCATCCCCTTGACCTGTTCATTTGTTCAAAATCTTTATGTATTTTTTGTGTTGATGAGTCTGCTCTCAGTATTTTATCTTTTTCATTGTCTAATTTTGGACTACTTGCAGTATCAATTTTATTACTACCTGACAATAATGCTAAACGTTTAGCATCTTTTTCCTGTAATTTTTTACTCTTTACAGCAACAATAGCATTAAATTCAGGCATAACATTGTGAAGGGGTTTCTTTTGTTCTTTCTTTCCTTTTAACATATCTACTGAAAATTTCTGTGTATTACTGAATGCTTGTAGTTCTGCTCTATGAGAGCATTTCTTATATTCTTGTTTAATATGAAATAAACAAAATTCACAACGACTTAAATTTACAATAGAATTACATGGTTCTCCATTCTTTTTCTTTGATCTACATTTTCCCAAATCTTTAGATGTACCAAGGATCATTATCTTTTGTGGATTGTCAATGGACAATGTAGCTAGATCTATATTATCTTTGGATTCTAAAATATTAGGATTAAGAATCCCTATAACAGTTCCAATAGTAGTTTTCCAAAATGTTTTGTATGCACTACTGAACATAAATAGGCTCACTGTATTCATATTTTCAGATAAATCGCTTATTTTCCATATAGCATATGAGCTTCCTTTTTGAGAAGTTTTTGTCTGAGATTTATTTGTTACTACACCTGCAATTACCCAGTCTTTTTCTACATTTCCTGAATTAAGATGAAATTTAATTCTTGATACTGTTACCGGTATCTTATTATTCATACGCATTTTTAATTCTGCTGAAGACACTATCGGATTAATGATCCTCAATCCAAAAAATGGATCACTATAAACATCTTTTGATACAGTATTATTGGTACTGACTGTTGCATTTGTATTTGTACTTTTCTTTGTGGTATTAAAATCAAACGTTTTTGTACTTGTTTCACGTGGCTTATTTTCATTTTGTTTGTTACTTTCTTTCTTTAATAATGATTTTATATCACGTCCATAATTAGAATATTTCTGTTCCTCAAAATAACGTCTATCTTCATCGTCCGAAGAATCGAGTGCGTCGTCATAAATTTCACTTTTATCTTGTTTATTCGATTTATTTTCAGTACTTGTTTCAGGCACATTATCTAGAAAATTAAAATCCAATTCTTTTAAAGTTGTTTTAGGTGGTGTTTTAGGTGGTGCTTCATGTGTTTCTTCTTTGCCAATAGCCAAAAGATCATTTAAAAGATCGTCTACATCAGAATCAGTATCATTATCCATTTTAAATGTTTGAAATCACGATTTTTGTAATTATATGTAATACTTTTATAAATACTTTTATTTATTTAAATTAATACTTTTTAAGATTATTAGTTATAGTGCTCAATCAACTTTTGCACATTAATAAAAGAAAAACGTGAAAATATATTTGAAACATAAATAAAATCATTATATTAATCACTGAACAGAATCATCTTTTAAAGAATCTTCATCAACCAATTCAATAATACGTTCAATTTGCAACTAAGCAGACCTGTAACTGCGTATATAGGTAATCTAGCCATTTTTATCGCTTTTCCCGCCATTTCGCAATAAAGAGACAAGTCCCGTTTTCATTAAAGTAACTATTAATTTCTCTTTCTTATTCATTGTATTTTTTCAATTATATATATATTTTGGTTCATGCTTACCTATCATTATAAATAATAAATACTTTGCTTTCTTTAAATAATTACAATCTCGTTAATACGATAAATTCTGAATCACATAGAAATACAACCTATAGATTTAAGAACCCAACAGCTACTAACATAAAGTATAGTATTTGTAATTCAAAATAACGATAAAATATAATAAAACTTTCGCAGATAAATTTAAACAATACTTTAATCAGTATAGGAATGAAAACGTGAGTTGTTCGATATTTATTAGATAGTAAAATATCGAATGCCATCATTGAAGATTCAAGTTTGTACTTTATGATTCCCGCTCTTTATGGTTTGTCTGAACTACATTCTACGATTTTCTATTGTTTAGGTTAAACTTATTAAAAACAATACTAATTAACTGTTAGGTAAGTAGAATCTTTTAATTAATTAAATCATTTTATGAAGGGGGATAAGTATTTTAATTAAAATATAGATAACTTAAAGGATGAATTACAATAATGTGTAAGGTTAAATTTTATTATAACAATTATACATTTATTACAACAAACATGCACGTCGGTAGTGCACAATAAAGGAAAGTTTTATTTATCTTGGTTAACGATTGTTCTAGTGCGAAGGTTGTCCTTCCAACAATCCGTAGCACGAAATCGACCAGTCATATAAAATATTTAATTTGGATGTTGCAGCTCAGCTAACGGATAACGGAATGACTTTTGCAGAGGGTAAAAGCAGTATTAAAGGTTCCGCGTAGATGGATTTGCAACGAATTTGTTATTCTTTTTCTGACTTCTGAAGATGGTACATGAAATATTTATTTTTTAATTTCTTATAATGCTATTTTTCATAATATTCTTACGTATCCAATACAAACAATCGATTATAGATTTATACAAAAATGATTAAATCTGTTTCAGATGATTTTTTCTTTCGACCTTAATTACACTCCAACGAAAAATTCTCGTGAAGCCAAATGGATTTTCTTCTTACACATACGGTTTATTTTAACCATGTGTATTTTCATATGTACAGGCCATTATCGAGCGAAATAAATAGCACGATATGCATGTTCTCTTTAAATTTGCGCCGCAGTAATCATAGCGTGCAAGTCATTTCATATTCTTTACGTAAGCGTCCGTCTGCAGAAGTAGTTGTATTTAATTGCCATTACTTCGTGCTCGTACACCATGAAGCTCGTACAAAGGATACTTACGCCATTTTTGTTTCAGATAATACTATACGCGGAAAAAATAGAAATCATAATTGATCAATACAGAATAATTGAAGTAAACACTTAATGACCAACGGTACGGAATTTTAATTGACTTTTACGTTTAAACCGATACTATTTGCGCATGGAAAGTCGTAAATTGTAATTTTATGATTTCCAGTGACCGGGGAGCGTGTGTATACGGTTACACTACTTACTGCCGCGGAACCGTCGATCGATTCGAGCAATAAGCCATCAATAAAACATTTTCGCCGCTACACCTTACTGTCTATGGAACTTACAACACGCAACCGTATCACTTTCTATACCTAAGAAGCTATAACTCGTGTTCCAATGCAAATCTTTTTCGTAGAAAAATATCGTTCTTTCTTTGGTACGTAATTCTCGAGAAGCGTCCGTTTCCATCGGCCCTATAACGGGTAAACATGTAATGGTTGGTACGTTCATTATTGAAACGAATTTTCTATACAAAGAAGGAAAGAATTACCGATTGAATTTCCAATTATTCTATAGGAGAAAAATTCATTTTATACCGAGACTGAGACCTCCATGGAAAACGTATCGCTCAAAGAAGTCCTTGTTCCTGGAACCGTTGATGAACAGCGAGAAAGAAAGGGAAAACGATCCTACGGAAACGCGCTTTGTAAGTACTTACAACTTGTCCATCTGCTTTCTACGGTTCCCGAGATCTGGTTCGAAATAATCCGCGACCATGAGCACCAGTAGCATCCTCCACCTGCTAATCTCGAAGAAAGCCGCACGTCCCGAACGGCTTCCACCTGTTAGTCATGGGGAAAGCGTATGGTTACGAAGTTTTTCGAGTAGAACAAAGCAACACGCAGCAGCCCTCTCTTTCTTTTTCTTGTTTCGTTGAGAATTCGATACCAGCTGCACCCTGTGGAAAATGCAGATGTTCGTATAAGAACAAATACAGTGACATTTTCGTTTCGAATATGGCTGCACGACGATGCTTCTCATTATTGTACAGTATTTTCCATTCATTCCGAATTTTTTTTGCAGAGGGTTGTGTTTCATTTTCATAGAAGAATAACGTAGAATAAAACTTTAACGTAATATCTATAATATTTTAAACATAATTTTAGAAAATAATTAGTTCATTTAATATTTAAGGTTATAAAATTAGTTTATTATAACTTTTAAAATTAATACTCTATAGTTTTAGTAGATTTTCTAATAGTGCTGCATCCATACTGGTCCCTCGTTTAATAGGGAGGCTTCTTTTTACACGGTAAAAATATTTCCATTGACGTAGCAATTAAGCTCCTAACACTGCATATTCGATATTCTGTGGTGTAAGGCGGGTCACCATATCTACAGGGGTAACAGAATTTTATTTATGTGATTTTTAATCGTGTAAAATGAAACGCGTAAACCAAGGGACCGGTGTATTCTTCAAATATCAATAATTAGTTTCTATAAATCAAGAATTAATAATTACTATCATTTAAAACAATAATTAAAAATATTGAAATGTAAGATGAAACATTATCTTCTACAATATTAAACAAAAATTGCACGTGCATTCGGGGTGTAAATAATAGAGAAAAATGAAATTTACGTATTTTAAGAAGCGTCAATTTAGAAACGATCGATTAGCCTTAGTATATTGTTGTACGAGTTGCGCTAAAACACACGCTCCGTTAGCTATCCATAGCAACGTCATTGTCAACACAATTTCCACGGGCTGTGTGCTTTCTGGAATCGAAAGAGGTATACCACGAAACTGGACAATCCGTCGTTTTTCCCCTTTAATGAACTCGGTCATGCTTTCGTTTGATAGAGCTCAGTTTCCTCGTTTGGAGTTACCGTCAGACATCGTCGGAGGAAAAGGTAGAAAAATAGGGAGGGCGAATCCCCTCCAGGCGCGTGCCTTGCCCCTTGACCCCCTCCTCATGGTTAAGCGTGACCCCCACCCCTATGCCACCCACTCAGCTACCCCGACCTAGTGGCCCGCGGGCCACTCCACCGCGCCCCACCCCTGCGCCGACGGCGATTCGACCCCGCGCGCGCGCCGTCTCGAGCGTCGCGTTCGTTCGCAGTCCTTCAGTCTATCGGCAACCTGCGTACCAGTCGTGTCGCAGTGCTTACGTAACAATATTATTATTATTCTTACTTGCCTGGCCGGTGTGTTCATTTAAATCGCGGTCCAACGGTTTTTGTTCATCTCGATCGATTATTCGCCTTTCGCTCGGTATCTCAGTTTTTAATCGGCATATATATATATATATATATACATATATATATATATGTATAATTCCATGCACAAAAAAAAGAATCGATCTACATAACCCATATATTTATTACCTGTTTGTCTCTCTAATAAACATCAAGTACACGCAATATTAAAACGACGAAACGCACGCGCCGCGCTCGCGAAAAATCGCGTTAAACGTCTCCCGCGAATCGCTGTTACCCGCCTGTCTGCGCACGTCGTGCGGATACATCCGAACCGTCGGTCAACTTCGTCCCCGTTGCCGTCGTCAAACGTCGTCGTCGTCTTCGTTGTTCTCTGCGTTATCGATTGAAAACGCGATTAAATCGGCATCGCCGAACGTGATACGTCAAAGGGAGAAAAATCGCGCCTGACTGTTGCTGCATGGGCTACCTGCCGGTAGATAAACAAGTGTCGTCGTCGACAAGCCACCTCCGTAGAACACGTTCTGTGGGTTCGACCCTTCTCCAGGGGCACGGTGTATCGATTGCTCTAAAATAGACGCGTGGGAACACCTGCAGGCTACATACACATTCTACCTAGAGCTCGGACTGTCTCGTTCCCTCAGCACCTCTCTCTCTCTCTCATATTTTCTCTCTGCATCGGTCTTTCCTGACGCCCTTGCAGCGCGTGACAGGTGCAACGAGAACGGTAGCAGCACCGCGCTGTCATAAGGCTGGAGGAGGAGGTGGTGGCGGTGGAGGCGGAGGTGCAAGCGACAAGGAAGAAACGTAACAGGAAGCGGAAGAAGTGTAACGACGAGAAGGAATAGAGAGAAAGAGAGGGTGGATAACGGAAGAAAGCAGAAGGAAAGACGAACAAGAGGGAAAGGTGGAGAAGGAGGAAGGAGGCGAAACGCCTAGGTTTCTCGTGAGAAAAAAGTTCTATCCAGTGATACGTCCTGGAGGCGCCTGTCGTCTTCGCCGGTACAACCATAACGCCGCCCGCTTTAAAACGCCCGAGACGGGATACGGTGGATTCATCGCCGCCACCCGCTCGAACCGCAGCTCCCGGAAACCCCGGACCATCCAGCAAACTCGCTTGCATCATGGACGCACCGCTCTCCCAGAGTATGGACTCCGTCAACACGGTGGCCACCGGTGAAGACGAGGTATGTGGACCAACTACTACATATAATTTTCTATTCGTTAACAACCGCGCGTGTGCATTACGCGCGATCGCTCTCCGGGTACACGTATAATACGCGCCGATCGTTTCACCCTGCTCCGTTTCTCTCGCTCTCGCCAGTGATCGCGCCTCTACACATTTGTACCGAATATCCGACATACTTCCTTCCTTCCTTCCTTCCTTCCGTCCTTCCTTCCTTCCCATCAACTTACTACGGTTACCTTCTATCCCACTTCTTCGTACGCCATATTGCTGGTTTCTCTCGCGCGCTTAACCGTATATGTTTTCTCACTCTTTCTTCCTCTTCCTTCCTCGTTTCCGTCCTCTCTCTCTCTCTCTCTCTCTCTCTCTCTCTCTCTCTCTCTCTCTCTCTTATTCTTGTTTGCTTCTTCCGTCCACGTTTTCTTTCTCTTTCCACGGGTTGCACGTCACGTGACGCGCAGGCGCGCTCGACGCACGAACTTTACGTGCCGCCGATGCATGCACACGAACGCGCGCGTGTTTTCAAGCGTGTGTAAGAGAGCGATGGTACACGTCGGGTTTGTATGGCGGAGGAGAAGGCGGGAATTCGATCGTGCGCCACAACACATAGTGTATACCCGGCAGGTGACTCGTTTCCATCGTCCGCTCGATCGGACGGTTGGCTGGCTTGGCTAGGCTGGTTAGCAGGCCGGCTTCCTTCCTCGTAGCCGAGCACCTGAGAGAGTGACGCGCCACGCCAGACCACGCTTGTTATTGATTTTTCCGCAACACGAGAGCTCGCGAGGCCCTCGCTATACGTTGTGTGTCACATCATATGGTAATGGATTACGCTTTGCCATACGACACAGGCGTTTACGTATTATGTCTATGCGTGCATGCGTGTGTACACCCGTACACGCGTACGCACGGGCGACCGTACAAACGGTCAGACTACTTGACTCCGTGGCTGACATACGTTGGAATTATTTGTGCGTACGCTACTACTCGCGGCAGGACGGTTTAAACCTTTTCTACTTCGACTCCGAATCGCGTTCTCCGCTAATCCTCCCGGTCGGATCGTTCAACCCTCTGGTTATTAGCTCGCACCTGTTTCGAAAATTCTCTATTAGCTTTCACCGGATCTGTCCTTTCGGTAGATCCCACGATAACTTGTCTGTTCTGACACATCCTCAAGGTGTTCGGTCCTTTGACCAGGCATACAACTTTGGGGTAGCATATTGATGATAATCGTATACAGGGCATTGTAGTTGGTAATCGAATTATTTAAGCTATAATATAAAAAATAAAATATCAGAATTTTCACAGAGATTGTGAATAATTTTTAATTAACTCTTTGTAGGCATTTAAAGTATAATCCGTCGTTTTACGTATGTTAGACAAATAGAAGAAAGGAATTATTAATTTTATTTTAAATTTACATTGCTTAAAGTTTAGAAGTGATTAGTTTGCAAAGAGTTAAGTTATTCATTAAAATTAAGGGGGCGATTTTACTTAAAGCTTTGTGCACTTTTGCATTTCTGTGATAAATGTTTTATAGAATAATGAAAACTCTGTTAATGAAAGAACTTTGTTCGACTCCGATCTTATCTTCCGTTTATAAATATTATTAGAAAGTTTGCGTTCTATTCTCGTAAATCTTGAGTCTCCAGTATTTAGCGATTTCAATTTATTTAGCAAAATTAATTTTATAGTTTCTGTTCCAAAAATGAGTAATGTATGTACATTTCCTTTCGAGAAGGTGCCGACATTTTGCACATTCCACGTTTTCTAGTTAAATGTAACACATGTTTCGCGAAGACGTTTCATAAATTTCATTGTGTCGTAAATGTTATTACGCTACTGTTCGAAATAATTTAGCATAAAGAATGGAGCTCGACGTAGGAAGGTCGGCAATTAAAATTACGAAGCAAAACTTTTGTTTGATTGTACCGATAATAAAGCAGAAGTAGGAACGATAGAACATGGGTTCTGATCTCGACAATGTTTATAAATACAGACACGAATACCAAAACATACAGTTAAGTGCACACGTGCCTTGCGAACTTTCTGTATCGATATTTCTGAAAAGCAGAACTTTAAAGAAAACAATTTTAATTCTACGTACACTCGGTGGCTATCACTATCAGCATTTTTTAACTAAAATCCCTAGCAATTTCTTATAATTTTTTCAATTTCTGATAGGGCAAACATACTCATTTAAGTTATAAGTTTATTAACGTGAAAATTCAGGACTTTAATGTATAATTAAATAAATATTATAAGGAAAAGAAATAACTATCTATCTGTCTAATGTGAATAAAATCTAATTTCAAAATCTTTTGATTTTGTACAGAATTTTTTGTGTTTTCATTATTAATAAAATCAAATAAAAGAAAGAGGGTAAAGAGTATTCCGTGTTCAAGAAATTGTATTTAAAATCACAAGATATTTTAGTATCGCACTACAAAAAAATATTTGGGTTATAGGCGGATTATTTTAATTTTTAATTCAGAAATTTTATTCTTACACCTGCGATTATATATATATAAGTTTTAAATACAAAGAATTTGATTTCGGGGCGGTTTAATAATTAATCAATCACTTCGTCAGATTTTTATATTCATCTACGATAAAAGAAAAGAAAACAGATCGATAAAGTAATGTTTGCAAGGCAGGAGACATCCTGATTCTTGTAAACAAGGAGGATCCTCCTCTGAACTCTCGAGGCTGAAACAATTTGGAAGAAAGCAATCGTGCCTAAGCAGTCACGTATTTTTCACAGACGATTAGTCCTGCGGAGGTTGCACAATGCCGAGCGATATCACGATACTTATTTTCGTCCAAGAGCAACACTCCGGGAATTATTCCTGGTTGAGTTTGTGTTTCTTCACGCCGCGTTCCGGCCTCTGTCTCTCGTAAACCCGATGATAATTTATTTCCCGCTCTCTTCTTCCGATGATCTCGATTTGGTCACGCGTTCCACCTTCGATCCAACTGGATCACGGTGCACGGATTCTGCGACGGAGAAAATCACGATTTTCTCGCTCGACTGGCTCTGTTCGCGGTTTTGTCGTGCGGATCAGGAAGAGTGATCGAACGGGAACGGCTTGAGCAGGAAACTTGACCGTCGTTTTGCTCGGTTTCCTTTTAACGTGTCCTTTTCGTCGCGTGTTCTTCCGCATTGCTGGCGAACAGGAATATCGAGCCTCGATATAGGGTTGTTTCTTGTCGTAAAATTAGGATGTTTTCCTATTGTTTCGACCCGGATCGATCGTGACGCTTTTAACCCTCGAAGCCGGGCTAAACTCGACCGAGACCTTGAAAACGTGTACCACGGTACTTCAATTGTTGATACAATTTTTAATCCCAACAATTTCCTACCGGGGTTGATGAATTATTTAAAGAAATACTTCGAATTTAGACTAAATTATTAGTTCAATAATTTGACTGCCACGTCACTCATACAGGGTGTCTCAGGAATAGTGCAAGAACCGGAAACGGAGGTAGCTGAGACGATTCTGAACAACAACTTCCTTTGCAAATTCGTTTTCCAATTATTAAGGAAAAACACTGGCCAACCATTCTGGGACACCCTATATATGGGTGATTCAGGAATTTTCATAGAAATTTATTACCCATATAAGGATTCTTTAATTTATTTGTCTAGAATTACTCGTTATACATACTTGAAATAATAGATAATTTTAATTACTATTTAATTAAATTTTCAATAGCTTCAACGTAACAGTTAAAGTGTTGGCTTTTTCCATGGTTCGATAATTAACCCGTAATTGATATAACAGAATATATCAGAAATAAAAAAAAACAAAAAATAACTTAAATAACACCCAATAGTAATACTAAGCTAAATAATGTTACAGTATTACAATAATGTTATAATAGCGAGTTAAGGCTGATTGATGTATTTGCAAATGTCATAAAAACAGTTAACAAATGTGGGATAAATTTTTGTTTGAAACAATTTTTTGAAACACATGTAAATCTTTAAAAAGTTGACAATAGAAATTAAAAATTCCATGGAATTTTTAAAATAATGCATAGAATACTCTTTTTATTTTTTAGAATGATAAATGAATAATAGGTGAGAAATAAATTAAAGTATAAAATCTTTGATTTTGACAAAAATAAATTTATATGTTTCAATAAAAATATTTTAATGCGTTTAATCCTTTGCACACGATATATATTACAAAATATGAAATTCAAGTTTTATTTATATGAAAATATGAAAAATTAACAGAAGAGATAAAAATGAATGAATTCATAAATATTTATAACATTTTCTTTCGAAAATAGAGCTTCTGGTTTTGAGAAACTTTGCAGTAAAAATAAACTGGACTTGATATAAAGAAATGCTTTCAGTGCAAATATTTTAAATAACAAATCTGAAATTAAATGTTAAAATGAGTAAACGATTAAACTGGTTCGATCACATTCATTTAATAATTAATATTTTTCAATTCAATTAATTCGACTAAAATTTGATTAAAATCTAATTTCTATCACCTATATATTTATTAATATCATTATCAATCAGAATTCGTCTCCAATAATTACAAAGTCTCTTAATTGCCCTAGTAATTTTTTTCTCACGATTCACGTGGTTTATGTTTTATCGTCGTTGGATGATAAATCGATGGTAATGAAAGGTATCGAATAGGATAAATACTATTCTGGGAGACAAAAGAACGAATACGTGATTGAATTTGGAGCAGGTGAGTTAGCGGTGTTATTCGAGACCGATCGACAAACTCTCTGACGTTTTAATTTATTTATGAATGTTTGCTATCTGAATCTACTCAGAGATCTACATTAATAATAGAATCCTTAATCGCATCAACAATTCTTCTGATTCACCGAAGGAGATTGGTGGCGTTATCGTTTGTATACCTATGGATAACGCAATTATTGATTATATTATTATACATATAATCAAATTCCAATCAGAGTTATGGTGTATACGACTATAAAGGAATTTTTAGATTTTTATTCAACGTTTAGAGTGGACGAAAATGGGAACAGCCCAATTTTTTAATAAAATCATGTTTCATTCTATAAATTGCTTTACCTTACAAGTAAAGCAGTATTGTTGTTGTTTTAAACGTTTTCTTGCCTTTTCTAGCCTTCCTTTAACAGTACTATTAAATTATTTTGATTCTTTATAAAAACTTCGTCCACTGTACATCTCTCTTCTTTACAACTTTATCTTTCCTGGTATATAAAAGAAAATAATAAATGAAGAATGAGTTAGTTAGTCTCTGTCGTTTTTAATGATCCACGAAAATATCTAAGACGAATAATGTTTTATTTTGATTATTTTAATTAGTTTGATAGAAAAAGTTATTGTTTTAACCCTTGCCCTACAATATCGTGTTACACACGTGACACACTCTCTATCCTTTATATTTTGATTAAAATTCAATGTTAAATTTAATTTTAATCGCAACTTATATCGTCAAGGCTTGTCAAGTGTAAAATATATTTAGCTCTAATTGTCCTAATATTAATTATATTGCCGAAAATTTATACTTAAATAACTTCCTTGAGGGTCAATATTAATTTAGTTTCTTATTGGCTAAAACGTAATACTAATCAAACCATTTTGTCCTATTTAAAAAATTGACGATGATCTTGAAATATCGGAAAATTGTTTTTTTTCAAACGATAAGGATAATTATTTACCTACAACTTGCCTTTATCGATTAATTAAGACCGAATATTTGTAATAATTAGTGCATAGAGAATGCTCAGCTTCAAATTAAACAATTGTGCTAATTAGGAAATATAATACAAAATAATTAAGAATTCCTGAATTTTAAACCCCTTGCAATACTTTGACGAGTTAGACCAAAAAACAAACCTGACTTTTATTTTTATCATAATTGGACTTTATGTGTAATTATCATTATAATTGGTATACTATCGTTAAATGTAAATTATCTACAACATTAGTACTTTCTTTGTTTGTCTCAACATTGCAACAATAAATAACTACCTTCGTCTAACGCGCCTGTGGAAAAAATGGTATAGCAAGGGATTAAAAAAAGTTGCACACCTTCCAATCAATTGTCAATTAATTATCTCGCATCATTTCACGCCCAGGCGTTCGATCTTCCGATTTCAGCGGAAAATTCGAGTTCGCGGTGCTCGATTCGCAAGAACGAGCCGTGTAATAACAATTACACGCTCCCATCGTTAATCTTCAGTTTCGTAATTAAAATTTTGTCGGTAATCTTCGCATAAAAAGCGTGTGTAGCTAGAGCTTTTTTTTTAATTTCTCTTTTTTTTTTACGATTTTCCTCTCGTCTGCTTTTTTCTCCTCTCTTTGTCCCGTTTCTCCGATTATGCGCTTCCCGTCCCTGTCCGTTTCGAGGGGGAACGCGAGGGGAAAATTTAATTCTTGGTTCGCGGTGTATAAAAACGTATTTGTCGGGCGATGAGTGGACCCGCGGATGTGACGAGGAAACGCTTTTTACGTTTCCCACGGCTGTTCCGTCGTGCACCCCGCAAACAGTCTCCGTTTCTCCTACGTTCGAGACAATACCGGGTCATGCGGCGGATTTTGGGTCAACTTTGTACAAACAACGAGGAGGAGGGAAGGTCGATTATATCGCGGGATAGACAGATTTCTTTGCCTCTCCTCTGCGGAGGATCGAACTGTGCTTTTGAAGTCTATGGTCAGGGTCTATTTTCGATGGTTTGTTATCGTAGAAAATACCTGACGAGTATTTGCTCGAAGTTTAACCCCTCGGATCCCGGATCAATCGCGATCCAGTCATAAGAAAAATACTACGCTGTTTTCATGAAGATTATATGAATAAATTTTTGTGCAAGAGGTTTTTGAGCAAATTAAATAATTATTGCATTAACTATCAAACAATACAATTGCTGCTCACAATACAATATTTTATGTTGAATTCTGTCGCAATGAAAAGAAATTCAACTTACATATTATATTTTATTTCCACAATAAACAATTGCATTATCATTATTACAAAATTATTACCTACAACGTACGTTTTACGTCGAGTTCTATCATAACGAAAGAGTTAATTAATGACGAGTTGTATGGAAAAAAAGGATATCCCTACGGTATCCTGTGGTATCCAAAGGGTTAATCCATTCTACGAGCTCTTCGCCAGTGAAAAAAAAAAAGATACAATCCTCTATGAAATTGGCGCGCCCTGTTCACGGTCGATTAGCCTGGTAGAACTCGCAGGAATTTTTGAACGTTCCCGGAAACTCTCGAGCTACTAATTCCGGGGTTAATTTTCACGACGAGGAAGTAAAGGAGCGGCGAAGTTCAAGGGTTCGTTCGAGAATTATTTGAATGCCTCCCCGATTCGGCTTTCTTTGTCGAAGCACCGCGACTGATTTTTCCGTCAAACATTCGCGCACCGCGGCCGAAGGTTCGATGAACCTCGCTGAAAATTGCACACGGGGAAATCGAGAAGAGCAGGCCGGGAGTTCTTTCGAAACGCAGAATTTCTATAACCGTGGATTGCGTAAATCGCAAAATCGCTGGAACGAAACCGTGACCAATTGTACAACGATCGGAAACGCTTTCCAGCTTTCCAATTCTACCATTCGTTGTTTGTTTTCCTCTATTTTCTTTTTTTTTTTTCGTTAGGATTGTTAACGCTTGCTAACACGTCGGCTACCGTATTTGGGCGATGAAGGAATTTCCGTAACGATCTCTTATGCAATTTAACATTTTCGATGTTAATACTCTTGTTTTATGTGGAAAAAAATATCGACAATGTAGATCATAATAAGATTTTGGATATTATTTCTGTAATTTATTAACAAATTATATCACCCTCTTATTTTAGCGAACATTGAAAGGGTCAATTTTCTGTAATTCGAATTTTTTACGAGTTACTATTTGTATTTCTAGATTACAAGGGTAATTTAATTAGTCAACTTGTTTACACTTAATTTGTTAACTAATTCTTGTGATAAAGGAAGTATGAACATTTACAGATTCATCTTTGACTAATACACGCAAATATAACATTCTTTTTTACACGTTGACTCAGT
The DNA here is from genome assembly GCA_022405125.1 of Anthidium xuezhongi. NCBI lineage: Eukaryota > Metazoa > Arthropoda > Insecta > Hymenoptera > Megachilidae > Anthidium > Anthidium xuezhongi. The sequence continues at coordinate 2,346,843 of CM039642.1, forward strand.
AGTTTGAAATATTATATTTTAACATATCACAATTTAATATTACAAGATTTTGAGTTAAAAGTATTTATTTTCAAAATTTTTCGATACTTAGCATTTTACCTGTTGAATTGAAAACCAATAAAACAATGAAAGTCTGGCATATTACAATCAACAGGTTAAATTTTGAATAATTAATAAAAGAAAAGACCAAACTAATTTTTAATACTGCTAATATTAGGCTAATAGTGCGAAGTACTCTTTTGAATGGTTGGATTTGAAAATTAATCGATAGAAATCGTAATATCTGGAATTTAAGTGTGTCTGACCACATACGTCTGTTTTCACTGTGACAATCAAAGTGTCAAAACTAATTAAATTAATTAAATTAATTCGCGACAACATTGCGGAATTTATAATTCGCCGATCAGTTAACGGTGCAATTTATAGTTCCTGAATAACGACGTATCATGGTTGGAAAAAAGGTCCGCGTTCACGAGCGATTTGAACTTCGTCCTGTCAGTCAGGGGTTAACATTTCTTTTCCTTGTTCGTTCTTCAATTACCCGGAACTTTTCAAAACATTGTGCCAGACTTTTCCACGGTAGCGAACTCCATCGTTTCGAAATACGAACTTCGTTCAAATTTCATTGCTCGAGGCAAGAAACTTTATTAAATCGCGCGAAATCGTTGACGTTGTTGCTGTTCCGTCATACGACGACGTAGACGGCTAACAAATTTTGGCATCTCTGAATTTGTGTTTCCAATATTCAAAGTTTCAAAAGGGCCATTCAATAAGTAACGAGACAAATTGATATACAGTTGGGGACAAAAGTATTCGTACATTTGGAATATAGAAAAAGTAACAATGTCTTCTATATTATTAAATATATTGAAACTTATGTAACTGAATACTATGCGAATCAGCAGAAACAATATTAATTACATCATCTGGTGACTTATAGTGACATAAATTTGAAAAAATGGTGAGAAAGGGTTGCAATTAATTTAATAAGAATTTTCTAAATTAATACTTTGTAGGATAACACTTTTCTATTAAATACTGATAATACTAAACTTTTCACGAAGTCAGGCCCTATATTACATCATTCTCTTATCAATATTTCTTTTAACACCTTGATTGCCACGTCACCCATATATGGGTGACACTCGAATTTCCATTAAAAACCATCGCCCATATTATTAGGAATTCCTTAATTTATTTGGTTGAAAATTTTCCCATTGGATATTAGAAATACCAAAATATTGTGTAAATAGAATATAAAATTTGTCAAAAATAAAGTGACTAACAAGTGGAATTTTTAGTAGCTGTAATCATAAATGGGAATAAAGAGTGTCCGAGAAATTCATTAAACGAGTCACGGCGAAAGAATCGACCCAGTCACCGTCTGATGTCATCCCCTTTCCAGGGGGTTAATAAAAATTTGATCCTTTATGGGTTAATACGCGTGTATTAGCGGCTACCGCGAGACGACCAACCCTCCGCTGCGAATAAAACAAATGTAAATTAATACAGAAGGGCGGTAAACAGAGACGGGGTAACGGCGTTGTAGAAGGAGGAAGCGAGAGAACAAGTTGAGAACGCGTAGGGGGAAGGGTAGAGATCCATGGAATCGGTGAGCGGTTCTCTTTTATACACGCACCTGCACACATCAATGAAAGTTAACGCATAACATGATACCGCGTTGAACCCACGGCTAAGAGGATAATGCCGTTATACCTCGTGCTCGATAGCCATTTGCCCAGTGAATTCGAAATATCTTTGTCGATTTTTTCACGGACCGATGGAACTTTTCACGGAGTCTCGCACTCCAGCGTAGGAAGGGCACTTGCGCATTAAATCCCGACGATTATACATAGTCCTCTTACGTTGCTCGTCGACGAGCCACGAACAGATCTGAATACACGATCTCAGACAAGTGAGCTTCCGCCTTTATTTTCTTTTTCTTTTTCATGAAATTCTGTTAACCTTTTCGCTACCGAGCGCGACCACTGTCGTTATTAGGCTGTGTGAAAAAATCATTAGCTACTGATCTTTACACGTCTTACCACTGTTTATATCATTTTTAATATTTCGATTAGAATTTCCTATATACAACGTAATTGCATCGTCTTTAAACTTCCCGACTTTTCCTAAAACATACTTATAATACAATTTTTAATATTCACTTCTTTTTTATTGTTTGTTTTCTGAGAAGAATTTGTTCTGAGGTCATTTGACCGGTCACGGTAGCAATAGGTATACGTGAAGTGTCGGTAGGAATAGCGTTAACCATCCTCCCCTCCCCCTTTCCAAGTGACGCCATGCTGAAAAGAGTAACGAACAAAAGACCAACTTCTCAAAAAGATTCGCCATCACTGGACTAGGTTCTACGAGGAACTCTTCGGAGTAACATACTGAACTTGTTTCGCGAAACAAGTCCTCCGACTATTAAGCCCGCTGATAGCGTGAACGACGATTCAGACTGAGACGGGCGGAACGTAACGGCGCGGCGTCGAGGATGCATTTTTATCCGCGAAAACGTTCCGGCTGAAGGGGTATACGTTCCAGCGGCGTGCAACGCGTTCCTTCGAGCCGCGAAGCCTCGCAGGAATTTCGTTTTGAAGAAACTCGCCCGCGGAATCTGCTCGAAAGCGAGCGAAGAGAAAGGGCGGCGTTTTCTTTTTCTTCGTTTTTCCACGCGATAAAAACGGGGATTGCAGCCGAGCTATTTCGACAATAAAGTTTGCCCGGGTACCGATTTTTCCGCGGGGCCGACACGCGAGCGTTTTACGCAAGGCGCTCCGCACCTCGTGTAATCGCCTTACGCAACGACACTTTTGTTGCGGCACCGTCGCGCGGACGCGGTTTTCGCACGCGTGCAACGCCGTGGAATGGGAGAACCGATGTCTGCCAGGATGATGGCGCAGATAGCTCCTTTTTTTTTCTTTATCGCGATTTAATTGCTTCAACAGACACGCATCGTTAGGTGTTGTCATCGTTTCCAGGAATTATCTCTCTGCCCACGGCTATCTGGGATACACAATAGGCTGTATCTCTTCTTTTAATAAATCGGTACACGGTTTTTTTCATCTGGTTGGATAAAAAATTGTAACAGGATTAGAACGTGTAATCGTGTCCCAGATCCTAGAAAAGTTCAATGATAATTCAATTAAAAGATATAAATAGGGATTTAGAAATCAAATATGAATACCATAATGGAAGAAAATGAATAAGGTAAAGCAATGAATTAATCATTTGCACTCTAGTGGCGCCTCTGGGGCGACATACGTGATTAACCCCTTAACCTATGATTTTTTTTCAGTTAGAGTTAAGTATATACGAATCGTCTCAGCTACCCCCCATTTTCGGTTCTTACACTATTTCTGGGACACCCTGTATTATAGTTAGAATTAAATTTAAAATTGAATTTTAATCAAAATATAAAGCATCGAGGTCACATATATAATATGGGGCGCGTCACGAGTGTGACACGATATTGTAGGGCTAAAATTACCTGCCCTGTCGGTGACAATTCGAATACTTTCAATAATCGTCGATATTTATAAGGTCGGGTATCTGCGGTTCTTCGCGCAATATCGAAAATAATAAGCCGAGGTCGTTCGTCCGCCCTGCGGGGGAGCTTCTTCGACGATGAAACTCGATTAAACCACCCGGCCGCGAATTAATATCCCCGAAATTGGATTCACGGGGAAGACGAAAAATACACAGCCAAGAGGGGTAGAGGGGCGACGGGGGGGTATGTACGGGTGCTTGAAAAGCCAGGGCCGAAGTTTACGGTCGGACAGGAGGACGGCGGCAGCACGGCGAATCGAAGTCTGCCAATCACGATTTCAATTTGGACTGCACATTTTTCCTGCAGCCGTTCTACTTCTTGTATCGGTTTCTCCTGCAAGGGCCGACGGATCGGGTTCTACTTTCTAAATCTAACGCGGACAGACAACTCGTCCCGCAACTTTCCGGCAAAACGTTGGAATCGTTGCCGAGCATCGATTATTTCGATTATACCATTAATAGTCGCCTGAGCTTTCTTTTAAATTGGAAAATAAGGGATGAGATATGGATTATAATACAGAATAACTCGATAAAAATCAGTTTACACCCTGACAAAAGTGTCTTGATGAACTTTGTAACACAAAATTGGAAACGTGGAACGAGTTCTAGTGTTAATGAAATATAGTTTTGGACCTTTAATTTATTTCGTGGGGAGATATTACGTTGCTTTAGGTATGTGTTCCTTTGAAAACAGACTTTCCAACAAAACTTTATTCTTTAATCGATATACTGTTTCTCATAAATTATTTTATTTAATCACTAACGCGCCACCTAAATTACAAAACCATATGTTTAGATACATTGTATGTTTAATCTATCATAAAGAGTGAAATATGTCTAGTACTTTAGAGGCTCATTATCGTGTTATTAATAAACAACTTGAAGCTTGTCCTTTTTTACATTTAAACTTGGACAGATGCAAAGTTATTCTTTTGTTATGGCACAATTATTCAGATATAATTATACGTTTTTAAAATTGTGTTTCATAAATTATTTGAAAATAAAAAGGGCAAGAAACGTTTTATTTTTTTGTTAAGTTAATATGAAATTATTAATTGACAAAATTTTGTATGGTATCGTGAAAACTGAAACTTTTATCTTTAAATCCCTAAATTAATGTTAATTTTATTGAAATACTTATTTGAAGATTTTAAAGAGAATTCACTAATTAAAGATTCTCTTAATTCTCCGATTATCGAATGAAATACCTATCATTCGTAAAATTTTTCCATTCATACCAGTTCAGTAGAAAATAGTAAGTTTTTGTGATAATAAATCTTTGTATATCAACTTAATATTAATAGCCATGAGTAACATGATTTGCTCTGAAAGTATGGTATAGTTTTCTTCTGCTAATTTAACTCCGAAGTTATTTATTACCCTCATATTCTCAACCGTATTAATCTCTGTATTCGTCTGACCGCTGCGTCTGACTACAGACTGGATCATTCCCCTGCACTTCTTCCGCAGCTACTTTCTATAGTTTTCTCTGCGCTAAAATCGGTGCCTCGATTAGTCGTTGAAAAATTCTTATTTCAATTGTTAATAGTTTCAATAATTACATTTCGAAATCACGAATACTCGTCAAACTGTTTTAACATTTCTAATAGTTACACTTCGAAATTAGAAGTGTCTCGCATGTCTTGCATTTTAAAATTATAGTTGCTCATAAAATTTTGTCAATATTTCTTAGAATAATGGTCATTTAGTTAACCCCTTACTTGAAGTGCGACCTCTATCCTTTATTTTTTTATTCAAACTCAACTTCAAATTAAATTCTAATCGCAATTTATATAGTCAAGGCTTGTCAAGCGCGATTTTCTTCATTTGTTATAACATCGAAGCGATACATATTTAGCTGAAACTGATGCAGGTTAATCGGTTGAAACTATTTTCAATTATTAAAAACGTATATTCACTCACCATTGCTGGATTTGCCTTCAGCTGCAGATCCTCAAGTCTTCCTCTACCTTCATAACATGTTAGGATTCGTTACGTTTTTGATAGTGTTGTATTAAATATTTTTTTTCGATGGTGTAGTGTTTTTGTGAATTAACATAAAATAAATTAATCTTCCTTCGCGCTATATCAATATCTTTTAAAACAGTTGTGTCAAAAATCACAAACATTAATCAAATCCCATTCAATATTTTCAAGAAAGGACACCTGTCTTTGATCTGAAATAGTTAATAATTTTAAAGTTTGCCTCAAATATTTTCAATAACAACCGTCTTTCATTTCCAATCTTATACACCCTGAAATAATTCCGTTCGAATTGTACATCTCCAACGATAAGTCGTGGCAATCGATAGTTAGCCCAGTAATCAACAAATGTCACGCGAATTGTTCGCAACTTTGTTTTCCTACGATTCTGGATTCCGGATGGTAGAGAAACGGCGGACAGGTTTCGAGTGGCGGAGAGGTATGCAATCGAGATTTACAATTGCGTTTGAGCTAACGCAAAGAGAAGTCGTTGCACGTAGAAGAATAATCCTCTTTTCTCGACCGTTCTTCTTCTCGATAATTGGATTTGTTCGCTCGTACGTTTCAGCGCATAAGGAATCGTGTTGAATCGATTTGTAGGATGGGCTCTCGTATCAAAAGCTACCCTGACGACTGCCATCGATTCTCGAAGTCGCCCCACGATCCTCCAGGACAACGGCGAAAGCACAAAGTTGTTTGCAATGCTAACGATTTCGATACACCGTACTGACCTAACGAGGCTAATTGATGTATCTGTGATTTTTATTTTACGTGTAATTGATGATGTACAGTTTTTGATAAATGATGCGATAAGATTACTCTAACGTTATCTGTGGTTGTTTCTATGAAACTCTATAAGCTACATTAAATTCTCTATATGATAAACGGAGCACCGAAGTTGTTGAACAATATTTCAGTATTGTTGAATTTTTGTCATTAAGTGATAATTGCATTAGAAATAAGGATAAATTTATTACAAGTATGAGAATGTTTTGGAAATATTTGGAATTATTTGTATTCAAAATTCGGATTCTGTTGTATCAGTTTTCTGAACCTCCTCATTTAATTAGTATTCATGTCTTTGAGATATTTTTAATATCATTTGAAAATAACAGATTTTTTGTAATATCTTTAGAGGGTTTTGTGAAAATCATAAACCATATATTTACACATTTGAATGGAATTAAAAATAGATTCTAATATTTCGTATTTTGATTACTAAATTTTCCTTTAAAGTTGCCATTGAAAATGACACATTTCATACGTTATAAATCCCAAAGTGATCCACTGTATAACGATACCATAACTTCTTAAAACATTTATTCGAACAAGTGCATGAAAATCGGCTAGTTAACTGAAACGTCGCTCATAAAAAGCATGCTCTTATTTTCAAAAACGTCCGAGTTTATTTGATTCGATGAAATAAATGGAACCGAGCCCCGTACGTTTCTGACACAACAGTCATCGAACATCCGCGTATCATTCCCGCGAACGATTAGCCTTCCACGCGTTCCTTCTTGCCCCGAAACTGCAAATTTGGATTTATAACCCCATAATATTCGATTGCCTGTTCGGCAAAGCCGATCGTAAATCTCGACGGGACGCAAAATCGGGCAACATTGACCGGTGATTTATTAGTCACGCGATAACTACTTCATTACGTTCACGGCAGGTCAACACCGAAAATTCGGAAATTTGACAACTCGTTTGTTTCAATCTTTTCGTTGCTCGCTAAAATGCTTTCGATAAATTCACATATTTAGCGTTACCTCGTTATATTTTTTATTTCACTCGATTACACAAAATTCATTTTCATCGGAGTACTAGAGTCTCGAATGCATAATACAATGAAACAATGAAAAAAAAACAGAAGTAGGAATCCATAAACAACAAATTACTAGGTGAACCTATATAAAAAGATAAGGATACTATATAAAAAGTTGGAGAATTTACGTTAAAATATTGAATAGAGGCAATAAGAAAAATAATATAATAGGATTAAATTGAGAAAAATTAGAGAAACATTTCTATGCAAGAAAGAGTTTCACTGTTCTAACACGTGTTTGCACTTGCATTAGCTATTTCAGTTTGATGGGTTTTTAATGTCAAACGCAGAACTTTGTTCTTAACTAAGTTTAATTAACAAAATATAAAAACTACATAACTACAATATGAAACACCGGGAGCTACTCTACAACGACGCTATTAAACGGAAGAACGCAACGGCGGAAGTGGAACAAAAGACGATAGAGGATCGCGAGTTCTCCCTAAAAAGGGCGCGCCAATACGAAATCTCCAACACTGTTTTTAAAACACAGGGTGGTATAGAATATTGCAAAAGCTTTATCCACTTCTATATTCGGTTAAAAAATAATAGCCGATTTTAATAATAAAATTGAGTTAACCCCTTGCACTCAAGTGGCGCCTCTACGATAACGTATACAACGTACTAGAAATTTTTCAAAATATAAAATTCATTGAGCATAGTAAATTAACGAACAAATTAAATATGAACCGGTTTATAAATAATTGTGATGTAAAACAGTGCTAAATAGGTGTTTAGAAAAAAGAGTAAATAGTACTGCTGCTTAGTTAATAATATAAAATTACAAATTGAAAACGTGTAAATTGATAATTATAGGACAGCCAACGTGTTAATTATTAATAGTATGAAAATTTGATTAAGTACGCGTGGTTTATATGTATTTTGAAAAATTTCTGATCCTATAATGGAACTAATATAATGAATTTTAATTGGTGCAATATGTTATCGCTTTAATTAAGGTTACAAACGTGTTCGCACGCGAATCCAGGCAAATAGATAATTTTTATATACGACTCGCCCTATTGAACTAATAAATAGATAAGCTGACATTTATGAATTGAGTTTCGTTGCAGTACGCTATTGAGAATACTGCATTGCGTGGAGACTGTAAAGTTTTTGGTTCGGATCATCTTGCATCCTGAAATCCTTCTGCGTATAAAGTTCAGGAAGTTTTATTCCTCTGAAATTGAAGTAGATTTATGAACATTGTCTTCCATACTTATACCTTTTCTGCCAAATAAATCGGTCAAATTAACCATTTTTTTTTATTTACAATCTAATTCAAAGAATTAATCAAAAAATTGATACAGTGAAATTCTTTATAGTTTTATCATCGTATTTAGATTTAATAATCTTTGCAGTTAAATTTTGTGTTTTGCCATTAGCTGTTAGTTATTATTGGTTAACAATATTAATTTTTGTATTTTATTATTATTTATAATTTGTACCTTCTCTCATTAGCTATTAGCTATCATTGGCTAATAATATTAATTTTTATATTTATAGTTAACAATCTTTGTAGTTAAATTTTGTATTTAATTATTACTTAATTTGTACATTTTACCATTAGCTGCCAGCTATTATTAGCGAAATTATTACAGACATATTTCATTGTTAATTATTTCCATTGGGTAATATTTAATTTCGCCCAAGAAATAAATTTTGGGACCTGCCTCCGCGGAGGTTCCACCGTACATTACAACGTTCTCCTTTGTTCATCAGCGGAATTTTATTATCCTGCGTGAGAAAAACGACGGTCGAATGGATAAAAATTATTGATGTGTTTGATTCATAGTGTATGTCGTGTTTCAACTTGATGGATGGCGTAGACGTACATAAAAACGGATCCTTCATTCTCGATATTTTGGGACACGATCAATCTCCAGCTTTGTTAATCCTTTACGTACAAAGCGTTTCTAAGCCTACGTGCACACGGTATAAATAAAGTTTAAACAAAGAAATATTAAGACATTATAGAAACATTAATAAAGAAATGTTTTGTCTTCGAAACATACACCGGCGGGGATCGAGATGCACTTCTGTTCTTAAATTATCATCCGTTCTTTAAAGAATTCCGCTCGAAAGTTCCTTTAAGAAAATATCTGTCCCCGTGGAACTTTTATAGGAAGAATTGTTACTCTTAAGAACTTCTTCAAAAAGCGTTCTCACGGAACAGGTATTTTAGAATCGTTTTAATAAAAGTTTCGTCAAAAATAACTTGTTTTATAGGAAACGTTAAAGAACCAAATTATTAATGGCTAATTTTATTTAATAATATAATATCTTATTAAAGAGAACAATAATAAGAAATAATTGATATTTTTATAATAAATATTGAACTGGAAAAAGTAACTATTTCTTAATTATTCTTTTCTTATAATTTAAACGAAGTGACGTATACATAGGAATTCTATAATATAATATAATGTACTTGCATACGAGCTGCTTAATGCAAATGCAATGCAAGTCAGGAAGTTGCTTAGAGAATAATGAGAAATGAGGTGGAAGTTCTGTAAAATGTAATAACATCAAAGAATTTGCATATTCTGTTGTATGTAAGCCACCGAGAAATTGAGTAATAATATTATACAGTAATACAGTAATTTTATATAGTTATGTTTCAAATGTTTAGTCTCCAACAGATTGAATAATAAATTCGACAAAGTAAAATTACGAATTGCTGTAAAAAATATACAAATGCACTGTATAAGAATACTTCAATTATCCTTAGAAATATTTCACATTTAATATTGCAAAAATATTATATGTAGGAATGAAAAGGAGTTCAAAGTTAAATTGAAAATTGTTGCTATTTTAGCTGTTCAGTGTTTGAGGAAATAAATGAATCTTTAGATAAAATATGCTAATTTAAAATAAAGAAAAATTGTTTTAAATTAAATCATTTGCCTTTGTTATCATTTTCCTTTTTCAATGCATGTTAATTAACTGCTAATAGGTTAAAACAAAACAAAAAGCACCAACTAATAGTTTTCCTCCTTAATTATCTGAACGATTAATTTATTTTCGAATCAACTAATTTAATAATTTAATTAAAGTCACAAGATAATTAACTATTCTAAATCAATTCACTTATTTACCTCTTTTAATTAATCTTAACTAAAATCAAACGATTTGAAAAATTTCTTTAATGGCCCAATTGCAATTTGCACAGAATTAACAATGACAGGTCATAAATTGTACCAATGCTGGTCCTTTACGTATTTCTCCTATACAGGAACATATTTTGCAATCATTATCGACTGTTATATTAATATCATTATTATTCATAACGTCTGTTTGCATAGCTGTTAGCGTAACAATAGTGTATGCTAATGCTCCCCCACTTTACGGTGTAATTTTCGAATCGTACGATTTTGGCTCGTATTACTCGTCGATACCAGCTTTTCCGTTTTCTTTGTGCCACGTTTGCTAAGTTCTTTCGTCGTTTGAAATGCCATGTCGTACTATCCCTATTAAGGGACGCTAGGTTGGAAAGAAAGTTCTGAGGTTACTTCGATTGTTCAACTTTTCAAAAGATGGGACTTCCTTTAAATCCAACATAAACGATCCCCGCGGCGAATTCCTCGTTAATTAATCTCCACTCAAGATCGAATTACAAAGAAACGACAAGATTCTTCTCTGTCAATTTAATGTCTCGATCCTTGTGCAGGAAACCAGGCATATAAGTATCCATTTTTACGTTTTTATCCAACAATTTTTAATCTTTTCGCGAAAATATCGCCCTAACGAACCTGTTCGAGCCTACTCGACCGATGTTCGATTCCATTTGAGAACATTCTTTTATTTCCCAAAGCACTTACAGAATTCGAGTTCTACTTGAAAATACTGTTTCTTTTTTTTTAATTTTCAAATTCACCTGTTCGAGCCCATCGTTAGTTAAGGACTAACCCTCGAACAACGGAAACGGGTCAATTATATTTTTTGTAAAAAGAGAATGGCTTCGTACATGGAAGAATATCTGAAAAGAATAGTACACAATTTAGGAAATAAAAATAATATAAATTACATAGTTAAATTTCTAAACATAAGAAGGGTGGTTGGATTCGGAACTACCAAAGGGGTCAAAATGACTCCTTCCAGATTTTTTATTTTCTATTACACCCTTGCGCAAATGTGAGCTGATTTTTATTAACAAAAACAATTATCTTGTTTTATAATTTATGCTTCATCCTTTCCTATTTGAAAGAAAGTGTGCATTTGGTATGATAGTTCTAGTGTTGATGACACTTTTATAGCAGGGAAGTAATGAATTACAGTACCTTTTAAGTATATTTTATAAATAAATATAAGAAGAAAAATGTATAAATAAATCATTGCTGCACTAATAAAAAGATATATTGGTAAAACGATTTTACATTTCTTAACTCGGTGAAATTGGGTCGATCAGATTTTCAACACAAACGTTTATTAATCTTAAAATTATCTGAAAAATGAAGAAAATAGAATTTTAATTGGGATAAATTTTCAAAGGGTTGAAATAGAAATTTCATAAAAATGCATCTACTTCGTTGTAATCTTCAGCTTGGCTGAATTTTGTATGCATAATTTCTGGATATCGGCACGAACAATCGCAACCTGCGTCGCTCGAGTAGACGTGCACATACTGTATACAGTATCCACGTAGTTTGTAACAACGATCGATATATCCAGTCGCGGACGATTGCGGTAGGTTAGTTGTTTCCTTGCTGTAATAACGTACGGAGAGTATATTGTACGATTAGATATGTGTTTGATGCCCTGAATTTTGTAACGACTGCTTTTAAAATTTCAAAGCGTGTACCGTCGCAAGGTTCTTTTTTTTTTTGCGTCACGTAAACCGTATATATCCCCGGGTAACAATATCCCACGAATTTTTATTCCCTCCCGAGGAGAACGAAGCGATACGCGTAAAATCGAAGTCAGGAAAATACATAATACATATTTTATCGACGGAACGTCGGTACCTTTTTAAAGATATTTTTTCTTTCATTTGAAAACATATCCTTGGCCTTTATTTTTAATGCCAGGATGTTGATACAGTTTCGTAGTAATATTTTTAAGCAGTTTGTTCGGTATCTGATATTTATTAGATGTTGTTGTATTATATTCTTTAAATAGAAATTAGGAACCTGGAAACTTTGATACATTGTGCTTATTTTTCAAAATTATTTCGTACGCGGGCGTGTATTTCTCGAGGACGTGTATGGTTCTGATAAGAAAAAGGTTCGTAACTTTTATGACGGATAGCACTCGCTAAATGATAAAAAAATAAAGCTATTTATATACAAGATTTGCAAAATTCAGAACCATTGTTTCGTATAAAAGCAATAATTTATTTTGTTCTGTATGTCCGTATCATATTATATTTTATTCTCTTTGGCACGTAATGCGGAGAAAGAATCACTCAACTTTTGATCCATTCATTTATTATTTAGCGAGTATTGCCTACTCTAAAAATTATGAAACCGTGCTTCAAAGTGAAAGGGTTAACTCTTATGTGTCACGGTGAGGTCAGATTTGATCCCGTCAAAGTTAAATCTATAATCTCTTTGCTTAAAGGTAGATAGTGCCACACGTTATTCGGTTTGTTATATTTCTTAAAGAAATAAATTGTAAAATATATAAAATTTTATATAGTACACCTAAAACACCTAAATAAAGTAAACGAATTGCCACAAATAGTGCCATTTGTACATATAACCGTAACAGACCTAGATACACATATACACGGTCGCTTCAAAGCCCTCGTAATTAACGTCTTCACCGAGATCGTTCTTCCTCCGATCAATCAGAAAATCCTGACTCGATGTCGATCCGGCTGTCGGGTACGATCTTAGTAAATCAAAATTCCACGTGCAAGGCTGTGACACGGCGTATATTGGTCAAGGATAATTAATGTACAGACAAAATATTCCCGGTTATCTGGTCTATAGGAGAAGAAACGTAAATGTAACGTGTGTTACAATAACCTCGGTGTACGTCGTGTCAGGTGTGTGCACAGGTAGAAAATACACGTACGGTACTTACCTGAGGGGAGATTAGAGGGTCAGGGCGAGAAGGAGGAAGGTGGATGAGGAGGGGGGAGGAGGAGGGGAGGGTGGTTTCGGGGAGGACGATCGATAAATTCAGTCATACGCGGTCGTGCGGTGCGTCGGTTCTGTTCCTCGCCGGTAATATCGCGTGTGTGTACCTAACGCATTGAATTTCGTACAGCTCGGGGAATGATTGTATAACGATGAACAATAGGACCTGGGATTCTAGCGGGAGGGCATTATGGTAGAGCGGATGTTGTATAACGGTTAGCCAGCGAAGAGGAACGAGACGGGAGCAGCAAGCCGTAAACGCCACGAGCGTTCATCCTCTCTGTCCTTTTTCATCCTTCCTTCGTCTCTTGCTCGCTGTTTTTTTTTCTTTCTTTATTTTACCTGGCTTTATCTCTTTCTACCTTTGCCCCGGTTCGCCCGGCGTCTTTGTTTCTCGCCGCGCTCCGTCTCTTATCGCGCACTCCTCCATTCGACACCATCATTTTTCCTTTCGTCGATTGTCATTCCCTCGATCTTCCTCCACTTTTCCCCAATTTTTCTTCCTTTTTTTTTTTTTTCGTCCCATCGCGTTTGATCCACTGCTCTTTATCTTCCTGCGATCCCCCACCTGCCTCCCTCCCCGTCTGTCTTGCCTCGTCCACTTGTGGCACGTTCTACGGTCTGCTCTTTCCGTACACAGCGGCTCGGAAACGATGTACACCGTGAAGTTTGAAATTTTAACCCTTTGCACTGCGAATTGTATCGACATTTTGTTGCCAGCAGCTCTCGACGCTTTTAAGGGTTTTGCTATATTTGTAGTTTACGTTAATTAACAAATAGGGAAATTTAAGTAAATGAAGGAGTATCTGTTGGTTTGGACTTGAAAAGGTGTCGAGTGGAACTCGACGAAGGACCTTCCGAGATAAAAACTGATGGCCAGTTACACTCGACAGGAGTGCAAGGGGTTAGGAGTCCGGAACTTTGTTTTTGGGGTGTAAACGATCAACTCTCGAACAGTGGATTACAGTGATAATTTAACACTCTGACTGCAGCTATTGAAACTTTATTTTTAACAAACTGTATATTCTGTTTCCGTAATGTTTTGCTAGTTCTGTTATTAATAATTTAAAACGTTTAATAGGAGTACTTTTAACCAAATAAACTCAAGTGTCACCCATACGTAAGTGACGTGGCAGTCAAAGTGTTAAATTTCATTTCTTGCTTTGCTGAAAGACATCGCATACTGAAAAAAATCGATATTAAAAATTGTAATCCTTTCCACTTGGATGTTCCCTCAGAGGGGACGTGAAAAGAATGCAGGTGATTTTTCAGGAAAATGCATAATAATTATTCCAAATAGTATATTATCTTATCTACGATGTTGCTCATTACTTTGCAACTAAGCACTTTCAAGTTGTTGGTAAATCTAAAAAAATTTTCGAGTCCAAAGGATTAAAAAATGAAAAAATATCCTCTGTACTGCGTCCGGTTTAACTCAGCTTCGTCCATAAGGAGTTAAACGTTCTCCGCGAGTACCGCGACGTCTTTGATTTCGAAACATAAAATTACAGTAACCGTTGTCGACACTGTAAAAACGAGGCAAATATTTCATTACTTTTGAGCGACAGTGTACGGTGTGTGCCTAGGAGGGACAGAGAAAACCCGCTACCAGATTCCAAATATAATATCAGACTTACGTGTCGAGGACGGGGCTTGTTTCTGCACCTGTCAGG
Source organism: Anthidium xuezhongi (assembly GCA_022405125.1). Classification (NCBI taxonomy): domain Eukaryota; kingdom Metazoa; phylum Arthropoda; class Insecta; order Hymenoptera; family Megachilidae; genus Anthidium; species Anthidium xuezhongi. The sequence continues at coordinate 2,361,959 of CM039642.1, forward strand.
TGTGCTTATATTAGTCGACGAAATTTTTACCGTACACCTTCGCCGCCGTTCGTTCGCGAGTCTATCGACACGCCGTTTCACAGAGATTTATCGATGTCTCGAAACGCGCTGTTTAATTATCGCGCCTTCTGTCGAACCGAAACGGGAGCAGGTTTTATTAGCCGCCGAAGAAAAAGAAAACGATATCGTTCCGTGACAACGACGCGTACGACGGAGAGGAGCCGATTGATCGTCGCCTCAGATTCCTTCGTTCTTTTTTCCTCTTCTATTAATAAACGAGGTATAAAAAGCAGAAATAATTCGTTGTTAATTTCCCATGACACGATAAACGGTGTATAGGGCCGTTATGCTTGTAATTGGCGATGAAAATTACCCTCTGCTCGTTCTCTTCTTCCCTCTCTCTCCCTCTCTCCTCGCTACGGATAAACCGTTCAACGCTTCGCTCTTTTTTTTTTATTTTTGTTCTTATTTATGCCAGGAAGGAAGAAGTGGCGTGTTTACTGTCCACGTAGCGTCATCACCGTGAAATAATCTCTCGATGCTCGACCAGTCACTTATACAGGGTGTCCCGCGCAACTGGAATGGGTTGTACCTTCTAAACGGCTGGGAATAGAAGGTGATAGAAGTAGAAGTTAAATGGCATCAGAAAAATGCAACTGCACGTTCTCTTTAAAGGGAAGCTATATTTTTGACTGTACTCATTCTTGCGCCCTAAACTTATTCGGTTGGAAGTCATGGAAGCAAAAACTCTGAATTATTTCGGTACCTCGGCAAGCGTTCCGAAATTCCTACCTTATGTTTCATTACAATGTTTATAAACACGAAGCGGTCGCTGGTACCAGTCACCCCCGTGCGCGCGACGGTCCGCCGACCCAGTGTATCAAAATCGTGGCATTTACGAATAGGGGACGAGTTGGTACGTTCGTTTTGTTTAACTAGTGCAATCAAAATGGTGCCGAGGCTGCAAGGCTGCATCGAGAGGCGTATCCTAATCGGCATCAACCCCCGCGTTCGTGTTTGCAACGTAAGTACTCCAGTACACTTACCGAAAGAGCGAAGTAATTCAGAGAAGTTTGAGCTTCGATTACTTCCAAACGAATAAGTTTATGTAAAGTACAAGAAACTGCATCGGGGGTTAGGCTTAGGGTTGGGCAAAATCTTGTGCCATTTAACTTTTACCTCTAATACCTGCTATTCCCAGCCGTTTGGGAGGTACAGCCTGTTCCAGTTGCGACACCCTGTATATAGTATTGAATATACAAGGCGTTTCCCTTTACACTGTGATGGCTATTGTCTTATATTCTATGCGTCGTTTATGATGTTAGAATCTTTTACTTTATTTACATTCATTTCAGTTTGGAAATTAGTAATTTTCTTGTTGACACTATAGAATTTCATAGGGATATATTTCAAAGTTACTAGGTGTTTTATTTACATGGTTTTTTTTTAAATTTTATTTCAACTCTCTGAAATTAATACACGTTTGTATCGTAGTTACCTGTTGAAATAATAGAATATTGCAAAATGAATATACTTTATTTCTATGAGGTATATTGAATCAAAAGTACGATTTATAAACCGTACGTTTGCATTCATAATTGTGCAAAATATCCCTGGATAATTAAAAAATTAATTCTGAATAAGTGGAGAATTTTATTTAGAAATTTTAAGTGGAAGGAGTCTAATATTTGGAATTTAAAACTATATATAATTAAAAAAAATAGTTTGGATAAAAGGTGCTCCAGGAAACAATGCCAACATTAATCATGAGCATAAAAAAAAATGTTATATAAATATAGGCTCATAGATATTTTATCAAAAGATTCCAATAAAAATGCCATTAAAAATAAATAGTGATTACTTGCAGTAAATATTTCATATTTGTATAACAGTATCATTTATTTAATTCATAATCGAAATTGTCCTGCTTGACACAGTCGTTCCAATATTTATAAATTTGTACAACATATAGATTGGAGAAATAGTTAATCAAATTGAAAAGTAAAAAATCCAGATTTTATCTTTTTGTTTGTGTGCGCGCGTTTGAATGCTAAACTAGGAATCGATAAAAATCAGTATAATTTAATTTTAATCATTTATGTACCCGCTTTAACCGATGTATCTACTCTATACAAAAAAAAAAAAAAACAGGTATAAATTTGTTTTCGAAAGCTAGGATCGTAATGTTTTTTTTTGAATAATGCTGCAGTTTACTTTTTGCCAGTTCTTCAAACAGAGATAGCGAAGTTACGTATTACTCCGGTGATAATATTGAGATACTCGAATGACTCGTAAAACCGGATTGTCAATAGATTTGACAGGTGTTCAAAGCAAAAAGGTGTATTTCAATCGATATTCGTTCAGTTTCGTAACCGGTATCAGTATTCAAATAAACGTTTATGGTTTAGTAAAATTTCCAGTGCTTTGAAGAATTTCGAGTGAAATTGTTCGTTTAATGCGTCAACGGGTACGGTTGATAAAGAATTCCGAAATCAGAGCGTATTACCTGCCTTAATTCAGTTGCTTTAATTAACATTTTGAAATACTTGAAAAGAAACGAAGTATCTTTAAACGCGTCCAAATTTATAACGTATCTCAGTTCAATTAATTTTCTTTAGTTTGAGTTATAAAATATTAGATGGGACATTTATAATCTTCTGACTTCTTAAAATAATCAATTCTTTTATTTAAGCACCCTGTATGTCTGCTGTACGTCAATCGTATTCGAGGAGTTTGTTTCGATCACAAATAAATCGAATATTTAATTGTTTCACGAAACTTGCAAAGTGTTAAGAATCTTGGTTTCGCGTTTTAAATTATTTTTAAGGCTTTATTTACAATTCTACACGAGTCGTAAATAATGTCGTCGATTCGTTGCCCAGCTAAGTAAATATCCTGTTTCAGCGATCTTTTATGCATTTTATACATTTCATTTTATTTGATCAGGTATTAGCTACTGATATGATTAGAAAATGCTATAAGAAAATACCTTGGTTGATTGGAACGATTTTATGATAAAAATACAATCACAATTTAATTACTGTTACAATTAAATATAAAATTAAATTATTTTTTACATTTATGGTTACTCTTAAGGGTGGAATGCTTTCTTTTAGTGAAAATTCATTTTTTTTTATATTTATAGAAAAATAAAATTTGAAACTTGTCATAGGTTTTTATTATACGCATAGCCCTTGAAATAAATTATTTTATTTTGACACATTACTTTGGATGTGTAAAGAAAATCCAAGCAAGGTAATAGGACTGTTTCTTAAAATACAGTTAAGATTTCAAGTTGATCGATCCAGTAATTTCTTTTTAATTACCACTGTCTTAACACTAGAACTACTAACGGGGTTAGAAAGACTTATTCCAGTTCTTTTATTTTATATTACAAGACACACCTGTGCCAAAATGTGAGCTAATTTTTATTAAAATAAAGAATAGTTGTGTTTCATCCCTTATTTGTTTTGTTCACTATTTTATTTTCTATTCGAAAGAAAATTGGTAGTCCTAGTGTAAAACAAACTTTGAACTAATTATAGTAGCTTTGAAAGTGTTATGAATCTTCAAGACGTCGATAACTTTTACCCCCTCTTTAACCCCTTGTCATACTTTGACGAGTCAGACTCGTGACGCACCTTAAGCTGACTTTTATTCCAATTACAACTTGATTTTAAGTGTAATTCCGACTATAATTGGTATGGTATATCATCGTCAAATCGATTAGAATAATAAATATTTAGCTTTGTCTGACGCACCCGTGAAAAAAATAATATGGCAAGCGGTTAAAAAAAAAATTTGCCTTTAAATTTGATGATATTTGGCAAAAATTTCGTATTTCGCACCTGTCCGAGGGATGCCGTTTCTCGACCCGGCGTTTTCCATGAACGTATCCTTCAGAAATAGATATTTTTCGCGTGACGAGGCGCCGTTCGCGACTCATCCTTTTTGTCCCGATGCTTTCATGCAATTAAACGCGCGCGTTACGGGGATCCACTTTAATTAACTTTGAAAATAATTATACTATAGCGCGGCCTCGTTGTTCAATATTTAGGATCACTGAATATGACGCTAATTAGCACGCGTATGGTAAATGTATTATTCATTTGCTTTAATTAAACGTCGATTTGCTGGCGGTCGGACATCGAATTCGAATCGAGTCGGTTGCTTCGGTTACTTTTCGTAAAAAGACACAAAATTCATCGCCGTCTTTATAGTTTTAGATTTATTTCTCGCGTGGTTAAACCATTTGCTGTAAAAAAATTAAGTTAATTTGAGACTTGTCAAGATTTTACGCTAGAACTTATTTTTTAACTGAAATTAAAATAGAAAATAAAATAAATGAGGAATGGAACGTAAATTAATATATAAAAGCCAGCTTACATTTCGACAAAAACATGTTAATAAATTTTATAATTTAAAACAAGAAATCTGAAGCAATTTTAATTAACACTAGAATTACCGATGTTTCATATACATTTACTTTTAAGTTTAAAATAAAATATAAAAATAAACGATCAGTAGGATATACAATAACATTTCGTTCAAAGTATCTCAAACAATTTTATAATTTAAAATAAAAAACTTAAAATCAGTCATTACATGGCTTCAAATATCTGCACCGACTCATCAAACATTTTTTTCTGCTTTTATTTGTTACAAATTCCTTGAATATGAACCCATCAAAACAATGACTAATCCATTTACTGCAAATATAATTTAACATTTCCATATTAATAGAAGGTACAAACTAAATAAATGTTGAAAACCTAACAACAGATAACAAATAACGATTATTGTATTAAATAAGATAAAAATGATAAAATTGTAAAAATTATATGAATTGTTTCGTATAAATTATGTCAGATTACCAAATCAATCAAATCGTGTTACTTCGTGATTTTTATTTTAAATTACAAAATTTTGTGAGGCGCTTTTGTCAAAATATGCGCTGTACTTTGTTTTTCATTTTATTTTCAATCTTATTGCAAAAGTACGTTCAAGTCGATAGTTTTACTGCTAACCCCATTAGCACCCAAAGTGTTAATAACGCAATAAGTGTTTTCACAACAGTCAGTTTGTTACGTTCAGTTACTTTTATGATGGTTTTCCTTTAAGCGAAGCTACGGTGTGGTCGATCGTTAAAAATTATCGTTCAGGATAATAATGGCACTCGGTATAAATTATGCTATAAATAACGATACCTTTAGTGAATATTTTATTCAAACTCTTGCATTAATTTTATTCGAAAAATATACAGAAAGTTTAATTTGTATTTTCGTAAAATAAATTTAAAATAAAACGAATTAACATTCAATCTACGAAATTTGTTCAATCTCCATGCATAGAGTGTTTTCCGCAGAAATTCATTTTCAAGAGTTACGTTTTATTTATTTATTTAAAGTCGTTTAATAAAGGTCGTCTTTTTATGCCTGCGACAGATTGCCTGGCACAGTACATTCAGTATAAATCAAATTGCTTTTCTGCAGAACGAAGTTATAGCACTGTCCAATTTAAGTCTTAATTAGTAGGATAGAGATAAAACGTTCTGCGTTGTTGTTTTAAATTGTTGCGTCCAAGAATAAGAACCAATTATCTATTTTCAACAGAGGTTCGTTTAAAACTTTGCCCGGTCTACCGTCAAATAAAATATTGAATTTATTTGCATTAATTGATTTATCATCGCATTCCATCGCCCAATTAGATTGGAATAATTGGACAAAATCGATAAAAAATTAAACACTTCGTTAATTTATGTGAATTCCAAGTATCATACCAAAGATTATACTGCGATTGTAAGTTTGTTAGTTATTCAAATTTTTAAATTATCATTTGGTTTCTAAGTAATATGATGGGCATTAAAAGTAACCTACTTTTAAATTAGAAATGGGAAGTAAATTATTTTTTATAATTGAAGCCACAAATTTCAGGATAATATGAATCAAATTTGTTAATATTTTTAATATACGCAAATTAATGAAGGAAACTAAAGTAAATGAATTTGTAATTCTTTGCTTGCAAAATAGGACTTTCAAATCTTGAAATTGTATCAGAATTGCATCTAAAAATGTTTCAAAATGTTAATTACATAATAATTTCTCATTAATTAATTCCTTTCACGATAAAAATTCTAATACACACCTAAATTCAATATTTTCACTTAATAAAATACTCAATAAATCGCCATATTTATAATTAATGGAATACATGACAAAAATAAACGTAAACTACTTAATAATTCTAATTTAATGAATTTTATTTAATGGCGCTTGTTTGAACACAGATAAAGAAACGGTTTGTTTAATATGAAGCGTGCTGGCGTTAGGCAATTTTATTTATCAGTAATTCTCAATATCAAGATTCACTTTTGAAGGTAGTGATTAATTATTGTAAATTTATGAGTATCTGTACATTAAGTATATTTAGTACCAATCCGAGCAGAGAATGATTATTATACTTAAAAGGTAGAATTGCTGTATACAGCCTTAATTCAATCGTATCATCGGTTAAGGACCACCTTGTACATCTCCGTTGGAATTTTGATCACTCAAAATCCTTCGTTTTTTATTGTTTCGGCATTAAAACGTCACCCGAGCTCGCGGATCGAAAGGAACGAACGTTGTGTCAGAAAAGAGTCAGTTGGTCGTTTCCGTTATAGCCGCTAACAAGTTGGAGGTTAAAATTATTGGTTGCAAGAAAAGTACGCCTTGTCACTTCCGGTTCCATTTCAACACACGCCTCGCGTTCTTCGGTGTCGTTCATACGTCTTTATAAATGTTTTCAAGCATCCCCGGGGGAATAAATCTGGAGAAATTAAATCGTGCGGGAGAGTCAACCGAGTTGGCAGAGAATTTCTTCGCCATTCTTCATATTATTCGTATTATTTCACTTTATGAATTTTCTCGCCTCGTTTCGTAGGGTTAGACAGGTGAACAATTTTTTTTTATCTGATATTCCATCGAGAATTCAACTCTTGTACAGAATTGCTATTTAAAAGATTAGAGAATTTTTCGAAAATTATTAATGTTAATTATTTTATGCTAAATTCGCTCAATTTATTTTTGAAATTACTTTTTATTCATTTGTTTGTTGAGTGTAATTTGCAGGTAATTATTTCTGTTTATCAGAATAATAAAATTTAATTTATTGATGATTAGTAATAAAATTTAGTTATTAGAAGTGCATAAAGTGCAGTTTCACATAAATTACATTATGGAATCTGACATTACTATTTTATTTAATTGTCAATTAATTGACAATAAATTTCTTTTCAAATTAATACCGTTGGGTTCATAAAATTAAGTAAACAGAATCAGAAGTTACACATTTAAGTAATTTATTATTAAAATAGTGTAAATCGCAAAATTGTAAATTTATTTATAACTGCAATGACAATTTAACAAAAAATGATTATCACTGCAATACAGTTATATTTTCAAATATAAAATATTCACAAAGCAATCTCTGTTCCTTTTGAAAAAAATCATAAACGGTGGTTACAAAAATGACATTCGTAAAGCAGTTTTACGTATCGTTCCCAAAGAATTTTCAACCGAAAATACCGTTACAAATTGCTTCCTTCTGTTTTCAAAAAAACTACTAATAGCCCAATACCTCGGCAACAAAACAGCTTCAGCTATTTCCAAATTGTCCCGAATGAAATATAACCGAGGGCCATAAACGCATTTCGGTTTGTCTAAGAAGTAGGAGTATTGCAAATATTGTAATCTATTCGGGCAAGATTGATCGTGGCTCGCGCGAAAATTGGACCGTTCCACGGATATTTTTTCTCCACCCGGTTCAGCTTTGTTCCCCATAAATAATTTGTCAACGAGAATTGACAGAGAATCATCTCTCGGAATATACATAGTACGGGCGGAGAAGTGACGACACGTCTGCGGCACTTCAGCCAGAAATTATGAAGAGGCCGGGATTCTTGGCACTTCTGGATCTTTCATTTTGAACGCGTTATAATTCGTAAATACTTGATCCCCCCGTCTGTCAGAGTTTCATATATTCTATTTTAAATGAAACCCGTCCAACGTAATCGTCGTATACAATCGTTTCGCGTTTATGTTACACGTCCACGGACATTCTTTGGCGTATTTTATTGCCGGCTACGGGCCGTGTAGTCCGTTTTCTCGCTCCGTTAACGGGATTCTGAAATTTCGAATGAAAATCCATAGGGTGTTCCGGGGATACGTGACCAAACTGGATCTCGCTCTTAACGGTAGACCCGGAGGGAAGGGTTGGGGGCCATTGTCTCCTCAGAGAGTTAGAAAATCAGAGAGAAAATCACTTTTTAGAGCTGCTTTTTTGAAATAATATTATATCAGAATTGCTGCAGAATGTACAAGTTTATAGTAATTTCAATATAATATAAATATAGAATTAATGTAGGTAGATTTTTAAATGTCTCAAAATTTAATTTTTGTTATTTTTAAAAAGGCAGTGGATAACTTTATGTTTATGGAATAATATTGTATCCTCAGAGCAAAGAAATTTGGATTTAACACCAGCACTACTAGATTTCTTGTTTTAAATTAAGAAACTTATTAACACTTTGACTAATTTAATTTGATCGAATGATTAAATCAAAATTATACTGATAATTTATTAGTAGAAATCATTAGTGGAAAAATATAAAAAATCCTTTTATATATTCGCGCGTGCTGGCGCCCCCGGTCACGTGACACTGTTATTTTATTTATAAATATATTTTTATTGTTATGTATTGTTTTCCTTTATTCCAAGTTCTTATCTCATAATAAAACGTTATCTTTTATTTTCGATTTCGAAGTAAGGGTACATCGACGATTGATAGTTGTGTCGTTGAACGCGAAAACTCGAAGGCACAAGTTGAGAACCTTTGATTATTTATCTCGCAACATGTCTGTATACGGGCAACACGGTGGCCTATCATTGGCATCGTAAATGTGCTTCGCAACCGTAACCATAAACCATGCCGATAGATCCTTGTGTAACGACTATATTTTCATTTTCTTCGGGCTGTTTCATTACTTACAATTAGAGATCCATCTTTCGACGTGCTTCCGGTTGCCGTTGATTAACGTACGATAGGAAGAACGATTTCACCGACGCGACGTGCATTGATAGTCGCACGAAGCAAATTACGTTCGTAATACGGTTTCTTTATGATTTTCCTAATTAAACCTTTTTTCTCAAACACCAACAATTTTAATAAATCATCTACGATGGAAAAATTCTAGTAAAACACCTGAATGTCATAAATTTCCGTGAGTTCTTTCGGTTATTTTTTACCACTTATCTTTCATAATATTATTAACTCTTTTTAAATTTTGCGAATAAGATAATATAGTATTGGAAATAATTATTCTATTTAAATTAAATTCGAAAATAAATTAGTTATATTTCTTTTACAAATCATCTCAGAGGGGACACTCGAGTGGAAGGGGTTAAATATTACATAATTACTGTTATTACAGTAATATTACAATATTACTTTTTCAAATGTTTCTTAATCTTAGGACTAATTTATTAACGACTCAATGTTATTGTTAAGTTAGCCAACTCCTTTTAAATACATTGCTATTAGAAGTATCCACAAATGGTCAATTATTATTCGTTATTAGTTCCATATTGATTCTCAGTTTCCTTTTTAAAAATCAACATAACTATACACTATTAACTTATAAACGAAACTAGGTGATATTACATCATACACGGTTTTGTAATTCTGCAGTTTCTATATTTATTTTTGTGTGAGATTCAAAATGACACGAAACATTTCAAAAGTACAAAATTTGTACAATACCCTGCGATAAAATGACAGATATATTGTGTAATACTTTGATCGAGACGAATGACGGAATATTCGTGGGTAATGGCGCCATTTTCCTCGGGGAAGCCCGTCGTAAAGGTAATAAAAGAAAGTATGTATCGATTGAGAACCACCGGGGAGAGAAGGTGCATCCGTACCTGCAACATATGCGCACGCAGCGGTATCTTGAAATGCAGGCGGTCCACTTGACTCGAAGGGTCCTGTCGGATCCTTTTCTCTTTCATACGGGTATCGAGTTACCCCCGGGTCAACGTTTTCCCTCCTCGATACGCTATGCAAATATTGTTTGCGTTTTCATGCAGATTTTGTTCGCTCTCCCCTAACGAAGGTGTCACACATCAACGGGGGGGTCGCCGCGTTCGGTCTCCGCGGTCTTTATTTATTCAGACCGAATAATCGACTGCCTCTGTCACCCGGTTTTTTAGTACGCGTCAATTACAGTCAAATGATCTCTGCTCTGTTCACGGTTCCCGATCGGCTCGTCAATGTCGATTAAAGGAACGTACTTTCTTGTCGTTAAGTTCTCTTAACCCTTTGCGCTCGAAACATATTTTTGAATACGTTTTTAAGTAAAGCTTCCAAAATTCAAAAGCCTTATTTTAACCCCTTGCTGTAAAATATCATGTCACACTCTTGATGCACCCCATATTGTATAGGTGACCTCGAAGCTTTATATTTTGATTAAAATTCAATTCTAATTAGGGTTCATATAGTCAAGGCTTGGCAAGTGTGGATTTTCTTCATTTGTTTTAACATTAGAGCGATATATGTTTAATTCCAATTAAAAATATTCTACTTAATCACGTTGTCACCTCAAAGGCACCACTCAAGTAAGACAATACTGTACGTTAAAATTAGTTTAAAATTTATTAATTGTTATTTGACAATTTTCTTTTAATATTCACTATTTTGCATTGTTTCGTGGCGAATGACTATTGTCTATGGTAACGAAAGGGTTAAAGAAGATACCGGTTTTTAAGGATATTTAGTACCTTTAAAAAGTATATTTACTCCAGGTGCATTTAGTATTTTGTATAAAAGATTGAAATATGTCACAAATTAGTTACTTCTTTTGGTCGATTCACGTAAAAATGTATGCCGTTCCATTTAAGAGTTTAAACATGAACTTCAAAGAACGTTACGATATCGTCGCAATGTAAAATAAATGTCAACATTACTGGCTCCTTTAATATTCTCCAACGTTCTTTTTCCATATTTTTTATTTCATTTAAACGGGGCACTCTGTATTTACATTTCCGTCTGTAAATGTTTGGAAGCTTGTATATTATATTTTATTTTATTCAATAAGCATATTATTATTGCGATAATTATCTACAAGTTGTAATTAAAAATTATCGAATCATATTTTACATTGTCTCTAAAAATTCTGATTGTGTTTCACATCTTTAAGTACTGACTTTTAACACGGGTCAAGATGACTTGTTTCGGATTTTTTATTTTAAATTACAAAATTTCTAAAAATGCTTCTGTAAAAATGGAAGTCGGATTTGATCAGGATACAGAATTATTTTGTATGCAAGTTTACATTTTATCCATTATTTATCTAGTTTTCTATTTTAATTCAGAAGTAAAGATTCGTGTTAAGTGGTGATTTTACAAATTCTTGTGCAAATATTAATACATTGGCTGTCATTGATTCTTCAAATAATTACAATTTAAGTGTGTTTTGCCTCAATCAACGTGTTAATCCTTTGCCCTCTGAGATTTTTCAAATTATTCACCAGCAGCTAAAAAATACTCGGTTCCAAAGTAACAAGTAACATATTATTGAGTTTGGAATAATTTGGAATGAAATTAGAAAAAGAAGTAAACGAATTAAGCTTCCCTAAACAATTGACTACGTTGTTATCACGTCCCCTAAGAGGGGACAGTCGAGTGGAAAGGGTTGATAGGCAAAAATAAATTCCCATACGAATGTGATAGCGGTGAACTGGGGATCGATCGGTGTATGTTAATTCGCGGCTTCCAATCAGGTCGCATTAAACGGGTCAACAGCTATTTGTGTAAACAGTTTGCGAATATACATTTTAAGCTGAAAATGACACGATTCTTCCTTTTTATTTTTGGAATTTCGAGGATCAAATTCTGTAACGGATTGTCTTAAAGTCAATTAAATTAATGGCGTGCGATTGAAATAGACGATCGAGTTAGAAACATTTTAGATTAAAAATAAAGTAATGCATTTCTTATGGAACAGAGTTTATTTTAAAATCCAAGATTGCAATTTGCTATTTTCTTCCTTCCTTTTGAACTATTTGACTTATTCTTATGTCCCCTTGGGCTTTTTAAAAGCCCAGAATGCAAAGAGTTAATTAATCTATAAGATACTTTTTTGCAGATTAATTTTAACCTTTTACACTTGGGAATTTTAGTTATTTCTTCCTCTTTTCATGTCCTCTCAAAGAGGACAGTCGAATGGAAAGGGTTAATTTAATTTTCAATTTCAGAAATCAAATACTAGTTTTTGATTGGACATTTTTAATAATATATTTAAAGTACCAAATATTTATATATTAAAATTAAAAGCATGAAGTATTGTAACAGACCTTATAAATTTCTGTAACTAAATAATTATATAAGGTGTATTGATTAACATCCTTAAAGAGTCCATAAAATGAAAATGAAATGAAATGAAAATTCTACCGTTACAAAAAATAGACAGTGTATTTCTTAATAATTCAAAAACGAAGCCTCATCCGACATTTTTGTGACAAAATCGTCTCAGCTACCTCCGTTCCCGGTCCTAACACTAGTTCTGGTACACCCTGTATATTTCATTAAACAAATTATTTTCCACAACACAGCACAGTCTATACGTCCGGAACTTTTGCACTCACCTCGTGTTTAATTAAATTAAGTTCGTGGAATGTATCAAAATTTGTCGGAAAGATCCCTCGTTAGCGACGAAGCAGCATTCGAGAATGTCCAAAGCGTGAGAGGTTAATTGGTCCGCGAAGCGTTCTTGATTTTGCGTGATTCGAAGAATCGAAGTGTCGGGGGGGGGTCGCGGTATGAGGTCGAGGGTCAGGACGGTATCTAAATAAGTAAATCGCAGCAGGAGTCTCTCGGCCAGGATAATTAATCGGGCCGGTCTGGATAAGCTTTTCGTCCCTGGCTTTCATTGTTCCGTTTCCCTTGTCGACGGTTTAATTGCTCAAAGGGACTGAATCTGGTTTCCAGAAAGCGGCCACCCCCGGCGATCAACAGTTTTCGAAATCAGTCGAAGAACGAGCGATCCCCGACAAATGTCAAAGGTCGTGAACGTCCTGCGAACGGATTGTTTCGTGTCACGTTGTTTAACCTCTCGTTGGTTTGCCCCCGAAACACAAAAGCCAACAAAATATTTCGTTAAAATATAAATTGACGCAACCTTTCGAATACTTCTGATGTTGCACTGCATTTTTCTTAATCGCCATAGTTATTTAAATCTCGATACGAAAAGTTTAAGTTTATTTATTGCAAGTTCAAAGGGTTAAATTGAACACTGTAATTAAAGTTTATTGGAGCCACTCAGTTTTATTAAAAGCTTGAAAAGTACACGATTTTAAAATTAAATTTCTATGTGTTATTTTTATACGAAATTCCGGTCTCACTTTTAGCGCCTACATTTTTTAAGTTAAGCTTTCGTGTACTATTTTTGCGCAAAACTTTACTTATTTTTAACCATGGGATAGAGAGTTACAAAGTTAACCGTAGATTCCTATATGTGTATAATTTTCAGCGAAATAAACGGGGACTGTCGTTGACAGACTGACAAACATAATTACGTTTCCGGAAAATGTCCGAGGGATCCTTCGAAACGCGTGGTGCGTCTAATTTATAAAATTCTCGTTTAGGAAACACGATTTCCCGCTAAATATTCGGGAACGGTTCCACTTTGAAACGTTAAAGCGGAACATCAGGAGATTACGCGAGTAAACGGCTCTTGCTTTATCCGCAACACCTGTATAATTCTCCAGAAAACAGCTAATTCACCGCCATTTTATTTCTTTGCTTACACAATTATTTGTCAAAAGTTATTTGTCAAAGACACGAAATACTATACCTTTCAAAATTATTAGTAAAAATCAATTCTTGCACAAAGTCTATGCCAACAAATTAACGCTTTGACTGCCACGTTGCAGCTACTGAAAATTCCATTTGATAGCAATTTTATTTTTCACTAATCTTCTATTTTATTTCAACAATGTCTTGTTATTTCTATTACGTATAATTTCTAACATCCAATGAGAGAAATTTCAACCAAATAATAATATGGGCGATGGTTTCTAACGGAAATTCAAGTGTCTTCCATAGTGACGTGGCAGTCGAGGTGTTAAACCTGTTCCACACACAAAGATCTTTTCGGATAAATCAGCGCCCAAAGGGTTAATCACAGAATAGTTTAGCTTTCACCAAGCGCAGAAAGAGGGTCGAATAGATGCATTTTCTTGATTTACACGAAACGGTGGGTGTTTGTTGTAATTCGTTACGGTATAGTTTGTCAAAGTCGACCCAATTTCAGCGGGCGGTCCGTTAACAAATTAACCGTTCGTCGAGCACGAATTTCATTTGCATATACCCGCGGGACTCGAAAGAAAGAGTCAAGTCATTTCTATGACGACCGAAGGCATTTCTGTGACGCGTGCTTATGCGCATGTCGAATTCGATCGATGGCCACGTTCATTGACTTTGCCGAGATATTCGATGGCTTTTGCGCGTTTCGAGTGTCCCACGGAAGCCTCGAATAAAGAATAGAAATTCGCGGCTGCCGGAAGCCCGGCGGGACGCGCCGTTTCCGTCGGGGCTAACGAAGGGCATCTGTTACGAGGACCTTGCGCGTTCGATGATACTGTCGTTACTTCGAATTAATTACATTATCATCGAACGTCTGAGGTTGGTGGAACGACGGCAAGCAACGATGCGAATCCGGATCAGCGTCAAGATTAGCGAGCGGAGGGGGGAGGAGGCTGTCAGTAATAATGATGGTATAAGAAAGCTTGCGTCATTTTTTCGTCGTTACTTTGGTTTTACCTCTTGCTGACTGAACTGGTATTGAAAGTAATGACTATTGAACGTGTCAAGTATCCGTTGGGGTGGAAATTTATTACTACCCACTGCTTCTGATAGTTGAAAATAGTTGCTTTTTATATTAATGCTTTTTAATTCAGTATTTCCCAACAATCTTGTACTATGCCCCACCCCTAAGTCTTTCTACAATTCTTATGCCCCCCCTCCCCCAAAAAATTGAAATGTTCACTAAGGAAACTTGAATGGTAGGTTTTAGGAAGAAATCACTAGAAAAGTATTCAGCAAACATAGTAAGTAAATTTTTAAATTGCCCCCCTGTAGGGCAATTGTGACAATTTTGTCACAAACCAAAAAGAAAGATTTTTCTTTAAGTGAAAGAAGGAACAATTATAATTAAAGTATATATAAAGTATATAATTAATTATTATTTGACTATTCTGAAATAGCAAAATTGAAAAATTCCAAAGCTTTAAAAACAAAAAGTTTTGAATTTCCGCAGTGAACTATTAAGGTTCGTTAAAACATCAATTATTAGAAATATAGACGATAGTTTGATATTAACATTATTGAAAATTTGCCTTCTCTTTCGTTTTACACAAAATTTGAAACGTTAGTCATAGAAACCCATAATAAATTCGTCAAGGTGTCACGAATGACTAAAAAATATACGTCACGTATAGTGTAGAACAGAATTGATAATAATTTAGGGAACAGTAAATAATATTCGCAGTTTCCAGGAAGAGTGTTACGACGAGGGCGTTTTAATTAATTACAAGAAATAATATTTCTTCTGTGAGTGCTTTTCTCCAGGGAAATTTTGTTTCGCCGTCAATTTATTTTATTACGTTGCCATGGTTCGGATCAGCTTAGCCACGTGTTGCATCGCGGATAGTTTTAGCACCGGTGCATTTTTTGATCGAACAATAATAAACAAACCTAACCTGACCCTAAAGCAAGCCGAAATGTTCGATTGATCGAAGAAAATTGTGCCGCGCTTTGGAAAAGGGTCAAGAGAGCGTACTTTTGCCAGAATGACACGAGGGGGGTGGTCGATCACCGTCTCGTAAAAATCGGATCGTCGAGAAACCGTCGAATCCGGTGCAGGTATGTTAACCAACGCGATATTACGAGATTTCAAGGGGCGTTATTACTCGATGCAAGCACACGAGCCGTAATTACAGACGCCGCGATAATTAATCACTCTCTGGCTTGTCGGGGCTCAACGTCTCGCGGTGATCGCACCGCTCCGCCTTATCCTATTTTCTGATTTCAACGACACCGGAAATAGTTTCGAACGCTTTCACGCGCACGTCGATTAAGCGTTTAACGTACGGCCCGTTTTCAATCTGTAATCTCAAAATTGTCCCCCCCTCCCCCTCATTTTTCCCAGCGGTGACGATGGAACGCGGAGTTAAACCGCTGTTAATTCGAGGAGGAATTGCTTTGAGCCCGTTCCAGAAGCTTTGACAACAGATTTATGCCTGTTAGCGTTGTTTATGAGAGGCGGATTATCGTCGGGGGAACTTTTAGAATTCTAATTTCGTCTTTAGGTCTAATTTGATGAGAAATGAAGCAGTGTTACAGTCGATCGGGAAATATGTTAGAATTTCTTTGGTTTATTTTAGTTTAACGCTAAACGCGACTGGTTCTAGGTTTTTTTCATTTTAAATTATATTTATTGAAATTCTTTTAGAGAAATGTATGTCGATTTTTATGAAACTAGAAAAATACTGTGTATGCTAGGACATTTTGTCTATTTTATCTTCAACTTAAGAGTTGTATACATAAAATATTGGAAGTTCTAGTATTAATTTTAGTGTGAGATATATTAATAAATAAATTAATAATGAAATGTATTTAAACTATATGATAATATGGTTTAGCTTTTTTGGTTTAGCATAAACATATATATTTATAACATCTACTTAATTAATTTATAATTTATAATTGCAACTAAATACTTGTACCAGGATCATTTATTAACAATTTTCTCTCGAAATAAGAATTTATTCTTTCTTGAAAATTCAAACGGTTTCGAGGCAAGAATCCAGAAACTCACTTCCGAATTTTCTATTTCCTTGAAGTGCCCGTTAATTAAATAGCCCCGGAGAGGTAATTAATAGTAATAAAAAAAAAATATTTCCATTTTTATGGGTATTCCCTGCATAAATGTGGCACGGGTAATTATTATTAACAACGATTACCGTTTCCTCGAAACTGGTTGATAGATAATGGAAGGTATTAAGTTAAAGAATCCCGCCATTGTGGCTCGGTTTTAAAACGGTAATTGCTTCGTGGGTCTTGATTGCAATATTCGTGAGAACGCGGCCTTACCTCGTGGCTCACAGTATCAAAGATAAAGCGAGTCTTGCATTTTTCAAAACAAAGAGAACCTCCATAATATATCGTCTTGATTTTTTGACCCGGTTTTGCCTATTGCGCTCGTTAAAGTGCTTTTAAATACACTTTTATCGTGTAGTGTTTAGGCGATTTGTATCTCGTAATTTTGTACTAATTTGTTTCGAGATAATAGAAGAAGAGGAGGTGGTGTAAGAGAATTTAGTACTCGAATATCTGCGTTATTTGTTGAAATATGGAGAAACTTTATAAATAAAAGTGGTTCGGTTTAAAGAAGATTGTAACATGACAGTAATAATTTTTTATTGGGCGGCGAAGTTCCGGAAATATTAAGGTCAGCTTTTCTTTAACACGTTGAGTGCCACGTTGAAGCTGTTGAAAACTTGATTAAACAGTAGTTTTATTTGTAACATGATTTGTCTGTTATTTTTATTATTCGTATTTTCAAATGTCTATTACAAATATTTCTAAAAATATAGGTGACCAATATCTATAGAAATTCAAGCGTCACCCACATATGGGTGACGTGGTAGTTGAAGATTAGGCAGTTAAAAATTAAATCGTATGTGTTTGTATGCATTGGATACCTATGGTAGAAAAATTATTAATTTTGGGGATATTTTAATTTCAATTTTGTCGCGGAGGTGCTTGAAGTTCTCGAAATTACTTTAATCGCAATAGAAATTATTACTCTTCTATTTATCGTTAAATTAAAAAATAAGGATTGTTTTTTATGGAAGAAATTAATTCAAATAATTCCATGTAGTTTAGATACATGTGGCGATTCATTATTTGTAAATTGTTAAATTGTGAGTTTAATAATTGTTAATTCGCTCGTTTGAGAGTTGTTCACTGTCAAAGTTATTAAAAGCACTAAGTAAATTCAAAAGCCACCAAATCACTTTGGGTCCAAAATTTCGAGCATACCTTCCCTCGGGAAAATGACAAAATGTAGCGGAATGAAACTCTTGTTCGTATTACCAATATTATTACTAATTACTAAACGGAATACTCATGATATTTACCTGAAACCAAATCTGGCTCAGCTTTAATGCCGATAATGCCCGAATATTAATAACATAATTATTAATAATAACGAGTAGTATCGCTAATTAATAATTTGATACAATCCAAACCCGATGCGGGCTTAATTCGTAGCAATTCTAGAACATCGATAACAATAACAGAATTTTCCTTGAAGAAGGATGCGTTCGCGTTTCGATTAGATAAGCGTCGGATTGAAAAGCGTGGCTCGTTAAAAAGTAACACCATCCACTTGGTTCGGGAGTATTTTGAAGCGGATCGCGTCCCATTGGCAGACGGTCGGCCCGTTTTAATTCACCGGCGCGCAACACACGGGCACAGAAGGCCTGGAATCATTTCGGAGCGTATGAATAAGTGATTGAGCCGTTGCTGTGCTCGGTTCCCTAGCTTCGTCGTCGTCGGGACAGACTCGACGTCGCCAGCGTGACCTCACTCTCCCTCCTCTCGCTTCTCCGCACCCTCACTCGCCACGTCCTCCCCTCCATCGACCTCTAGCTTTCTCACCCTTCGCTGCCCGTTCTCACCCTGTCACCCTCTTTCTCGTGCTCGCGCTCTCTCGCTCGCGCACGCGGGGGTGCCACGTATCGACTGTAACACGGGAACAACGATAAAATCCTTTCTTTTTCGTTTCTTCGTGCTCGAAACCACGGTGGTAAGAAAAATGTACCCGTAAACTTTTATACGGTACGCTAGACCGGCGTTGCCCAACGTGGGGCGTACGACTCGCCGGGGGACAATTAGGAAATGAAGCATTTGTCACTTTATCGCGTGTGTATTGATCAGAAACCATCATTTTCAATCCTTGTGTCTGTCATCCCTGAAGAGGGAAGGGTTTCGATTGAGCCTAATTATTTTAACGTAATAGACGGTAGAAAAATACCATAAGGTAAATACACTAGGGTAAATACACTGTTTGTCAAAATTTTGAACAATTTCGTTGACAATTGAAACTTAACTCTAACCCTAACTTAATTATTTTAAGGTAATAAGTAGAAAAATGAAAGTACCATAAAGTAAAATATTTAATTTAGATTGACAGTATCTTAATGGTTCCCTGTCTTGGGGATTTCATTGACATTTAAAAACTAACCCTAATTTAATTATTTCAAGGTAATAAGTAGTAGAAAAATGAAAGTACCATAAATTAAAATATTTAATTTAGATTGTCTATATCCTAATAGTTCCTTGTCCTAGGGTTAATACACTGTCAAAATAAAAATTTTTAACAATTATATTGGCATTTAAAAATTTAAAAAACAGTGATTCCATGTGCCAGATAATAGTCTCCTATTTATCCTAAAGCACAAAAAAGGAAAGAGTATGTTATTTTTGTCCCTGTTAGTTCCCAGGAAAAGATCTCGTAAGAACTTATAGGAATCACCCTGTATATTTTTTTTACCCGTGCTCTTCTTCGCGTATCTTTCTCTTTTCTCCGTGACACATTATTTATACGGTCCCATGTACATCCTCCCCTTTCTCTGTTCCTCTTCCACCTGTTCCATTACGTCCGTCTCGTTTCCTCCTCGTCGTTGTAGCCGGTCTTTTTTTCACGTGCTCTTCCTCTGAGCTTCCTCGTTGCTCGTGCAGTTACCTCGTGTCTCTTCCGTATCATCCGGTGTCACTTCAGCAACGGTGCGGTGTCTCTCTTCGTCCACGTACACTGTACATTCTACAGTCTCGATCAGAAGTACGGTATCGTCCCATTTCAGGATTGCGTTGCCCTTTTCCCCGCTTAAGCGTCGCGAACTTGTCTTCGACGTAAAAGATCTCAAATATCACTATTCACTTCATCGTTTCGTTTCATTACGTTCTTTTCAAGGTATTAGCATGGCAATATAAAGAAATACAATTGTTTTTATTTAACCCTTTGCTCTCGAGTGGCGCCTCTAAGGCGACAGCAAATATAGCAAATTAATGACAGAAATAAATGTAAATAAATTCATAAGCATTTGTAACTCTTCTTTAAAAATAGTATTTTTGAATCCTAGGAGTTTCACTGGAAAAGAAACTTAAACTTTATTTTATTCAAAAATGCTTCGAGTCCAAAGGGTTAATAGTATATGCTTACTTATTAAAGGTTTTTATATACCCCTGATTTGCCAGTAGACCATGTTATTAAAATAAAAATTCATATTCATCTCCTAAATGAGTGATTTGTAATTAACAGTTAACAAAACGCTTATTGTATTTATTCTAATTATAGTATTACTATGTTAGCTTTCGACCCATTACCAGTTAATTATCAATCAGGATTTCGTTTTCTTCATACCACCCTCGTATTAAAGTAAGGGCAGGGTGTACTATTTGAAATAAAAAAAAAAAGTCTCCAACGCAAAGATATCAGTTCTAAAACGCGGAGGTAAAGATTTGAAAGGGTGCCTAATACTTTCGATGAAGACTGTACGTATTTTGCTCCCTCTTGCCGGTTGGCTCCCCTGGCGTGTTCGGCTACACAGTGGCTTCGGGCCAGGGCCGAGTCTTTATGGCTCGCTTATCCGCAACTTTTCTTTGGAATATCTTTCCTAGGAACGTTTTTCGTCGGTCTTTCTACTCGACTCGTGCCCGGGGGTTTTTTTTTCCCCCCGCCTTTGGCGACTCGGGCTTTACATCGACTGGCCCGTCGAGATCGTAGATACGACTGATTCGACGTCGATAACGGGCGTATTGTTAAAACCGGGTCAAGATAACGATGAGAATTTTCGTATTAGCTTTTGGTGGACGTTTACGCGAAGGGGAAAGGTGATTCACAGATTTCGGTGCTTTTGATATACGATTGGGTCGAGTGGAAAGGGTTGGAATATTAATGATTCCGTTTCGTATCATTAAGTTAATTAGCGTTTATAACTCGTGATATCAGCACGAAGATTAGATATATGGCGGATATCTATAGTTTTAATCTCTGTCGTCGACTGAAAATCATTTCTTGTACAGGGTGTGTCAAAATTTAGGGTACAAATAGGGTTAGAAAGATACTATGTCTTAATACGTTGATTGCCAACGTAATTCCAATTATTAAGGCTTCTGTCGATTAATTTTCAAACGTAACCAGTCAAATTCCTGCACTATTAGTCTAATAGTAGCAATATCTATAGGATTATGTTATCTTTTCTTTTATTAATTGTTTAATTACATAAAATTTGAAGCGCCGGTCACCAGTGACCACCATGGCAGTCAACGTGTTAAAGTAAAGTAAAAATAAAAAATAATAGAATTGTAGTGGATACTTTGTATCAGAGAAACACTCATTGGAACATTTCTGAAATTAGTTAAAAAAAGATTTATTTATGACAATGGAAATGACAAATGTAATAACGTTCTTGCTAATTTAATATATGGGGTATCTGATAATACCACTTAAATTTTTTCTAAATGAAATTGTTTGCTATGCAATTCTATTTATCTAGTTTTCTTTGCTGTATAATTCTAAATAAAGTTATTACAATATTATAAGCAAAATAGTGTAATATTTCAGTATTTAATATTACAGTATCGTGAGTTAAAAGTATTTATTTTCCAAATTTCTCGATACCAACACTTTACCTATTAGTAGTCTATTTGCGATACTATTGACAGTGAACTGAAAACCAACGAAACAATGAAAGTTTGGTATATTAAATAATTATTTATATTTGGTGAATTTTGTATAATTGCATAATTAATAAAAGAAGAGGTAAAATAAATTTTAAATGTCGCTAATATTAGGCTAATAGTGTGAAGTATTCATTTGAAAGGTTACATTTGAAAACCAATCGATAGGAGTCATAATAACTGGAACTCAAGTGTGTCTTACCACACACGTCTGTTTCCACTGCGGCAGTCAACGCGTTTAGAATTGAACTGCTATTAAATGAAAAAGTAACAGTGCAAATTTTACATAGAATAACAGGACCTTAACACCCTGTATATCCCACAGGACATCGAACAATAAGTCTCCTGTTCGAAAGGCTACGCCATAAAGCTGCAAGGAACGTTTAATATAGAACTGCATAAATCAGCCGCGGAAGTTTTAACGGGTAAAATAATACGAAATTCACAATTAAAACACATTATATCGGTCTCACTGGCCAGGACGGAATCGTTTTCCGATATTTCCCCGCGAACACTTCCGTGTACGGAATATACGAGTGTACAAGACCCGTCGTGAAATTGTTCAACTTTCCAGCGACGGAATAGAACGTTGGACGTATATTGCATTCTTTATGAGCACGGTTGACCAGAACGACACGGCGCACTCAGAAATACCGTATAAGCACCTTATACTTTTCCCTCGACTTCTGGATGGCCACCATTTTATTCCTGAATTGGACGCGCGCGCACAGCGAACGGGCCTTGGTTCGGTTATTAAATAATAAAACGGCATTGATGGCACGGTGTAAATATTCATCTGGTCCGTAAACGTCGACACCGGGGCGCTATGGAAACCGGGGAACACCGTTTCCTTTCAAAAAATTCAGTCCTTTCGTGGTACATTGAACCGGAATAGGAAGCTGTGAGAATTGTGCATGCGTGTCGTGCTTTGAGATGCACGATGTATTATATTTTATTTATTCATATACATGCATGTTTTAAATTGCACCAACAATGGGGGTAGAAGGTAAAATACTTTTTAACGTTCATTAACGTTTTGAGTTTATCATTTTATTTGCTGCAGGTGTAGTCAGCTCTTTCTGGTACATAAATCTTTTGGTATTTCAGAACATTATTTGTGAAAATTTATTGTCATTCAAATCTGGGAGATGTGAGCTTCAAAATGTTAATACAATTATTTATATAAAAGTACATTGTATTAATTCCAACTGAGATATTAAAATTTTCTTTTTTAATTTTATTAGGTTTCAATTTTAGAGGGTAAAAATAATAAGGAAGGAGAGGCGAAAGATTGAGACTGTTTGTTAAATAATTTAGGACTAATTAGATCCAGAGATGACATCCAGAGATGGCATCTAATTGTTAAAAGAATCATTAAATAACTATAACATTGTCAACTGGACGTTATTAAATCATTCAGTTTTGGTCACGTGGAGTTTAAAGAAATTAAAGAAAATTCAAAGTAATTCGATTCAATTTCAGTTAGAAAATGAAATATGATCGATTAAGAATCCAATAATTATTATTAAATCATTGATTTCTTAGCACATTTATTCTAACAGAAATTAAAGAAAAATTCGAGTAATAGAATTCAATTTGACATTCAATTGGAAAATGGACCAATTAATTAAAAAATCAATACCAATCATCGAATTATCGATGATTTAACACGCTGACGTTTAAAGATATTACAACAACAAAAAATGGTAGCAGTAGACTGCTCGCAATTCATGATTAGCATTCAAGTTTTCAAACGACCTCGATTATGTTTCGAAACATGAATGATCAATGAGCAATCATGATCGTTCAGGTTTTGGAAGCCGACCGATGAATGCCGGTGTGTAATAATGTGTTGCTGTCACAGTGAAAGCGGACGTATGTGGTACGGCATACATACGTGAATAAGAATTATTAACACGCTAAATGCTACAGTGCAAATGATCGCGTTCGATATACACCGTGTTATCATATCGTTTACGAATGACACGATTACACGATTATTTCCATCTTTTAGTTTAATCCTTCGCGTTATAACGTGCTGTCATTATGGTGACTCTTCTCTTTCAAGAATATTTTTCATATGCGACACGATTAATATAAAGAAATATATTTGGGGCGATCACTGTCACGTCTATTTTTACTTTCTGGGTGTGAAACTTTTTTATTTTGTATAAATTCAACGAAATTAAAGAAATTTGGTTTTTAAATGCCAGCTTTTGTAGCTGTTATAGACTTTTAAATGATAATAATGTTAATAAGTATTTCGTAAATGAAAATTAGATTTTTTAATAGAATAATCTCTCGTATAACGCGAAGGTCTGTAAAATATTTTGTTACCTGCTTCGGACTGTTGAAACAGAAATATTTTATTTTGCAATTCGGGTTGTTAAAATAAAAATACTTTATTTTTGAAATTATTCTGTTGAAGTTGAATATTTAAAATATTTATCTCGTCAAATATTACTGCAGGAAAAATACAATACGAGCTTCTGTACGAGAAAGTCTACTGTATCTTAATTTCAATGTAGAAAATTAATTAACACGTTGGTCACCGGCGCCTTAAATTTTGGATAATTGAATAATTAATGAAAGAAAAGGTTAAATAAATGTTGAATACTGCTAATATCGATAGAAATCACAATAATTGGAATTTAAGCGAGTCTTACCACACACGTCTGTTTTCACTGTGGCAGTCAACGTGTTAACACATTAATTCTAATTACCAAGGCTTCTGTCGATTAATTTTCAAATGTAACCATTCAAATTACCAGCTTGCAATATCTACAGTTTATTTTATCTTCTTTTATTAATCGAAGTGCCGGACAGATTTCACCAATGAACGAGTACTAATTATCATAATTTACCCTTTCAACTTGAACATCTAAAATCATCGTAACAGAAGAAAGCAGCTACCCAGAGAAACGTAAAATTAAATCCCAGAAGAATTGCGTATGAAAAAGTTGGCGTAAAAACAGCACGGCTTTAGAAGTCAATATTTTGCTATTCGTTTAGAATGCAATCGTTCTTTTTCTTCCTCGAAATTCTTCTTTCAAGTGGTGTAGTTGAAAACTTAACACGCGAGCACTCCCGTGAAAAGCTGTCAGAAGCAACTGTTACAGTTCCGGCGATAGAAAGCGAGGGAAAAGAGGCGAAAGAGTCCCGGTCTATAGAGTAGAAAGAAGCATGACTAGGGGCGGCCCTGTTTCTTTATGACGATGCACGGACATCGGCGATGCATGCAGACCCGTCCTTCGCTTTTACCTGGATATCTAGGGTCGCTCTTTTTCACCAGGAGCCGCGAAATTAATATTAATGAACGTAAAACTACGTCGTTTTATGCGGTTGAAGGGGTCGGCCGTGTCTCCAAAGAGGCACTGCAAAGCCAGCCGTTATTGCATGCCGAGTCAACGTCCATCGTTTCACCGTTCCCTATCATTCTCGATACGCCAATAAACAATAGCCCGATTTACGTTCGGGTAGATGAAACTGCTCCGTTTTCTGCGATAAGTAATACAAACGAATGGCTATTTATTCTTCAAGGCGAAATATATATTCTACGTATTCATTTTATAACCACGATTTTGGCGTTTAAAATAAAAATTACTGCGGTTATAATTGAATGTCCAATCGTCGATCATAGTCTTCAATAATAATAATCTCGGTGCCCTACATTTATGCACAAACATACATATGTACCTTTAGTAGGGGGGCAAGGAACCAGGGCAATTGTACTGTCAGTGCAATACTAGTAACATCCACGGTTTATCTTTTATTTTCTTACTGGTGGTTACATAAAAATGTACTGTGGTGCGTACACAGGGGCTAAAGTGTTACAAATCTGCGAGAGAAACATGTACAAATAGAGTAATTTGCTACGCATAAAGCGAATATTAAAGAATGAGTATTATTTGTACCGACGCGATTCGATGTCACACTTTTTTCCAATTGTATCGAGACTTGTGTTTATATAGAAATATATTCCATAATATTTCATAATATTATTAACCCTTTGCACTCGAGTGGTGCCTCTGGGGCGACTACCAAATGGGTCAAAATGACTTCTAGATACTTTATTTTGCATTACAAAATTTACCAAGACACTGTCGCCAGGATAAAGCATCATTTTCTATTTTATTATTAATTTAAAAGAAAGCGTAGATTGAACGTCGGTAGTTCTGATTTGTATCAGAACGTAGCAAGTTAATGAAAGAAATAAAAGTGAATAGATCATAAACGTGTGTAATTCTTTTCTTTGAGAATTCAAAAGAATTTTCGAAGCTTTATTGGAAAATGTAATTAATCTGAATCGCACAGAAATGCCTCGAGTGCAAAGGGTTGAGACCCAACCGAGTTAATATAAATTACGCCATACAAAGTAAATGTATATTTAGTTGGATATTTGAAAAGAAATAAGGAACTCTTCTTTCATTTCCAGTCGACTCGACCCGTCTTTTATCGGAATATTTTCTCGTATCTCTCTGTCGGGTATAAGGACGCTTTCCATTATTTCTCGTAGAAAGAAAGAACGTAGAATAAGTTTCGCCGGGAATGCTAGAGCCGTCCGAGACGACTTCGTGCGATAGGGCCACGTTTCAATGTGGAAAGAACACCGGCGACCATTGTCGATTATTATGAATAATAAAAGTGCACGAGGTCAAACTAATTGTAACACACTGGTGATCCACGGTGCGCCATGTGCCTCGATCCTCACATTCATTTGCGATCTGTACGGGCACTGATACGGGGAAAGTGTTCGAACAGCGGTGTGTTCGCAGCTAAAACGAATGCAAATTACACGGTGCAAGGCACGCTTCTTTGCGAAGAACCTCAGACTTAAAGTCCTAATCGATAGCAGAGGAGACCGCATAAGTCGAAAAGTTCGTAAGTCAGGGTACACATGGCGCGTACACACGCGTATGCATGTATGAAAAGGTTTAAACCTCTTTTACAACGTTTTGGGTGTAATTTTAAATTCGTGCAAATTCCCGCCTTTCGCGTTATTTTGAAATTGTCATCTGAGTCATTAGGAGTTTGCAAAAGTTTCAGATTCTGGTATAATTATTTTGAATTCAAAATTAATTAATATTCTACATATGCCATAAAAATAAAGCAAAAATTGTAAGGTCTAAACACATACGGGTGACACTTGAAATCATGGCCTATATTATTAGGAATTTCTTCGTTTATTTGGTTGAAAATATTCCTAGCAGATATTTGAAATATCAAAATATTATGGAAACAAATTATAAAGTTTGTCAAAAATAAAATTATCAAAGTGTTTATCGGCTATTCAGTATTACGGATTGTTGACTAAAAAGCGATTAACAAATTAACACTGCTGAAATAATGAAAGTTAGATGTGATACGTCGAAGAATAAATTTAAAGTAAGGAATTACACTCCCAAATTTTTATTTTCTTTTTAAATTAAAAAGTGGCAGAGTTTGTTTTGTCAGTTTAATAAACAAGGTGTCTATTTTATAATGTTGTAAATATACTATTGCTGTAGCAGTAAATAATTATTTCTACATATAGATATATTTTAATGAAATA
The DNA here is from genome assembly GCA_022405125.1 of Anthidium xuezhongi. Lineage (NCBI taxonomy): Eukaryota > Metazoa > Arthropoda > Insecta > Hymenoptera > Megachilidae > Anthidium > Anthidium xuezhongi. Next base: position 2,389,357 of record CM039642.1, read on the forward strand.
ATTGTACCAAAGTTATTTATTAAAATTTTTCCAAATGGGAGTTTTTAAAATAATTATATATTATATTCGTCGTGAAATCTGGATAATTTTGATAGAATTTAATTATTCGCCTAATTAAATACAGACTCGGTTAATATATTTGACTATTTAAAGTAAAGCTGAAAGTGTCAATCACTGTACAGCTTATCGTGTTCCAGGTATAATTATATTGCCGATCGAATACTTTCATTCGGATCGACCAGGACTTTTACTTTCTATACCAGTCGACATAATGATCCGATCGCTCGGCACTTCCGGTACACGTACCGTGGCAACCGCAGAGCGATCATAATTGGTCGATCGGATTACGAATTGAATGAAAAGCAGAGTTATTGTGCAGAAATAAAATGGTACAAAGTGGATGATAAAACTATTTTAATCCCTTCGTTTTGACTAAAAATATTATATTTTTTTATAAAAATTTAGGGAAAAACTGTTGCATCTTTTGTTTACAAAAATTAAATATTAAAAATATTAAATAACAGTAATAAAACAATTGCAGAGTAAAAGAAAGAAGCTAGTGACGTCATAAAACAAGTTTGTTAACAAAATTAATTCTTAAAGACTTTCTTGGCTAAAATTTCACTTCACACAATTTTAATATTATTCAGTTATTTTTTATTTATTCTACTGTACTCAATTAGTAATGATAATATTATTAAATAATCAATCAATTCTCTTGTATAAGCACGTTGGTATACTTATATTAATTAAACTTGTTTAGGGGTAATATTTTATATTATTATGAACTTTGAGGGTTAAATTTTAATATTTAAAATAAATAAAAAGGGGAGGTTCAATGACTTGAATCGTATTGTTCATAAAATGTTTATATTTCTGTTATATGAAACTGACCAATTGACTGACAATCTAACTGACAGTCTGACTACTGACCGACTAGGATGATTGACAGATAAGATGATAATTATTTTATAATAATTTTAATTTTGTTTTAAAGAACACTGTATTATTTCTTATATACCTATCACATTCCTTTAAAGAAACAACTTATTTTATTTAAAAACAACACAATTACACACTATTAACTTATAAATTAAACTATGTGATATTACATATTTAAATAAAATTTATAATTTTTAATATTAAAAGCTTTGTGATTCTATAATTTCTGTAATTATATTTGTAAAATTTGAAATCCGTATAAGCCTAGTGTTAAAAAAAAAGGGAAACTTAAAGGATTTAAGTAAAATCCTTATTTTTAATCAATACACCAAATCTTTAACCCTATTTCATAGAAACCTTAACGATTCGACAATTCTACAGTTCAATTTGTTATAAAATAATAAAAAAAAATGAACTTTTCTTAGTTCTCCTCTCACTCTTCAATCACCATATTGAATTAAACATTTTATTCAATTACAATGATTAATAAAGACCAATAAAAGCCGAATGAAAGAATCCTCCTCCACCTCGATGACCCTTCGTCTATCGATAGATAATCGCTGTTCTGTCTTCGTTAACAATGTTCGATTCCATTCACTCGTCGATTCGATTCACGGCTGCATTGTCCATTCTCCTCGAGCCGTTCATTCACGGTTTTGCGCATCTCGCCTCGAATGTATCGTGTTTCGAAAAAACCGTGGGAGGGAAGAGACCACTTGGCACCGCACCGGAAGTTGCAGCGCGTCCTCGATGAGCGTGCCGCTGCTGACCCGCATTTCTCGTGCTCGTAATCGCGTGGCTGGAGTTGATTTTAGTATCGGTTCCAATGCGTTTCGTCGTCGCAACGCCCGAAAATGCAGCGTCGAGACCCGCACGTGCACTTGGACGTCGCGGCGATGAGAAAACGCGTCGCAGTCGCTAGCGATGGGATCGACGAACACAGTGCACTGGATCCTCCTATTCTATATCAGAATTAGTAAATAATAATCGGATTAATTCGTACCGTGATATGTAGCACCTAATCCTAGCCACGTTACTGAAGTATCAACAATATGTATTACAAGTTTATAGCACTTTCCACATTTTTCCATTTTTTTTTTTAGCAAAATCAGGTGTTTAATTACTCGCTTGAGGTCGTTACAATTTCAAAACGTTTGCTTATAATTAAATAGGATGAAGTATTTAAGTATTAATACCTTAGACAAATCTGTACTTTAAATGCACTTTTTTAAAGTACAATTTGTAATTTTTATGTGATCTTATTTGTAGGTTTGAAATTGTTATAATAATAGTTATTAACAAGATTAGTGTTATATTGTGTGAGTGCAAAAGTTTTGATGGGAACAGATTGTATTATTTTTCAAAATTATCTATTCAATTAAATATATAGTTTAATCTATTGCATTCGTAGCAATTAAATCCCTTTACAATAAAATACTTGATTCTTTTAAAACAGTTTCTGATATAAAAATTTGTAAACAATCAAATGATTGAAATTTCTTATATGGGGTTATTATATTTAGTATATTTTCTTAAAATTGTTATATTTGTAAATTGAAATAATATGAACAATTTAATTAAAAATTTAACACGTCGTCTTGGAATAATGAAAAATGAAATATTATTCAAAATTATTAACTGATACGTTGGCATAATGATATCATCACTATGCTATAAGTTTGGCAAAATTTGCTCGTGTCGATGAGGTATTAGTCCCGTCACTGGTGGCTACATTTGGAGCACGTCCATGTGCGATTTCACGAGTCGGTCGGTTGACTAGCTTGACACCTCGTTGCGAGCCGTTCCTTTTATTTTTTATTCTTCTGGTTCGAATTTCACGCGTTCCCGAATTCGCGTCCATGATTCTTCTCGGACAATTTGACCACGGAAATAGGTATTTCTTCGTGAAAGTCTCATCTTTCTCAGCTCGTTACTCCTTGTGATTGATGAACATCCGATTGTTTTCACGAGCAGAAAACACCGGTTTGCTTCACGATCGATCGAACGATTTTCTCTTCGCTGTTATTGAAAGGATTCTAGGAGAAAGTGAGAACAAAAGATTCGTGAAAGAGCAGTGTAACTATTATACATAGTGTTTGCTTTTGATTGAGAATAAATTCAAAATTGTAAGGTGACTTTATTTCATGCAATTATTCGAAATTATTAAAAGATTTTTAAATTATTTAAAATCATTTAGGATGCTTGTTTGATCAGGAAATTGTTTGCTATGCAATTCCATTTATCTAGTTTTCTTTGCTGTATAATTCTAAATAAAATTATCACAATATTATAAGTAAAATATTGTAGTATTTCAGTATTCAGTATTTTGAAATATTATATTTTAATATGTATAATATTTATAATATATGAAAATATCACAATTTAATATTACAATATTCTGCTATTTAAAATTAATCAGGATACTTGTTTGATCGATTTGAAATAGAAATATTGTTTAATTAACTGAAGAAGAATTTATTCATTTAATCACTTTAAATTTTGTACAAAATTCTTGCAGAATGTTATTCAGTAATTAATTGTGTATAATAATACTAGTATGTTATAATAATAATTTGTAATATTTATTTAATAAAAATACTTTGACACCTCCTTTGATTTTAAAAAGAAAATAGTACATCAAATAAAATGAATAAAATTTTCAAAAAAGAATTGTTAAGCTTTTTACATTTATAATACTATTTCAATTTACAAATATAATAATTTAAAAAAAAATGTAGATCAATTCTAATAATATTCTGAACCGAACAAAATGTTTTCTAAACAATTTAATATTGGAAATTTAGACAAATTTAATGATAAAAAAGACAAAATGTTCATAAAACACGTTAAATGGCGCCAGGTTTATTCTAGAAATGATATAAACCAAGAAGAACTGACTCTCCTTGTCTAAGAATAAATAGAAACTGTGAGATAACTATGTTGCGTGTGAAGTTCTGTTTTCAGAAATACCCACCCTTTATACCATATTTTCCCTTTAAATTTTAATTCAACAACTTTCCAAATTATTTAAATTTTACCTACATTATTAGTTGCTTAGGCAATGTTGATTCAACAATATATGAAATAAACTATTCTTTGTACAATATATACAGTGCCAATTTCTGATTAATTTATGAATAATTTTTATTAAATAAAGTATCAATATGCATTTTCATTATAGTTACAAGTGATGACATTTTGATAAATGTTATTGAAGTCCAACTTGGTTATTTGGAAATGAAATTCTCGGTTACTTGGAAATAAAATAATAGTATGTACATTTGTATTATTTTTTAATACAAAAATGAGTGAAATAAGACAAATATTATATAACTAAATTTACTGTTGAGTTTATACTAATCCTTTTAATTATATTTTTACATTAGTAGGTTACTAGTAATTTACTAATAATTTGTTAAATTATTAAATCATTAATGTAGTAATTTAATTCGTAATTTATGTCTAACTAGGTATAAAGTCTAGTAAGTTTCGAAGGCAACTCGGAGGCGTGAAGACAGTTCTGTCGACGACGGTGTTCGAATCAGACGTAACAATAAACCGGTGATACGTACCATCCAACTTTATTCATTTCCGCCACGCCATTTACCCTGACACACGAATTTTTCCTACATATGTAACATTACAATTTTCCTTATTCATTTCAACATTGCAACAACAAATATTTAGCTTCGTCTAACGCATCTGTAGAAAAACTAATGTGGCAATGGGTTAATTTAAAAATACTATCTTATAATAATAATAATTTTTCGATCGAATGCTGGTACATCTATTAGGTGAGTGCAAAAGTTCGTGACTGATTTTATATTAAAGTATCGCAAATATTATTTATATTTTAGAATATAGCTCTTTTTATTCCCTGTGAAGTTGATACATTCATCAATAGATGCTAATTGCAAACAAACTATTTTACAATATTTATTAGATTCGGATAAAATTTCACACTTAGCTGATATTACAGTCGCACTGCAAATTTTCGGTATTTTTCACGTTTTTCGTCGAATTAAAATACATAACATAATACACAACTACTGTACGCAACATTATTAACACATGTTAATATCTTATGTCTCCATCCTTTGCTTCGACGTCAGCAAACTGTATAAGACGTAACGTTACAGCTATAAAAGTGAGATTTTCATACGTGGTCCTAATTCGATGGCCAAGGACTGTGCAACGTACGTGTTAAATCATTCAATTACATCAGATTTGATCGGCGATTAGCTCGATGGCGATCAACGCGCGTAAGGAACCATGACTAATATGCTAACCAAAGAAGTTTTTAAGCGGTGGCTCCAGCCGAACCGATCAGAATCTTGCGAAGCACTTCCGCGAGGTCTCGAGCCAATTTTTCACCGTCAACCGGTCGGAATTTATGGTCCATTTTTCACCCGTGTACACGCGCGCATCCAAGTTTGTCGCGTGTCAACGGATCGATTAGCGTCCGTCGACGAACGCTTTCATTCGTTTTTCACGCACACCCGTTATTACGGTTACGTCAGCCTCGTGTGAATCTCTAAATTAATCGTACGCGCGCAGACGAAGGAAATGTTAAAAAGGGCCGGTGGAAGCCAAAGAGCAAGAAGCGTGCTTCCGGTTGCGAGACGAAATAAAATACCGGAGCTCGGCTTCGATGAGCACCGGCTCGTTTTCAACGTGTCGTACATACCTGGTACACGAGCCTCCGTCGCAACAAAGACTGTCGTTTACACGTGCGTGTACACGTGCTTGCCGGTGATTCTGGTGACACGGGACCAGGCCACGAGTGATTTCATTCTCACAGTTCATTTTTAACCCTCTACCGTCGTATTGAGTTTGAAAATTCTTGAGAATTGTTAGTATTCCTTAAATATAACTGGGGTCAGCCATGGACACTTCTTCGAGAACGTTCCTGAGGATTCCTTGTTCCCCCGTACACATGTTGAATATAAATAAGGGCCATCGAGGACAATTCGGTTATTCTTGTTACTGTTATTAATATTATCTTTGACGACGATTGATGAGGTGAGGTTTCGCGAGTATTTCTTTGAATAAACTAAACATTTACTGACTACAAGCGCTCAAGTTCATTTGTAAAATTAAAAAAGACCTGTTGCTACTACATTTAGAATTTTACGTATCTCCGAAGTTTGTCGACTTGATGTAATATAAGACCAGTAGTGATTCTTTGCTGAGGTGGCTGAGAGCAGAATTAAAATTAATAAAGTAATCGGATTTCTGATACTTTCTGAAACTACCTGTATAATTAAATAGCTGCAATAGTTTCACCTAAATTCCAATTATTAAAGATTCCATCGATTAATTTTCAAATGTAACCATTCATATTGTTACTCTACACTGTTAGCCTACTGCTAGCAATATCCACGGTTTATTTAAACTTTTCTTTCATCAGTTATTGAATTATAGAAAACTGGAGGCGCCGGTCGTAACAGTCAACGTGTTAACAGTTTAGTTGATATATCCTGTGCTATTTAATAAGTAACAGTGCCGGTGAGCTAACATTTGAAAACCTTCGGACACCAAGTGTCCTGGATTTTGTATTTATAGAAATCCTAAACTTTTATGTGGATGTTGAGTTTTATTGGTTAGCAGAATTTTCAACGACTGCATCGTAAATCCAGCAAAAGTTCCGATGACGTTAACCGACACGTATCTAAAATGAACATATCTTATGTGTATAAGGAGCTTCCATCTAAAGGGGTGTTACATTTTAATTAATTACTGCTTTTATGGATGTAGATACAAAATGTATAGTTCAATGATTTATTATCGGATTTACATTAAAGCGAACGACGTAAAACTTGTTTGTCTTTCCATTACAGCGCTTTAATTATTAAAGAATTGGATAGTTAGCTAATTTTCAAATTTAATTTTTTAATTCGTTACCTTATATTATTAATATGTAATAGCAGTTTGATAATAATAACTAATCAGGTATTTAACAAAAGAACGTTTCAGCGAAGCCTTCAAAAACTAACATTTTGTTTTGAAGGAAAGAAGAATTATGAATTCTTTCATTTTTAGAAATTTTTTTTATAGTAATATAAATAAAACGTGAATTCTGTATCTTGAAATTCTATGGCAAATTACATGCGTCGATGCAGTGGCGGCTTATTAATGTAGCAAGTTGAAAGTTTAAATTGAATAATGAATGATTCATTTTGTAAACGACTGTCTTGCTTGAAAAGTCAGTCAAGTACTTGATAAAAGAAAAAAGAATACTAATCAATAAAATCTCGATTATCTCGATTAGAAAGTTCGAATAACCAAATGATTTATTTATGAAATACAATAGCGCGAAAAAATGATATCATAAATATTGTTTACTTATTTCGTCCTCTCAATTTTTCTGTGCTGCTAAATTGTACATTTCTTTTAAAGTTGATTATACCACCGGGGTACTTCCTTCTTGTGCTTTAAATCCTTTCAAAACGCGTTGGAACATTAATTATTATTTTTCTTTTTCACAATTTGTATATCCTGGTTATTCCGCCGTAATTAAACAAGATTATACGTTTACGTTTTGATGACTTGTTGGTACAGTGTCAAGATCAACCAACCTGTGGTGTTTATTCGGCTGATCCATATTCCGATAATCAAACGTTCGCATAACCGGTGTTAGATAATCGAGGTTCTACTGTACTATATTAACACGTTGGTTGCCTCAAATTTTCTATAATCGAATAATTAATCGGAAATTATTGACAGAAAATCTCATTTTTATTAATACAGAAGACTGATGATTTGGAGATCCACATAATCCTTCGGGAAAGGATGTAGCCAGATAAAAAATATAGGGTTCATTGTATCAGTCGTAGCTCGGCGATCGAGGAAGAAGGTCGACTTGTCTGTGTGGTTCGTATTTTTATTTACAACCACGTAGTTACTTAAAAGTAGAGCAAAGTCTCTACGTTTTAACGCATATTTAATAATTTCGTGAATAGCTTTGAGTAAGAGGTAATATTACGGCTTGAGAAATCGGTATTTATTAATTACCAACAAATCGAATGTTATTAGAAACTATGAAAGAATGTAGTTTGAACCTTCCTCTTTATTCTTCTATCATAGAAGATTACAAATTGTTACAATGATCGACAGAATTAATTGTTCACATATTGTTTTTAAGAAATTAATAAAACTTCACGGATTCGCTATTTACAGTATGGTATTACGGTGTAGGAGGTAATATAACCTCTGTCAAAATTGGTTGCCATTTAATATCAGTAAATCGAATATTATAAAAAAGCATAATATTCATAAATGACTATTAGACAATGTACATGTGTAGAAGTACATTATTTTTTAGACAATTTCTTACTTTCGGTGATATAGGGTAATGGGAATGGTAGAAGGGTAGTGTAATAAATCCGTAGAGGTAAGTATGAAGTATTATAATTTTATTCAAATAGTTAATAATAACGTGTCTTATTGGGTTACAGAATTGAAGAGGTATTTGTTGTACATTTCTACGGCACATAAGCTGCACATTAACATCACCAAATCAACGGGAAACTTTCTGGCAATTTCTCAGATATCAGTTTTCGGTAATTTTTGGAATTGGACACTACTAAAATTTCAAGAAATGGTACGAAGAACACCTCTTGTCACATCATGTTCTCCTAATACAAATCTGCAAACTTGAGATCCTTGGTTTCTGAGTCTAATTTCATTTTACCAATAAACAATGGAAAGGATTTATCTACGGAGAGTAAACTGTTCTTCAATAGTTATACTGAATATATAAGTACATATGTAATTGTAGAATGTCTTTATTTCATAAGAATATTGTACTGCGCTTAAGCTATATGTTAAATAATTATAAAAATATGTTGTATGTAAAAATACTGACATGTAAGTTTTACAATTTGTAATTATAAGTGCGTTAAAGTTAAGAATCTAATATTTAAGTAAGTTTTACAGTTAGTAGTTATAAGTGCGTTAGAATTAACAATGTAACATTTATGTAACATGTATAATTGAAAGAATTTTCAATAAACATAGAGTTAAACTAAAGCAATTGTTTATTCATTTATAAACCTAACTCCCTTATCCAGCCCTTACAAAATTTCACTTAAAAAGCAAGAAATAATGTAGAAAAACATTGCACAGAAGTTTCGAAATACAAAAGTAGAAAAAGAAACGAAAAATATCGGTTTGATACAGAGAAGAACAAAATTCGGTACAAACGGTTCCCGGAAATTCCTGGAATTCGACGTCACTAAAATTCCGAGAAGTGGCACGAAGAATACCTCCTGGCACATCATGTTCTCCTGATACAATTTCGGGATCCGAAATTCTGTAACTTTTAAATTTTATAGTCTTCGATTTGCTATTGTTAATTTTCATTATTTTCTGAAATTATTTATGGGATAAGGATATCAAGAGAGGTTTATTTAAATAAATAAACGAGTTCTGGGTTATTTTTGAAAATCTGCATTTATTCAATAAACTAAATGATTTATTATACATTGAGCTTTAGAATAGTTATTAAATTATTTACAACTAAGGTTTATAATGGTAATTTTGCGCACTATCTATACAACTTTAATTTATAATCGGATTTGTTATAGAATTTATACAACAGGTATCTAAGTTCCGATTATTAATTAAATCCTTGGTTTCTGAGTCCAAGTTCCCGGAAATTCCTGGAATTCGACGTCACTAAAATTCGGAGAAGTGGCACGAAGAATACCTCCTGGCACATCATGTTTTCCTGATACAATTTCGGGATCCGAAATTCTGTAACTTTTAAATTTTATAGTCTTCGATTTGCTATTGTTAATTTTCATTATTTTCTGAAATTATTTATGGGATAAGGATATCAAGAGAGGTTTATTTAAATAAATAAACGAGTTCTGGGTTATTTTTGAAAATCTGCATTTATTCAATAAACTAAATGATTTATTATACATTGAGCTTTAGAATAGTTATTAAATTATTTACAACTAAGGTTTATAATGGTAATTTTGCGCACTATCTATACAACTTTAATTTATAATCGGATTTGTTATAGAATTTATACAACAGGTATCTAAGTTCCGATTATTAATTAAATCCTTGGTTTCTGAGTCCAAGTTCCCGGAAATTCCTGGAATTCGACGTCACTAAAATTCCGAGAAGTGACACGAAGAATACCTCCTGGCACATCATGTTATCCTGATACAATTTCGGGATCCGAAATTCTGTAACTTTTAAATTTTATAGTCTTCGATTTGCTATTGTTAATTTTCATTATTTTCTGAAATTATTTATGGGATAAGGATATCAAGAGAGGTTTATTTAAATAAATAAACGAGTTCTGGGTTATTTTTGAAAATCTGCATTTATTCAATAAACTAAATGATTTATTATACATTGAGCTTTAGAATAGTTATTAAATTATTTACAACTAAGGTTTATAATGGTAATTTTGCGCACTATCTATACAACTTTAATTTATAATCGGATTTGTTATAGAATTTATACAACAGGTATCTAAGTTCCGATTATTAATTAAATCCTTGGTTTCTGAGTCCAAGTTCCCGGAAATTCCTGGAATTCGACGTCACTAAAATTCGGAGAAGTGGCACGAAGAATACCTCCTGGCACATCATGTTTTCCTGATACAATTTCGGGATCCGAAATTCTGTAACTTTTAAATTTTATAGTCTTCGATTTGCTATTGTTAATTTTCATTATTTTCTGAAATTATTTATGGGATAAGGATATCAAGAGAGGTTTATTTAAATAAATAAACGAGTTCTGGGTTATTTTTGAAAATCTGCATTTATTCAATAAACTAAATGATTTATTATACATTGAGCTTTAGAATAGTTATTAAATTATTTACAACTAAGGTTTATAATGGTAATTTTGCGCACTATCTATACAACTTTAATTTATAATCGGATTTGTTATAGAATTTATACAACAGGTATCTAAGTTCCGATTATTAATTAAATCCTTGGTTTCTGAGTCCAAGTTCCCGGAAATTCCTGGAATTCGACGTCACTAAAATTCGGAGAAGTGGCACGAAGAATACCTCCTGGCACATCATGTTTTCCTGATACAATTTCGGGATCCGAAATTCTGTAACTTTTAAATTTTATAGTCTTCGATTTGCTATTGTTAATTTTCATTATTTTCTGAAATTATTTATGGGATAAGGATATCAAGAGAGGTTTATTTAAATAAATAAACGAGTTCTGGGTTATTTTTGAAAATCTGCATTTATTCAATAAACTAAATGATTTATTATACATTGAGCTTTAGAATAGTTATTAAATTATTTACAACTAAGGTTTATAATGGTAATTTTGCGCACTATCTATACAACTTTAATTTATAATCGGATTTGTTATAGAATTTATACAACAGGTATCTAAGTTCCGATTATTAATTAAATCCTTGGTTTCTGAGTCCAAGTTCCCGGAAATTCCTGGAATTCGACGTCACTAAAATTCGGAGAAGTGGCACGAAGAATACCTCCTGGCACATCATGTTTTCCTGATACAATTTCGGGATCCGAAATTCTGTAACTTTTAAATTTTATAGTCTTCGATTTGCTATTGTTAATTTTCATTATTTTCTGAAATTATTTATGGGATAAGGATATCAAGAGAGGTTTATTTAAATAAATAAACGAGTTCTGGGTTATTTTTGAAAATCTGCATTTATTCAATAAACTAAATGATTTATTATACATTGAGCTTTAGAATAGTTATTAAATTATTTACAACTAAGGTTTATAATGGTAATTTTGCGCACTATCTATACAACTTTAATTTATAATCGGATTTGTTATAGAATTTATACAACAGGTATCTAAGTTCCGATTATTAATTAAATCCTTGGTTTCTGAGTCCAAGTTCCCGGAAATTCCTGGAATTCGACGTCACTAAAATTCGGAGAAGTGGCACGAAGAATACCTCCTGGCACATCATGTTTTCCTGATACAATTTCGGGATCCGAAATTCTGTAACTTTTAAATTTTATAGTCTTCGATTTGCTATTGTTAATTTTCATTATTTTCTGAAATTATTTATGGGATAAGGATATCAAGAGAGGTTTATTTAAATAAATAAACGAGTTCTGGGTTATTTTTGAAAATCTGCATTTATTCAATAAACTAAATGATTTATTATACATTGAGCTTTAGAATAGTTATTAAATTATTTACAACTAAGGTTTATAATGGTAATTTTGCGCACTATCTATACAACTTTAATTTATAATCGGATTTGTTATAGAATTTATACAACAGGTATCTAAGTTCCGATTATTAATTAAATCCTTGGTTTCTGAGTCCAAGTTCCCGGAAATTCCTGGAATTCGACGTCACTAAAATTCCGAGAAGTGACACGAAGAATACCTCCTGGCACATCATGTTATCCTGATACAATTTCGGGATCCGAAATTCTGTAACTTTTAAATTTTATAGTCTTCGATTTGCTATTGTTAATTTTCATTATTTTCTGAAATTATTTATGGGATAAGGATATCAAGAGAGGTTTATTTAAATAAATAAACGAGTTCTGGGTTATTTTTGAAAATCTGCATTTATTCAATAAACTAAATGATTTATTATACATTGAGCTTTAGAATAGTTATTAAATTATTTACAACTAAGGTTTATAATGGTAATTTTGCGCACTATCTATACAACTTTAATTTATAATCGGATTTGTTATAGAATTTATACAACAGGTATCTAAGTTCCGATTATTAATTAAATCCTTGGTTTCTGAGTCCAAGTTCCCGGAAATTCCTGGAATTCGACGTCACTAAAATTCCGAGAAGTGACACGAAGAATACCTCCTGGCACATCATGTTATCCTGATACAATTTCGGGATCCGAAATTCTGTAACTTTTAAATTTTATAGTCTTCGATTTGCTATTGTTAATTTTCATTATTTTCTGAAATTATTTATGGGATAAGGATATCAAGAGAGGTTTATTTAAATAAATAAACGAGTTCTGGGTTATTTTTGAAAATCTGCATTTATTCAATAAACTAAATGATTTATTATACATTGAGCTTTAGAATAGTTATTAAATTATTTACAACTAAGGTTTATAATGGTAATTTTGCGCACTATCTATACAACTTTAATTTATAATCGGATTTGTTATAGAATTTATACAACAGGTATCTAAGTTCCGATTATTAATTAAATCCTTGGTTTCTGAGTCCAAGTTCCCGGAAATTCCTGGAATTCGACGTCACTAAAATTCGGAGAAGTGGCACGAAGAATACCTCCTGGCACATCATGTTATCCTGATACAATTTCGGGATCCGAAATTCTGTAACTTTTAAATTTTATAGTCTTCGATTTGCTATTGTTAATTTTCATTATTTTCTGAAATTATTTATGGGATAAGGATATCAAGAGAGGTTTATTTAAATAAATAAACGAGTTCTGGGTTATTTTTGAAAATCTGCATTTATTCAATAAACTAAATGATTTATTATACATTGAGCTTTAGAATAGTTATTAAATTATTTACAACTAAGGTTTATAATGGTAATTTTGCGCACTATCTATACAACTTTAATTTATAATCGGATTTGTTATAGAATTTATACAACAGGTATCTAAGTTCCGATTATTAATTAAATCCTTGGTTTCTGAGTCCAAGTTCCCGGAAATTCCTGGAATTCGACGTCACTAAAATTCCGAGAAGTGACACGAAGAATACCTCCTGGCACATCATGTTATCCTGATACAATTTCGGGATCCGAAATTCTGTAACTTTTAAATTTTATAGTCTTCGATTTGCTATTGTTAATTTTCATTATTTTCTGAAATTATTTATGGGATAAGGATATCAAGAGAGGTTTATTTAAATAAATAAACGAGTTCTGGGTTATTTTTGAAAATCTGCATTTATTCAATAAACTAAATGATTTATTATACATTGAGCTTTAGAATAGTTATTAAATTATTTACAACTAAGGTTTATAATGGTAATTTTGCGCACTATCTATACAACTTTAATTTATAATCGGATTTGTTATAGAATTTATACAACAGGTATCTAAGTTCCGATTATTAATTAAATCCTTGGTTTCTGAGTCCAAGTTCCCGGAAATTCCTGGAATTCGACGTCACTAAAATTCCGAGAAGTGACACGAAGAATACCTCCTGGCACATCATGTTATCCTGATACAATTTCGGGATCCGAAATTCTGTAACTTTTAAATTTTATAGTCTTCGATTTGCTATTGTTAATTTTCATTATTTTCTGAAATTATTTATGGGATAAGGATATCAAGAGAGGTTTATTTAAATAAATAAACGAGTTCTGGGTTATTTTTGAAAATCTGCATTTATTCAATAAACTAAATGATTTATTATACATTGAGCTTTAGAATAGTTATTAAATTATTTACAACTAACGTTTACAATTGTAATTTTGCGCACTATCTATACAACTTTAATTTATAATCGGATTTGTTATAGAATTGATACAACAGGTATCTAAGTTCCGATTATTAATTAAATCCTTGGTTTCTGAGTCCAAGTTCCCGGAAATTCCTGGAATTCGACGTCACTAAAATTCCGAGAAGTGACACGAAGAATACCTCCTGGCACATCATGTTATCCTGATACAATTTCGGGATCCGAAATTCTGTAACTTTTAAATTTTATAGTCTTCGATTTGCTATTGTTAATTTTCATTATTTTCTGAAATTATTTATGGGATAAGGATATCAAGAGAGGTTTATTTAAATAAATAAACGAGTTCTGGGTTATTTTTGAAAATCTGCATTTATTCAATAAACTAAATGATTTATTATACATTGAGCTTTAGAATAGTTATTAAATTATTTACAACTAACGTTTACAATGGTAATTTTGCGCACTATCTATACTACTTTAATTTATAATCGGATTTGTTATAGAATTTATACAACAGGTATCTAAGTTCCGATTATTAATTAAATCCTTGGTTTCTGAGTCCAAGTTCCCGGAAATTCCTGGAATTCGACGTCACTAAAATTCCGAGAAGTGACACGAAGAATACCTCCTGGCACATCATGTTATCCTGATACAATTTCGGGATCCGAAATTCTGTAACTTTTAAATTTTATAGTCTTCGATTTGCTATTGTTAATTTTCATTATTTTCTGAAATTATTTATGGGATAAGGATATCAAGAGAGGTTTATTTAAATAAATAAACGAGTTCTGGGTTATTTTTGAAAATCTGCATTTATTCAATAAACTAAATGATTTATTATACATTGAGCTTTAGAATAGTTATTAAATTATTTACAACTAACGTTTACAATGGTAATTTTGCGCACTATCTATACTACTTTAATTTATAATCGGATTTGTTATAGAATTTATACAACAGGTATCTAGGTTCCGATTATTAATTAAATCCTTGGTTTCGGAGTCCAAGTTCCCGGAAATTCCTGGAATTCGACGTCACTAAAATTCCGAGAAGTGACACGAAGAATACCTCCTGGCACATCATGTTATCCTGATACAATTTCGGGATCCGAAATTCTGTAACTTTTAAATTTTATAGTCTTCGATTTGCTATTGTTAATTTTCATTATTTTCTGAAATTATTTATGGGATAAGGATATCAAGAGAGGTTTATTTAAATAAATAAACGAGTTCTGGGTTATTTTTGAAAATCTGCATTTATTCAATAAACTAAATGATTTATTATACATTGAGCTTTAGAATAGTTATTAAATTATTTACAACTAACGTTTACAATGGTAATTTTGCGCACTATCTATACTACTTTAATTTATAATCGGATTTGTTATAAAATTGATACAACAGGTATCTAGGTTCCGATTATTAATTAAATCCTTGGTTTCGGAGTCCAAGTTCCCGGAAATTCCTGGAATTCGACGTCACTAAAATTCCGAGAAGTGACACGAAGAATACCTCCTGGCACATCATGTTATCCTGATACAATTTCGGGATCCGAAATTCTGTAACTTTTAAATTTTATAGTCTTCGATTTGCTATTGTTAATTTTCATTATTTTCTGAAATTATTTATGGGATAAGGATATCAAGAGAGGTTTATTTAAATAAATAAACGAGTTCTGGGTTATTTTTGAAAATCTGCATTTATTCAATAAACTAAATGATTTATTATACATTGAGCTTTAGAATAGTTATTAAATTATTTACAACTAACGTTTACAATGGTAATTTTGCGCACTATCTATACTACTTTAATTTATAATCGGATTTGTTATAAAATTGATACAACAGGTATCTAGGTTCCGATTATTAATTAAATCCTTGGTTTCGGAGTCCAAGTTCCCGGAAATTCCTGGAATTCGACGTCACTAAAATTCCGAGAAGTGACACGAAGAATACCTCCTGGCACATCATGTTATCCTGATACAATTTCGGGATCCGAAATTCTGTAACTTTTAAATTTTATAGTCTTCGATTTGCTATTGTTAATTTTCATTATTTTCTGAAATTATTTATGGGATAAGGATATCAAGAGAGGTTTATTTAAATAAATAAACGAGTTCTGGGTTATTTTTGAAAATCTGCATTTATTCAATAAACTAAATGATTTATTATACATTGAGCTTTAGAATAGTTATTAAATTATTTACAACTAACGTTTACAATGGTAATTTTGCGCACTATCTATACTACTTTAATTTATAATCGGATTTGTTATAGAATTGATACAACAGGTATCTAGGTTCCGATTATTAATTAAATCCTTGGTTTCGGAGTCCAAGTTCCCGGAAATTCCTGGAATTCGACGTCACTAAAATTCCGAGAAGTGACACGAAGAATACCTCCTGGCACATCATGTTATCCTGATACAATTTCGGGATCCGAAATTCTGTAACTTTTAAATTTTATAGTCTTCGATTTGCTATTGTTAATTTTCATTATTTTCTGAAATTATTTATGGGATAAGGATATCAAGAGAGGTTTATTTAAATAAATAAACGAGTTCTGGGTTATTTTTGAAAATCTGCATTTATTCAATAAACTAAATGATTTATTATACATTGAGCTTTAGAATAGTTATTAAATTATTTACAACTAACGTTTACAATGGTAATTTTGCGCACTATCTATACTACTTTAATTTATAATCGGATTTGTTATAGAATTGATACAACAGGTATCTAGGTTCCGATTATTAATTAAATCCTTGGTTTCTGAGTCCAAGTTCCCGGAAATTCCTGGAATTCGACGTCACTAAAATTCCGAGAAGTGACACGAAGAATACCTCCTGGCACATCATGTTATCCTGATACAATTTCGGGATCCGAAATTCTGTAACTTTTAAATTTTATAGTCTTCGATTTGCTATTGTTAATTTTCATTATTTTCTGAAATTATTTATGGGATAAGGATATCAAGAGAGGTTTATTTAAATAAATAAACGAGTTCTGGGTTATTTTTGAAAATCTGCATTTATTCAATAAACTAAATGATTTATTATACATTGAGCTTTAGAATAGTTATTAAATTATTTACAACTAACGTTTACAATGGTAATTTTGCGCACTATCTATACTACTTTAATTTATAATCGGATTTGTTATAAAATTGATACAACAGGTATCTAGGTTCCGATTATTAATTAAATCCTTGGTTTCGGAGTCCAAGTTCCCGGAAATTCCTGGAATTCGACGTCACTAAAATTCCGAGAAGTGACACGAAGAATACCTCCTGGCACATCATGTTATCCTGATACAATTTCGGGATCCGAAATTCTGTAACTTTTAAATTTTATAGTCTTCGATTTGCTATTGTTAATTTTCATTATTTTCTGAAATTATTTATGGGATAAGGATATCAAGAGAGGTTTATTTAAATAAATAAACGAGTTCTGGGTTATTTTTGAAAATCTGCATTTATTCAATAAACTAAATGATTTATTATACATTGAGCTTTAGAATAGTTATTAAATTATTTACAACTAACGTTTACAATGGTAATTTTGCGCACTATCTATACTACTTTAATTTATAATCGGATTTGTTATAAAATTGATACAACAGGTATCTAGGTTCCGATTATTAATTAAATCCTTGGTTTCGGAGTCCAAGTTCCCGGAAATTCCTGGAATTCGACGTCACTAAAATTCCGAGAAGTGACACGAAGAATACCTCCTGGCACATCATGTTATCCTGATACAATTTCGGGATCCGAAATTCTGTAACTTTTAAATTTTATAGTCTTCGATTTGCTATTGTTAATTTTCATTATTTTCTGAAATTATTTATGGGATAAGGATATCAAGAGAGGTTTATTTAAATAAATAAACGAGTTCTGGGTTATTTTTGAAAATCTGCATTTATTCAATAAACTAAATGATTTATTATACATTGAGCTTTAGAATAGTTATTAAATTATTTACAACTAACGTTTACAATGGTAATTTTGCGCACTATCTATACTACTTTAATTTATAATCGGATTTGTTATAGAATTGATACAACAGGTATCTAGGTTCCGATTATTAATTAAATCCTTGGTTTCTGAGTCCAAGTTCCCGGAAATTCCTGGAATTCGACGTCACTAAAATTCCGAGAAGTGACACGAAGAATACCTCCTGGCACATCATGTTATCCTGATACAATTTCGGGATCCGAAATTCTGTAACTTTTAAATTTTATAGTCTTCGATTTGCTATTGTTAATTTTCATTATTTTCTGAAATTATTTATGGGATAAGGATATCAAGAGAGGTTTATTTAAATAAATAAACGAGTTCTGGGTTATTTTTGAAAATCTGCATTTATTCAATAAACTAAATGATTTATTATACATTGAGCTTTAGAATAGTTATTAAATTATTTACAACTAACGTTTACAATGGTAATTTTGCGCACTATCTATACTACTTTAATTTATAATCGGATTTGTTATAAAATTGATACAACAGGTATCTAGGTTCCGATTATTAATTAAATCCTTGGTTTCGGAGTCCAAGTTCCCGGAAATTCCTGGAATTCGACGTCACTAAAATTCCGAGAAGTGACACGAAGAATACCTCCTGGCACATCATGTTATCCTGATACAATTTCGGGATCCGAAATTCTGTAACTTTTAAATTTTATAGTCTTCGATTTGCTATTGTTAATTTTCATTATTTTCTGAAATTATTTATGGGATAAGGATATCAAGAGAGGTTTATTTAAATAAATAAACGAGTTCTGGGTTATTTTTGAAAATCTGCATTTATTCAATAAACTAAATGATTTATTATACATTGAGCTTTAGAATAGTTATTAAATTATTTACAACTAACGTTTACAATGGTAATTTTGCGCACTATCTATACTACTTTAATTTATAATCGGATTTGTTATAAAATTGATACAACAGGTATCTAGGTTCCGATTATTAATTAAATCCTTGGTTTCGGAGTCCAAGTTCCCGGAAATTCCTGGAATTCGACGTCACTAAAATTCCGAGAAGTGACACGAAGAATACCTCCTGGCACATCATGTTATCCTGATACAATTTCGGGATCCGAAATTCTGTAACTTTTAAATTTTATAGTCTTCGATTTGCTATTGTTAATTTTCATTATTTTCTGAAATTATTTATGGGATAAGGATATCAAGAGAGGTTTATTTAAATAAATAAACGAGTTCTGGGTTATTTTTGAAAATCTGCATTTATTCAATAAACTAAATGATTTATTATACATTGAGCTTTAGAATAGTTATTAAATTATTTACAACTAACGTTTACAATGGTAATTTTGCGCACTATCTATACTACTTTAATTTATAATCGGATTTGTTATAAAATTGATACAACAGGTATCTAGGTTCCGATTATTAATTAAATCCTTGGTTTCGGAGTCCAAGTTCCCGGAAATTCCTGGAATTCGACGTCACTAAAATTCCGAGAAGTGACACGAAGAATACCTCCTGGCACATCATGTTATCCTGATACAATTTCGGGATCCGAAATTCTGTAACTTTTAAATTTTATAGTCTTCGATTTGCTATTGTTAATTTTCATTATTTTCTGAAATTATTTATGGGATAAGGATATCAAGAGAGGTTTATTTAAATAAATAAACGAGTTCTGGGTTATTTTTGAAAATCTGCATTTATTCAATAAACTAAATGATTTATTATACATTGAGCTTTAGAATAGTTATTAAATTATTTACAACTAACGTTTACAATGGTAATTTTGCGCACTATCTATACTACTTTAATTTATAATCGGATTTGTTATAAAATTGATACAACAGGTATCTAGGTTCCGATTATTAATTAAATCCTTGGTTTCGGAGTCCAAGTTCCCGGAAATTCCTGGAATTCGACGTCACTAAAATTCCGAGAAGTGACACGAAGAATACCTCCTGGCACATCATGTTATCCTGATACAATTTCGGGATCCGAAATTCTGTAACTTTTAAATTTTATAGTCTTCGATTTGCTATTGTTAATTTTCATTATTTTCTGAAATTATTTATGGGATAAGGATATCAAGAGAGGTTTATTTAAATAAATAAACGAGTTCTGGGTTATTTTTGAAAATCTGCATTTATTCAATAAACTAAATGATTTATTATACATTGAGCTTTAGAATAGTTATTAAATTATTTACAACTAACGTTTACAATGGTAATTTTGCGCACTATCTATACTACTTTAATTTATAATCGGATTTGTTATAAAATTGATACAACAGGTATCTAGGTTCCGATTATTAATTAAATCCTTGGTTTCGGAGTCCAAGTTCCCGGAAATTCCTGGAATTCGACGTCACTAAAATTCCGAGAAGTGACACGAAGAATACCTCCTGGCACATCATGTTATCCTGATACAATTTCGGGATCCGAAATTCTGTAACTTTTAAATTTTATAGTCTTCGATTTGCTATTGTTAATTTTCATTATTTTCTGAAATTATTTATGGGATAAGGATATCAAGAGAGGTTTATTTAAATAAATAAACGAGTTCTGAGTTATTTTTGAAAATCTGCATTTATTCAATAAACTAAATGATTTATTATACATTGAGCTTTAGAATAGTTATTAAATTATTTACAACTGACGTTTACAATTGTAATTTTGCGCACTATCTATACAACTTTAATTTATAATCGGATTTGTTATAGAATTGATACAACAGGTATCTAAGTTCCGATTATTAATTAAATCCTTGGTTTCTGAGTCCAAGTTCCCGGAAATTCCTGGAATTCGACGTCACTAAAATTCCGAGAAGTGACACGAAGAATACCTCCTGGCACATCATGTTATCCTGATACAAAATTTTATTCTCGAACAAGCAGGATTTAGAAATTTGCTTTCGGTAATTCCTGGAATTTGACGTCATTAGAATTCCAAGAAGTGGTGCGAAAAATACCTCCTAGTACATCATGTTTTCCTGATACAAAATTTTATTCTCGACCAAGCAGGATTTAGAAATTCGCTTTCGGTAATTCCTGGAATTTGACGTCGTTAGAATTCCAAGAAGTTGCGCGAAAAATACCTCCTAGCACATCATGTTTTCCTGATACAAAATTTTATTCTCGACCAAGCAGGATTTAGAAATTCGCTTTCGGTAATTCCTGGAATTTGACGTCATTAGAATTCCAAGAAGTGGTGCGTAAAATACCTCCTAGTACATCATGTTTTCCTGATACAAAATTTTATTCTCGACCAAGCAGGATTTAGAAATTCGCTTTTGGTAATTCCTGGAATTTGACGTCATTAGAATTCTAAGAAATGGGGCGAAGAATACTTCCTGGCACATCATGTTCTCCTGATACAATTTCGAGATTTTGACCACTTTGAATTTAAATTTTATAGTTTTCGATTTGCTATTGTTAATTTTTATTATTTCTTGAAATTATTTATAGGATAAGTAAATAAATAAACAAGTTCTGGATTATTTTTAATAAGCTGCATTTATTCAATAAACTGAATGATGTATACATTGAGCTTTACAATACTTATTATATTATTTATAACTAAGCTTTACAATTGTAATTTGTTATAGAATTTATACAACAGTACAATTACTCTTACTTTAACTATCTATTTAATATTACAAATTACAATATATGAAAGATTGTTTAATATTACATACTATACATCAATCCTCATCATTCTTAATTATTATTTTAACTTATTTCTATCGTTACATACAACAGAGATGCTTAATTACATTATTTTATCTTAAACTACAAGATACAAAGTGGCTGTGCTTGTGTTGCCATTTTAGAGCAGTCGGTAATGCCTTAACAAATATTATTAAATATGAAATTCTGTAGGGCATAACAGAATATTTCAACAAAGGTACTAGTACGCAGTACATTGGCCCATTCGAATTTCGCTCCTAATTTGAACATCGATATATGTTATTAAACGCGATAGCGTAAGATTATATTCCTATATTATCGTCGGAGTAAGGTGTTCTTCTATCCATAGGATCCATGGCACACCTTCACCCTCCAATACCCGAATTCTTCCAAAAATAGTACAATATCTTCAAATTATCAATTTATATGCCAAGAATCGCCTAAAAGATAATTCAACAAATATTTTTTCATTTACAAACTGAATGAATTACCAATCGACCACGACATGCTTGTGGCTTAAACGTCTTCAGTCAACGCGTTAACAATTGTTACGGGGGGGAACAGAAAGGTTGTTCGCGAGTTTGAATAATACTCGAGTCGCGATCGGGTGTACCGTGAAACGAGCCGTTTCTATGGAATATCAATTTCCGTCCAGGACACGTGTTTGAATGCATCGCGCGCCATTATTTTCAGAATACGCGTTCGAGTGCGACTCGCGGCGCCGGGTAACGTAGTGGAGATAAATTATTAAGCGAACACGGTCGACTGTTATTCGCTCGGCGAATGGGATTTTAAGGGAATCGGTGTGGATTTAAGACCGACCGGTTGCTCCTTTATCGCTATTAATAATTTCACTGTTGCGAGCTCGTCTCACCATTATTTATACGTATTTATGGGAGCGGTCGGTCGAGCCGCAGCCCTTACGGACGTTAAACGCTGCCGTTCCAAGATGAAACTCCTTAATCCTTTCTAATTGCCAGACAAATGGATACCGTAGATTTGCTCGAAGATTTATTAACAAACTACGGCTCGCTATCCTTTGAAACGAGAAAATGTTGTTACGATCGCTTTGTAACTTTTTAACGTATCTTAACTTTTTGTCTCGCGCGCTCTAAAACAAACGTAAATCAAATATTGCCGTGTAATCGAAGCAATGGTGTAACATTGCTACGAAGTACACGAGTGGTTTAAAGTTCCGTTACTTTGGTTTATGCTATTTTATGAAAAAATTGATTGCTACTCGTTTGGATAAAAATAGTGGTAAAACGATGATTCGACGAATACCGTTCCGCGAGGAGCTTTAAAGTAAATGTTTACAGGTGGGTCTCGATTAATGCGAACAGTTTTGCGAATAAAATTTGCGGAATAAAAGTTAAACTATTTCGTATAAAATTGTACAGAGGTGGCGAAAGGGTTAACCTTTTGCACCCTGTGTTTAACACCTTCACTGTCACGACACCCACATATGGGTGACACTTAAATTTTCATAAAAAGTTGCCACGAATGACAAAGTCATAACAAAAACAAACAAAACTTGTTAAAAATAAAGTCACTACCAAATGAAATTTATAGCAGCTGCAACGTGGCAGTTAAAGTGTTAATCGAGTTTTATTCAAACGAACACTGTAATCGTACAAGAAAGTACTCGGAAGGATAATGGGTCAAAGAGTCGTTTGACGATCAGAATGGGTCATCGTTCCTTTTTTTCTCGGTAAAAACATACTTAAACGTTGCGACTGGAAGTATTATGTGTGCTTTTGGCAGGAGTCCAACGTCCCGTATTAAGAATCTCGGAGCAGCTCTTTTCCGTACAATCATCCCCGATTCATCAATCGTCTCCGCGTATCGTCGCTCGTCTTCGAAGGCACTCGCCATCGGTCTTGGCCGAATCGTGTCACGGACGCCGCGAAGCCCCGGTATCGTCCACCTTCCAGATCTTTAATTAAGCCATAACGTCGTCGTTGTCGTCGAATCACTCGAGACGAATTAGTTTTCACCAGACTTTAATCGAACTTCTGAAAATTTGACTACAATTATTGAACGCGCATACGAAATTGGGTGGAGGGATGACAGGTTACTGTTTTGGCATCACTGGAGTCGGAATGAGGGGAAATAGGGAACATGGAAGGGGATTTGAGAAAAAATAGAAAGATTCCGGATGTATAAATACTGTTGTTACGGGAGGAATGGGAGAAGGGGACCTTTTTAAACGGGTCATGTAAACATTGGCGCCACGTGAAAAATAAGAAAGCCATTCGATAAAAGGGGAAAGGTCCTGATATATAAAATACCGGGAAATGATAAGTGGACAGGAAGCAATGAAAATAATTTCTTTTAAAGGAAATTTTCCACCTAAATGGTGGTAATTACTTTCTGTGTAATTAAGTAGTGGCAGTCGATATCTACAGATACACCTTTTTTAGACATTTCTTTCGTAAGGGGTCAAATGACCCTTTCTGGTAAGAATAGGTACATGTAAAGTCTCAGTACATTTAGTGTTAAAAAACAAAAAGAGACACGTAATCGATTACACAGTTGCTGATACGCGCAATTGTTAATCGTTTCTAAATTGCAAATAATAAATAAGCTTGAACGATAACGACTCCTGCGGGAACTGCTCGATGCAACAATATGTTCAACACAGTAGATTGTTTAATTATTTTTAGGATTTTCTGAAAAATGGTGAAATACTGGTACCTTTGCTTCACTTCGGCGACGTTTAAACGTACCCGGCTCGCTCGTCGGGTCGCCCAACGCCGTTGTTGGCTTCATCAAATCAGATAAACCGCACACAGCCGTCGCATTGTTTCGTCGCGGTGAATAGGAAGGTTTGTAAGTAGACGGGGTAACACGGTCGCGAACACAAACGCCGAGGATTAGGGGAGACGAAGCTTCGACGCGGATTTCACGAGCCGCTTTTCGATGTTCTCGAATTACTGGTAAACCTTGACTCGGGATTCATCGAATCCGCAGAAACGTAAACGGCTGATTTGACCATTACCATCGTCCAACGATCGATTACATTATCGTGGGATATGATCCAACCGTTCGGTTTCCGGTTCCGTTCTTCCCAAAACGTGCCTGCAGTATCGAACACCTGTAACGCAAGAATTCAGGTTAATTTGATTAAAATTGGATGTAACAATTTCGAAAGAGATTGTTTTATGTTAGCAAATTTAAAATAGCAGAAGGCAAGGCCCATTTTTTCATTTTTATTTCAAAAGACATAATATTTTTAGTTCTGTGGAAATTTGATGGTCTAAAGTTTTCTAAGCATATATTTCAGAAATTCTAGATTCCTAAAAATATAATTTTTCTATTAGAAAATACAGTATTTTATAATTTTGTGAAAATATAATGTTCCATAGTTTCTAGGTTTCCAAAACTATAATATTTCAAAAACTCTAGTTTTCTTATTATGCATCTTCTCTTAATTTCTGCTAAAAAATATAGTATTTTAATTATTTCAATTTTCAGGATTTATTAAAAAATGTAATACTTCTAACTAAAGCCCGAAAACTGTGAAATGTAAAAAAAAATAAAATAAAAAAGAAAGTAAACGGTGTTTGTCAAATGTTTTGAAAGCTTTACAAGGTTTCAGTAATTTTCCGCAGTGAAAACTGCTCTCCCGAGTTTAGGAAGTTTTCTCTTGGCATCCAGGAAAAATGGCAAGGGCGTTTCGTTTCTACGAAACGAGCACAGATTTTCCTGTGTAACGTTTCGAAAATTCTGTTGGTCCCTCCCCTGTTATTTTTTTTTTTTTTTTTGACGAGTTTATGGAATTTTCTTGTTTCATTTCACTGACGATGTTTCCAGTACATGTTTTCGAGGGATACGGTGCTTCAAAGTACACTTTGAAAGCATTGTGGCGATTTATTTTCAGGAAAATCTTTTCGGAGATTCGTGAAATTTTCTCTGAAGCGAAATATTTCTTAAACAAACAAATGAATTATCTTTCAAATCAATTCATTCGTAGGTGCTGTTGTATTCAAGTGATTTGTTTAAAAGTGAGGTTTTGTATTACTTCCTTTGGCTCCAGAAGGGTTTACTAATTGTTTAATAATTTTTACATAATTTTATAAAGAGAAAAAGTTATACTATAAATATATCTTTAAAAAATTGTTACAGTAATGTTATAATTTTGTCTGGAATTTTGTCTGGAATGCAAATCTCCTAATAATTTTGAAAATCATTGTGCAACGTAATTGTACGATAATTCGGAAGATAAAATAAAACTGAAACGGTGCCAGGTAATCGCCAGTCGCTCGTATCGGCTTCTTTGCTACAATTTTCTTACGAGTTTCAGCTCTTTTACGACTCCTGCTTCTCCGCCGGAAGTCACTGAACGGTGACCACGGTTTTTGCGCGTTTCTTTTCGCGGATTATCGCGCACAGTAAATTTCTGGCGACAAATATCCGTACCAGCCGTTATCTTCGCCTCGTAAAACGTTTTCGAACAATTTTCAAACGTTCCTATGTTTTTTTCCACGTCGATTATTTTACATTGCCGCCTTTTCCCCCCGAGGATTAACGCCCGTACCGTCGGGTAATTGCTCCCTGTTCTTCGGTAACCTGAGATTCGTGACTCTGTACAGAGTTTTTTTTATTTAAAAACTACACATCAAAAAGTTACGCCTTTGCATTTTAATTCCCCTAAATTCTGTACGTCCCTGGAATTTTTTACACTCGCTCTCATAATCTTACCTTTTCTCCCCCTCTCTTCTCCTTTTTTAGGAGACTGGTGAAGTTTGAAAATCCCTTGGTGAAACTGAATTTTTTTCGTTTGATTCACCTCAGTTCCCAAAAATTATTAATATTTATAAAGGTACAAGTTAAAATAATAATCGGATGCATGCTCCTTTTAAATTAGAAAATTTATTAAGTTGAAATTTATTTATTTTGTTTCTTATTTTATTTTTAATTCAAAAACCAGGGACACTGAACTTTGGAAGTCCTAGTGTTAAAAATGAATTTTTTCCCTTTAACTTTTATTCTTTCAAAAATTTTTATTCTTTCTTTTACAATAATAATTTTTTAAAGGCTTTTTCAAAGGAATTTAAATTTATTTTAATCGTAAAATGAGTCGAAAATGTAGAATATAGATTAAAAAAAAAGAACTGTCAAGTAATCCCATGAATAAAAGCCATAAAGGTATGAAATAGATATTTCAGAATCTTTATAATATAAATACCTTAGAACATTTATTAGAAAGATTTTATATGATCAGTACTGGAACCAAATTATTAGGTCGTATTGTTAGTTTTACTTAACAATATAATATCACACTATTCGTGTGTTTATTTAACACTAGAACTACCGACGTGAAATATTCATTTCGAATAAAGCTGAAAATAAAGTAGAAAATAAAGTAATTAAATGATGAGACGTGAACTAGTAATGAATATTATAGGGTGGGTCACGATCCAACGACTTCATTCGGGTCCCAAAAGGTATTGAATATTTTTTAGACATTCCAAAATAAAGGTCAATGGCCTTTATTTAATAATACAATTATTTCAACCCTTTGCACTCAGAAATTTCTTTCAAATTATTTACCAGCTACTCAAAAATACTTAGTTACAAAGTATGGTATAATACAGTATTAAGAATAATTGTTCTACTTGAATTATATTTGGAAGGAAACTTAGTTAATTATATGTTCTTTAAAAATCATGTCCCCTCAGAGGGGACATTCGAGAGGGGAGGGTTAATAATAATAAGTAAACAATAATACAATTATTTTTAATTATAATTCACACCTAGTAACAAAGAAAGAATACTTATACATAAAGAGGGCACGAAACGAATGAAAATTGACACCCCAAGAATAGAATAAAGATTAAAGGAAAATTTATTGGATTCCTGCAAATTTATATAGCGATTGCATGTAGATTTATCAACGGTATTAAATACTTCTGCAGTGAATGCATTATTCTTTTAAATTATTCCGAGCGCAATAATATCGATAAAAATATATGGTAAAAGGTCAGAATACAATGAAACGTTGATGAATATATCTGGCGGTTCGAAACGGGGCGGGGGAATAATTCAAAACATGTGAAAAATAAACTGATGGATACGTAAAGTGAGACGAGATGAAATAAAATAAAATGCGGCGGTATAGAATTTAAAAACAAGTAAAAAGCACAATAAAAAAGGAAACGCATGAAATTCGAAACACGCGAGGAATAAAAACAACACGTGCGTGAAATAAATTAATACGCGTGCGATTCGAAACACGCGTGACACCAAAAGCGGAGCACAAATAATTCGAAATACGTTAGAGGGGGAGAAAAAAGAAGGAGGGTGGATAAAATAAAACGCGCGCAGTTCGAAGCGCGGGAAAAACGGGACAAAGCGAACGTAAAGTGAAATAAATTGAACTTGCTTCGAGATAAAAAGTAAACAGGTGAAAAAAAGGAAATGAAATAGAATGCACGAAAATTCGAAATAAAATGAACAAAATAAAACGAACTTAAATAATACCGAATAAAGCTATATGGTGGGAAATTAATTAGGTACAATTTAAAATCGGTCTAATTGTTATAGAAATGATATACATGTTTGGTACACTGGATCAAATTGGTTCAATTTTGCAACCAGAATAGATCAATTATGACCCAATTAAAATTAAATATTTAAATTTAAACAAAAAAATTGCAACATCTAAAGAATGTAAATCGAAGTAAATTTAAGATTAAATTTAATTTCCAATATTATACTTTGGGTGAATAAAAGTTTCTGATTTTTAAATGAAAATTACAAGCCAGATTGTAAGATTCAACCCCGTTGAAGATTTATGGGACATGGGATGTTCCAGGACCTCGCTGTCATATTTAAGGGTAGAATTTCAATTTCAATGTTTTCCATGCGAAATGAAAAGAAACATTTCCAGCGAAAGATAATTGAAAACGCGCAAAGAATAAAATAAAGTACGCGTAATTCGAAACGGAATACCGTCGCCGGATGTGCGAGTAAAGCGACAGAGGGGCTACGAAGACACGATACAATGTGAATTGTAACGCGGTCAGTTACAGGAACTGGGAGCGGAGTCGATGGTGCGTGATGAATTGTTCTCCAAAAACTACGCCTCAGCGTTTGTTCCGGTCGATCGTTGTTTCGGTTAGAATTAGTTCACGGCGAGGGTAGATCTCGATTTTCTTCGTCGTTATATACCGATCCAATCGTTATTATTTTATAAACCGATGTGTTTAGTAAGACGCGCTTCAATTTTAATTAACGAGGGTAGAATTCAATTCGGTACTACGCGTTATTAGATTAATATTTTACCTCTTCTTTTATTAGTTATTCGATTACAGGTAACCCTCCTATAACACGGTAGATAGGTTCTTAGAAAATGTGAAGTGTGAAACTGTTATACGAGACTTACGATTACGTTCCGAAAACTTATTAAAAATAAGCATTATTTTTGAATTCCGTATAAGTAACTTTAATTATTATTAGAAAGTTAACAGGCCATCGATAGATAAAGTGTTAACTTCCAATTAGAGCCAGAATATTTGAGAAACACGGTGCAATAATTGCAATAACCTTTTTATAACACAAGAAACGATAAGGAAAAGGAATGAACAGATTTCAATTCATACCAGACACGAAGATAAATAAAAGAGTGACGAAAAGCGAACGAATAGAATTGCATTTAAATGAATAACAAAGAAATCGAAATGTTTCTATCTTCCATCAAATTTCTGAGAGAGGTTTGTAATACGCTTTGAATGTAATAAAGATTGTCGTCGATAGCCGAATCGGAATCGTATCTAAAACACAGACACAAAGACAGCTGTGAAACACGCACGGATTGTATCTCGATTTGAAGAGGAAATAATGCCATCAACGAAATGGCCATTCACAGGGCTTTCGAGGTGGATCCAATTGTCCATGATCGATTGTTCCCGCGCAAATTGCGTTTCCTTCTTGGGACAGCTCGAAGGACATTCGGGAATAACAGTAATAACGTTTAAAAGAATGTCATTACCGTGACCGTTTCATGACTGTCTGTTTGTTGGCAACTGTAAACGGTTATTCGTAAATGGTGAATTTCGATTGAGTCACGCTTTAACGCCTCGAACGCTGTGCAAGATCTAATACACGCAACAAAACGTACAATTTCCGAATAACTCCTTTAGAATGTATATCTTCACGATAACATTCGTTTCAGTTTAATAAATTTCGATTTTGATCGATTATAATTATATAGGGCTTCTGGTAATTAGTGGTACGAAGGGAGGGGGACGATCTTATAATTTTATACACACTTTCGTTTCTGTGAAAATTGAGCTTGGAAATTCTTTGAAATTTCATTTGTCAGAAAATCGCTTAAATTTCTTCGTTAATTAACCTATTAATTTATATTTTCTATTTATATTGTTAGGAGTGTCAATATTACAACTGTTTATTTGAAGTAAATAAAAGGCAAAAAGAAATCTATTGCAAAATATTGTGTAAACGCAATCAAAAGTTAATGTTACTAATTACGAATTGATATAAAAAATGGGGCTTTAATTAAATTTATCTAATTAGGCTGTATGTGTAAAATCAGAGGTTTTTAGTACCAACTGTGCATAATGTAAATAATTATTAATAATAAGTTAATGAACCTCTCTATCTTTTAACATTTGCATAAACGAGTGAGTTAATTAATTAATGTTTACGAAAGGGGAGACCCAAATTTGAACGTCTATAATGTAACTAAAAAACTGTACAATTTTAAGTAATCTTTTTTTAAATAAATCAATAACGAATAACTGTTCAAACTGGTTGTTTGATTAATTTCTGGGTTACTCACCCTATGCATGGAACATTGACGTGTTCATATTTGATAAGTTTCATTTCACTTGTTTGCTGCTACACATTCACTGTTCCGGCTTTGAAGTAGTATCGACCAATATTTAATGCAATTAACAATTGAAACATTTGATTGTCAGTAGCAATTAACGATTGAATCTTTAATAACTGCGATTAAAAATTGGAACAGTCATTGATTTATCGATTACATCAACAATTACTGTTGAGTATCTAACAATATAAAAATAATAATTATAGCAAAATCATATTTATGGAAATATTTCTGACATTATTATTTTAGGAGACACGATGGTCAAGTTTCGTTTTTTAAACGAAATCAACAGTATAAATAGTATATACAAAAGTAAATTATTTTCTGAGGTAATTTAATAGTGTTTGTTTTTTAAATAAATTTATATAACGCTTGCTAATTCACCTGGTTAGAATCATCGAGGTAATATATTCTTATTTCTGAACTGAAAATAAATGAATAAAACAATAACTATTTGCTCAGATAGACGTCAACATACGTTCTGACGAAAAAATCGTAATGAATATATAATCTGACATAAAAAACGCCTTTAACAAGCGATTTCGATTCGTTTGGTAATTCCAGCGTTGAACAGTGGTTACAGGGACGTTGCGAGTTTATGAAAACGTGGGAAAAACATTTTTCCGCCTGGCGATGTTGACAAAAAAATAAAAATAAAAGGGGGCAGAAAAAGGGAGTGTAAGGGAGGAGTGTAAAACTCGTAACGAGCTTTACTGAAAATTAATTATCCGAGCGTCCAGGGAGGGGCGATAGCCGGTATCCGTAATTATCCTCACTCGGCCAGGTTTGCAGGCCATACTTTAAGCCGATGGCGTTTCTTAACTTTATTAATTGTCGTAGCTTCGTTGTGGCAGTTTGATGCAGCTAGATTATTACAAGTTGAGCAGACCACCTGGTGTTGGCTCGTACACGTGTACAGGTGAGTCACTTCGGCGCAATTACTTAAGCCAGGTTCACGTAAGGCGGTCGTTTATCCAGAACGACGAAACTCCGGCTTCGTTGCGTTGGTCCGTGTCCATTAAGCTCGATTCATAATTATCAAGTTGATTCGGTCACGTTCCATCGGGTCGACACGAAAGGCAACTTGTGCATAATGCACCGGCTTGTTATATCATGGTTTTATATAATTTTTTCAATCCGGTGCACCTCGTATATCGTTAGTGGGCTGTGCATGTTTATGCAAATGTATGTTTTTGCGGTGAATTGGCAAATGGAAATACCAGTATGCCATGATTAGGTGATTTTGCATATAAAAGTCAAATAATTTCTTGGAAATATTTATGTCGCTAAGAAATGCTTGATCGTATTGTCGCTGTTAGGAGAGTAAGTACTTTCGATAGTATTTCGATTCAATGAAGAGGGAAGGTCAAGAATTTAAAGAATGATTCTTCATTTTAAAAATGATAGACTGATGAACAATTATTATAGCTTCCGGAATTATATCACTTGTATTTTGATTAGAATTCAATTTTAAATTTAGTTCTAATCGCAATTTATATGAAATATATATGATACCATTACATGTATACTAAATTAATATAACATTAAATATACAGATTGCTAAATACAGGAATCAGCTGACAATATCTTTCCTACGGCGTTAAATTTTCCAGTGTTTCGTCAAAATATTTTGTGCAATTCAATCACCGATCAAAGTAATGATCAAATGTAATTGCACAACGCAAAATTGCATAAGAGTCTTTCTCTTTTCAAATTTTTGCAACGACTTATCGTTGTCTTGTATCTAGTAGAAAGTAGTTTCTCACTATGATTACGTGTTGTATTTTTATTATAAAATACATAGATCTACGTTATGTTACTGTATATACATGGGTAATGTGGGAAAGCGACTAATGTGTGAGAAGAATGTGCAGAATTAAGCAACTTTCTCTGTTATTTCTATTTCTGTGTCCAGCATGGATCTCTTCAAATTAGTAATATCACGATGGAAAATCAAATTATATTAAAACCGTTGTAAAAATATTTTATTGTTGCATATTTTACGCACTTTTCTTATATTATAGATATTTGATTTTATATTTATAGAAATTTGATTATCTGTTATAATTAAATCAACACTAATTGAATAATAATAATTATTAGTCGAATACGATAAAATTATTAATGACTCTGAAATTAATCTAATTTGATTGCAAATTTAAATCTCGCTATTTTTGGCAATTACTTGGTTAATTGAATTGTTTCGCAGCGAGAGGTGAAATTAATCAAACAGGTGTGAACGCACCTTTAGACACCGTATCCTGAGGACAAAGGGGTTGGTTACGCTGTTGCCCTTTCATTTTTGTCATTTCAACAGGACCACCGAAGTTTTTTTTAATGTTTCACAAAAGCCAGCCAAGCCGGAAGTACTGGCTCGGTCGACGAACCGTCGTTTCCCGCCACTGGAGCGAGTATTTAATATGAGAAAGGATTATTAACAGAGAACACGCGATGCGAATAAAAATGTGAATGTCCTTTATGTGGCTTGGCTCGTTGAAATGTTTAGACGATATTACAAGTCGAAAATTCTTTAAGTATTCTACCATTTTGGTTTCTTTTGTCCCCTTAAAGAATGAAACAAAATAGGAGGATATTTATTTTTATTACTAAATGCATAATGTTATCTTTTAGTTCTTTTTTATATTATTCGAGGGTAAAGTATTTATTTCAAATAATTTTTGTAAGATTCTTCATTAATAAATTGACAGTTTTTTAATAATTCATTATTTTTGTTACTTTTAATTACTTAGGTATAAAAAAAAAAACTTACAATTGTGTGTTATCTTACAATTTCTTAACGATTATCTAGAACTATCTGTTTTCTATTTAAATGCCAAATCAATTAAATTAAAGTACTGTATACAGCTTCCTAATTAAAAATTCGATTTATTTTATTAAATACGTATATTAAATACATACATATTTCCTTTCTTTATAGAAATGTAAATTTTCATAACACTTTATCAATTCACGATTAACACTACTCACTTTTACGTATTTCGAACTTCACAAGGAAAATGATAAAAATGATAATGATAATTATAAAAAATGATTTTGCAATACTTTCATTTCATAAACTCACAGCTATCGATCTTTCGCGACAGATTAAGTTAGCCCGAACTGTAATTGTGCGGTGAATTTCGTGGTTTGGTTGATTTCACTGATCCGGAAAGCCTTAGCCAAAGCATCAGGTGCTTACAGGTGCAAGGTTAAATTGAATAGGCACTCGTGAATATCAACGTCATCGCGTTACACGGGCAGGAAGAGTCGAGCCTCCTTCTTCCGGCACATGCCGAAGTGAACATGGCGCGGCGTCGCGACGCTCGGCTAAGAACACGAACCTTTTTGCGATTTTACGAGTCTGTTGCCATGTCAGATGGGGGGAATGTTCGTTTTTTGGATCTTTTGCTCGGTTTAACCTTTTCCTTCTTCTCTCTTTACCACCATCTATGGTGCAAAACTCGAGGACATTGAATGGTATCGCTACTCCGGAAGCAAATCTACCTAAACTAAAGAGTTTCAGATTTCTTACAAATATGGTATATTTTTTATTAGAATAATTCATATTGTTTCAATTGTCAATCCTAGAAATATACTTCGCTTAAGATTTGGTCAAATGTAGTCGTATTTTTAAGCAATTGTACAATCCTACCAATTCATACTTTAATTACAGTTTTTAACCCTTGAGCGATGGAGGATAGATCAATTATAACCCGAATTTAGACCACCCGCATTTCAGTTAAAGTTACATTCATAAATTTATTAATTAGATTTCTCGCGTACGAAAATTTTTAATTGTACCCTTAGAATATTTGAATATTCTTAAAGGTAACATAGTGTAATAGAGATTTCAGCACGTTTACAAGCTGTTACAACCCTCAGCAAATTAATTAACTATATTTTCCGAGGGTTCGTTTATAATCTTACGATCACTTTCGGGCCGGTCATAATTTCGCCACCAATGACTCGAGCTCGGGGATTTCTGAGGAAACAGACCCTATGGCATCCCCTCCTTGATTCCTCCCTCCTCGGAAACAAATCTCCCCTCTTTAACACAATTCGAAACCAGAAAGTATACTTTGAAAAATAGAAGCAGAATACTCTGAACCACCATCTCGACAGGTAAACCTAAAGTTGCACAAGCATCTTTCTCATATCGTTAATCGTCGTTGTTAGGAACAAATCCTAGCGCAGGCTCTTTAAAAACTTAAGCCAGTGAAATAACCTAATCGAAGTATGGAAAAATACATTCTCGCCGTTCCAGCGGTTAGGAAACTCAATTTGTTTCCACGTCGATCCGAGAACCGTTTCGAGGCAACCGGTCCGGTCGTGTCGTTACTCCGATTAAATTACCCTGGCGAGATCTTAGAAAAATAATTGCGACCAGTGAAAGCCGAACGGCGCATTGTTCTCGTTTCCCGCATCCACCTGTTCGCAGTATTGTTTCGGAAGCTTTATACCTTTGGGAAATCGCGTCTCTCCCCCGCCCCCCGTCACCCGCGGAGACAATACCTGAGAAGATGTAGATCGATGCATTGCCCGCGTTCTCACGGGACCGCGCGCGTACGTGTGCATCTGCATCGTGAACGATCGGTTTCCATAAATCTGCAACCGCCACCGTTGCGAGAGCCAGACTCGTATCCAGTCACGACTATTCCGTTTTCACCGTAGGAAAGTCCGTCGAAAGCATGCCACGGGACCGTCTGTCCTGCGCTGGCTGCGTGCCAAATCAGTGTGTAATTTACTATCACTGTTTTGCTTACTTCCGCGGAGGCCTTTGAAGGGAAACTGGGTCAAGAATACTGGATACATCGAATAATATCGTTCGCCATACGGATAAACCTTATTAACACTTTGGCTGCAACGACGCGGCTATTGAACGTTTCGTTTGGTAATAATAGGAGTATTTTTCATCATATAAACGAAAGAATTTGTAATTATATAGATGGCTGACGTGGCAGTCAAGGTGTTAAACAATAACCAACGTTAGAGTCATTTGTCGTCGTTATAAATAAATAAAAACATTCGCATTGAATGCACCGTTACCAATTAATTTAACCCTTTCCGCTTGATTATCCCCTCTGAGGAGGCATGGAAAGAACGCAGGCGATTTTTAAGGGAAATGTCAGTCATTTATTTTTCCTTTCAAGTATAATTTAAATAAAATAATTATCCCCAATACAATGGTATGTTCACATTAACAAATCGTTTCAATAAAAAAGATTTGCTGCATCTGATTATTACAGGTGATGAAAAGTAGTGAAACGGTGAGCCAGCGAGTTTCTATCGCGAGGGAATTCGTAATTTGCCCAAAAAGCGGCGAATATTTCGACGATTAACTTTCTATATCTTTTTCTAAAATAAATATTCATTTTACCAAAAAATCAGAAAAAACTTAATTCTAAAAACCCGTCTAACCATTAATTAAACAGCGCAAGTTAATAGCCAGAATTTCGTCGAAATTAATTCGAGCTCCTAATAATAGCGATTGATTCCACCGATGAGGTAAATTATAGGAAAGTATCTGTCTCGAGGGGTGAAAGGATAGAGGTCGATCGTTGAATTAAGAAGGAACCGAAGGGAGAGGGGGGGGGGGGGGGAGCAGAGAAAAAGGAGTGTTCATAGTTGCATTACCGTCTCTCGTTAATTCGACAATCAGCTATCGATTCGTCCCTTCGAGGCCAGCAGTCAAACAGGGCAGACTAATTCCCGGTTACCTTAATCCGTTCCTCGGATTCAACTCGAACCCTTCCTCCTCTCTGTTTCTTTCCTCCTCCAGCCACGACAATTAGCTTAATTAACCGAATTATCGCTTTCTTTCTCTTGTTACAGGTACGCACCTTGTTCGTGAGCGGCTTGCCGATGGACGCGAAGCCGAGGGAGCTGTATCTGCTGTTCAGAGCGTACGAGGTGAGTCCTGATCATTTTTCAACCACGATTCACACGGTGTGCCATAAGTATTCAACGTACAATTATTTTCTATTTCTTGAAGCAATGCCCTCCGAGGGCAGCATCTTAATCCTCCAACGTTATCATGGATGAATTTCATTTATGGACATTTCTTGTACACTTATCACATTTCTTTAAAGAAATAATTTATTTTATTTAAAAGCAACATGATTGTACACTATTAAATCTTTGCGCCCGGGTGGTGCCTCTGGAGCAACTACAGTCCCTGGCCATCGAATTAGGACCACGTATGAAGATTTCACTTTTATAACTATAACATATTAATTTTACGAAAAACGTGAAAAGTACCGAAAATTTGCAGTGGTCCTAATTCACATCATAAATATTTGCAATTCTTTTCTTTCAAAATAGGGCTTTTGAATTTTCGATATATTTAGACTTAATCGTATTTAAAAATGATTGAATTTATATGAAGCGACTATAAGCTTGTAACTTGCTAACCTTTCCCGTTTTGAAGACCCATAAAAAACAACATCTGTGTTGCTTATGCAATTTCTACTGCAAACGAAACCAGGTTAGAATTCAAGGTAAGAACGAGTTTCGGCTAACTCTTCCCCAGTTTCAAATTTTCTGATAAACGGATTATTCGACATCCGATTATGATTTCATCGGGTACCTCGTCGTAATACCATCGAGATTACATCTCGAGGGAGACTGAGTGATGCGACTTCGATAAACTCGATCAAAATTCTCTCGCGTGCCGATTAATCATCCTTAACTCTTTCGCTGTGGTAACGTTCGATCATAAAACATTCATACTGTGTGCAGGAGGAATCGATACGAGATGGCATATCGATTATCAAACCTATTAGGTTATTCGATAAGTTCATGTTATCAAAGAGCATCTTCCTTTATCAATTTTTTTATTCTTTCAAAATTCAATATAAAATACACGGAAAGTAATATTAGATTATCATATATCAAACACCTCCTTTTTCTTTAATTATATTATTATTTTTCTACGCCATGTAAAATAATTTTTGCAAAATAGTCTGACATTTGGAATATTCCTAGAATATTTTTTATTTAAAGACTTGATTGTAAATTTCATTTTTGCCGTTAATTTGCTATGTTTTAATATCAATTTTACATTTTAAAATATTTTAATTAATCACGTATGCCGCTCCAGAGGCACCACTCGAGTGCAAAGGGTTAATTACCGCAACACTTCGTAATGGAAATTATTAAACATATAGGGTAATTTTAGCCCTCAATTATGATGAGATCAGATTAGACCCTGCTAAAATTAAATCTATAGGTTTTCTTTTAAACAATAGATAATAGTGTATGTTCTTCAGGCCTTGTATAAAAAATGTGTTAATAAATATGTAAAAATAAAAACAGACAGATTACAAAATAGTGTAATTTCTATCTCAGAAAGGCATAAAGTAAATTTTAAGTATTCAAGCCATGGCAGAGTGTTAATTAGGATGACAATTTGACATAGCGTTTAATTAACTCTATTCCAGGTTTTTGGAAAAAAGAAAACATTTTTCAAAATTGAAGAGTTACACTTCCATATGGAATTATAAATTTTGCAAACAAAGTATAATAATTAAGTACTCTAAATAAATTGAGTTAGAACAGATTATTGTTTCCTATTGTTAGTGACTGACGTTCATGCTACTAGAAAATCTGGAATTTTTGGATAAAATGAAGTTTCCAACGTTGACCAACAAATTCGTTGCAGTAAAGACTTCCGAAAATTCATCATCGACTAAACTGAGCTAACCGCAATAGTTCATCGTTTCCTGATGTTTCTTAGTGGGGCAACAAATAGGCAACAAATAGGCAACAACTTTCGGAAGAATTATGATAAAGTTTCAGTGAATTTACTGTTTGCCCGATTCCTTGGAAGATGAAAATCTTGCGGCATGCGAGCAGCTTCGAGTGATACTTGGCCAGACCGCGTTGCCGCTAATATAAATCAACCTTAACCCATTTGAAACAACCATTTGACACGATATTAAATTGTTGTGTATTATACTCGAAAGTATTTCGGGTCTGCTAAGAGAATTATTTATTCCATCGTAACTCGCGTTATTGCATTCACAAAGTCTCGGCTGGGGTCTTAAAATAATTGAAATGCAATTATCAAAGTCCCCGATTTTCATTTAGATTATTCCAAAACGATGAAAGCTTGACAATCGATTATTCATCGATAATTTAACAGTGCACTCGACTGTCTTCTTTGAGGGAACGAGACTGCGGGTTTTATCCCAAGTATCATTTGGATGGGGTAGTTATTTCGAACGGATATTTTATTATTTTGCAAATAAATACGGTAATTCGACAAAATATTTGAGTGCAGAGGGTTAAACACTTGGTTATTGACTGTTATAGATCGGACTATTTTATTAATAAATGTTAGTTTTATAAATTATTACTGATGAAGTA
Organism: Anthidium xuezhongi; assembly: GCA_022405125.1. Classification (NCBI taxonomy): domain Eukaryota; kingdom Metazoa; phylum Arthropoda; class Insecta; order Hymenoptera; family Megachilidae; genus Anthidium; species Anthidium xuezhongi. Next base: position 2,428,595 of record CM039642.1, read on the forward strand.
CCTTTAATCTGGGACAGTGAGCACATGGAATATTATTTATTTCAAATAAAATAAATAATAATTCCTTTCCTCGAAATCTCTATTAAACGTAAACACGATTTTGTATAAATTTTGATAAATTTTGTAACATGAAATAAAAAATGTTGAAGAAGTCATTTTCACCTCTTTGGTAGTTCTAGTATTAACTTACAGTCAGTGTAAAAAGTATTCGTACAGTAATTAAATCAACAAAAATGTCGTGGAACATCGTTTATTAACAAAATTTTAACAAATAAAAGATACATACACATTCTTAGATACTTCCAGAAGAATTTTCATTACAAAAAATCAATTTTTATCTCGAAAATAGTAACAAATATGTAGAAAGTTTTTGTTGAAATTAATTACTGTACGAATACTTTTTACACTGATTGTATAAACACTAAAAATAATGAAACATCAGAATTCTGTTCGACGAAATTTCCAACACCTTTGACAGTCAAAGGAGAAAAATCATGCACGAAAGAGCGGCTTTTATTCCTTGGTGTCTCCGATTGTTTGAAAATCAATAACGAATGGATATTAAAAAAGTCGATGAACGAAGTTACAGTCATTATAGCGTTCGATATTTCGAAAGCAGTTATTGGGCAACACAGAAAGCTTGAATCGCTCGTATTCTAAATACCAGGCGGATAATCGCGGCGCGGAGAAAGGCTTCGTGTAACTTTTTCTCACCGATTCCGCGCCACGCTCGAGGGGATACGATGGATTTTAACTTTCGAGGGAAATCTTGAAATGGAGCGAGAACAGTTTTATCGCTGTTCCAACGATCCTCCACTTCTTTTTTTTTTTTTTTTTATCGTTTAAACTGTCGCAGTCGTTTGAAGCTTCTTGTCTGCGACTGACACGTCGTTATCCTGTTCTCCCGTGGAATCCTGAATCCTGTAGGATCCTCTTTTCCCCGATGGGACAAGGCTCGTTCAATTTTCGTATCAAACTGAAAAGTATTCTTCTTTATCTTTCCACTAAATATTATATTCTTTTTATGGTACAGCGTTCGAAGTTATGGAGATGTGTTTTCAAAGTGTTTTGGCAAATATCAAATTTAAGAAATTTCACTGCTATTTAAAATAATTTATTGATCATTGAATATATCAAAGAACACTTTAAATGAATCATATTGCATTTTAGGAGACTCGTCGAATGGGTACCGTTTGATTCCTTCTTTATTTTACATTTTATGTAATATCAAGGTGATTTAGAGGGTTATCAAAGGCAATTTCAGGATTAACACGAAATACTTTCGAAATTATATTAATATTCAATAAAGGATAAAATACAAAAGGACCAGACTGCGTCCAACATAATTTGTTTATAATGTTTTCTTTTCATATAAATAACAGTTAATGCGTTACTTTAGGGGTAGTTCTTATTTTTCAATTTTTCGATGATTGCAAAGTATCTGAGATCTTAAAATCGTATTTGAATTAAAATACATCCAGATACAAAAGATCAAAATCTCTAATAAGTCATATGATGTAGTGTAAGTTAATTATAAAATTGATCAATAAAAATCAATTGGAAACATGGTTAAGTATTTTATTTATATTTTATTAAATACTTAAGGTGAAAAGTGAATTCAACAAAACAAGTTTTTAATTATTGCAAAATATTTCAAAGTACAGTCTTGGCAAAACTTAGCCACTAAATCCAGTTGGAAATTTGAAAATAATTTCTTCTTGGTGGAAACTGTATTTTAATAAAATCTTGAAAGGCAAAGCTGGGCCAGTAATAATACATTTTTAATATTTACTTTATTGTGATAACACAAAATTTTGAGATCCAAAAATATATTTAACGCTGCAGCTTAATAATTATAATTAACGAATAATTTGAAATTTGTAAATTATAATGTATCCAGTTGGAAGGTATGTATACATAAATGTAAATGAAATATTCGGTTACATCCGTCAGATTTCCATTCTCGTTTTTCTGATCAATTAAATTAATTAATTAAAATACGGTCACGTTAATGGAACAGGAATCAATTAACATTGCCCAGAACGTAGATATTTATTTCATGAATTCTGATCAATTTAATTGAAATTTAAAATGTAAGTGGAAGTTTCAGTAGAATCTTATTCTTCTTATAATATTTATATTGTTATCAATTAAAAACATTATCGGTTAATGAAGAAGAAATTAAATAAAAAGCTTTGTCTTTTGTCATTCGCACTCTCGAACAGTTATAAAACTTAAAAAGATTATATTACAAAATAAAATTGCATATTTGCAACTTTTATAGCAGCTTTAATATAATATAAATATAAAATTAATATAAATTTTGATGTTAGATTTTAATCTCTTTTTGAAGTAACTCATCGAATCACACACTGTAATTGTTTTCTTTTCTGTAATGTATAAATCATTTCTGTATTTCTGTAATTATGGCATACAAAGTTTTAATCGCAGAAGTGGTTCTAAATTGAATTCTTATTTTTCCCTAGTAAAGGCTAAACTTTATTCAACATGTTAAAAGATTACACAGTCTCGAGATGAAGAGTTTTTGAGAATCGCAGATTAAGTTTTGAGAGTGGTAGATTGAGTTTTTGAAAGTTGCGATTAAGAGTGTAGATTAAGTTTTTTCAGAGTGGTGGATTAAATCTTTTCAAGAGTAGATTAAGAGTTTAGAGTTTGAATTTAAGAGCCAGAGTTGAGAAGCAGTAAAAATTTGTAATCGCACGTGTATTTGTTAAAGTGTAAATACTTCTGTTATTTAAAATCCATTTCATCCATTTTCAATTTTCATTTCTCACTTTGCCATCCTACATAATAATATTTAAAAATGAGTTTGTTTCGTTCACAGATTAGTTGCTAATAATATAAAAAAATAAACCTCATTAACTTTTATTTCTAGTACATTTTACTAGAAGCTGTAAAATCTATTTAACTAACGATTACAAATTTTGTATAATATTAACTGTTATTAGTTTTGTCGATTTGAAAAATATACTGTTTCAGTAAAAATCGAAGAAATGTTAGCTGAATTTTATTGAGCTTTAAATTAATCACCTACTGATAAAATATTAAGACGATATAACTATTGACATACCCTTAATATACACTCGATTTATGTTTCAAAGCCACCCCTTTTATGGCTGCATCGCGAATATACTGGCTCAAGGAATATTTTCTGGAAATAATTCACGCGGAACGAATCGAACGTGAAATTTCCCGGACGCTCGTGGGAGCCGAGCGGAAATACAAAACTCGTTCGCGTTGAAGTTGTTGGTGAATCGGATTCGCGGATGAAATAAGGATCACTTCCGTCGATCAAAAATCTATCGGCGGTATTCGCCATTATCGTTGCCGAGGATTCTTTTCCGGCCGGGGACGGGACGCGCCGATTTTTCTCCGGCTCCGGGGTTTACATCGATCGGGGGGATGCTTCCTTCTTGACTGATACGGCGAATCGATCGAGAGGGAAGTTCGCACGCGAGTGGTATTACCGAAAAGAATTTTACGATATTGAGGTCGTTGCGATGTCGAAGTTACGGGCATCTTTGGCGCAGCAATACGTTCGCTTTGCCTCTTATGCTTTTAAAAAAATTGAACCACCTAACGGGATTAAACCTTTTATCTTGTAATCTATTTATTCGTTTAACAGGCTCGAACTGTTTGATTCTACAAAACGATACGTGGTTATTCGCGTTGATGCTGAATGTTGTTCAATTATTTTTGGAATATTGCTTATTTATTTAAGCGACGTTAACTTAAGCTCCAGCGAAATAACAAGAACAGAATATAAAAATTAATCTTCAATTGCATGGATTTGAAACGTGAAACACACTTTTCGGGACCGGAAGGGGGAAGGGGGATCGGAAAGCAAGTGTCGCCCCTGTTAATTTCCTCTTTTTTTCACAAGCGACACACACCAAATACCATGCAAGGTCGCCTTAAGTTTACAATACTTTATTAATTATTGTAAGCGTTAAGAAAAATGATAAAATTTGGGATATGGAAACGATACTTCTGAGCCAGTAATACTTAGTTAAAAAATAGTCGAATAATATACTTAGCATTGAGAATAATTGTTTCATTTAAATGGTGTCTAGAATGAAAGTTCCTCAAAAAATTACCTGCATCCTCTTCATGCCGCTTCAAAGGGGACAATCGAATGGAAAGGGTCAAGTCACATTTTTCATATTTCAAAGAACGACATATGGACATGCTGTCATTTTAATACTATGATATGTATACAGGGTGTCCGCAATTGGAACAAACTCTTAAACGGTTTGGAATAGCAGAAGATGTTAGAGGTAAAAGTTAAATGGCACCCAAATGGGAACCTATATTTTTGACTTAAAAGTGCTAACATGCTTACGCCTTAAACTTATTCGTTTCTCAAACTTCTCTGAATTATTTCGATCTCTCGATAAGTGTATTCGAGTACTTACAGATACGAACGTGGGGGCTGATTTCGATTGGGATACGTCTCTCGATACAGCCTCGCAGCCTCAGCACCATTTTGATTGCACTTGTTAAACAAAATGGACAAATCAACTCGATCACTGTTCGCAAATGCCACGATTTCGAAACACTGGGTCAACAGACTATCGCGCACGGGGGGGTGAATCACTACTGATAGACATCTTAATCCTACGGTGACTGGTACCAGCGATCGCTTCATGTTTACAAACTTTGTAATGAAACATAACGTAGGAATTTCAAAACGTTTGCCGGGAGATTCCAATCACTTCCAAACGAATAAGTTCAGGGCGTACGAATGAGTACAGTCAAAAATATAGGTTCCCGTTAAAAGAAGAGTGCAGTTGCATTTTTCTGATGCACCAGTGCACAACAGTGCCATTTAACTTTTAATTCTAACATCTTCTCTTCCTAGCCGTTTAGAAGGTACAGCCTATGCCAGTTGTATGAGGACACCCTGTATGCATAAGTTATATATCTTTTGTTTCGAATTTTGCGGATAGATTGATTATTCAATATTTTTATTCATGTTCTATTATTAGTATTGCAAATTCAATTTATGACTATTTTAAAAATAGCTTCTCCCACAATATAATCAAAAATAAATGAAAAATTTAATACTTATAAAAGTGTGACTTATTGTTAGACCATTTTGATAATGTCAACTGTGTACTGGGACGTAAAAAATTGACTGTGCAAGTGTTTTCCAAATTTTATTGATTTTTACAATGGTGTATGTGAAAAGATTAATAAGTTTTAAGATTTGAAATATTTAATAGTATTTGAATCGTATTATATATTATTTATAAGTCACAAATATTTTTTAATATATGTACTGTAATACATTTTTTAACATACTTAGTATACTAATCAAAATACTAATATACTGTGTACAATATTTTCGTAATGTACATTTTTTAATATGTTAAAAAATTGCCAATTAGCAAACGAAACCTGAACACAAAATTTACTCATTATTAAGTGTTTATATTTCTTTTCATTATTCACTGAATACTACTTATCTCTTATTGTTTATCTTCGATTTAATCTTCGAACAACGACCCAGACATCGAAAACCTGTACCACGGTATTTCAATTATTAAACAATTACATCTTTGATCGAAAGGACTCTGTATACTGAACAAATAAAGAAATACATTGAAATAAAAAATAGACGGAAATTGAATCCATGGAGCGTCGTTTGAGGGTTAATAAATCCGTCGGTAACTTTTCGATTAAATATTATTTCGACTAAGCCGCGAAATTTATTCTGTAAATATTATCGTAAAACAGTGGTGTGCACCGGTTAAAGGTTAAAGGTGCTTCGCTTTCAAGGAATTGTGTCAACTGATACTGGAAAATTTAATGTCACCGATCAAACCGTGGTCGATAGGGAGCATTAATATTCTAAGCTCATTCACGTTTAAACCAGATCTTCATTTCGCTATCTATAGCTATCGGTAGGTTAAGCTGTATTTTATTGTAAGTTTCTCGATATCTGAATGCTCTTGGTCTTTTAATCTTTCACAATGGTCGTTTTTTAACCATTTGGTGCATTCTTTGTATTGCATCTAACGTTTAGTACATTGTAACTTTTATCTTTAACAGTTGGTTTAAAAGGTTCTATTTTAAACACATTCGAGAATAAATCATAACGCATACATTTTATTATTAACAAATTTTCAGAAAAACATTTTCTTACAAATCTGACTTTTATTTTCATTACTATTTGATTTTAAATGTAATTCCAACTACAATCCTTTCTTTGTTTTAATATTGCAACGATAAATATTTAGCTTTGTCTGACGCACCCATGGAAAAAATGATATGGCAAGGGGTTAAAGAGTGTCCGAATATTTTTAAAAACCACTATATACTTCGATCATTCTTAAAGGGTTAATATCACGTATAAAGATATTTCGCATAGAATCACCTGTGCCCCATTGTAAAATCAATATTGGAATATCTTGTACAACATATGTTGAATATATTTGACGGTCATTAAAATCCCCACGTTAGACTTTTAACTCATCAAGTACGGCACGATCGGTAAACGCAAGTCGGTTGTATATGGTATTTATGTTCAAGTTTCGCTTATTTGGACAGAATTTAACCGTCATACTGTGCATTACAACTCAAACAGAAGAGGTTGATAAACAAAACTGAGCGATAACACGACGGGTATTGACCGCTAACGAAAATACAGGAGTCTGTACAATGTTCGAAAATCGAGTTGGAGAACTGAATAATGAGTTTAATTAAACACCGAGTGAATTTGTATTTCGAAGAAAGAAAATGTTACATACAGATTTCGTGTACGCTACAGACACTGAAGTTTAGATACTTGTCATTTTTGAATGTGTAATATTTATTACTTCTGTTCGTCGAATGTACTGTTAGATCCTTTTGCAAAAAAAGGGTCAACAATTATTTGGACTCAATTTTTTAGGAATTTATAAGATTAGAGATATTATGAACTTAGAAACCTAGAATTTTCGAGATATTATTCTTTTTGAAGTAAATTTAGAAATATGTTTACAGGAATTCAGAATGTTTTGAATATATAATTTTACAAATTAAAAAATTTTAGGAACTTGAGAACTTAGCAGTATACTTTGAAGACCATAGAACAGAAATTTGGAATCTTCGAATATATTTTTAAGAACTTAAAATCCTCGAAATATTAAATTCTTACAATCTTAAAAAAACATACGATATTTTTAACATAACCATAATATTCTTAACACCAAACCTGCTTAATAAACTTTATTTAAATGATCAAATTATGAACATAAAATGAACCAATGCAAAATAAAAAGTCATCATTGATAAAAAAAAAAAGAGAGACACGATTTGATTTGTTTCAATTAAAACATTTCAGCCAGTCCTGTTATAAAAATGATAGGTGACTCGACATTTACGAACTTGACGTCGCAATGTCTCCAAGGATTTTATAACGGAGATAAATCATCGAAATTTAAGTAATAAAGGAACACGCGGGAGAGGGTAGTAGTATATATCAACGATTTCTTGTTACGAGGTCGGATATACTACTGGCAGAATGTTTCATTATGGCTCGGGCATTGTGCCCGGCCAGAGAAATCGACTTTTCACGTTTCTGCCTCGCGCTGGAGTCTCCTGCTAGTTTCGTAATTCACCTATGATACCCGATACCGTTTCTTTGCTATCAATTTCTACATCTAATTTCTCTTTATCATCTAATTATCGAATCGCTAAACGCGAAATTCGAGGTGAACCCTTCTGACCAAGATTGATCGAATGAAATAAAGAATAAAAGTTACATAGAAAATATAATCGGTTTGTTTTAGTCACGAAGTGTATTTGTGTTATTTTTTTACAACCCTATTTGAGCTTGAACTGTAATTTACTGGACTGTTTTGAAGAACGAAATTTAAGTTTAAGACTCATAAGGAATGATACTTGAAATTTTGGAAGCTTTATTGGAAAGGAAATTTAAATTTAATTACAAAGGGATAAGTGACTACTATATTGTTATAGTGTAATAATTATGGAATTATTTCGATTGAATCTGAAATAACTGGATAATTCAGTACAAAATAAGCAAGAGAGGAATCGTATCTGATATGACTTTATTAGTAAAATTATTAAAGCTATCACTGATGACCCAGACACGATTCTTCTCTTTGAACATACCGCTAAGAAGGTTAAGATCGAATAACATCGTGCAATATAAGATTACTATAATTGCATAAATTGGATAATTAATCACCTAACACCTGCCATCCACGTATCATAGAATCCTTGAAGCATTCTTTTGTACATTGTCGCGTACTCGGACTTTGAATCTGTTAATGGCACCAGGTCTATGACTCTATAAATTATCATGACCTAATTAAAATTGTGAATAATTTTCAAAAAAATTGTTTCAATGATCTCAAATGACATGACTTTTGAGGAGCTAATTACCGTCGTTATTTTGTGAGATAATCCTACCAATTATTTTTAACCCTTTGACTGTCATGTCACCCACATATGGGTAACATTTGAATTTCCATTAAAAACCATCGTTGTATTATTAGACATTCTTTCTTTATTTGGTTGAAAATATTCCTTTCAGATATTTGAAATTATGAATAACAGAAATATGAAAGTATTGTGGAAATAGAGTATTGAGTTTGTCAAAAATAAAATTATTACCAAACGAAATTTTTAGTAGCTGTCAAAGTGTTAAAGTATACCAGTTTGGAGCATATTTGGCATTCTTTTGTGGAAAGGTGAAATTGGAAAATAAGTTCCATTTGATTCATAGCAGCAGTAAGAGGGAATGCAGATAAATCAGTTGGAAATAATGGTCACTATTATTGTTACAAAACGAATTACCTGACACTAGTTGACACCCAATTGTTATTTACATCTAACAACATTCTACGTTGTATTACTAAACAGCGGTTGTTCCTGTGCAATCAAGAATAGCAAGCATTGTTTGCTTTTACCTGTCACCGATGTTACAATTTACGTGCCCCACTATAAATATCGAAACTTTCCCGTAATTTCATTTTATTCAAAAGTACATTAATCATAAAGAAGGGTATTGACTTGTACACAAGTTAAAATGATTAATTCTACTTTCAAGTTTCTTACGGCTTGCCAGGGTATTCGATCGATGCTTTACTTTTTACATTTTTAATCATTTTTTTTAATAAAAGATAAAATCTTTTTTGATAATCTTTTTCAGACCATCAAATGATGGTATCAAATTATAAAAAAAAATGAATTCTTGATAATTTAATACTTGGCAGTGTAATATTACTGAAAATTACAGAAAGTTTTGTTTACCCCTATTATATACATTGCACGATGTATACTTAAATTTGACTTTTGAAACAATGTTTCAACACCTCGACTATTAATGTGGGTGATACTTGTACAAATTTGTCAATTAGACATTTCTCTGCTTACTTAATCAGAAATCCTCATGCCAGGTACTTGAAACGGTGATCAATATAAATGAGCCGCTTATTTTGAAAGTGGCCTGAGTCCATTTATGTTTAAATTGAGATATTTAGAAATTAAAAATATACATATAGGATACCAATGTGTCACACTCCTTACAATTCCTATTAAAATAATAGCAATTATTAAGTTAATAATATGTGTCTTTTTACCAACAATGGACCTAGGCTACTTTCAAAGTAATATTTTTAATTACTATAGTAACTGTAAATATTTATGTGTCCAAAATTATCGTATACTTTGAATGTATTTAATTGCAGTGTTATTTATGACTACTGAAGTCAACAAAAAGAACTGACAAATGGATTTATTGTAAAAATAGTAGAGGAGATTAGTTAAGAATAAAGCTATAACCCGACGAAATGTTCAAAACAAATTTAACTTGGCAGTCGTTGTGTCACATCCTAGATATATCATTGTGTCATTGTTATATCAATTTCCCTGCTTTCTGTTTTGTAGAATTAATCGATTTGTCAAATGAGTGACTGCATATAATTTCATGGATGAGACTATAGCATCGTGTTCTGTTATAAAACGAAATAAAACTATTTTATTGCATAATAAATGACAGGCTCTGTGTTGCATTCACGACTCAACAATTAGCTTGTACTTTATACTTATCCATTGTACTGACCTTTAACTTTGTTATTATAATAGTAACAATAGAAACATATTTTATAAACGACAGAGGATACTTATTGTTGCAAACTTTAAAGAAAACATTTTAAAGAGTAGAAATTGTATTTTAATTACACGTTTTGTAGAATTAATAAATTTTGCAATTTTTTTTCAAAATTCAAGCTAGATAAAAATAAAAATAAAGTAAGGAATAATAGGATAACAAATCAAGTATCCAAAAGTGTAATTTTTATTAAAACTGTGATAACAAAAAGATGTTTTGATTAAAGATAACAGCATGATTTACACGATATTGATCTAGAAGGTTGGCACGAAAACGATAGAAACATCTGATAAGGTTCCTTAAAATCGTTGTACAGTAATCTAAACTCGATGGTGCATTGTCTCGCAGTTTTTTGATGAGACAAAAGCGGCCGAATGATATATGGTAAGCCCGGTTTCCTTGCTCTTTACACGAGGAGAACACAGCTCCTTGGCATCGTCGTGTAATCACATGGCAGCGGTCGGTTGGCGTGGCTTATAATCTCGGTGGCATAATAAAATGATTGGTATCCGTGTTATATTTGCGCGTACACGTGATGTTCCCGTCGAAGGAGACGCGTGTTAACGAAAACCGAAATATTCAGCTGTTCGTTTCAAGCTTGTGTCCGCGGCGATGTAACAGCGATGTTTTACGCGCGTAACGATTTGCTGAAAGTCGCCGAGGATCGGGCTCGACGGCTTCCGGTGTCGCGCGTTCGTTTCGTTTTTACGAGTTCCCAACGATGTGACTCCGGTCACATTTTGAACCAATATCCTTTTTTTGCGCGTAAAATAGTTTTGATTGTTTTTATTCTACCTCTTCATTTTAAAAGTTTGTTAAACACTTATGGTATTCATTTTTACACTAATATAAATAAATACTCTCTGCTTCCAGAAAACCTTATTCCGAAAATAACATATTTTCTACTTCTGTTACAAATCACCATGATAATATACTTAGATAATTTATAACTAATTAAAGAAGCTGGAAATGACTACCTCAGCCATGAATAAAATATTTTGTAAGAAAAAGTTTCTATACAACTCCTTGCCCAATCTAATCTTCAGATCTAAACATAGAAAACGAAACGTTTCCTCGGATACACTATCTGTGCAATAATAAATTCAACTGAAAAAATGAGCAGCCTTAATTAAGCAGTATTTCCATCGAAATGCTGCTTTTCGTAAAAGCCTTAATGTATCGCAACATCGTTGCTGCGCCGCGGACCTCCTTTGCATTATTAACAATAATTGCGTTCAACCGAGCGGTTATCTATTATTTAGCAAAGCTGATTTTGCCGCAAATTACCGGGGAATTATTTTCTAGTTTAACGTAACTGTTTTAAAGCATTCGGAACGGCGAATCGGCAAACTGGCGATTCAGCCGAGCGATTACCTAATTAATTTACGTAGCTTGTTTTGCCGCGAATTAATCTCGCATAGAGGAACGTCGGCGGACCAAAAAAGAACCGCGCTTAAGCTTCGTGCTGTTGTGTTTCCTACAACGGATGCAGGCTAATAATTTATTGTCGGATCTGGGAGAACAGGAATGCCAAAATGAACGATATCTTTTATCATTTACGGCGAGTTTTACGCAGACGTTGAAGAACGGGATTACATGCAGAGATAAATGTCCCAACAGTCATAGCCCTCTAATGACGAACCCGCTAATTAGTAGTACCATCGTGTACGTGCAATTAACAGTTTGATAGCTTAATAAGCTATATGCTCGGTGCATAGGCGCAACAAATATGTAGGTATATACGTTTCTGTGATCATACAAAAATTCTTGTTAAATAATTTTTTAATTATTCAATCTTTCCCCTCGATTGCCCCATCTGTAAATGATTTTTAAGGGAAGTATAACTAATTTATTTTTCTAAATAATTGAAATTGAATAATTATTCCTTATACTATATTGGTATTTAAATAATCTGAACAAAATGTCCCCAAAATGTTATTATCGCCCCTGGGTTTCCAGTTTTCGAGGTGTTTGAGGAAACCATCCCCCATTTTTGAATGCTTGAAAATTAATAATTAAACAGGGCGGCATTTGTACGATTAAGTTCCTGTAGCAACATCAGATGTGTTTCTTTATTTTACACCGAAGGTTTATTTATTCTAAATGTGTAATATTGATTTTTTAGCTTGATTAATGGCGTGGATTACCTAAAAATCAATTAATAAGCCAATAATTAAAATTTTTTCGTTAATAACTCGATTGATGTAACGAAAGCCAGATTTTCTACGATTTGGAGGAAGTTTAAAGTCAATTAACGCTCGAATGAAATAAAACTAATCTAAATTCAATTTAACGCTTTATATTATTTTAATTTTCGTATACGTTTGGTGGATTTGGGTCACGATCGAGCCGACGATGCTTATCCGTTTCAATTTTAATCGATAAATAAAGCGTTAAGCGTTGGATTCTTTTTCCCGAGCCATTCCGTGTAAAAAAGAATAAAAGGACCGAAGAAATGAATCCAAGGCCCCCTCGACGAGTCACGTTATCGACGTTTTTCTTACAACGCTGAAAATTTGCATTTTTCATGGTGCATTAAGTCCGTGAGACCTTTGGTAGCCATCGTCTCCTCGTCACCGTGAAAGGAATACACTTCCGTCATCGTGGGGACGGTTTAAAAATATATTCTTGCTCCAGTTTTCCTACGTCGCTTCGATATTTCAATATCCGACAGGCCGACAGGTTCAACCGGAATATTTATATAATACCGGAGACGCATCCTTTGATCGAAAGATCGAGATGATGATCGTCACTGGATGTATTCTTTTAAATATCGTTTCGCGCTGTCCAGCTGATCGATCCTTGACCTATGCATATCTGTCCCTCGAAATAGAAGTGTTTTTGTTTCATGGAATCTTGATAATTGACAGCTTATTATATTTTTGTTAATTAGACTTTCAGAAATCATTCGGGATCACTGTTAGATTGGGGCGGATTATTATTAAATTAAATTAAATAGTTGCTATTGTTATTGTAGCATAGTAATGTTACTGTAACTAATAATTTTTACCAAATTTCATTTAGAGTCGTAGTTTTACACAATCCATTTACAATGCATTTACAATGGATTTTTTATTTACTTAGAATTTGTTAATCTTCTTCAAATGGCTATTTATTTGCAATATATACTTTTTGTTTTGTAAAAATTCTCTTAATTTTACTTCCTTTTAAAATGTTTAATCAGAAATATTCTACCGATAATTGAGACAGATTCCCAAATTATCATCCCCCCACAAATATGATGAATAATATGATAAATAATGAAATAGGTGAACAGTATTACTTCATAATTTAAAAATAGTTAAAAATTAAAAGGTATATTTATTTTCAGTATTTTCTCACGTGTATTCTACCTAATAATAAGTAATAATTAAAAGTGTATTAATTATTGAATAGCCTTCTGATAGTCAAAGTAATAATTATTAACTTCCGATTAATATCTTTTTATTTTCTTAACACTATAACTACCAACGTTCGATACCAACGTTTAAATTAAAAATAAATAAAAATGGAAGCAAACAAGACACCTACCACGAAGTAGTCAAACATAATTTGCAGAAGTATAATATAAACTTTTAAATATAAATGAAAAATATTTGAATGAATTTTGTTATTTAAAATAAAATAAAACACCTGGCAGTTTCAAAATATACAAATAACGATAATAATTATTGAAAGTTACAGGGTTTAACATTAGTAAAGTTCGAAAGAATCGGTTTTAAAATTGATAGAACTGCAGGTTCGTGCTTTTGACACAAGGATGACGGATATCGTATCGTTTAGGTGGACACTTTGACGTTTAATGATAAATCCGGCCCGATGTTCGATCGGATGAGACCACGGTCTAAGGTTTTACGAGGAGGATATTAAGGTCCCCTATAAATAACCGTAAATCACGCTATTTAGGCTACCGTTGCATATACATATCCGTGAAACAGCTAACCAACCCGAGATTGCTAACAGATTTCGGTGGGTTTCGTATTGATTTTAGCCTCGACGCTGGGAATCAGTGGCTCTCGCCTCGATCGATCCCTTTAAATATTCACTGAAATAATAGAATACGATAATTGAGTAAAATATACACTGCCGTCTATTAGTGTCTGGACATACTTCACTTTTTTTAATCAAATCCATTCTACGTTAACGATTTATTTTTTCAAGTAGAGCCACCCCCTCTTAAAAAAGCTCGTAGACTGAACTCAGGGTGGGTTCTTAATAGTTTAATTATTAATTGGGCTAATTATGATAATATAATCTCAAGAACTGGTAATTTACGTTATTAGTTTACGTTATTGTTAAATTAGGATGAGTTATTATCTTAATTGATGTCAAAATGGTTCCAAAACGTAAGAAAATACGATTCCAGATGATACAAGAAATTTAGTTACATTCTATGAACAAAAATAGCACCGATCCTTTTAACATTAAGTCTTGTTGAAATATTATTTCAGCATCGCCTACCTATATTTTAGTTTTACATTAAGCCAAAAATTGATTCTTTTATTCATAAAATTATTATATATAGAAACCTCTACAGTATAATCTACATAATTATTCATTTCCAAGCTATAATTAAAACATAATCCAGTAAATTAAAATGAAATAAAGAAGGCCAAATAAACAGTTTCGTATCAAAATCACGAATGCGTAACTTCAGCCGTCATAAATTAAAAAACCTTATACATTATACTCTATTTTTGTTCCACATTTATTTCTTATTTAAAATATTAAATAATTCAATAAACAGCCTTTAGATCGTGGCTCATGTTTCTCCGATTTCTCGGGCAATTACAAATTCACGATCAGCCTTGCAACAGTGTTCTTTCGCAAAACAATGCAACGATTAATCATTGGAACCGGTTTTTAGTTGACTCGAACCGAGTAACTCGAAATTTGTCGTAACCACCTACAACGTCGTTTAAATTCGTCGCAATTTACGGTAGTGGTTCCTTTGTGGACGATTCTGGTATATGCGAAATCAACGATGAAAAAAAAAAAAAAAATACCGTTCGTTGCGATGGTTTAATTACTTCGTTCGTAAAACCAACCGTGTTTCGTTGGTGCGTAATGACGATGCCCTTAATGCAGGTTTCTGTTAATGAATTACACTGA
This sequence comes from Anthidium xuezhongi, assembly GCA_022405125.1. Taxonomy (NCBI): domain Eukaryota; kingdom Metazoa; phylum Arthropoda; class Insecta; order Hymenoptera; family Megachilidae; genus Anthidium; species Anthidium xuezhongi. Next base: position 2,443,851 of record CM039642.1, read on the forward strand.
TCTGTTTTGCCAGACACGAAACACTTGAAATTTGAATACACAGCGAATTAAAAGAAGAAAATGTTGGCGTCCGATTTCATCGTGTTAATTACGCTTCGACCGATCGATACCCAAACTTGTTTATTGCTTTGTAATAAATAATTTGTACGCTGTTCAAGGTTTGTCGAGATAATATCGAAAACCATGTTTTTGTTTAAAATGTAAATATAATTACCTGCAAAGTTCAGGGTTTAAATTAACGTTTATGGAATTCTAATTGTAATTTTTCCGGATTAAAATTCGATCTGCGTTTTTATAACATACAAAAGTAGGGTTTCCAAACAGTGCTAAGTGATTTTTAAGTATCAGTGCATGAAAGTTTGATACTAGCTAATGATTGTAATACGGATTCTGACGATAATAACGCTGCAGAATTATACATATAATCACATAATTACTTAATTTGTTGATTTAGAGATTAATAGAATTATTTATGGCCAATAATTCAATATTAATCAATATTAATCGAAGAAAAAGTACCGATATTAATTAAATATAAAATATGATAAATTACACAATGATTGGTACCTTAAAAACTTTATATTAACCCTTATGATTTAGCTGACGAATATATTCGTTAAAAAATGTTTATATACTAGTGAACAAATGAAAAAACCGGGACTAAAATTATACTTAAATAAGTATTAGAACTCTGGATTATTTCGGTCTCTCGATAAGTGTATTGGAGTATTTACGTTACAAACACGAACGTAGGGGCTGATGCCGTTTGGGATACGTATCTCGAAACAGCCTTGCAGCCTCGGCGCCATTTTGATTGCACTCGTTAAACAAAATGAACATATTAATTCGTTAACTATTCGTAAATGCCACGATTTCGAAACACTGAGTCGTCGTACCATCGCGCACGGGGGGTGAATCACTATTGATAGACATCTTAATCCTACGGTGACTGGTACCAGCGATCGCTTCATGTTTACAAACTTTGTAATGAAACATAAGGTAGGAATTTCGGAACGCTTGCCGAGGGACCGAAATAATTCACAGTTTTTGCTTCAATAACCTCCAAACGAATAAGTTTGCGGCATAAGAATGTTAGCACTTTTATGTAGAATAAAATATAGGTTCAGCCTGTTCCAGTTGCGTGGGACACCCTATATATAATGTTTTAGTACCGAAGTGATACATATTTAGGTCTAACCGAGGCACTAAGGGGTTAATATAAGAAATTTTCTACTTTTAGTGAATTTTTTATTTATTTTTAATTTAAAAGTTGGTAGTTCTAGTGTTAAGAAGATAAGAAGATGCTGTAACAATTGTTACCCGGAAGTTACTCAAGGGATCGGTTTAAGGCGGCGATATTAAAACTTTGAATATCAGAAGGCTCTTAAATAATTGATATACTTATAATTATTACTAATTATATTTTCATTGTATCCATATATATCACCTAATTTTCTAATAAACTTCAAGGTGTAATATAAAAGTATTGTGGCTAATAACGATACTCCTTTCCCCTATACCACTGTTTTTGCAAGGAAACTTAAAATGCTCGACGCTCTGGCGCAGAAACGTTCTCTGTACACACGTTATCATCAATTGCAGGCTAAACTTATTTGTTTGCCTATCAAACGATCGATTGTTCGCTTATCTGTGTTTCCTGCGCGACGTCGAAACATGGCCGACCATTGCCGTTTTTAATCTGTAACAACCGTGTAAAATTCGAAACGGCTGAATGTCGAGAGAAAAACATCCTCGCCCAATTTTTCAATGATTGCGGTTCACGGAGAAAAATTCGTTGTCGGCGACGCGGACGCGTACGCTCGTCGTTTTTAATGAATCGAACGAACGCGCGCTGACAATTCGACGCCGTTAAACGAATTCGGGAAATACGGGGCGGACGAGCGGGGGGGAAAGTTCGGTATTTGATCACGACCGTGGGAATCGTCGAATAATCGGGATCGATTGTATAAACGAAACGTGTGCAATTTAACTAATGCAACTTTTCAGATTGTAATGTTTAAACCTTTCATGCTTCGACACTTTAATTTCAATCGAATCCATGACCTTTAAAATTTTCAACAATCTATTAATAGAATTCGATTCATGAACTTTGATAGGATAAAACGATATGTTACCGATTTTCGTATTGTAATCAATCAAATTAACTTCGGAACGTATACAGGCAACTCTCCCACAACACTGTAGACAGACTTCTGGGAAATGCAGTGTTGTGTGAAACCGTGTTATATAAGGAGAATTACGTTCTGAAAACTTATTAAATATAAGCAACTTAACTTTCATTAAAAACAAAAGATACTATTTCTATTTTATGTAACCTCAGTTTAATAAATTAAAAAAACAGTATTGTTTCATTCAGAAAATATATAGTTTCTATATGCCGTTGGCGAAAATAAAAAAAGTGTAAATTTGAAAAAATGACATGCATTTAAAGAACAACATCAGGCATAGTCCTGACCAACGTTTCAGAAGCTCCAAAAAAATAATCAAATCACTTTACAGATCAAAATTTAGTTCATTCACGAAAAACGTTGACACGGTGTCCGATATCAGGCACAGGTAAACAGATGTATCGCGTCCTGCAAATTGAGCAGAGAAATATAGGATCGGTCGAAGTTAATGTCGAAGATTGGTGGTTTCGTTGAACCACGTAGCAAGGTAAATTAAACAAGAGGAGAATCTTGACCCTCGAAGCTCTCGGTCGGATTAAGAAGTTTGAAAAACTTTCTGCCTCGGCGGAGATGTGTGTAGCAGCTCTTTAACCGCATCCAATTTGTCACGGAAGAATTCCCGCTCCTTGGGAAACTTTCCTTCTTGGATTCTTTTTCTTTTCTTTTCATCGAGGATGGTCCGCGATCGTTTCAACAAATACTTCGATCCGCGCTACTCGAGCCTGAATTAGTTGGGATTATTAATGCCAATTTAATCGTTGAATACCGCTTTCAATCGAGACTTTTCTGGACGCCCTTTCGAGACAATAGGGCAACGAGAATATTTTTCATTTAATATCGGACGGCCTATTCTTGTTAATAAACAAAGATGAAATTAACGCCGATTGATGTCTAAGGATTTTATTTATTTATTTAACCCTCTTACTCTGGACGGAAATACCTATAATACATTTTTAATAGAAGTCATATTTTTTAACTTTGAAACTTCCAAGAAATTTAAAAATGTATTTTTAACCTGCTATATTTTCTGAAAAACATGAAAATTTTGGATTTGGAAAATTGATCAGTGACTAGTTATATTAGTTTGTTTAAGAAAGGCCCCTTTTTGTTATTTATCAACATTTCTATCCAACAATTAAAAGAGATAGAATATAAATTTAAGTGTGCGGAATTTTGTTTGAAATTTATGGAGAGGATAATCAGCAGCGTGGCTGTCAACAATTAAATAAATAACAGGTTTTTCTTCGAATGTGTACTTAAAGTCGTCGCAGTTACACAGCACCGTTTTGTCTGTATCGCCATGGGTAATTGCACAGGAGGTATGCAAATTTTCCAAGATTCTGCTTTATAAGTTCAGTTTATCCTTAACACTTGGAAGATCGTGAATACCGTCTGCTTATAAATTCATAACTTCATTAACGTCGGGATTAGTGGTGAAAAATCGCGTACAATGAAGTTCGGTTAAACTAACCCGAGATAAGATGGTATTAAAGAAAATATATTGAATAATATTTGTTAAATTTCACTCGAAACTTTGTTGTTTAAAAAGAGACTTGAGGTCGGTTCGGTTATGTATTTTATTCATTTTAATACGTACATTAAGATAAATATTTAATAAGGGAGGTTCGAATCTAAAGTAGCACGAAGGGGGGAAGAAATGGAAGTATAATTATCGTAAGCATAGTGTAATTGCAATTTTAGCAAATTTCTAAAACAAAGGATTAAAATGAATATTTAAATAATTATCTAATATAAATTGCTAGTAAAAAAATACTTTATAATTACCAAAAACATAATAAAATGTCTTGGATATGTATTGGCTATCAATGAATTAAGTTAATAATTTAAGGTATCAAATTTCCAGTTAAATATAAAAATTAATTGATTTCATCCTTAATCCTATTCTTTTCTTATACTATCTTTTATTCCTAATAATATATTGAATTTTGTTTCAGGGTTACGAGGGGTCCCTGCTGAAAGTCACAAGTAAAAATGGGAAAACAGCGTCGGTGAGTGATTATTTCTTCATATTTCACATCTTTCATCCCCCACGAATAAAAATAAATATTGAAGGCGCGAGTGGATAACAGTGTCGTGTCACAAATTAATTGCTTGAATCAAACTGAATAATTTTGTTACAACCCTCAGGCAGTGTTACTCCAAATTCAAACAAAAAATATAACTACAAAAATGAATTAAATTTGACGAGAGTTTGAAATTCTGAGGAAACAAACCCTGTGTCATCCCTTCCTTGATTCCTCCCATCTCGGAAAAAACCACCCCTCTTTAACACTATCCGAAACCAGAAAGTGTACATTTTGACATATAAAAGAAATAATTTTGAAAAATGTATTTACGCTTTTTTTTAATGGCAAAGCAGGATTTTCAATATTCCACAGTGTAAATAATCTGGAATATTTTTATTTCTATTATTCTTCTTTTCAAATGTTTATTACAAATGTTTCTAATTCAATAAGCGAACAAGTTCCTGAAAATGTAGGTGACGAAACTATAGAAATTCAAGTGTCACCCATGTATGGGTGACGTGGCAGTCAAGGTGTTAAAAGCTGTTAGAATATTCTCACCATGTCGACTTAAAATTGTGCAAGCATTTTTTTGCATATTGTTAATTGCCGTTGGGAACAAATCCCCCTCAGGTTAAAGCAAAGGTGAGGAAATACCAGATTTTCAACTAAAAATTTTTATATGCATCGCATTACCTGGAGCTTTTTATATGCACCTCATATAAGATTGAAGAAAAAATTGATTTACGATCGTATTTGATCCTGCAATTTTACTGAAAGGCGAACCTTTCTGTTTCGCATATTTTTAACGGATGATCGAATTGTCCTAGATTTTTATTTCCGAAAGCCATGGGCTCGGTACACGCGTTTACCGGGGGAAAGAGGGGAACAAAGAAAGAGCGAGGAGTAAAATCGTGCAGGGGGATTCCTCTCGGATATACCGATTCCTTTTTACGATTCGAGAGATTTTTCCATCAATCGAGAAATGGGTCGACAAAGTGTCGAGATTTTCTTGTGGAAACAGATGAGAAAACTTGCGGGAACAGGAAGTTTCAATCGAATTCTCTGTCGATTGAGAGTGCTCCGTCTGATTTCGAGAAGGCCTCTTTCCTATTTTCGTTTTTTCCTTTTTCCCCCTTTCGAACACGACTCGACCTACCAATCAAATTTAAAACAATAAATATGTTTTCTTCCTTTTCATGTTATTTTGTGCATCAGCTTTATCACTTCCTGGCAATAAAGATAATTATTAACACTTTAAATGATACAAAAACCTGTCGTTTATTTTAGTGGAAACGATTTGAATTACCCAATTGCGAATAAGTTTGTTAAATAAATACTTGTAAGTTTATTCAACTAGAGAAATTAGTTATTGTAAAGATAATATACCAAATTAATTCAGAATTTGTAAATAGGGAGAATTGTTTACAATATTTGCAATCGATCATTTTGTATTAAAAATATTTTATCAATTATTTCGTTTGAAATTTAAATGCCACAAAAATAAATTAAAATAACGATCTTGAAATTAAAATATCGTCGAGGAAGGCAATTTTTGTCCATTGTTAGAAGTTATGAATAATAAACAATTTTGTCTCCAGTAAAAAATATTGGATCACTTAGTACAATTTAAACAATTTCATTTCAGTTTGTACCAAATTCTTCTCGAATCTTTCTTCGATATGAATAAATAATAGCACAAACACACAACTAAAACAAGAAAAGTATTTCCGAAAAGTAGAAAATTATTCGTATAAAGGGGTAGCTTTGAATACAAAAATAAAACAAAAAATTATTATCTCAGACTTAATTACATTTGCATAACAAACACAGCATTTAAATTCTTTTATTACCTCGCTAGAATAAACTATTCGTATATTTCTGATAAAAATACTTCACCATGTTTTATCTCTCCAACTTCTTATTTACATACTAATCAACTTCGAATTGTGTCATTTTAATTTCACGCGTTAAAAAGTACAATCGCTAAAACACCCAATATTTATTCACCGAACACTTATCAATATTATTATTTAACGGTTAACAATATCTTCAATCGTTCGTCGAAGCCTCTAATTCGTGATCGCGGCTATCAGATCGCCGGCAAAGTTTCAAATTCGCGTTCGACCGGCTGTTTCTGCAACACCCTGTATAATACCCGGCCGTGATAGCATTAATTTATACGGGCGCCGATGAAACACTGGTGGCCAACACGCGACACACAACGTTGCGGCTTTAACGTTGGAAAATCTCCCGGTCGTTCGAGCATTAAACGTTTTCTGTCCCCGTGTTCGCTCTACGTGGTTGCAATAATGAAGGCCTTCGCTCGAGAATTCTAAAATAACACGGCAAAGGGAGGGTGGGGGGGTGTGTCCAATCGATCGAAAAACGAATGCATTTTCGCTCGAAGGATGCTCGGTAACGTCGCGAATTTCATCGACCTAATTTCTTTTTCTTTTCGAGGATGACGCGAAAATGATTCGATTTTATTTGGTGAAATTCGATGAACAGGAATTTTTGTTCGAAGCAATGAACAATCCATTTTTGGAACATTTTTGAATTCAGGCAATTTCGAAACGAAATATAGGGGTAGATTTAGGAGCAAAAGGGATTATTTGTTGCACTAAAATAGACGGGTTGATTAAAAGATATCTGATAAGCATAATCCGCAAAAAAAAAAAAAAAGTTTGCAATTGTACGAGACGAGCGTTATTAGGCTCGTAACTTCTGCCAAAAGGGGAAACAACCTGAGAAAAGTCGGAGTCCATTTAGAAAAATGATTTTGCCCCGCTCTGTTTCCTTAATGAAATCTCTCGTTGTTCCCTGCGCGTCGGTAACATGACAAACGCGACAATGGGACCGGAATTGAAACAATAAATCTTGTTTCAAAGTTTTCCGCAACGTGCAACCGAACACGAATTCTTTCCCGCTGCCTTTTCAGCTTTCTGGTATTCGGGACACCCTCAGCCGCGTTATCCTCGTCCAGGACAACCGAAACCGAGCCGAGTAAACTTTAAATGAAAGAGAAATGAAGCAATTTGCTGTGCCATGCGATAGACGCAATTTATTCTACTTACGTGGGGACGACCGGGTAAAAATGTATTAGGCGGCGTCGTGTCAAAGGTCATGATTTTTTTTATTACACGAACGCATCGCGCGATAATGCTTATGGCTTGTCAGTTTGAAATTTGAGGTTCGATCAAAGTTACTGTAGGCTTTGATTAATCCCTAGTGCAGTGGTATTCAAACATTTTGGAAGTTAAAATAAATCGATAATCAAAATTAAAATAATCAGTAATCTAATTCTTAGTAATCTAATTAAAAATCAGGAGGATGTTAATTTATTTATTTTTTTTTTTCATACAAAATTAAGATTAGTGTCAAAACAAGTACAATAAACTAAATTGTTTCATCCACCTTGGTAATTACCCAAAGTAACTTTTCGCGACCCATAGATTGAATACCACTGCCCTGGTGTATTTCTTTGCTATTGTTAGCATTTATATCTTCAATTTAATATTCTAGAAAATTATTGAATTAGTGTTTGATTTGATTAATTATTTCTACTAATTTTGGTTATTATATTCTTTATTGGAAGATGAATAGTATTCTTTGAAATAAATATGAAAGTATAATAATTTAAGATCCTTTAATTAATACGTATCACTTTTGTGACAAAGTTACCTCAAAATTGCACTTATGATATACCATTTCAAAGATTTGATCAAAATTACTACATAAGGCTTTTTATTAAAGCAAAACTGTTATGAAATCAAATGTTATATCGTGGAATACCAAATTTTATAACATAAAAATACCACAAAATTGTAGTTGTAGCATATCACTTTAAAGTTCAAGGTTTGAAGAAAATAACTTTATGATCTTAATGCGAGAATAATGGAAGTAAAAAGGAAGTGAAGTTATTAAACTGTTATCAAATGGTCATTTCAAACTGTAGAAAGTCTGACACGACTTGGCAGCGTAAAAGTGTCGCGAAATAATACCTGTGGCATATTCATTCGAAGCTTAAAGTTTTATACAAATAGCTACATAAATATTCAATCAATATCTTTGCTACCAAATGGCTAATTTACAGTTTAAATTGTGATAGGTATGCGAAAAGTGTCCGTAAACCTAGTGTTAACGAAGTTATAACAGAATTATTAAACCTTCTATGATGTTTTAATTGATCGGCCAAAAATTTTGATTATTACATGTTCAATTTTGTTCAAATTTCCTACCATGCATTGTGTGATTTCTTCGATGTCTCAATTGTTTAATTCATTCTAAGTTTTTGTTACATGTTACATTTTACATAATCCATTTTTATTGAAAAATCAATCAAAAATTGCAATTTTGGCGGTCAGCAAATATTTAGTAATATTTGGATTTAAAAAAATTGAAATACGAAGCTGAAAGTTATATTTTTACACATCAAAAGATTGTAATCTTTCATTCTGTAATTATCTCCAAAATAATTCACAAACTTTACTTATTTTGATATGCCTTAACATGATCCATCCCTTTAATAATTAACAAATCGTTTCTTTATTTTACTGTTAAAGCACTTCATCGAGCAAATAGAATTTTCTTTGATTGTTCTTATTTTCCACTAACTGTTCTCTCAAAAATGCATAGTCGTCAACATTTTAATCTTGCAAACCCTTCGATTATACGAAATCCTGCTGAGCAATAGCTTCGCGACAAGTGGTACATGCATAATCGCGTTGCGGTTTACCCTGCTTACGTTAGATAAATCATTCTGATCGTTGTTTTTCATGCACAGGGTGATACGTTTCAATCCCTTCTGGATTCCAGAAATATGTACAGGATGATCCAAATCGGACTGACAAACGTAAAGCTTAAATAATTTCTTTTATTTCTTCAACATTCGTTGAAGATTTGTTATGAATTCCTATTAAAAATATTATTTTAATCACATCTGAGCTTATGCTTTAAATAAATATTAATTAATTGAAACGAACTATTGGAAGAATTGTACTTGTTAATAATTATCGATTTAAATTTTCCACTTCCTGTCTTGCACAATTACTATTATATTAATACTTATACATATTTAAGATGTTAGACACTGCACAATTCAGAGCGAAATTTTACTTCCTGCATAAAATATTATCTTATCTGAATTATGTACCATCTAATATTTTCAATATGTATAAGTATCAATATACATAATATTAATTATACAAGATAGCAAGTTAAAAATTGTAATAAAAAATCAATAATTCAAATTGCAGTGTAATCAGCATAATACTTTTTCTATGGAAATTAAAATTGTAATAAGATCTTGAAAGTGAATTGCAAAACTGAATTAGAACGTAATAAAAATTTCAATAAATAATCATGTTAATGAATATGCAATTGTATCAATTATTTCAAATACTTAATATCGAACAGTAACATACAATTATCGTTAAAAAATTGATAAATAAATTTGTCTAGAGTACTCAAAGAGTATTTACGTTTCTGTTTGTTTATCTGGTATGAAAATTGTATCGTTTGAAAAATTCATAAAAATTACACAATAAAACCGACGATAATCGAAGCGAAAGAGAGCAACGTGTGGCGGTGAATTGGAAAAAGCAAAACGGAGAGAAATTGATTGCTGTCGTACAGCCAGCACGCGACTATTAACTATTAACCTACATGCGAACCAGTAAGATGGACGTATTGATAAAAATGGTTTCGTCGAAATGGTGATATTGCGTTCGGAAATTCCGTGTCCCGATAAGGATTCCGAGAATGTAACGACTGTCACGAAATGAAAATCAATTACAACGTTCAGCGTGTTCCATTGAAAGCGCCGCGTCGGAACATCAAACGCGGTATGAACATTGAAAATATTTAGAATAATAATCGTGTTACGTTCAATTGTTCAAAGAAATCGTATCCTTCGCAATAATTGCCAATATTGACAAATTTATTTAACTGTACAGGTAGCCCTCCTACAGCACGGCATCCTATAACCCGCGATGTAAATTGCGAGAAAAGAATTACAAATGTTTACAATCTACTTGCTTTTATTTCTTTCATTCATTTGTTACGGTCTAATATAAAAAACTCTTAAATTTCACATTTTAAAATATTCTAATTAATTACGTATGTCACCCCAGAAGTATGCCGTACAGTTATAATTAAGGTTACTATACTACTAACAGTATTTAATTACTATTATCACACTAACTGTTACGGTGGTCACCGGTGACCGGAGTCTGAAGTTCTTTATACAGGTAGCCCCCCTACAACACGGTTTCGCTCTAACACGATAAGAAAATTGCGAGAACCTTTGTGCAACACTGTACTCCCACAGCACTGGATAACATCATTTTTGTTTAACATATTTCAAAACTAAATTACTTTAAAATAATAAAATGAAAATATATAAATAAATTATAATTTACTCATTTATAACTCTACTGCGTTAACACTAGAACTGCCAAAGTGTAAAAATGACTTGGTTCATTTTTTCATTTTAAATTACAAGATTTATCAACACAAATTTTTATTAAAATGAATCATCCCTTATTTGTTTACTATTTTATTTTCTATTCGAATAAATAGTGTTCTGGTGTTAATATTTTTTAAATGCAATAAAAAAACAAATTATAACTTAGCTTCAGTATATAATATATTTATACAATATAACGATATCAAAAAAGAAAATCATTTTAAGAAGATTATTGAATGAAAAACAAATAAATATTGCGAATGCTATAAATTTTTCGAACGGCCCAATATTATCAAACAAATCTGCAATAAAAGTAAACGTCAAATCTTTACACCCCTCGAATCCATCGTCCCCTGTTTCTAACGCAAGATTCCTGCGGTTTTGTTTCACTTTTCGTATCCGTCAACCATTCTCGTGAAAAGATCATTCGAAAACGTTACGGCGAGAAAGGTCATCGATGTTTCATGGGAACGAATCAGCCGGGGAGGCTTAACATAAATCGAATAGGCTTTCTGGCTCGGCGATGCTCGCAAATTCACCCCCTGGCTTTCTAACAGGGGATTCTTCGAGAAGCCTGTAATTCACCGGGAAACGAATCGTTCGTTCAACGGACTATCCCGGAGAATTTCCAACGAATTTCCACGCGTTCGCCAACGGGGAATTGATACGGTCTGCTCCGAATTGGCTAACGTTTGCGGGAAACGGCGATGTGATTTTATCCGGCAACAAAATGAAATTAAGAACGGAAACACGAGCGAGCACGGAATTGTCGATCGAATTTCGATGTTCCAAACGTCTCAGCGGAAGTTGGGGATGGTTCCCAAGATTGTACCACATTCAAATTTCACTTAACCCTTTGAGGACGGTGCACTTTGAACATTTTGACCGCCACGCTGCAACTACTAAACATTTTATTTGATAACTCCACAATATTTTGCTATTTCTATTATTCCTAATCGCAAATATATATAAACGAACAAATTCCTAATAATACAGACCATGGTTTTTAATGGAAATTAAAGAGCGTCTGACATTTAAAGAGCGTGCATCAGGGTCTTGTCATATAGCATATTAACCCTTTCCATTCAAGGAAAACTTTCAAACGACTAAATGTAAAAATACAATGTTGCAAATAAAATTTGGCGAACAAAATAGGTATGTCTTCTGCATTTGTAACATTTATTGCACAGAGGTGGTAGCGAAAGAGTTAAAAATCGTAGTAAACCGAGGAGGAAAAGGCAAATTATCCAGGATGTGACTCACGTTTCTGTTTTGTTTGATTTCAGCCGGTGGGGTTCGTGACTTTTCACACGAGGGCCGGCGCAGAGGCGGCGAAACAAGACCTACAGGTAATAGCCCGTTTCGCGTAGGTATCGAGAGAGAGAAAAATATCGGGCTGCTCCATAAAGTGCGACAGCTCCCTTGCAATTAGACATCTTATTTGTATACCGGGTGTCCCCTCTAATTTGCGACTGTCTTGTCATTTCCTTAAACATTCCACGTACAATAATAGGTTGTAGATGTCACAAGGGACGAATAAAATGAAAACGAATTCTGTTTTAACTTGAATTTGTAGAGTTTCTAAGAATTTTATTAAAAAATTGTTAAAGAAGGTAATGTGCAAAATAGAATTTTTGGTTCTTGGTTAAAATTCAAAGTCTTCAAAAGAAGCAGTAAAAACTTTTAACAAACACTGAATTTTGTTATATATTTTGTGTTATAAATTTTTATTTTGTTATTAGTTCTCATGGTATTATTACTCACAATAAATAAATATCTATGTATATTATCTTTTGCTTCTAATAAAAAGTGTTATTTCGAAAGTGATATGCTTTAATATATTATCCAAAAATTCCTTAATTTTTCTTGATATCAAATTTTATTTCGCCTTTGGAGAAACCTTCTCTACTTTTGATCACATTTATAAATTACCAAAACATTCTGAAAATACTTTTTAAAATAAGAAAGCTTTTGTGTTAATAAAAAATAATTGGTTTTCACCAAAACATTTGTCCCTTTCTTGCGAATGACTTATATTTTTATCGTGAATGTTTAAAAAAATGTGTAGAGTCACAAATTAGTCGGGACGTCTTATGTTCACACAAATACGAACAGACATGGCCCGTCGTTTTCTTTCCTTTCTCTCTGATTTTGTTTGTTACTTTCGATAAATATATATATATATATATATACATATTATATACATTTGAAAGTTCACCCTGCCTTAGAAATCCAGCTGGCACGGGTTAATGCTACGTAGCTCTTTACCTATCAATTACTATACACGTACACATATTCTCCTGTCCTCGTCTGTTTCTCTCTTCCTGTCTCTGTCTCTACGATTAGCTTCTCCCTGTTTTACTTGGGACAAAACGTAGTGATACCTTTTTTTCTGTATACGTATCAAGACCGTACTGTAATAACGCTGGTTGCACTGTGTGAAATTATCGATACATATATATACAAATATATATGTATATATGGTACTGTTTTGCCTCCTGATAACCGTGTCACCCCCGCAACCCCGCCCCTTCTGTCTCCCTTTTACACCCCCATCGAGACACCGAGTTTCGCGAAGTTTGTACAGGATGGGCCAAAAAGATTGTGCAACCTAAAACTATACTTTGTATAATACAAAATGATTCTTTGTTACAACAATTTTCAGTTGTATAGTTAGATGATATTAATGTGTATATTTTATATTTTTTTTATACTGTATATAATGTTATGTTTTTTTTATTTACAATATTAATTTATGTCCATTCGGCAATTCCTATTGTTTAATTGTTCTATTGCTTGCAAACAAAACCAAAATACGTGACGATAATGTAATTAAATACAACATTTGTAACTTTCTTCAGGTTACTGTTTTATTCCATTTTATAATTAGCAGTGTCCTTTTCAAAAGTTATCTTAGTGAAACTTGCTCCGAATAATTTATTTTTTTAAAGTTAACTTTAAAATTCCGGCTTACATTGTTCGCACAAAGTTATTACGTTTTCGGTTGTGCTGTCTGCTTTGGAACACCCTGTACTCGAAATTAGGCTAGCTCTACAGTTACTATCAAATGACTGTTATCAAAAGGGCGAAACCTCGAAATATTACACGTTTGGTAGAATTGTTTGCTCAGAATCACAGAACGAAACATTTTATATACGTACAGGGTATATTTTTTGTCAGGGTAAAACTTCAACGTGGTGCAAAACTGATTCCACGAGGAAAATTTGTGTTAACCCTTTTTGTTAAAATTTTATCAAAGTCACTGTGTATAGAGTGTATTGTGTAAAATATACTACCTGAATATATTTTTTGTGTTTGTTAATATGAGAAATGGTTTTTAATTAATTTGAATAATTCACAATTGTAAAAATATTTTGTTATTTATAACAGGTATTAATTATTTTAATTCTTTTAGTAGACATTGAAAGGGTTAATTATTCCCAACATTCTGCCAGGTGATTTATAATAATAAATACATTTCTGGATTTTTAATTATCAAATTTGAAGTAACTATTGTGCATGGGAATGGAAACATTGAAAAATAAAAGCTAATAAGTGAAGGACTTGAAAAACTTTAGTTGAAAAATGATATTTATAATAATAATTTCTCTGAAACTATTTAAATTAAGCAAGAAACATTTCTTATATTGCAGGGAATAAAAACGATATTTAAGTAGTCTGTTTTATACAAAACACCCTATAGTACGTATATTAAACCCACATATACAAGGTGAGTCAGTAAGAATACTACCTAAAATAATTCATTACTTGTTGGTAACATAAAAAAACGTTTTAAATGATTTATATTACATTTCAAGAAACGCATTTGACAAATAAAATTTGATTTTCTTATATTTTATGTTTCCTGAAATATCAAGGTGATCTTACATTCGTTCAGGGCTATTGAGCCTGTTTTAAATCATATCATAGTTAATCAAAATACAGATTCATTGATCTCTAATATTACAACACTGAATCGATTTTAAAATTAATTTGGAAAAATCTCAAAGTCTTAGATGGGTCTTATTTAATCCAAATACGAGTGACACTTGAATTTCTATTAAAAACCATCGCCTCTCTATTATTAAACATTAGGAGTACTGGATATAACGAAATTTGATGAAAATAGAATATAAAACGATCGGAAACAAAATTGCCAAATGAAATTTTTAGTAGCTGTAACGTGACGGTCGAAACGTTAAAACGTTTTGCGATGCAATCAATAAGCAACGAATTACTTCTGATGGCGATAGTTATTGGCTCGCCTTGTATATCTACATGACGTAGGATCTTTTTTATCACACCACCGCAACTGACCTCACGCAAACTGCAATGTCTTTAATAACCATGTGTAACCGGTTATGTACGAGAGAGACTCGAAACATCCTCTTGTCGGATGGACACGTTCGCTGAGAACACCCTGAAACGGACTAACGAACGACCCACTTCTACCGATAGTCACCTACGAACTGATGTACACGGATATACATGTACACACAATGACACACACACACACACACATACATATATATATATATATACACACACGACCTTGCGCTAATTTTCCTGATAATTGAGTCACCAGCAGCCCCCCTCATCCTTTGTCATTACCGCGGGTCATTTTGACGACACTTTTGTCGCCGGCTATTGATATCAATCTTGATCGTCAAATTGCTTTATCGGCTCTTGTTGAAATATTTCAACAAGAAATTATGGAATTAACTTCTTGCAAACTCAATCAATTGTTGATCGAATTTACCGCGAATGATTTTTACCAATTTTTTTATTGTAACTTGAAATAATTTTGTGACTTAAACGTCGTATTTATGCCGAACTGTAATTTTGTGTAAGAGGATCTTAATAAGTTAACAAAATAATTAATTAAAAGATTTGTGACTAATGGAAGCAACCAATTTCAAAGTATAAAAGTTATAGAGTCTTTATGAGTACGCTCGAATTCTAACCCTTAAGCAAATTGGCAAGGTTAAATTACATGTATGGTTTTCCTCCTTTATTTAACAAATATTTTAACAAAAATGTAAAAATAAAGAATGTTCAATTTTTAAACCATGGTAGTTAAGGACAAGATAATTTAATTCAGAAAGTATACTGTTTGATATAAATTAATTATGAATTTATTAGGTTATTACACAGGGTGTCTCATATAACATGATGACATGATAACATAAGACAAAGAATATTTTCCGGTTAAATTTCAAAACAATAGGAGGCAGAACAAGGAATTGTAATAAATATAGTATAATAATAATTTTTTATGATCAAAATTTTGGAGGTTGTATTTATATATGTATGATATATTTAGGTGTAAAAAGTAAGCAAAATTAAATGGGGGGTGTTCAGTGCTGAGTATATTAGCCTTTCCTAGGGAAAATGGGGATATAAGGGAAGGAATTTCTACCATTCGTTTTGTATTCGGAAGTTTAATTAGTCTAGCCCATTATTCATTATTAAATTACTAAACTAGCAAATTAAATACTGTATTAGTGATTTAATATTCAGTGTTGATTAAAAGTAAGTTGATTAATTTAGTAATAGCAATTTCTGGATTACTAATTTTTTAATTATTAAATTATTAATTACTAAGCTACTAAATTATTAAATTACTTAAATTGCTAACTTAGTAAATTACAAATTTCCTAATTATTAAATAACTAATTACTAAACTAACGTAATACTAACTGAAATAATCACTAATCCAAACCTCCCTTAGGTTTAATGCGTCGTTTTATAGTATTGAGGCACGTGATAAGGTTTCCATCCCCTACGGCGCTATTTTCCCTCGAGAAGCCCCGACGCTATATGTCTCTTATATGCTTATGAAAGGATTAAATGCCTACATTATATACAGTGATAATTGCTGTTTAAATTATAATTCACTGAAATTTCTATAATCAATTATAAACGTGAGAAAGTGGAATCAATAGCTGGCAACATAAGGGCGAGATTCGTTTCAAATCCGATACTCTTAAAGTCGTAAAAAAAAAAAAAGAGAAAAAACAAGGAATCATCTATCGTAATAATTATCACGTACGCTCTGTTACTCCTAAAACCAATCCAGCATCCACGTGTGCTCCCGGTTTACTAATTTAGGGAATCTATTTGCAGCAGGGGGTTAGATTCGATCCTGATATGCCACAAACCATACGTTTGGAATTTGCAAAAAGTAACACAAAGGTTAGCAAACCCAAGCAACCAGCCGCTGCAGCAGCCACCTCGCACCCTGCTCTGATGCACCCTCTAACTGGACGTAAGTATGCACTGCCACTCGTTCACTCGCTGAATACATATCTCACCTACTATTCTCACCCACTGCACCGACTACAAACGTATTCTCCTTCCTGTTGTTTCTCTCTCTATCTTTCTCTGGTATTTTTTTTTTTTTTCATTATTTTTTACCGTCGTCCTTACCCCGCACCCCACACGGTCCTCGAGTTAACCCCGTCCGAAACAGTTTGATCACTCAGACGTCGAACAGTGAATCGAGGTACGATACATTGTACCGATTACGATCGTCGTTTATTGTTTTTTAATAGATTTCGTGTAAAGGACATTGTCTGGGATCGAATAGGTTCGTAGAATAAATTTATTAATAAAATTGAGTGACGTTGGGAGAAACAAGTAATTAAAAAGTATATGTAAATCTTGAAAATTTTGTGAATTAGTGTTAGGTACATTTTTGGAAAGCGTTTTGTGAAATCATTATTGTATCTCAGAGTACTCTGAGATTTATTTTGAAGAAAAATTGATAAGCAAAAAATTAAAATAATTGAATATTTTGCAAAATTATTTTATTTGAAAGCGATCTGAACTTTCTTCATAGGTAAGTTGATAGAAAAATATATAAACATTATATTTATAGTTTAGGTGAATTATTAAAATAATAACTATTAAAAATAATTTAAAAAGGTGAAATAGAAACTAAGTTACAATTACATGGTACAACAATTGGGAATCTTATATGCAGTACGTGCACAAAAGAAATTGCTTTATGAATATTTAAAAATTTTTTTGTAAATGAAGTGTTAGCAAATATAGTATAAAAAAGGAAGATTTATAAAATATTGTTAAAAGTTTATAATAATACTATTACACAGAGTGATAAAAAATGTATATATTTATTATACTTGTAAGATTTTTAAACAAAATCAACACAATTCTTGCTATTTGCAAAACTAGTTAGATTTGTTATTTCAATTTTGAAACCTGTTACATCTAAAGATCGACGTGAAAATGACAAAATAAAGAAAAATTTATTAAAATTAAATACATGTTTTATACCAAATAAAAGAGATTAGTTAAAATGTTTAAACCTTGAATTTACAATTAAAATTTAATTTTCTTCCAGAGTTTTGTAAATCTTTCCCTTCAAGAATTTGTATGTCTAATTTGAGTCCAAATATTAGTAAAAGGAGGAAAAAATGGAATAAATAAAACATGTCACATTTTATTCTCATAAAGTCAAATTGCAAGTAGGCTATTAATTTTCCTCGAGATATAATTTTTCATTTCGCGTCAAGAATAGTTAAATAAACCATTAATATCAATTCGACTGCAAGCGATTGGCATAATACAATATTTCACCGTATTAATTATTGTACTTCTATCACTGTTCGATCAATTTGATTCGTGTGGGCATGCATTTCCCCCGCGTTCTGTTGGGATACCTTTTGAAACAACAGCAACTCTATCGATCATTCATACAAAGAACATCCACGATGCAGTCGAATGTAACTAAACTTCACGAAAAAAGGATACAATTTTCCAAAAACAAATCGCTAAAACGTTACATTCGTCTGCATCAACATATATTCAATCGTCGAAAAATCGTCTTAATCGTTGAATTATTAAAACAGAAATTAAAAAGAACCACCCTGGTTCGTATAATTTCCAAAAATTCTTACTTCTGCGATGCAATATTTAACCAAAAATATTGGATAAAAATTTGATGGAAGGCGATGCGATCGATCTAACTGGAAAAATTCCAAGAAACCTCTTTCAATGTTTATTGCCCCAATAAATATAGATACATTCGGTATGGTGGCAAACAGAATTCTTTAAACAGAAGCTTGAAATTGGTTTGATTTTTAATTTGATACCGACCATCAAACGATTGCGTGTATAAATATTTTTAAACGATACCAGGATTTCATGGAAAAATTGTTGTTTGATGAACTGTATTTAAAATTCTACTTCAGGTAATATAAGTTTTTTAAAAATAGTCTTTTCAAGTAAATTACGAATAATACCATAAAGTCAAAGAAAATGAACCAGTTTTGTATTCAGAATTCTTGGTACAATTAAAAATTATTATAAAAGCACATTTATTTATTTATTATAAGTTAGCACAGAACTAAATATTAAATGTTATACTGTTAATTATTTCCATCTAATGTTTGTAAGAAAGAATTATTCAGTAATTTTCAACAAATTTAATTATCTTGAACAGGTGCAGAAGCTACCTCTGGGAGGGCAAGCGGGGGGATTAAATATGTATAGGTATATTTACTATGACCAAAGTGCTTCATTGTAACAAAACTATATATTTATAATCTACTGTAAGAACAGTGTTGTTTTAAAAATACGTTAGCAATTCTATCTAAGGATTAATATTTTCATGTTTCATAAATTATTAAGTTTCTCCCGCGCCATCTCTTCCATATTCGCGCGCAGAAAAGAAACACGGCTCGCTCTGCATAATTACCAAAGAAACATCAAAGCGCCGGCCACTTCTTAAATGATTATTTGAGAGAGTCACCTGTACACGCGGCGCATGAATAAAACATGCCCCTGTCGATCGTCGCGGAAAGTTCAAACGTGAAAAACGATCGGAAAAAGGAAATCGGCCAAACTTGGACACAGTCGTCGGGAATACCTTGACGAGGTATATTGAATTATTGAAGGTCTCCCGATAAAAATAGCGTGATTTCCGTGTGAAAAGTAACAGCCACGATTTCGTATATGCTTTCGAGCGATATGTCGATAGGCGTTCGTCGTATTTTCCGTGAAAAAAAAAAAGGAAGGACACTGGGAATCAAGGTTTAGGGGGAGAAAGGAGGCTGAGAAACGTTCATAGAATGGTCCTTTAAAGGAATATCGACGGGGTGTAATTAAAACGTCAATTGGCGCAACCGTGTGCTTGGAATGGTTCAAAAGAATTCTTCGATAGGTGTAGGTGTTCGGATATTATGAAACTAAGGGTGGTACCAGGGAATTAAAGAATTGAATATTAGATATTTCTTTTATAAATACTAATTATTAAGTGATTGATATTTTAATATATTAGTGATTGATTTAGTAATACTAATTATTAAGTGATTGATATTTTATTCACTGGAAATGAAAGAAACCTTTTGTTTTTGTTCAATATTAACACAATATTGTTTGAAGGCTTACGATACATAATAACAGTTAATTAACTGGCTAACGAAAATGATCAATAGTAATTATAATATAATGATAATTATAATCATAATTACAGTTACAATTATTATTCGATTACTATTATATTATAATCATTATCGATAATCTTCACTAAAAAGTAAAAATACACCTGAAATATCAAGCATCAAAAAGTCCGTAAATATTTCATAAATAAAATTAAAATAAAAATATGAAATGTGCGAGGAAAAGATTTTCAGATGTTCTCTCCAAAAAATAACAAAAAAATAACAAAATATACGCTCAGCTATTTGGATTTATTTTCACATTTAGGGGATGAAGCTACCCTTTCATATTTTCAATAAAACGCACAGAATTCCGTATTGTTAGTTTTAAAAATATTATGACATTGTAACAAATTCAATTTGCATTATTACTTGCTGTTATTATAATCAATAACTGTTTGCAAGGGAGGGGTTATACAAACTACTCTTTGTCGTTTAAACAATCAAAGAACGCTTCTACTTACAACAGTTTAAAAAGTTTACAATGCAAAAGATATCAATTTGAAATTGTCAAAATTTGAAAATAATTAACAAAATTATAACACACCCTACACTATGTTCTCATAAAATTATATGGAGATAGCCCTACAACACGATTTCGCTCTAACACGATAAGAAATTTGTGAAAACCTTTGTACAACACGGTATTCCTACAGCACTGGATAACACGAAACTAAATTACCTTAAAATAATGAACTACAGTGCCTTTATACAAAAATATATAAACAAATTATAATTTGCTTATTTATAACTATATTCCATAAATAATATATTTTGTTCGTTTTGTTACATATAATCATATTTTTAATAAAAATTAAGTTGTTTATATGGAATTAAAAAAAAAAAATGTCACCCAACACGGCATTTTTAAGAAACCTATTTACCGTATTATAGGAGGGTTACCTGTGGTGATATTTGAAGTAATACAAGGGGGCTAACTTTATTAAATATTCATTTTAACAGAAACGAAACAAGGCTGAGCGTATAATTTCGAATCTTTACGTGGACACCAGAGGATATACAAAGCTTAAGAAGGATGAAAATTAAGTCAGACAATATTTTCGTGCGAGACCGAGATACTAATCGACAAAGATATTAAGCTTAACCCACAGAAAATGAGGTAACTCGAAGTTTCTCACGCTAATACGTTCCAGGATCACAGGGAACGTCGACTAAAAGAATAAAGTAGATTTATTTTATCTACGTTGGAGATTTAAAAAATTTATTCGGATAAGAAGTCAAAAGCTCTTACGCTTCTATACACTGTACCGATACGGGAATACCGCCAGGCGTGTTTCGTTTTAAAAAAAGTTCAAGCATGCGATGATTTTCGGTATTTCTTGAAATATTTATTTCGTCACACAGAAACAGTAATATTTAATGCTGTTATCTGTGATTCAAACGTGCGAGCCAGATTTATAACAGAGATAAATTCATAATACCTTGCTTTTGATAAAATTTCGTTCTTTAAATAAATCTCTTATAATAAATCTAACTTTTGAATTTAAAACTCAAAAATTGTATCGTTTTTAGTTGTGAAACGTGATCGATGTTACAAAAATTTGATCGAATGATTAAATCAAAATTGTATTAATAATCCGAAGCAACAGACTAAAGCGTAAAAATGGAAATCTGAATCGTAGATAAAATCTGAATATCATTAAGACCATTTTAATGACACTATGGCACTTTAATAGGCGCTTTGACTGCCATGAGTGACACTTGAATTTTCATTAAAAATTGTCGTCTATATTACTAGGAATTTTTTGGTTTGTTATATTTTAAAACCTAAGGGTTTAAGAGAAAACCATGAGCCATAATTATCTATAAAAAAAAGAAAAAATAGTAAAAAAAAATTTGTTTCTAAAGTTATTCAAGTTTACATCCTTCGTTGGGCCACCCCGTGTATATTTTGTTCAATAACACATAGGCGATTGTCTATTAAAAGTTCACACCTTTTCGCAATTTTCCAAGAGATTATATTTAAAACGGGCGATCCGTGGTTAAAGGCTGACATTGTTGAAGAAAATTTGTATCTACGTGTCGCAGAATTTAGCGTCGACAAGCGTCGAGATGGAAACGGTTCACCTTGTACCGTGTGAAAACTCAGCCAGCCGTGCAATTTTCTTGCAGGCATGCATTCCACCGCACATAAGCAATGCAACATTCTGTTGCTGGTGTCTGACGAACAATCAGGACAATATAATCACGATAATTGATATCGATTACGCGAACACTTGGTATTTCCTTTCGATCATTTTCTCGAATCTCTGTTGAAATGATCGTAACTTTGTCCCACTTGTATAATAGTTGAAGTATCATATCTACTACCTTCTCGTTATTATTTAAACAAAATTAATTTTGACTTTTTAATCTAGATGGTATTTTAAAATTATTGTTCTTAAAATTGGTAAATGAAAACTAATTATTTTAGATATTTTTTGTGTAATCTAATTATTACCATAATAATAATTAGCTGTTCGCAATTACTCTTCCTTTTGTTTTTGTATTAATAGTCCATAAAACATTACATACTCGACAACGAATACGTATGGTAAATAATGAAGTTTTATATTTTTATATCTTTCGAAATGTTAGAATAATTGAAGTAAATTGTGCTACTTTGCACGTCACAAAAATATTATTCATCGTTTGCCATATACGAGCTTGTTCACGAGTTGAAACAAAGCCTTTCATTATATGCTCCAGACCGGTGCGTACCCTTCATTTGCATTTACAATCAGTTCACTATAAAAGATTCTTAATGAATGACGTGTACGTGTCGGAAGAAATCCATCCATTGAAAAGATGAATCGAATTGAAAGATCACCGATCAAGAAAATCTGTTAACGCTTTGACTACTATTATTCAATCAAACCAAAGAAAACAAGAAAATATACATTTTTGTATACTATAAAAATTATTTTTTAATGCTGACTTCTTATTTTTCAAATAATTGAATAATATTGCATTAGAAATATGAAAGTGAAAATATCCATAAAAATATTATTATTAATTAATTGATTTACCAAACAAATATTAAATAAATACCTGTTTCACTAAAACCATTTTTGGTCAAAATATCTCGTCTAACACTTTTTCATTGTTCAAATTATTGTAAAATACACGAAATTTAAAATATTTTATACGTTTAAAGTATCACGTGTGCTCTTTAGAGATTTAAAAATAATTTATACTAACTGTATCAAATAATGAGTCTTCATTTTTTGGAATATTTCAAAATATTGAATAGGTCAATTAAATTAAAGACATTTTTCTTTTTTTTATTAAATGTTTAAAGTATTTAAATAGCAAACGTGTACGTAACAAAAATAATACCTTCAGCAATAAACAACAATATTTTCGTCACATTTTAAAACAGCAAACGTGATTTTTATGCAGTACAAAGAAACAGCTAAAAACTATTTGTTGCATACGAAAGTTGAGATTTCACAAACAAGGGGTGCACAATATTTGTGCAATAAACCATCGAGTTTTGTATTCAAATGAAATTATGAGCATATAGGTACAAATTCGTGTTCCACAATGCAAATGTTTTTCAACATTTCAATGCGGTTTCACACGTTTGTCCTTTGAAACCACCACTATATTAAATTCGTCGGTTTTGATGAAACAAAGGTGTCTCGCATATGTTCTGGCGTCCACGTTTCTTCCATTCTAGATCCGCTCGATACACTTCGCGTTAAAATAAACATTTCATAACGTAGTTCCTAATAAACTACACCGATCAAATGGAAGTTAATTCAACAATCTGATAAATCTTAGGAGTAAATTCTAACAAATTAGCCGTAATTAAAACTCACCCAATGAATGTTGAAAAATGCCACCCTCGGTCGTAGCCAGCGTTCGACGCCCATTTTGAAAACTTTGCACAACAACTGAACACCTCAAGCAAATGCTGACAACTGGCTGTGTAATCCTGAATCGACATCGTGTTTGGGTTCTAGGACGATTCGAGGAACTGTTTACATTCCACGACTGTTTATGTTCGATTCAGGATACGTTCGTTTGAAAAATGTGACGGGCAAAACTCAACTGTAACAGCTCGTACTATTTCTTTGTACTCGGAAGAGGTTCAATTTCTTTTTTGTAAACAAATATACTTTTATCAGCACTAGAACTACCGACGTTTAAACTACACTTTCTTTTAAATTGGAAATAAAATAGAGATGAAATATGAATTATAATACAGAATGATTCGTTAACTCAATAAAAATCAGTTTACACTCTGACAAAAGAATCTTGATGAATTTTGTAATACAAAATAAGAAGTGTGAAACAAATCAGTTTAATCCCTGTAAAGTAAGTGAGTAAATTAATTTAGAACCACGATAATTAGCCAATCATCTAAAGACTTTAATTCTAGTTGGAATTGCAATAATTATTGTAGCAGAGGTAAAGTGAGCTCGAGTATCAATATTTACTCGAACAGTAAATAATAAAATTATTATATATATAATGCAGAATTATATGATTACATATTATTACACAATTTATCTATAAATATATAATTCTATAATACATGTTGTAAATGAAGATTGAAAGAGAAATTGATTAATTATTTATAAATGCATGACTGAGCTTAATTTAATGTAATGATTCGTGCAACCTATTTATTGATATAATAAATTTATACAGAAGAAACTATGAATTAGTTTTGTATCGTTTAATTCATGGGTGTTTTTCTCGAAAATTTCTGAAACACGGGGCGAAATGTTCCTCCTTCGGGGTGGAACTTACAGTGAACTGTAGGAACCGTAGGTCAGCCTAAAATCAATAAAGTGCAAGGTCCTGACACGTACAAAAACCCTCCTGGAACGGCGAAAAAGCGTACACGATCTGGAGCGTATCGCTAAATTATTCAGTATTTCAAATTGGTTCTTTTTTTTTTCTTGTAACAATTGAAAAAAGAGAGGTAGAATGTCTGTTCGTTTTATTCTTCGATAAAAAGTCGAACTAAGTTGAAGTTAGTTTGCCGTATCAGGTTGGTGCATACGAAATGTACTTTTTCAACCCTTAAACTCTACGGCAAAGCAGGGGCGGATCGAGAAACTTTTTATGAAGGTCTGAGTCCTTTTTTTGGAGTTTATTTATTAACATTCTTATCGTGTGGTCCAGCTAATGAACTTCAAGGTATTCCTGATTAAATAATTCAGTTTATCAAAATAAACAAGGTTGGAATCTGATAAGATTAAAATACTGGCAATGCTAGACTTTATATTAAAATTAGTAAATATAGAAATCGCTATTAAAATTAATTTTGTAATATAATTTTGAAAGAGGATAATAGTCCTCATTTTCAATAGTATCATTGTTAACTATCTCAAGTTTTAAACAAATCTTACGTTAAAATTTTCTGTTTAGACAAAACTGCAATAAAATAATGAGTCTTCATTTTTCTGGAATGTTCCAAAATGTCGAACAAAACAATTAAACTAAAGATAATATAACTTCGTTGTGGTTTAAAATTAGAAGTACCAATGTTCAGTGTGCCTCTATTTCTAAATTGGAAATAGAATAAAAAATAAAATTAATAAGGGATGCAACGTAAATTATTATATAAAATAATTGTTTACCTTGATAAAAGCCAGTTTACATTTCAATAAATTTTGTAATGCAAAATAAGAAACCTACAGCAAGTTATTTCAACCCGCTTGGTAGTTCTAGTATTAAAGTAATTATTTTGAATTTCATTTGAAACTATTAAAAACTTATGCTGTCAAGAATATTTCTTTAAAAGAAAATGAAGAACTTCCACCCCAAACCAGCAATGTAGATAAATATAACAGAATAGATGATTAAATCAAGTTGAATTAATTATTTATTAAGCACAGGTTGAATTATGTACACGATATTTATGTTTATTTATGAACATTGAATAATGTTTAAGGTTAAAATATTTCTGCACTCAAACACCTGGCAGTCCTAAATAGAGCAATCTTCCTAGAACGTGGGTCAAAGTTCAAAGCAGTCGAATCGTGCTCTCTCGGGACGTTTGAAACTTTCAGGCAGTCGTTTCGAGAACACGTATCAACATGGTACGTGCAACAACAACAAAAAAAAAAAAAAAAAAAAGAGAAAATTCCACGGTAAATTAGATATTCGTAGCTGGCAGGAAAATCGCTAATTACGAAGCTCGATGCAGCCAGCTTGAACTGCTCGGATCTACCTCGACCGATCTCGATGTAACACACCATAAAAGACGATGTTTTTGCACGACTCTGGTCATCCTAGATACGTTATCTTTCCTGGAACGTAACAAGACGGGAAGGCTATTAAAAATTCATAAGCGAAGTTCATTAACAGAGTTGACTCTCCTTGCGCCACGTAATTAGCAGATTATCGCAAACGTTAACGTCGAAACCGCGGGATTTAATGAATCTTAATTATCAAAAATTGGTTAAGGAATCCGTTGAACTGTTTATTAATATATCATTTATGATTAGATACGATGATTATTTTAATATACTATCCATTACTGAATTACTAAAATTGTTATTTTAATAGTAAATTCTATTTAATATAGCTTAATAGTAAATTAATTTATCAAATTACCAAATTACTGAATTTCAAAGTATCAAAACATCAAATCACCAAATTACCAAATTATCAGTGTCAACATATTAAATTACCAAATTACTTTGTAATAATTACTAAACCGAATACTCATCGTACTTAATTTAATCCCAATCTAACCCAGATTTAGTATATAATAATTTCCAAACATTGAAACAAGTAACATAGCGTTTCCCCTGTCTGGGTCGCCATTTTCCCTAGACAAGGTAACCATGCTCGTCACTGTATCTACATACTGAACTTAATCCCGTCACTACTGGCTGGCTCAAAGGAAACGTGATTCTGCGTTTTCTGAAGCTGACTCGTTTACGATCATCAATTATAAAGCTCGATGCAACCAGGTCGTGTTAGATCTCGCTCACCCGGTTCCATTGCAACGTTGTGTATGAAAAGGATCGCGTTGTTGCGCAACCGTGGCCACTCCGGCCAATCTTTCTGGAATAATTGCCGGTTCGTGACGTATCGTCGGTCACGAGAAACAAAACGGTTTCGTGGAAGCCGCTTTGCGCCGATTTGCATTGATTTTTACTGGGACGCCAGACGACGACGCTCCTCGTCGCGAATGTGATACGTGTGCAAGCGTCAAGCACTTCCGGCTCGCTGGCGGAAAGAAAGGCTCAAAGGGAACGAATCGTTCCGCGACAAACGATGAACTCGTTCTGCAAATCAGCGCTACGTTAGAGAATTTTCTTTCTCGCCTCTTTTATGTTACCAGTCGAAAGAATAATTGTGCCATTATAAAGAAAAACTTTTTTACACTCCGTTTGAGATAAACGCGGAGACTAGCATTTTAATACTAACGCGATTCAATTACAATAATAACCGCGAGTTTATAACGCGTTTAATAATTTAACATTAATTGGGTTATTAACATTTACTGATAAGACTATTGAAAACGTAGCTAATTGGCACTTTTAATTTAGAACGAATGTTATCTATTATTTTTACAATATTTCGTTACTTCTATTTTCCATAATTTCCAATAATTATGGAAGTGAATGAATTCTTAATGGTAGAGGGATTTTTGTAGAAATTCAAATGTTATCCATGTACGTAATTTATAGTACTAATTAATAAAAGTGGACCAGCCTTAAACAACTCAATTAAAATACAATTATTATTCTTTTATAATGAATAATTTTGAAAAACAAATACCTAACAGTGTATGTCTACGTATATTGCTTACTATTTAAATATCGTTTAAAAATTGCATACAACAACCACTAATTGATATTTTTAATTTCGAATGAATGGTATCTATTATTTTTGCAATATTACCTTGCTACTTAATAGCAGATTAAGCGTATAAAAGAATTCGCATTTTTGTAGAAATACAAAAGT
Source organism: Anthidium xuezhongi (assembly GCA_022405125.1). Lineage (NCBI taxonomy): Eukaryota > Metazoa > Arthropoda > Insecta > Hymenoptera > Megachilidae > Anthidium > Anthidium xuezhongi. Next base: position 2,471,935 of record CM039642.1, read on the forward strand.
TAGTCAAAGGTAATACACGATTATAATTTTTAATAATTATTAATGATTATTGTCGCATCGCCTTCCACAAAGAAAAAACGCCTTTTTGGTGTTTCAAACCAAAGCGTCCTCGAACATCAAATATGAAATATACAGGGTAGTTCAATAAAAAGTATCATCAGAATATCTTCGTTATTTTTGGAGATATGAAGGAACTTCAGTTTAAGAAGGACTATAAAATGGCAGCAAGAATATCTTTTTATATCTTAGTCTCATTCGTAAAAAATGTATTGAATTTTTGTTAATAAAACTGCTTCATAATTTTAAAAACAATGGAGATACTTGAGTGGTGGCTGTTATTGAATCGCCTTGTATAATGTCAGTCTTGAGGGAAATTTAGCCAGACCTCGATAACTGACATTCATCGTGGCTAATCATAAGCGTTTTCCGACTTCTAAGAAATCAACGATTACGTGTTCGATGGCCACATCTCGCAATTATATAATTTCGTTGCAAATAATATTGTTACTCGCGATAATGTAGGAACTTACAATCATACGTAGCTGGAGTAGTGTACTTAAAGAAGAACCGATGTAATGAATTTAAGTATGCGAACTCGGATTTTCAAGTTATTTCTTCGAATACGGTATTTTTCCATTTTTTAATTAAAATGGATGATTATTAATTTTAGCCGTACAATTACGTCAGATGGTTTTAATTGGATACGTACGTTGATTCATAATAATTGCTTGGACAGAATGAGTTTATTATTTTTCTTAAAACTGCATAATTATTTATGAAATATTAATTTTATCATTAAATTCGTATTAATTATTAATTCTCTCTAAACTTTATTAATTACGTTTACTGATAGAATAGTAAGAATGTATTAAAATAATTATTTGATCAAATTCTTCATAATCTCGTCTATTTTTGTTATATTAATCCTTCCATATTAAAAGATACGATTTTTTACAAAATAATTTAAATAAAAATAATAATAAGAAAAATAATACTTCAATTTAATACAAATTTTTATTATACATAGTAACGACTAGTTACACGGAACTCGTTAATGGAACATTTGTATTGATTAACTTTGTACATACACACGTGTTTACTGTTCCAACAGATCGGTAAAAAGATACATCGAAGTCAGTACGGTAGATCTAACACAAAACACGCAAATGCACGTCGCGCCATTAATCAAGTAGAATCAGTTTTTATCAGAATCACAAAAACAGATCAATAAGGACAGAAAACCGTTCCAGTCACGATACGCCAAATAATTCATCAATTCCATCAGAAATGATTGAAGCAGTCGGCCAACTGCATTCAAAACTGTATTCAACATCAATCAGTGGTCATCGACAATCTCATTTTAATCAGTACTGACCGGTGTAATGAATTTACAGCGTTGTTGACCAATTTTGTTCGAATATTTCAATATTAATGCACACCAAAACTTGTATCCGAAACTGATTTTCTTACTTTAGAATAATTAATTGCTTTATTAATTTCCTTTTCTTCTGAATGAAACTTTCAATTTCTGAGATTACCTTATAGCCTATTTTCTTCAATTAAATTCGTAAAGAAATAAATTTTTAAATAATCGACATTCTTTATTGAATCATTCATTTTTCAACAAAGCAGCGCTTAAAACTTTCCTAATTCATATTCAAAACGTTCCGTACAAAATACGTAAGTTCCTACATCGTTTAACAAAATATGTAACGAAAACTACGATATTAAAACCGATCATAATTAACGGTTTCATCGAACGATCATAATTATAAGCCACCCTTAACTGCTACGATTAAATACAAGTTCTATTTGCATTATTTTCGAAAAGAAAATTGTCATCAACATATGTAATTGTCTAATTAAGCATTCCTAAAGTGCTCAATACCATTCGATGGTCCTACCATAGCAGTTAAGGGTTAATATTACCCCACTTAACCCTTTCGCTCCGATCGCAAATATTTATTATAAATATGGAAATACTGTATTTTGCTATGAATAGTACATTTATACATAAATCCATCAATTCCTCGGAGCGGAAGGGTTAACACTGTATCAGACTTCCTGGACTCGGTTTGCACCAGGAAGTCTTAATCCATTCGATCCTGCTAGTACATCGCCCTCGAAGACTAAAAAATTCTAATGATAAATAATATAAATCAATTATTTTAGACCATAAATGACTTATAAATAAGAAATTAATAAGTTATCAATGAACAGATTTCTATATCCTTTGTGACAAAAGACTTAAAAGGGCAACTGGCAGGATCGAAAGGATCGAACAGTGTCTAAACGGGTCTCGAGATACTCGGATGGTTGTAAATGTTCACTGTTAACTGTATATTCTATTGCAGACCTAGGAAGCCCATTCTTCCCTGGTGGTCCTGAATTGTGGCACCATCCATTGGCGTACTCGACCGCTGGCGAATTACCCGGCACCCTGCAACACGCGACGCTGGTGCATCCGGCGTTACATCCTCAGGTCCCCGTACGTTCCTATCTTTGACTATCTGCAGACAAAGCTCTGGAGCCGCCGACGAGCGCCCCGATGCACGTTAGTGATACATGATCGTTATACTCGATTACCTAGCATACGATACATCTATGTAGCAGGTAGACACGCACGTAGACGTTTCAGATAGTATCAGGACTATATAATCTTTCATTCGAATTCTGCCCTTATTTGTCTTTTTGGAGTATTTTAGGTCCCTAAATGGGGTCGTTTTTATTACTTAATTACTTTCAACAAGATTTGAACAATTTTATTCAGATTGAACCAAATGGTTTAAACTTTTCTGAGAAACCGAAAGGACTAATTTCATACACTATCGTTATTTTTACTTTTTTTATGGATACAAAGTAAATGTTTATTGTTGCAAGATGGAAATATACGATTTATATTTAACGATCTTTGACTACGGCAATTATAACTGGAATTACATTTAAAATTCGTTTATATTTAACCCTCTGCAGTCGAAAACTGATACATACCTGGCAGTAGGTCTAGTAATTCTTCAATATAATACGATTTTCTCGATTTTACTGACATCGTATCAAATTCATTACAAGACCAGTCAATGTATCTTTAGCTAAAGCGAAAAAATTCCATCGAGGTAAATAAATTTGATAAGATAAGATCATCCCACCAATTTTGGCAATGAATATTTTGCAGTTTTTAACATTTTGAGAGGGCTTTTTTCGAAGATGACAACAAGATAACAATTTAGGCAAATATATTAAATGGTACGAAGTAAAACTAGCTACAGTCAACACGGAAGAGCCACGTTTACGCGTTAGGGGTTAATTTTAAGCAAGTTGAGGAGCTTTTTTCTTTCGATATATCATAGAATTTTCTGATTCGTCATCGTACCATGCAACGTTCTTCGTAACGACGATAAGAACGGTGTGGTACAAGCGGGTACGAATTGGCCAAACAACCAGGAACTATTGATTTTTAATATCGCCTAGACCTGTGCCAGGTTCGCGAAGGTACCTATCACGCGTATGAACGATATCGAACTTTTCTTATTACGGTGACGTGACAACACGAAGGAAACATTATCTCCCGTTCGATTTACAGAAAGATTTCTTCGCTTTCGAATTTCTTCGCATTCTGATGCCTCGCCTTTGGAATAGAATAAGGCTAAAAGTTTGAATACATGGAAAAGAAAGTTTGAACTAGTTTAATCTAAAATGTTTAATTCAATAGACATTTGTTCAATTTTAGAAGAAACAAACTGAAATCGAAGAAGAATTTCTTAAATATAATAAATGGTCTCCTTAAGGGCAGTCAATAAATTTTCTTCGAAGCAGTAGCCAGAATTAAATTAACATTTATTTAGATTTGATTTGCGAAGTGTTTGACTTATTTGCCATAAGTGAAACTTCCGTTCATTGCAATATATTTAAAAAACCATCGTTTCAATTTAATATCATTTTTTCTTTAATTATAAGGAGGCAATTACCAAAATATTCGTGTAATTATTTTTGTATAGACCTGGACTTTAAATCGACATGCCATAAATGCCAATCTATCAAACTTTTATGTCACGAAATCGCAGAAGACTTTTTATGTTTTATAAATCACGATTTTACACAGTAATCTAATAACCCAATCTTTTTTTCTTTAATTACTTTCATATTAACAAAATATTCATATAATTATTTTTGTAAAGACCTAACTTTAGATTGATATGCTATAAATGTTTATCTGAAAAACTTTTGTGTCACGAAATCGCAGTAAAGTTTTTACATCTCGAGAGTCACCCTTTGATACTCCTATTTTTGTTTTCATAATAAAATAAATCTAAAAATGAGAACACAAATTCCAATTACTCCAATAATGGAAGCATTTCAAATAAAATAATTACTTCTTTCACAACGATTCATCGAATCGTAATTTTTCTTATTAAAATAAATCAAAGAGCGTAAAGGTATTTTTTCTCCACTTTGATTTCGATTATCAATGCAAATGTAACGTTGCCCGAACGAACGCCAACGGTCGTTCATTTAATTTTCTAATGTAAAAAACGGGACCGTCCTTTTCTATTTCGAAACAACCATTTCATCCTCCGGTAAATACCGCTATTTTCCTGAAACGGAATAAAATTATTCCTCGGCGTCCACTTGACGGGATAATGAGGCAGAAGCTCGGCTAAATAGAGGATATATTCAGCCGGAAAAGTTTGCAATCTGCTTTCATAAGCGTTTACATGGCGATTCGTGTACAGTCGAGATTCCCTTGATCCTGTTCGCTGTCATAATGCAAAAAAAGACGATCAGAAAAAAAAAAATTCTCGTGAAAACATCTTTTGAACGGGGGGAAAACCGTTTACAGAAGAAAATACATACTCTGATTCCTTTGAAAAGGATCTTTTTTTCTTCCCTCACCCTTTTTTCCAAGGACCGTCTTAAATTCATCGTACGCCTCGCGCGAAATATTTACGTAAAAACCAAGGAGCCGATTTTACAATCAACGAGATAGAAAACTCGGCGATGCGGAAGTAGATGTTTGCAAAAAGAGTAGCGTTGAAACGTAATTACGGAGACGTTGTAACGGTGTACGGTTGTTTCTCAAACAATTCTTCGTACAATTTTGCAAAGAAAAGATATGAAAATTTGTACGAATGTTTTATGTGTACTTACTGTTTTATTTTGATTACAATTTAATTTTAAGTGTAATTCCAGCTCTAATTAGGATGGTAAACTGTCGTTAAGTACAAGTTATATATAACATGATTTTCCTTGCAACAATAAATATTTAGCTTTGTCTGTCGCACCTTTGAGAAAAATGATACGGGAAGGGGTTAAGTTGAAGATAAAATGGAAAAATGAATGAAATTAACATACATTTCGGTAACAGCTTCTTAATAACTTTTGTAATTTGAAATAAATAACCTAATTCAGTCAGAATTATTGATTTGGTAATTTTAGTGTTTTATTTGATACTTGGCATGCTGTTTTTGAAGCAGACTGTACTATTTATTAAAATATAATATTATGAGATGCATTTGAAAAGTCTTCATATTAAATCGAAATTGAATTTTTTCACGGTTTTAGAGGGATGAAAATTGAATTAAACGTATTTTAATTCGCTTTTAATTTTCTGATCCCCCCTCCCCGTCTTCTAAACTGATTAACATGAAACTTCTAAGCGGTACTTACCAGTATCTAACGTTTATCTTAATGAACGTGTATTCTTGTTCGACCGTTAATCGTACCCTTTTCTTTTCCAACGTCGTTGTAAATTATACCGCGGTCGCATTTAACACGGTTCCTGCGTTAATTAATCCGCGTTCCGTAACTCGGTCATGGTCTACGGTTTCAAGTACGCGTTTGCGTTATTTAAACAATTACTCAAAAAGGAATGCTTCCAGGAAGATATTGGACGATACGAAACCCTTAAGGACCGAATTATTTTGCAAAAATCGTAACCAATTATTACGCTCGATAATCTTCGCAAAATAACAGTAGAGTTTTTAAAAATATGACCTTTAACGTTGCTTAGTTTCCCATAAATTCACTGCGCCATCACTGCGAAGAATTAATTAAAATATAAACATGGAAATTAGATATATATTTTATAAAATAATTAAATGTTCTACTATTTTTGTTAGGTACCCTTATAGCAGATTTACAGAAAAATTAGGACTCGTGAAATCTTGACGGTATCCTTGAATTAATTGTCAATTTTCATATTTTAGAGTCCTTTCATAGTGACCTAAGATTATCGAATTTTCTACTAAACTACTCTGCTTCCCTTTAAACTCGGTACTGTTTATAGGTGAAAGACCCAAAATAAAATCGCATTAGGTAAACAGATGTTCATCGTTCTCCCCCCTCAAACGCCCCTTAAATGCTAAGTATCCGCCCTTGTATCGAGTTAAAACGCAAAATAACGATAAAATGCGTTGTTTCTTTTCCAGGCACCCATGTCTCTGCCGCATCCAACGACGCTGACGTCGATACACGCGTCGCTGCCCCATTTCCTACCCTCTCCGGCACTGGCATCACCGGTAGGTTCACCCTCGTCCCAGCCGAACATAGCGGTGAGCAACGCACCCTGTTCAACCCTGTTCGTGGCGAACCTCGGCCAGTTCGTGTCTGAACACGAGCTCAAGGACATCTTCAGCAGGTTAGAAACGGTTAACGTATATCGATTTATCGTTTGCATCACAGAAATTCTCGTTTCCACAAGCGCTCGCGTTCATGCGATGTCCAATTTCACTAGATTTATTCGATTGTAACGTGAGTTCGTGGAAAATATTCATAATTTTTATTTAAATTATTGCAATATTATTGCGTTCATGACATTATATGATAACAAATTTTATTTTGGTGAAAAGAGGTGTCACGAACTTATGGTACACTCCAATATTTCTTTTTATTTTCAGTTTTTCCATTTTTGATACTCTCGAAGGTTTCGAGAGACAATTTAGCGTTCATACATCGAATTTGTTTAAAAAATGATATTTTTCAGAATGGATTGGTTTACATTGGGTTGGCAAATATATTCGATTTATTCGAACATTTTTTCATTTAAATTGAAAGTTTGTTAGAAAGGCAAAGATTGTGCTGATTGATAATGATCGGGTTTTGAGTTGCAATAAACAATTCTATTCAAAATTAATGTGAAAGTTTCTGATATAATTGTCAACTCAATAATAAGAAACTGCTGAATAATAATGGATAATAGAACTTCAGAATTTAATCTTGCATTCAGTAGTATTACAAAGGCACTCGAACTCCTTGGGGCTAATTAAAATAAGTAATTAAATCTATGAATGAAAAGTCATTAATGAAAATTCAGGACGTACTAATGCAATAATTAATAACAAACAAAGTTAAACTTGTTATAGTTAAATTCATAAAAGAAATATATTATTTATCAAAATCTAAAATTCAATTTCAAAATGGTATTATTATAAAAGGAACTTTAAAAGAATAATACAGTTTTTTAAATAATACATAAATGATAGAATTTTAAAATAAATAACTAAAATAAATAACAGTTTATTATTAAAATATATTAAAGCAACCCTACCCTTAAATGAATATTCTTTAATAAAATTTCCTCTCCAGAAATAATATTGAATGGTATTAAAAAGATAATAACTCGTTAAAATTTAATGAAATAAATTTGTCTAACAATCAGCATTATTTAACCATGAATTTAATATTGTTAAATAACTAAATAAAGGAACAACTAAAAATTTATGACATTAAAGTTATATTATTTATACAAGATAGTAGGTGTAAAACGTAATTTAAAAAATGAAAGAATAGTGTTTTGAATAATTGTAATTATAGCATGTCTGACTATACATATCCATTATCACTGTGGCAGTCAACGTGTTAAAAAAATATAAAATATCAAACTGACTAGGCTAATTTAATTGTTACGTGTATACAACGTTATCGCTACCGACAAACTGGACAATTAATTATTTACAATGAATGGTTATTAAAATATTCCAAATCACTTGGAAGAAGAAAATATTGTGTACAAACACATATTTACGTGAATGTCCATAATTCATTTGTCTGAATTACACGTAGAATAATTTCAATTCAAATATATAATTTGCATGTAATTAAGTATTATTAAACAGAATTAAATTAAATTAAATTAAATTAAATAAAATAACATAAACATTTGAAAGTAATTTTATTCTGGGTTCGTTCAAATCATTTTTTATTTCAAAACCGGTGCCTCAGTTTTTGTATAATCGAATAATTAATTAAAGAAAAGGTAAAATAAACGAATGATTCAATTTGAACATGAATCGATAAAATTCTTAATGATTAGAATTTTAGTGTGACTTTCCACGTACGTATGTGTTCACTGCAGCAACGTGTTAATTGAAATAATGGTAATAAATTAAAGTAAATTAAGGTAACAATGCAAGGTTCAAAATTGAAAGGTTCAATTTCAAAAGTAATCGATTGCAGCAAATAATTAATATTGTAGTGTGTCTTTCACTGTGGCAATCAACGGGTAAATGAGTTTTAAATTTTCCTTAATTTGGGGACGGAAATCTAAAATTATTTGAATATCATTTAGGAACACTGGATAATATATGGCATTCGTATTAGAAGCAAGAGTGACAAAATACTCAAAATTAAAAAATGTATTGGAACTTATTTATTTATTGTAACAATTACTTGCTTGAAACTGAAACGTGGAGATCACCCAATAATATACATTATAATATAACAATTCAGTGTCACCCTAATATCTTGATAAAAGAAGTAACGCGCATCCTTTCGCTTGAAACACTTTTTATACGACAAATATTTAATTTTTAAACAAATTTTATTTCACAATCCGAGGATCTTTTCAGATCCTTTACAATAATTTTTAATAATACGAAATTGATGATTTAATGGGTAATTGAATTGACAGCTAATCAATGAATATAATCAAATACCGAGCAATGAATGAATCTCTCTATGTTTTCCTATCTTTATTAAAACATTATTCTTTTAGTTCTTTCGGTGTAAACACATTTGCCTTAGAATTCTTACCTTATTTACTATTTTCGACCCGTGAGAAATTGGAATAAATTCGCGCGACACCGTCAAACGATTCACCCCGTATATCATCGTCGAAGATGACAAAATTCCTGCGATCAGCCCCGATCGTGAAATTTATAGGGAAACTGTTGTTCTCCTCGAAACGAGCCATCACGTGTAATTCACGTTTCCGTGGCACGGCGAAGTTCATGTTTGTACGAATGGTCGTTCGAGTTTGATACGGGCGAGCAACTTATCCTGATAATAAATGGGAAAGGAAGACACGTAACTAACGGTTAGAAAGTGTCTGCAACATCTGGCCCGGTAGGACAAAATAATGACTTCCCGAACAAGTTCCTTGGTCGGAAATGAAATCAGAGACGAGCCGGCTAAAATTGACTTTACAAACATCGTGCGAGTGTGCGCTTAATTGACGTGACTCTTATCGTCGTTAGCACGCTCGTAAATTATTCATTTTACGAATACTTAGCGGTGTGTAGAACGGAGTTCACCATTCGATTCCGTAACTTACACCGCGTTCGCCTTCTTTTATATTCCCCGGACGAACTTAGGATTTCACTTTACAAACGTATCTGTGATAACCCCGAAGTTTAAACGCGAGTGCTTAGCAAAGTGAATAATAATTTTAAAAAAAGTCTGAAAATATTCCTGTAGTACCTTGAAATATTCTAGCTTCATAATCTTGGTAATTAGTTGATTGATTCACTAGTTTGAATAATATTCCGTGAAATTAGTAAATAAAAGAAATTTATATTCTCAGAAAATATTAATTTATTGTATCAGTCGTGTGTTTTCAAAAATAGGTCATTAAATGGGTTCTTAAGTAATAAAATAACTACTCTACGAAATATTTTGCAAAGATAAACAATTTTTATTTTTCATTCGTGTTTGTAAGTAGAGACCGAAATAATTCAGAGAAGGTGTACCTGTCAAATCAGTCGCGAAAGTAGCATAAATCTATAAACAAACATTAATCTAATCGATGTGTCGAGCCGTCAAAGCGTTAAATAATTGAGAAAAAAAAAAAGTATCTCGAACGGTATCGATAAGAATTCACGCGTCTTCGATCCGACACGATTCAATAAGCTTTTCTACGAGCGAGATCTTAATGAAAGCGTGCAACAAGATTTATTAGACCGAGTCAAATCAGTTAAACATGCTCTATTGCTTCTCAAAGTCGTTGTCTTCAAAATAGAAACTACACATGCCACGTATATTCTCATATTATTTTATGATTTCATTGGATCGTCGCGCGTCAAATGGTTGATTTTGTAACATAAATAGTCCGGCCAGATTTTGCCACATACATTCACCGTGAAATAGCGTTTATTTCATACGAATTAGAAGCCTAACCCGCTTGCGAGTCATCATCCCAGTCCATCGATATATTCACGCCTTATACAGGGTGGATCAAAAGTCCTGAAAGGGTTTCAAATTTTAGTCATTTATTTTGAATTAATATTTTTCGGGTAATGTATTGTGATGTGAACGTGACTTTCGGGTAATTTTTAAGGGAAATTTAATTAACCCTTTGTGCACGATTGACGCATACAAATTCGTGCATATATTCTACAAACGTTGTCCTATGTTTTTGGAGAATATTTATGGACGACAGAGATTTGTAACGTATGTTTCGAATTATTCCTTATTTTATTCGAAATAAATGATATTCTGTGCGTCCACTGTGCCAAGATCGACGTCAAACTGCCTAAGAGGCAACATCTTTAATTTCAAATTCATCGTCCCTAAAATCACCTAAAGTTTCGAGTGAACCATTCAGATGTCGCAAAATATCGTATCCGATGTTTCGTTTAGCGATTTGTAGCCGAACGGTTGACGATTTCAACGAATCGCAAGATCGTTCTGCTTTCTGATCGATGCTCTTCCGTGCAGTTTACGCGCACGCCGGTGAACTGCAACGATCAAACGAAATGCATTGAAATACGGTACCCCGCGGACATTACGGGCTGCATAGTAAATTATTTTCAGGTGCTCCACCGTGCAGAACCTTCCCACGTTACCGAGCACACTCGCGGCCGCGTTAAACAGTGATTTGTTGCAGGTTTCAAACGCTGGCTACGTTCTTTCAATTACCTTTTACGAGCAGTTTAATCGAAATCCTTGTTGATTACTTCCGACAGATTCAATTCCAGGAATGCTTATTGCTATCATGCTTAACGCGCTGATTCTTGGACGGATAAGACGTTTCCGTTCTGCACCGGAATTTCTCGAATTTTCCGGGATTTCGAAATCAAGTAGGATCAAGTACCCAATTATTATCGCTTTTATCCGATTTATGTTTCTTTAAACACGCTTTAACTAATTTCGATTTCTTAAACTATTTTAAAAATGTTTCTGTAAAAATTAAGTTTGTATACTATAGACATGCTTCTTTCAGATACTTATTAATATTTTCTAATATAACAATAATTTCTGATTAGTTTCTGATTATTTTCCTTCGTTAATTATAATTATTGACAATAAATGAATACTTTGGTAAAAAAGAGGTCCATTCTTTGACCTATTTTTATATTTCTTATTTGGAAGCGTTAATTAGCAAACCTTTCTTCCATTGATTGAAATAAATGATAATCATTGTCATAAGATTTCTCAGTTCACACCCAAGGTTGTATTTAAACGTTAGAAATATTGTTGGATGACGAACAAATCTCTTGTCCTACAATATCGAGTCACACTCGTGACCCACCCTACAGTTTAGATGTGACCTCTCCCCTTCAAATTTTAATTACAACTCAATCTTAAGTTTAATTGCATTTGTAGTTAATGCAGTCAACGCTTATTGAGTACGAAGTATAAATAACATTTTAGTGCTTTTCATTGTTTTTAATATTGGAGCAATATATATTTAGCTCAAACTAATGCATTAATTGGCAAAATCATAGGTTAAGGGGTTTTTCTGACGACTCAGTTAGGACTTTACCTCCAAGGTCCAGGACTAAAGTTAGTCACTGAGTTCAAACCTCAGATTTCCCACAAAATTCAGATATACGGGGTGTCCCAGAGTCGGTGGCACAATAGAAGAAACGATTTCCGGATCCCAACAATATAAAAATTTTTGCATTAGCAATATAAAAAGTTAAAGGTTCTGCTAATTCCTTGAAAGAATCTCAAACAGCTTTGTAATTACACTCGTTCATAAGAAGTCCTCAAAAACATTCGACACTTAATAAAAGCATAATTCTTCGAGAACAACCCCGAAATTTGTAGCAGGGAAATTTCCTTCGAACACGGAATAACCGATGCAGCGAAACTGCCAACAAACGTAGGTGTGAACCGCCGAATATTACAGACGTTGGCTAGCGCGCGCAAACGTGTGTAATTAACTTGGACAGCTACTTGCGAATTCATACGTAGAACTTGGCCGTATAATGAGGTTCCACGGAATAATTGCACGGAAGGAAAAGAAGGACCGCTCTCGCAACCCGAATTAGGGTTATACCTGTGTACAGGGTGGCCAGCATATGTTAGACTTCCCTTATGCTCGAAAGTTATCTAACAACGTTCCTAGACAAGATAATTAACGATCGTTATGCTATGTAGACTTTGGTTGATGAAGTTATCTCAAAGATTATTACGCGAAATTTAAGTATTCAGATATGGTGTATAACTATTATTACTAGGATTAGAAACATTACTATCTAATTTTAAAATTATAATAATTTAGATATAATAGAACTTTTATCAGTCGATGAATATATTAGGTCTTTATCAATAGTAAGTTAACCCTTAGACCGTTTCTTTTACTTTATTTTATTTTCGTTTTTCAAATTGTTTACTATTACTGTGAATATTATTTACTTAATATTAATAAATCATATAAAAGGCCTAAAATAATGATAAATTGAAGATAAACTTTGTGAACTACTCTTTAAGTACAAGTAATCTAAAAATTAATACTTTAAATGTTTGCAGTGAAGTTTATACAACCAGGCACTCGACAATCGATATGCCATTAAATATCAATTTTGTTTATTTAAATAATTATCCCTAGAAGGTCATTAGCGTCTTTTTTTAACACGTTGACTAGATGGCCGCTAATTATAGGTGATAAATATAAATTGAATTTAATCAAATAATTGAAAAAATAATAGTAATAATTTTAAAGAGCAAATTAAGAGATTGAAGAAATAAAGAAGAAAAGGATAATTTTGAAAGCTATTAAAGTTACGCCAGTGATATAATTAATTGTAAGTAACATAATAAGAAATCTTTAATTTCTTTAATAATTTAATTAAATAATTCAGAGAATAAAGCAAGAAAGTATAATTCTAATCTAAAATTACAGTACTAATTTAAAAGTGTAATTTTACATTTAAAAAGAAATACAAAAATTGGTAATATAGATTCTTAAAAACAGAGTAATAGAGATAATAAAATTATTATATTGACAATATAAATGGGGTTGAAGGGTGGTTAAATACTTTTGGGATCAACTATAATTGAAGAGTCCAAAGGAGAAACGATGATAGTCAGTTAAAAATATAAAATTGAAATATTGCCACCATGTATTAGTGCCTAATAAAAACAAAATGTAATGCCATTAAAGAAAACCCAGTTTGGAAAAATTAAGAGTCAAAAAAGGGTCAAAGAACATTCTCTTATTTTGTATTAACCCTAGAATATTTTTCCTGAAACAAAATCATCAAAACCCATACTCTTTTTCGTTTAATTAACATTAGATCAAAATCCAAAGAATGAAACCAAATGTTACTATTATACAATTAATTAACAGACCCAGGAACTCGTTATAAATTGTTAAATTTCCTCCTGTACAGCAGAGAGGAGTGTACTAAATTTGTTCTAAACTATTTATTTGACTATGATCGATTTTTCATTGGACCCTTCAATTCTTCCAGCATACTTGCATTTAACACGTTGACTGCCACAGTGAAAACAGACACGTGTAGTAAGATACACTTTTCAAATGACTAGTTTGCACTATTAGTCTAACAGCAGCAATATCCACGGTTTATTTTATCCTTTCTTTTATCGATTATTTAATTACATAAAATTTGAAGGGCCAGTGATCGCCATGGCAGTCAACCTGTTAAACAATACGCGACCGCCAAAGTGTTAAGATGATCGTACAATTTCGTCGGTTTATTCGTGCAAACTATTTCGGCACGGGCGCAAAGAGGGAATCGATAACAGCAGGTTGCGTCAGATACAGACCACTGACGTCATATCCAGTTCATTCATTGCAATGGGAGATGCAGGTTCGCGGATTGAATAGCATACAAAGACCCCGTTCCCGGTCCTATTGCTGTGATTTGACCCGTTAACCCTTCCCGAGCTTTATTTCGTACGACCGCCGACCCATCCTACAATTAATTCGATTCTCAGCCAAATGTACAGTACCTTGCCGTTCTATCGTGACCACCAAATATTTTATACAAATCTCATCTTCCGAGGCTTACTTATATTCTTTGCTTTGGCGAAATACTGGATGGAACTTCCGTGTTCCAGTTTCGTTAACCCTTTGCACAGGATGTTTATCGGATAATAGCAAAGTTACGAATTTATTTATTTTCATTCGAAGTGTGAAAACGGCACAACGATATTTAATATTTAATTAACATGATTTTTTAAAAGTTTGTTGAACTTGTCATAATATTGGTATTTTAGTAGAATTAAAAAAAGGTATTTAAAACTGAGGGTGACCATAATGGAGTGGCAGGGTATCGTACCTTCGAAAATTTTTAAATGTTAAAAGAAAATAAAGGAAATTATACATATTTAAATTTAGTTTCAAATACCCAGAATTGTTGTACTCGATGAAAGCAAAGGGACAAAGACATCACCTTTTTGAACAAATATTTGACAGCGACGTTTATAAAAAATATCGAGTTTCTGTTAAAACTGTTATTTCTGCTTTTTCTTTCAATAGAAACTGGAACGTTCCAATAATCCCCTTTTGAATTTCTCTCTTAAATTAATTATCAGAAAGCTCTTAACTTGGCAACCGAAAAAATATTTGTCATTCGCTGAAAATTATTATTCGTTAAATTTGTTACTTTTGTAAAATTAAGACGTAACCCAAAGGTCAACGAAACCAATGGATTTATTTGTCAGTGTCAGGCGAGGTGTTATTGAACTCGTTCAAAGTTGTTCATTATTTTCAAGCGTATCTGTGTCACAGTGCAATGAACTGGAAACGACGAATTTCCTAGCGAGTAGCACGTTACTCTGGAAACAATTATGCGGCTAGTAAATTTAAGAGGACGATATAGGTCAGCGCCGAATCAGCCACACTTCCTCTGTCTCTTTGTCGTGACTTGTACACGTTCTTAACGCGTCCATAACATTCGCACCCGAACGGTACGCTCGCGGGAGAGCCCTGTCGTGTTTTCGAAATGCGCGAGCATCGGGAGCTTCGTACTAACAGCACCGCCTCCAAAGTATTTCATTCACTGACATCCGCTGATTATTTGCCACCAATCGTAGCTCGTAGCCGTAAGACGCACCTGTGCTAGTGCCCGTAATCATCAGTATCGATATAAAGATGTTTAAGGTCTATTCGCACCTATCAGTGGACGTGTCAGTGATCGATTCTTCGACGTGTACATATTCCTGGCATTTGAACCTTGAAGTGGTCGAGGATTGAAAGAAATTCGATCAGACTGAATTAACTTTCAGACAGCGAATGGAGTTTATTCGTGGATCACGTTCCATTTTTATTTTACAAATTGTAAAATATGGCTTTTATTATTCAAGCGCCTAATTTTGGTATGTTGGATAGAGATTGACCCGACATCCGCTGTTCGAAGGTTAAACTATGCATGTTTTACTTCACTGCATTGCATATGGCTGCTCCTGAAATGGAATTTGGATGGTTTAAAAGCCACCCTTATGTCTTTTAACCCTCTCACTGCTGATAGTGTCTATGGGTATTTGAGAAATTTGCCAGATCGTCCCAAGTTGGACTTCCTATACAATGATTTATAATTTAATTTGATTTACATCAATCAAGTTGCTCTTTAATAATTTTATACCGTAGAATCTATACAGTTTTTAAATAAATTTTAGATTATGATTCATTATAAAGAACGTTTAATTAACCGTAAAAATGACGTTTTCTTGAATGAACTTCGAAGACACGCGTCACTGATACATGTAAATAGACCTATAGTGGCATTATTAACCCCCTGACACACGCTGACTCGCACAAGGTGTCGCGCAAAAAAAGAACAGCTGACGAGAAAGAAGCGTAAATTACGAAATAATGTGTTAGTTTCTTCTCATTAGAGGAAAGAGAAACTGGGAAGAAAAAGGGAAAGGAGTGAAAGTATCCATCGGTAACTGGCACGTAGCTTGATGGAAGCCAAATCCATGGTTACGTACGGGTTCCTGATGGTGTCGCCATAAATCATAATCAACCATGGATATTTCCGTTAACAAAGCACACGATTGTTCAACATAAGTCAAAACATAATAGAAAATTGATATATCTTTGATTTTTAAAACGTAAATATTCTCGGAATAGAAATTGATTTGTTTAAAAGGATTGTATCAATAAAAATGATATAAAAATTCGATAAACTTTGGTTGCTTTCGATTTTTACGATAAATATTCAAAATTTAGAACCGGGCATGCACAGATGCAGATATAACGAAGGCCTTGTCCACGATACCTACATCCTTAGTACTGTAGATACTAAAATATTTATAAAATATTGTTCTAAATCCAGAGCAACGTCACACCTTTTGCACTGCCAATAATTTTCACTCCTTTTACCTTTAATAACAATCTAACCTTGCCGTACGATTTATACGTGGTACACTGTGGCGCATGACAGGCTTCCCTAGGGAAAGTGGCGTCTTAGGAGAAGGTACCCTCACAATTTCCTGTAATACTAGATTTTCCTTGGAAAAATATTTGATTGAGAGAACTTAATTATCATAACTTTCTAGTGTTTTAAGGAGTAACGCGTTAATTTACGACGCCATTTTCCCTAGGGAAGCCTACAGTGCTCCACACTGTACTTGTCGTCACATGCCACGAACTTCTAGTACTTTTAATGAAGTTATTCGTCTTTGTTTACTGGTTATTGTTAATGATAATGAAAACAAAGAATTTGATTGGTTTCTCTTTTTATTTTCATCAAATCGTTTTATATACATATAGGTGTTTCCCTATATTTTTTTGTCATGCGGGCTCTCCTCAGGAATTAAAACTTGGACTCAAAGTGACAACACATAATGAATAAATAGAATTCATCATACAATTCAGGTAACGATACAAAATTTCTGTTTCCACTAAAATCTTTCACTGTATGCAATTTCATCAAATACTCATGAATTTCTCTAACAAATCAATTCCTCGAGGAAGACCCTCATTACGAAAAAAAATATAGACAAACACCTATACAGCGTGTTCAGCTTTAATCTAAAAATGCAAATTACTCGTACATTACGTGTTGTATAAAGAAATAATTTAGATAAGAAATGAACGATTTCGAGGGAACTACAATCTGATACAAGTAGTTCTTTTATACATACAAGAAAACTGAAGAAAGCTGGTAATTTTTTGCAAAAAGTTATAAAGCTGTTTTTGTCGAAAAATCATTAATTTCGATTCATGCTTTGATCATTTTCCAACTTTTTCGACATAAATATCTCCATACCTTTTTACAAAGAATAACGAGCTGTATTGAATATTGCATTAAAAAGTATACAATTTTATTTAAAAAATCATGTATCATCCTTATGCATATTCATCAACAAAAGAAATTATTTATATCAAACCAATTTTCTTATACAACACGTAGTACACGAATAATTTGCATTCATATATTAAGACTGGACGCCCCGTGCATAAAATGATTGGATAAAAATGAATAGAGAAAAGAAAAGAATAAAATCTTGTTTTCGTTTCCATACAGTGTCGCATATAAATACATATTTCTCGTTGTTGTTCGATCAGCGTGTCACCATCGGCAAGCAATAACACCCATACACGGACACACACAAAGACACAGAAAAACCACCCCCTTCTCTTTTGACTAGAGTACCGTCTGTCGTAACTAACTAGAGCACGTATTGTACGCTTCTCTTATTTATGCACAGTTTTCCTGGTTTCTCCCGGCTTCGTATGCACACGAAGGGAGGGTCGCCAGTGGCCTTTGTCGAATACCAAGACGTTCGCTACGCGGCCCAGGCGATGGCCACTCTCCAAGGATCCTTTCTCCTCTCCTCCGACCGGGGAGCAATACGAATCGAATATGCAAAGTCAAAAATGGCCGAGGTGGGCTTTACAAATCTCTGGATCGAAGTAGGTTTCATTTTATGCTACGCTAGCTGCTACCTAACCGCGATTGTCCGACGAAAACGCAGAGCCGCCTCACCCTTCCCCAGATCAACCTCCTAGTTCATTTTCTTCCCCCCTCCTCCGTTCGTTGCCCCGTTTCCCCGACCTACGCCATCGATGGAGCCTTCGATCGATCGCTGTTTAACGTTTTAATCTTCGTTTCGACATGGTCGAAACAGAGTCTTGGTATCATCGAACCGTGAACAAGCGTAACGAGAAATGGGTCTGCGTTTTCGTCGCCAGACACCGCAGAACTATCGTAGGGAGCTGAACTGCCCGTGGAAGGGTCGAGGGTCAATAAATAAACGAAAATAAGTTGAAAATAGGGGTGAAATTTTTCCATACGCGACACCGTTTTCGAGAAAACCCAATTTTACCTCAGTGTATTTGTAAGTAAATTTATACCTGACAGAAAAGGGATTTTTTGTTAATTTAACGAATATTGTTGATACACTAATGTAAAAGTAATTTGTTAAATTAACAAAGTAATTGTTGAAATTTCAATATTTTTGTTAGAAGTGAATTTATTTACAGATATTTGGAGTTGTCTCGAAAACGATGCTGCGTATGAGCAAATTTTATTCTGTACTTTGGACTTATTCTTTATCCGTTCACTCAATCGATCTGATAAATTATTTTTCCGTTCTATTTGACGAAATTGTTTGCAACTGAGATAGATAGATGTACGTAGAAATTCATGGGTCACCCAAATACGGGTGACACGGCGTTCAAAGCATTAAATGACCTAGTAATCTCGATACGATCGCGAAAAGGGGTGACTTTTCATGAAGAGATAAGATGAAATTCGGAGTATAACTTTCGCATGTGAGGAAAATCTAATGAATCCCAATTGCTGTCCCTGTATTAAAGCGGGATGATCTCGTAAATGTTTCATTTCATTCATTCAGCAGGGTGTTATTAAATCAAAATGTTATTCAGAAACGAAGGGTAGGTATAAAGGAAACTTCAGAAGAAAAATTATTTTCACCTTTGAGGATATTAATAATTATCCATGTAATAATTGTTTGATTGACAATTTTAGTACCTTTAGTTTTTATGGGATTAAAAGAATAAAAGGGAAAAATTGGGACTTGAATTATTCAATACATTTAATACAAAACTCAAAGAAATACTTAAAGCAGTTTTTTATCGGCAATTTTCAATTAATTTCTGTTGGGGTTATTTAAATAAAAATTAAAATAAAGCTTCTGTGTAACCCTTAAACGACGGTTCTATACTAATTTTAACTCAATTTTTCTATATTTAGGATATTTATTCCATTACACTGTAATTTATTTACCGTGATACGTGTAAATTAGAGTCGTGTAGCATGAAACATGTGAAGAGGAAAGTTTTGAATTTACAACAAAAGTTTGGTAGGTTATCTTAAAGTTAAACGTACCCATAGGGGGTTAACGTCATACTCTATGCTAATTTTATTTAATAATACAGTGTATAAATTATATACCGTCTAAAAATTTGTTCCTCTAATTATAGTTAAAATATGATGTCTCAGATTTTGGTCACAAATAGACTGACGTTCGAGGATTAATACTTCAAAATCCTTCTTATCCAGATATTTAATAATATTTTCAAAATCAACTCCAAGTGTGATACTGAAATTTGAATAAAATTTAGACGATTTATAGCTTACGAGATATTTAATGTTAATGTTATTATAAGACCGTAGTAATAGATTATAATAATTTATTGGAAAATTAAAGCCTAATGAGTATATTTATATATTTATTTTAAATTAGTAATATGATTGATCCTAGTATAGATACTAGTCTACTTTTGGTAAAAGCATCAAAAGGAATACATACTCGAAAATGTCGATACCTATTTGATATTTCTATGACAATTTATCAGTCAGGTGAATATTTATATATAATTTCAGTGATTTAATATCTACAAATATTGATGCATTGGTAAAATACCAATCGAAAATAATTTCGATTCAATATAGTATTGCTTTGGTTTCGAATAAAAAAGAATCGATATTTATGTTTAATACCAGGCACCTATATAATATACAAGTAATAATATTAATTTATATAGAATATTAAATTTAATATTTATAAAATATTATGATTATGAGCACTTCAGTATCGATTCGATCACTATTAAAAATGGCTAATACTCTATAATATTGCCAGTAATCTTCTACTAACATCCTAATCTTCTAAACTATTAACAGCAGGTTAATACTTTTATTATAATAAATATTCCACTAGAAAATGTATAATTTAACCCTGAGCTTTCGATTAATAACATTAGAATAGCCCCCGTTTACACTATAAAACATTTGGCCTTGCGAGAGAATCAAGATGGTGCTTTAAAATTCAAATTTAACGTCACACTTGGAACCCTGTCCTTATTAGAGTTACAGTTTCAATTTGCTTCAGCATGAAAAGTCGCCTCGATCCTCGATTGGCAAAGATACCACCCGAAGGAACCGTACAGTGGCAATATTTTTGAAGATTCCTTTATCTCCCAGGGCATTTTTCACGGCTCCCTACGGTACAGTGGTCTCAGCAGGACTCAATTACCTGGCTGTCTGATTTCAATCGATCGCGTGGCAGATTCTCGTCCCCGACCGGCAAAGACACACCTTGACGTTCCCCAAACCGCAGATCGTGGCCGTGTGTCGATCCCTCGCGATCGCGATCGATGGTAATCACACAGGAAGTCCATGGGAGCTGGGCTCCACCGGTATCGACGGTGCCAATTGCCAATTATCTGCCGCTAATCGCCTTTGGATCGTGCACGATCCGCCGATCTCTACGTTTTCTTCCTTGTGTCTGTGTCTGTCTGTCGTTGTCTCTCGCCTTATTTTACGTCTTTGCTCCTGTTTCGTCGGCGAAACCGGCCACGTATTGGTCTTGGCCATTCGAAATAATCCGATTTCTCGCTTAGGCGACTCGTTTGTTCGTTTTATTTTTAGGTTCTGTTCTGTTTCTTTTCAATTCGGAGGCTACCTTTCAAATATACCACCCTCTACCCTGCTCCTTCTACGATTTCTACTTTGATTTCTTTCGTATCGCCGCGAGATCATTTTAAAACGTTAATTAATTACCAGAGAACGAACAAAATTTTCTATTACAAATAAAAGTGTATATGAGTTTACTTTACATTTGTAATTTAAGATAAATAAGTATTTATTTATATTACTGTAGATGTTAAAATTATAAATAATATCAATTATAATTTTATTACATTTATATATTTTTTCTTCAACACTTTACTGTAATATTTTCAATCTAAATAAATTTTCGCCTTTTAAAACATAAAATGAATACTTTAACAATCCAATTGTGACTTTTAAGTCAGAAACTTGCAAAAAAAGACTGAAATTAATATAATTAAATTGTCAAAGTATTTTCATATTTTAAATATTTTGGGAAAAGGCGAAAATTTATTTGGATTTAAAATAATTACACTGAAGCATTGTTTCGTGATTTTTCATTAGAAAATTTTTTATTTCACTTCAGTCCACTGTTAAGAAAGGTTCACCATCGCTAACGTAATACGTATTTGATCCCGTATGGTTCATTTCCGCTCCGTTCGGTCGCATTTTCTCTTTTTCTTCCCTGGACGTAATTTTTTTGTTGTATGTGGCACAAAACCTGCACAAACCTTTCAAGCTTATCGTAGATAACTTTGTTGTTGTTGTTAACGATGTTTTTCTTAGGGGAATATCGGGCGAAGGTAAACAGAAATAAAACTTAAGGAAAAATTTATTGAAGGTAATTGTCTTAAATAAATGGATAGAGGATGATGGTCTAAATTAGTTTAAATGCAAACATTGTATGATACATTGAAACAAAGAATTGTTATTTGTTTTTCACAAATACCACAATACGTGTATACCTAATTCGAATATTCAAAGTATTTCAATTCCAAGAATATGTGAATATGATTAAAATGTTGAATAGTTCAATTATTCGAATAATTCGAGTACTCGAAGTGATTGAATTTTAAAAATATTCCAGTATTCACCATTTTTCTAATTGCACATGGAAAAACACTACGACTCGTATTAATTATGCAGACAATTCTCCATAAATAAATAATAATTTTATCGGTTCAGATACTACCTTCTTATCAGTTATTAAAGCTCCACTTTAGCAAGAACTATTTTTAATACTTTCTTTAAAATAATATTCTTAAAGACATTCAAATTTCAGAATATTACGCTTTTATAAACTTTAAAACTTCCGTGTAATATTTTTATAAATCTAGAAGCTAAATTATCATATTCTTTTAACCCTTTGTGAAAAAGTGAAATATCTGCCCTAGATCACTGTTTGCCATAAGTCGGTTTAAATCATTGGAAAAGGAAAACTGAACTTCGAACGGAAGTAAGGATTAGCTGATCGCAAAAAACCCAAGCGATATTTCTGAAGTAACATATCACGAAAAGAATAGCATAGATCATCGCAAATCCGACAATAAGTTCTCGTACCATTGTACAAGAACGATATCTATGGGATTGCATCGATCTTTTTCCTCTGTTTCCCCCTCGCTTCCGGCGAGCCTGGTTTATCCAGTGTAAAACCATTGTGTACAATGTGAAATAAAATCTTACAATGTTTGCATTTGTAATAAACAGTTCGAAAAATATATGCAGTGAATTGGTTGAGATAGTCTGTAAATTCGTGCGTATCTTCATAATTGATTATTAAAGTTAATATATTAACGTTAGGTTGCTTAATGTAAGGTTTCCATTTTCATCAGCTTAGTTTATTAATTAACTAGGTAATAGTTTAAATGAAAAATATCTAAACTAAATGAATCAGTAAATATACTCTTCCTTAATTAATTATTCTAATTAATAATTGAGAACGATCGAGATAAGTAGAAAATTATTAGGACAAAAACACAACGGGTATTAATTTACGCACGAGTTCATAGACAAAATCAACTCCAAAAGAAAAAGGAAGAAAGACAATCTATCCAAAAAATCGAGAGAATTAATTACGTTAAAAAGAAAGTAGACCAATCCCCGATTTTCCCTTAAAATTGAAATTAGAAGATCGATAGAACCTGCTTGGGGCTGGGTAACAAGGGATGAAACGTGTCATTGCTAAACTATTTCGTTTAACCCTCTATTTTCAAGGTTTGCAAAAGGAAATGGCAAAGTGTCTTTGAAACATTGACTGCCACGCTGAAACCATTCAAAATTTCATTTTTTACTTAGAATTTTCACAATATTTTGTTCTTTTTATTATTCAGAATTTCAGATACCAATTTACGGGTACTTTTAATTAAAAATTTCCAAGGGAATTAAAGTGGCAGCCAAAATATTAAAGGCACCCATATTTCTAAATTGCAACAAGATTTTGACACGCAAAATTCCTGCTATAATTTACCTGTTATGGTACGTGTAGGTCGCAATGGTAGGGTAAGATACACAATAGTTGTCACTGCTCTGGTTATTGGCACTTTTACTTTTGAAATAAATGTTAATAACTCTGCAAAACAAGCATGTCGATCAAATGAACCAAACATTTTTACATTTTTAATTTTTTTAAAAATCGATATCAACCAAAGAGGATGAACGTGCAGTTTAAAGAAAAGTGCCAATAATTAGGTACTTTACCCTGCGTGGTGAAAAAGATGAAACCAAAAATGTCGAATCTGCGACCAAAATTGAATACGCCGCTTCATAGAGGGTTAACCGAGCGAGACGCCTTGGCGGGCCAAGACGGACGTGGTTGCCGAAGGAATACCTGATGTACCAGGACGGTTTTTCTCATTTTTGTTCTGTCACGATGAATAAAGCGTCGCGACCTGCACTTTTCTTTCGTTCCGACCGAGGATCGTCCCGAAAGCCCTGAAAAGAGGGCTTTTTGGTCCGGACGCAGTCACGGCCTAATGAGGTACGTAAATTACTCAATGGCAAGGCGTCTCCTCTTCGTCGGTCCGCGGAAAACGGGACGAAATCTAGGTTGTCTGTTACGTCGTTCCTCCGACAATGACGGAATTCATTAACACGTTGATTGCCACGTAGGATCATCGATAACCGTACCTGCGAATTTAACCCTTGGTTGACACGCTTCCGTCGTAATTACGCGTTCGACGCGCTGCCTGGGTCGAATTGATCCTATCCAATCTTAACCCTCGAATGGCGAACTCGAGTTTTAAAAGGTTGGGCCATCCTACTTTTTTTGCAATTATTTTTCATACAAGAATTTAAATTGTTTTTGTTGCCAATTTTTAAACGTCTGTTTTGGAGAAACACAATTCAAAGCTTCAATTTAGTCCTTTTTCCTAATTTTTAATTGTTATATCTGGAATTATAACCATTCGAAATGGTACTTCATATATTGCTTTGAAAAGTCAAAGGTGAAAAAGTAAGTTAGTTAAAAAGTCAATCTAAATGATTACCTCCCTCAATGGTTCGTCATTCGGGGGTTAAATATCGTATATTTAAAATTATATAAACTCTTTTTCAAGTTAAAGAGTTAAATTTTTATGAACAGTAATTAATTTTGCAAGAAAAAGTATAATAAATGAGCGAAATTAACGTTCTCTATGATTAGTAATAAATCAAGGGTTGAAAAAATTCTGAATATCTCTAATATTTACGTCAGTCTTCAATAATCTTTATTATTACAATAATGCGGTAGATTTGATTGCTTTTGTTGTAACAATCAACGTGTTGATATTCATAGTAAACGGGCATGGTTATGGCCGATTTATATTATCCAAACAGTTTCCTTTAGACAAATATTTATAGAATTGTTTGCAAAGGATGCGACGAAAAATGTGGTACAATAAAGCACAAAACAATCCGTGGTTAAAAAACCAATAAAAATAAATAATTCAATTTCCAGAAAAATGGTTTCAAACTTTTAATGGGTACGCACATTTAATGACCCAGATGTTCGTTCGTGCATTCCCAAATATAAAAATCATATTTTGTTTCGATATATTATTCTATTGTGACTTAATTAATCCTTTCCACTCGATTGTCCTCCTCAGGTGATTTATTTTATTTTTATTTTTATTTTTCTGTTTCCTTCCAAAATAATTTAAATAGAATAATTATTCACTATTTTATAACTAAGTATTTTCGAGTTGCTAGTAAATATTCTGAAAAAATGTTCGAGTGCAAAGGGTAAAACTTCATTCGTTTTAATTCGAAAATTCATAATTTTAACTTAACATTAATCGTGTAGTAGATACAACTCCCATTATTAATGTTTCAAGAAAAAATGAATCTTTTCTTAACATATGTTTTTTATTTTTAATACAATTTTAGATACTCTGCTGTTGTTTTGATTTATACAACATACAACGTGAATAGAATATCATATCAAACATTTTTTTTTTAAAAAAGGATACAATTTCAGGTATTTTTGACTCACAGACCCTGTTCACACGGTACCGCACTTTTCGTCACACCAAATGTATTTGAGTGTTAAAAAAGAAGCGATTGGATATTCCTTTTATAAATCTTTTGCATGATACGATGTATATTGAACAGAAGCCGTTCAAGTCCGAACGGATGATACAAATCGGCCTTAAGCCTAGTTTACATTGGCTGAATTACCCTTGTACGCTGCTATCCTATTTTTATTAACTTTAATACCGTATCATTCGCTCTTGCGATCGTTTGCGCGAGTACGGTAAAGTGATTCCCTACTAGCCTTATTTACTCCGCCATTTATCGATGTAAACCGGGCTTTAACGCCGTGAATACATTGGCAAGCGATGAGCGATAAGCGTCGAACAATGAGCGCTAAGAACAGCCCTGCTCGCGCGTTCAAAAGCGTTCCTGTGCCATTGTTTTCTCAGTCGCCAAGGCGTCGATATCGTCTACAATTAATCTGCCAGCAGAGAATTCATTGCTGTAGTAATTAATTTGTAGCAAAAGGAGAGTCACGATTCGAGTAACTATCCAACAATCGTGCATCGCTCGCGTCAATGTGAGCGCAGCTAAAGAAACCCGTTTGTTAAGATGCGTATTCATCAAAGGTACCCAGTTTATTTCCTATTGTGTCAGAAACAATAGTAAAAGGTGGGATACTGGAAACCAACTATTTTTATAAAGAACGGATAAGATCAAAGGAAATAAGTGACAAAGATGTTGTTTCCCATGTAGGAAACACCTTGCTTTCCGTCTAAAGGGTGTCTAATAAGATACGCTGTTCATCAAATCGTTTTGGACAAGAAATATTGTATGAACTGTAGATTTGTATCATTTCGTTGGTCGATTATATCAAAAGAATGCATTAGAGGTATTTAAAATAATGATAACAGGATTAAGTGGAAGTCTGATGGTGATCATTTTTAACATTAATAATGTCTGTTTATCTTATTATTATTCATTTATATGACCAGCCATTTTTATCAACTTTTAAACTTTCAATTGATATATCATAAATTATATTTGACGATATTTTCATGTTATTAAATCGTGTCAGATTTTCTGTTTAAAAAATAATAATGGTATTTACAAAATGAGAAAAACGCACAGAAAAAAAAGATAAAATTTTCAAAAATGTTGTATAAACAATATTGTAAAATATAACAAAATAACAGGATGCACATACTGTTGTTTTAACAAACAATTGAAATAACGCCACGTCAAGGAAATTTGTAAAATAAATATTGAAATTGACCAAACTTAATTATTTTATAATTACAAACGTAACGATAACCATTTTTTATATATTTTTTTATAATAACCGTGCAAATAACATTGTTTTCTGTAACCACATTTTTCTTCTTTCTAGTAGTATATCCCCCCGATAATAAAACATTTTTTCGTGAAATTTCGATAATAATTCCCCGTTAGCCATCGATGTACGATATGTAGTCCAACAAAATATCGGCTCACTATTCCGTACCCCGAATAAAACTTAATAATTCAACCATGCTGGCCTACAGTTCGTACGACATTTATTGTCCAGGATGACCTGGTAAAATCGTGAGCAAGGTTTGTCGAATACCTCACCCTACATAATTGGAACGAAAGGAGGATATTCCACCAGATAAGAACTGTCCAACTGACAGCAAAAACGTCCTCCACATCTCTTTGATGGATACGTACCTTTGAAAACACGCTTGTCATGTCACGTGGCTTAGCTCTTGCGGTACGGTAGACTCTTAATAACTTCCCACGTTCGGAATTGCGAAAGAAATTTCTGGAAAAAGGAAACTTAACTTACAACCTTTTTAACCAATTAATTAATCAAGCGAGTCATTTTCGACAGCGGTGACGGGGTTTCCTTTCCTCGCATCAACATCTTCCCGGGGGAAGCCTGTCGTGGGCTTCCGCGGCAAGTTAGTTGGCGAAAACTTATCAAGAGTCTACTGTGGCTTAACTCGCGACCGATCGCGGAGAAGCAGACGTCGTTCATTTGTTTCCACTGCCTCGTTCACGGCTCATTAGACCGGTCAAGAGGAACTGTTAGGTATTTCTTCGGGATCACGATCGCCGATGGGAACGGGGAGAATAATCGAGGGCAAAAGAGAACCGTGAAACCGATAGAACGGAGACAAACGGAACACGATAACGGCTCGTTTCATACTTCGCTGACGAAAGTTGGGCTCGTTCCTAACGAGCGGTCCTAGACTGGGCTTAAAAAAAAAAAGAATCAGAACGTACACTTTCTTTGGCGCTTGATTTTGTTGTCACTTGTCAGCTTGAACGCTTTCAATCATTTCCCGAGGGTGTCCTTTTATTTCGCTCTCTCGTCAAAAACTCGAGGTATCCCCGTACCGATTTCCACGAACGTGGCCGTTTATTTCTTCTCCTTTGTTCTTTTTCTTTCTTTTTTATATCCTTTGCTCGCGAACAAACGAAAATAGCGATCGATATAACCGTTCTGCCGGCTGAGATTCGTAACAATGCTCCCTTTGATTAGAGCAGTCGCGTCGAATCGAAAGTTTCCATCCAATTCGAAGACCTTCTAATCGATCCGTTCGCTTTTCCAGGGATCAAAGAGAGAAGAAA
The DNA here is from genome assembly GCA_022405125.1 of Anthidium xuezhongi. Classification (NCBI taxonomy): domain Eukaryota; kingdom Metazoa; phylum Arthropoda; class Insecta; order Hymenoptera; family Megachilidae; genus Anthidium; species Anthidium xuezhongi. Next base: position 2,500,269 of record CM039642.1, read on the forward strand.
ACGGGCAACCTTAAGATCGACATCAACGGCATGTAAGAGGAGCGAGAGGGAAGACCTGACGTGCTTACACACACACCCCCCTCCATCCCTCTGTCGAATCAAGAATCGCACCCTTTTGTAACAACGGACGAGGAGACCATCCGCGATCGCAACAACCACGCTCGTTATCCGACCAGCAACGACAACAACAACAATTATCGAATGGCGACTCGCCGTTTCGAAAAAGGAAAATTTTCGTAAAAAGATAACGGGACGAGAAGAGAGAAGATCTTGAAGGGGCGGGGGTGTGAGGCGGAGAAACGAAGAGAACGAAGCACGTAAACAAAAAAAAAAAAGAAATCTATCACACATACACGCAGAGAAAAGAGAAATTTAACGAGACGCGGGACGGGGACACCGAAAGATGTCGTTTCGTTTCGTAGCCCCGTCTCGCGAACAAAAAGAAAACAAAAACAAAAAAAAAAAAATAAGCACCAGTAGGCAAATTCCTGTAAATTGTTGCGGAAACAACAAAATGGCGTTCAAGAGATTCGCGACTCGCGGGGGGCCCAAAATAATCGCGTATAATATGATATTCCTAGGTATATATATTTTTTAACGACTTAACTTATCGATTCGATTTAGCCGTGTACTACCTTGTCTATTTATTTTCCATCGAGTGTCGCGATTGCGATTCGAAAGACGACGACGAAGCGAAACGCGGCGACAGAGCGACCACGAGGATTAATACGAAACGCGGAAAACAGGGAGGGCCGTCGCATGATTTCGTTTCTAAACGCCGTAACACTTACACGCACGTCTGTGCATTGTCGGTCAAAAATATGTCCAATTAACAACATTCGAGAAAAATATCAAGTGCGTGCGAGAGTCTCCATTGCTTGCAAGACGGTTTTATTTATTAACGTGGCTGATGTCGAACGTTTTGCTAAAATTGCAGAATTCCATACTTCTGTGAAATATACAACAATTAATGAATAAAGTACAACAATTTTTAATGAGTAAAATATTTCGAGGGTTAATATTTATTAATATTTCTGTATTTCTGTTTGGTATTTCGAGTTATTAACGTAAAATGGAGACTTTTACATATCCCACATAATATTGCAACGTTTAGCCCGGTAACCGGGTCACTGTTCAATCAGAAAGCAATCATTTTTCTCTTTGTGTGACAAAGTGGAACGAAGAAGAATTCATTTGTAGACGATGGAAGGTCGTACAAAGTGTTTGCCTTTCGATACAAATGAAATTAACCCCTTGCCTTGTAATATCGAGTCACGCTGTTGACATGACCTACAGTTCAAATATAAAACACCTGGTTCGTATTTTTGGTGCAATCGAATTTCACGTTTATTTCTACTTTCGACAGTTTTCAACAATCATAAGGCAGAGGGTTGTAAGCAAAAGTCTTGCGATTCATTGGCGGATTAATTCGTCATTCTCAATTAACAGGTTTAATTAAATTTGATACGTAACACGATTGAAGTAATTTCCAAATTTTTGACCGACAATGTACATACACACACCAGACATCTGTGTGGAAACAGCAGAACACTCTTGAAGTTACATGTAAACTCATGTAACACCCTCGAACACACACACAGACATATAAACATACACACACAATTCACAATCGCGAAACATTCTTTTAGGTGGATCGAGCCCCGGGCTGTCTTCGAGAAACTATTAACACCTTATAGACAGGGCTGAATAATTAGTTAAAGGGGAGGGGGGTACTAAAGTAGAATCTATTACGATTTGTAACAAGGACATTACCGTTCAGTCTCTTCAAGGGCGAACTTCTTAAGGTGACAAAAAGTTAAACATACAACGAGAACACAATATCTGACAAAGTTTTTCAATTATTGTAAAAAAATATGCATGTTCGAGATAAGACGAAGCTGGATTAATGTATCCTTGAAGAGTTTGAACAAAGGTAAGAGGAAAAAGTGAAATATGCAGGTTCGTCAACAGACAGCATTCGATCCGTCGATAAGGTGTTAGGGTTACGGTTGGAAAGGAGGGAGATGAAAATTGTTGTAGGACGAAAGCAATGGGACTCCTTCCAACAGGAAGTTTCATTCAACGAGTCGACGTTGAATTTTCACGGGGGGAAAAGAACGACCGGTGCCAACGTCACCAGGCCTGGTGTTCGATAGAGAAATTAGGAGACGCGTTAACTAATTTCCGGAAGTGTTGATTAGGCGAACGCGCGCGAGAAAACGCGAGACGACGTTTTTGGAGACAACCGCGGTGGCTCGTAGACGAAATTGCGCGATATAGATACAAAAGAGGAAAAAAAAGAAGAAAAAAAATAATGAGACGAAGACGAGTACATCAAGCTTAATACCAAAGGTGCCCTAAGAAGCGTGTATTTATGTTTTATCATTGGCGCGTCGCGAAAGGCGAGCATTATATACATTTAATTATGTATCTTGTTAAGGAGAGTCTAAATAATCCTAGACGAGTGTGATGAGACGAGTGAATTAACAAGAACACGTGTGTGTACGAGCGAAAGGAACGACGAGTGACAGGCTGAGAGAAAGATACAGGAAGGCAGATGAGAAAATGCTAAAGAGAAATTGTGTATTTACGTAATAATCTTATATATATATATATATATATTATATATATACATAACGAATGCGAACATATCATAGGATTAAGACAGTAGAGGGAAGAAAAAAAAAAAGTTAAAGTTTCTCGTAAGAAAATACTTTTAAACGATCTGTCTTTGTAGTGGCGCAGATACAAACAGAGGTTACGAAGGTGGTGTGTGCCCTGCGTGCTAGATACGACGGCCAACTCGGCACGTAATTTGCCCAAGTGCCTTCCCGTTGGTCGAGTCATGCTGTAATCGTACCGTGCATTAAGTCTCGTCCCGATTTCAAATCGTCGAACTCTCCCACAACCCTCCTTCCCTCCCCGCCCCTCCCCTCCACGCCTCCCAATCTCCCGAACCTCTCCTATTCGCAAGAACCAGGAGGAAGAGCCCGTATTTAACCGCAAGTCCTGAACATAATATCCAGGAGACGCTTCTTCTAAACTAATTATCTCCAAAGCTGTTTCGAGCCTGCCTGATAGTTTTCTATCGTCTGGTCGTTTTCTACTTTGTAGCCGCTTCACGAAGGACACAGAGAGCTGCCGCGTCAACGCCTGTTCCTCTATGACGACGATGAACGTTGAAGCGGCGACACGATACGCTGCGCGACCGGAATAAATCGGTCCGAGACGCGGCACCCGGTCTTAAGCCGTCGCCACCCGTGGACTTTTGACAGACCCGGTCATCCAGATCCGTCGACGGGTCAGACCATGTCCCGGCGCCGAGCGTAGAAAAGGACTTAACCGATTACAGGTCCGCGGGTGCATCGAGATCTGTCGGTGACTTAAGGCGTGTCGCGACTCGAGCTGGTTCGTTTGAGTTACAACGTGTCGCATCGTTACCCCGATGTCTGTTTCGTGACGACGATGGGACGTTGCGAGCGGTCTTTGACGCGTTATAACCCAAACGAATCAAAATGACGGCGGCGCTGCCACCATGTTCGAAAGTCCAAAATCCAAATGAAGACACGTTGGACAATTTTCAGGATGCGATTCGCGCACGTCGCGCATCGCCGTTCCGATTTATTCCGGTCACAGCGTATCGAGTTGGACCGAGAATCTCGCCCTGATGTCCATTCCTGCTCTACGATACTTGTACGTGTTGCGCTCGACGATTTCGTTGAATGAATCTTCGAACTTTCCACGGAACGAAAGGTTTTTCGCTATGATACTAAGAGAAAGAAAAAAGAAAATACCAAAAAAAGTAAAAAAAAAAAAAAGAAGATAAAAGGAGACTAGTAAAAAATTCTGCAGCGGTGATCGAAACTGTTTTTTCGTGTAAGTAATCTCTCAGAAAGGAAAAGAATCGCATATTTTTCTCGTAGATTCGTCTGGTAAATTTCTATCGTGTCGGCTTCTGGTCGATCGACAGCTTCTTCTCAGAGTTCAAAAAAAAAAAAGAAAGCCAATCCTCGTGCTATCCTCGTCGAACAACCACTGGGCATTTATTAGGACGCGTCCGCGATTAATAGTGGCGAGTGGTGATTAAATGATTAAGGGTAATAGTGGTAGGGTGTTAAGTGAACCGTGTGTGCGTAGTCGAAATTAAATCCATCGTCGTTTAACTCACAGGCGCGGACGGCTAATTTCGCATCGCGTCGCCGTCACAAAAAGACACGCTCCCGTCGGCGACACGCGGCGGCCGTCGCGTTAAGGCCCGTTCACGTCGAGGCGTTTCGCTTCGCAATGCAACGCTTTAACGCGAAAGAGAGTCGTGATTTGTTAATCGAGATGCTTAAAAACGAAAAATCGAGTTCTTGCGCCGCCTCGCGATGTGCCGCGGGTCTTAATCGTCTTCGAGCCTCGAGCACGCTCCTTTATTTTTCTATTTCCACGGATGCACGCGGAAAATGGGGAGAATCGGTGTTTTATGCAATTCTGGTTCCATCTGCACACTCATTGGCGCAAACTTCTTCTCTAAAAGTCAAGAAACTGTCTCGTTGTTCGACGGTTGGTTGTTCGGTCTGTCTGAAGAGATAGGAAAAGTTTTGTCGATCTAGAATTGGCCCTTTGTCCTTAAGGAGCAGATTTGTAACTACGATTAGACAATTTGTTTGTAAAAATGACAAATTTTACACTGATCTTTAATTTGAAAAATTCTATACTCTCTGTACTCAAAGAACCAATTACCCGCATAATTTTAATATCAAGCAAGCGATAGAATGTTTACGAAAACAAATCTTTCAAATCTTTTCTTTAAGTTTAATTGAAAAGATCCTATACTCGAAGGCACCACTCGTTCGCAGAGTCAATTAAAAGATCATCAGAAAGTTTCAACATAGCGGAACCACTTTGTTCGCATTGTTCTCGACGGAGCATCGGTGTCGTTTAAAGGTGTAAGCGGAACGAAACGTCTTCTTCTTCTTCTTACCGTGAAGTGAAAATCCGCCGGGTCGAAAGAGCGTGTTTCTTGCTCCTCTGTTTCCGGGGAACTGGACCGTCAAGAAATTCAGAGCGCGACGAGGTGTCCCTTTTCTCGACTCGCTGGAAACGGTAAACGCCGGCCATGTCGGACAACGAGACCGCCCAACGAAAGTGTGCCGGTTGAAAATTGGCCGAAAGTCCGGGATCTTTGTGCTCGAATAGACACCGACCATATTCGACCCTTGCGCCGATAATCAAAATGTACACAGTTGTGTTGTAACGCCCAGACAGTTTCGTTCGACTCCTTGACGCCCGGTGTAACGTTTATGGTGCAAGTTGGTAACGAAATAATTTGGAATTTTAAAGTTCTTCAATTTTTTAAACAATTTTGAGATAGAATCATTCGTGAATAACGTTTGCAATTGCTTATTTCATAGAACTAGGCACCAAAAGGTAAATAAATTCGAGAAATAATCATTTCTACAGTAGTTCTTTAACGTAATAAGATTGTAATAAGTCTTGTAACTTCACTGTGGAAGTAGATACCTATCTTTGGTTATCAGCGCAAGGGTTGAAACGTTAAAGGTACGCCGCTAAGTCGCAGACGATAGAGCTAGAAACAAATAAAAGAGGAAAAAAAGTGAAATAATATGAAGTTTCAGGGTTGTCACTCTTCTGATACATATCGTTAGATCGTTAAGGGCTTGTCGAGATCGTTTAAGGTAGATAATTGTCCTGGGAAGCGTTTGCGGTCGTCCTTTGATAAAGTGAATGCCTTTGTTCGTCGAGCAATTGATTCGTTTGTATTTAGAAGAAATAAATTAATTTGAGGTGGATCACCTGGTTGGAAGGTTTGGAATAATTTTTAAATCAAATAGTACATGAAGAAATATTTTATACAAAAGTAATAGTAATATTCAAATTTAAATATACTTTATTAATTTCTAATTACTTTTTATTCGAATTGTAAAAATATATTTAATTAAAAACTGTCTAAAAAGCATTGCCGTTCCTGGACAAATTAATAATTGTTTGCTTAAACCAAATGACACGATATAATAATTATTATGTCTCGTACGAAGTTTGTTATTGTTATAATTTTCTTTTAATTTTAAAATCCGATCCAGGGTGTCCATGGCTCAAGACTGGTTTTATTGACAACTGTCATGTATTCTGCTCGATAAAATGATCAAAACAGGTGGTTCAGCCTTTGAATTAAAATCATCATTAATTCAAATCGATGGTATCGGAAAGTCTATTAACCCTCGAACGATGAAACCGGGTCAATCATGACCCAGATTCAAATTTCGATTGTCAAGAAATAAAATGTTTAAATACAGTACCTGTGAACAGTGAAGAAAAGACTGTCGTTCAAAATTTTTTGGAATTCTTTATTTACTTCAGATTATAAATAGTAGAAATAATGAACAAAAAGTGGCAGTCAAATGGTTATTCCAAAATAGCTTTGAATTTCGAAACGAGAATTGAATACTTTGAAATTTCCGGAAATGGAAAAGAGAAATGGTTTGAAATTCGATTTAGATTATTAGCTCTCTCCGTGTCCCGTCGTCCAGGGGTTAATATGCTTCCTGAAAGATGAACTTTTTTCGTTTAATATAAAAAATAAAAGATGAAAGCTCATAATGTGTGATGGTGGACGGCTTCAACAAACGCTTCCCGTCAAATTTTTAACGTAAACGAACGTGTTTAATCCACGAACATATCACCGAATTTCTGACTCGTTAGAGAATCGTCGATATACATATATTCATATACATATATATATATTATACATATATATATATATATACACATACACATGCGTTATATAGATCGTGACTGAACAATTCTTTTTTTTTTCTTTTTATTTCGTTACCTGTTAGTCGATAGAGGAACGCGAATTATTATCGAACTCCTTCGGATCCTTTTGTCGGTGTGTGTCCAGAGCCACGTATTCGTTAGTGATTGTTTCACATTCGTAGGGATGGGTGAAAGAATAGGTGGTTTCAAAAGAATCGTAGTCAATTTGTCTCTTGAAACACCGTGAACGATTCAGATTTTAATGTGATCATTGCAAACGACGGAAAGTATAGCCTAAGTTGTAACCCAAGCGAGGCCTTACATTTGCGAATTCGGAGAGAGCAGCGGCAAAGCGGCTCGATTTTAACCCTTCGTTTCACGTCACGTCTCCTTCGAACGACAGACAGGTGTGAGGAAAGAAGCTAGTTAACCCTTTGACCACAGGATTATAAAAATCATCGGCAATTTTGCAGTATTACGACTTTGCTCTGTTAACACTTTGATGGCTACACATTTTAACAAAGGGACTACTGAAACAATTATGTTAAAATTGTAATGTTTAACACTAAATCGACCAGCACCAAAAATGAATTAAGTACATAATCATTTTTATAATTTATTAGGGGTATGCAAAAGATTAGTCTCCTTTTACAAGTGTCTAAGCACGTGTCTCGATAACCAAATAAAATTGTACCAAAGCCTTGAAGCAAGGTTTAAAACAAAGATTCTGAGATCCAACATTCTGATGAGTTCTAAATAATTATAAATTATATATTTCGCGTTTAAATGAACGTTCAGAATGGTACGTGAGTTAGAAACGATATAAATAAAGTGAAGAATTCTAGCATCAAAGTGTTAAAAGTTTGAAGAAAGTTTACTGAATAAATTTACAGAGTGTCCTAATTAACTTGACCAATTAAATTAGTGGACAGATGATCTCAAAAATGTATATTAAAGGAAAGCGTGCAGAGAATCAAATACATTGAAGAGTTTGATTCGTTCGTTAGTTTTGATCGAATCAGGTGTGGGAGCGTATATGTGAGGTTTAGAGAGTCAAAGGGTTAAAGAAAGGAACAAACATAGATGAAGAAACGAATCCTTACTTGACAATTCCAGGCCGTCGTCCGTTTAACAGCACAGTCAGCATCGATGCTGTTTGCTGTACACTCATCAGCACTGTCATTCGGTAAAATGAATTATTGAAGGAATGACTGTGGTAGCATTATTACTTGAAAAGAGTAAAAATGAGAAACGAGAAGGATATTATTAGAGGTCTACAATTAATCCATTTGTATCACGACTTAAGTTGCAGGCACCGCAAAACCATCAATCAACTCTTATCACCAAAGCATGTTCAACTAACCATGTATTGCTTATCAAATCACTCATAATTTGTCATTATTTAAATATTCATTATTCTCTATTGACCCTTAACTAACATGCCTTATGAACCTACATTAATTATTTAGTTCTGAAAGGGTCAAATCCGAGGGTATTAATTATCAGACCAGATATTTGATGGTACAAAACAGACGTTTCAAGTAGCAAGGAATGATAGCATGGCCAGTAACTGCCAGACAAGTAATCGGCAAAACATTTGTGTCGATAATGTCACCGCCGTTCAGGTGATATGAAAAGATGTCGATGTACCGTTCTGGATACATTGATACTTCTATAATTCTTTGATGAACGGGTAAAAGAACGTAAATCAAACTTCAGTCAAATTGGAATACAATGGAGTCTCGATTATCCGAGTTGCATTGTTTTGACAATTTATATCAACGTTGCTATTGTTTTACTTTTACATAAAATATTAGCATCGTATTTATGCTCGGATTAAAAATAATAGCATTCAGAAGTCGTCTTTTACTGTAAAACGAATACTTTATTATGAGCTTTATTATTATTTTTTACTGAACAATCGTTGACATAAAGTCAAAATTCAAAACGATCACCATCAATGTCAATACTTTCTCGCAGTATCCACTTTATTGGAACGCTCTGTACAAATCTTCAATTTATCAATTTTAATTCTTTCGTGTTATCCAAATTTTTTGGTTTTCCAAATAGGATTGGTTTACATTACTTCAGCTAATCGATATTCATTAAAATTATCCTTTGTTCATGATTCTTATGATACAAGTATAATAAATTTCACTTTTTTCCTGTTCTTTTATTTGAAATGAATCATAATTATTATTTAGTTATTGTGATCATTAATCATGAAGAAGATTTTCATGTTATTACAAAATTAATAATTAAAAATAACCTTCTCGTTCATTGAGTACTACTGGATTGTCAAAGATCATACATAATAATGTGAAAATATTAATATAAAGCTGATGTTAGGGTGATGTACTGTCAAATGGACGATGGTCTTCAATCCCAATTCCCAATTGTTCGTTTCAAGGAAATCGTTCGTCGTCAATCCTTCTTCTTTGTCAAGAATTTCAATCCTTCTTGTAAATCGAGTAATATATGCAATTCTAACCGGTCGAGAATCGAACCGTAACTACCAACATAAAAAAAAAAGAAAGAGAAATGAAATGAAGGCTCTCGAATGCCTTTTCCGGGGCAACGTATTCGCTTGACCTTAATGTAAACATATCATTTTACAATTTAAAACAATAGTTGTACTGCCCAAGATAGAGCAAGAGAGATACATGTGCGTGTAGGCTATAGCGTAGGTGTGCGAGTGTGAGAGAGAAAAAGAAGAGAGAGTATCCGTAGTTAAATCGGACCGATGATCCGGCGTGATTCGGTCCCAAAAAAAAAAAATCGTACAACAACGCGTTAAAAAAAGAAAAAAAAATACGAAGAAGCGATCAAACACACCACACGGAGCGATACCGATGCGAACGGGTGCGCATTTATCGTCCACCCTGTCCACGATTCTCGTTCGAAACTCAGAATTCTGTGTGTAAAAATGAAACAAACAAACAAAAAAAAATGAAGATTCTACGCCACTCGTGGCCAAGCTTTTGCTACTTTTGTACGAAAACGAGGAAAAAAACTAACGAAACAACTTCAACGCGACACGAAAGATGTCCACGAGAGACCAAAATGGGAGCCGATGACGGTTGTTCGAGATCGAACGACGCACACGATTTTATCAAATTATCCAAACTATCGCTCGTTCCATTAATTATTACTCAAACACTCCGTCGCATTCGGCGAGCTCGTTTCGGATTTTTCGACGGCGTGGACGATACTCGAAACGCTCGAATTTCGTCGAGTCAAGGATTCGAACGAAACTCCGAGCTTCGGTCATCGGTTTGCGAAATTCTCGAGCAGAACGTCGCCTCGAGAACGCGAAGCCTTATCGCGTCCTTTTTACATTTTTATCAATAACCCATTGTTTGACGACGAAATTGGATCTGGAACAAGGCTATTTAAATTGATGGAATTTTTGAAAATTCATTGTTCTGATCTATGGATGGCATTTTTGGGTGCAGTTCTTTTGTTCTATTAAGATTCGTGAAATTTTTTAATAAAACACGGATAAACCCTGCATAACACATCGTTCCCAACATTTGGAGAAGACTATTTTAGGGGAAATAAAGTGAAATATTATTCAACATTGATCCTTGAACAGTACAATACATTGATTAAAAATGAATACAAAAATTGTTAACTAACAGTTTCACTGATAAATAGTAAGTTTGTGGAACGAAAATAGAATAAAAGAATTTAATCTAAATTCCTGTCGAACCTAACGACCGTGTTGTAAGGGGAACCCCGATGCCACTCAAAAATTCCAAATTGTTCGACTCGAGGATGAATTTTTGGCAAATTTGCAAGGAAAAAGTCCAAAACGAGCTCGAGGGATCGTCATCTAAGACAAGAAGAGAAAATTAGGGAACGCGAGAGAGCAACTAACGTCTATCCGTTCGTTTTTCTTTCTCGTTGCACGATTTTTGATGAATTTCCAAAAGAAATGGAAACAAAAACAACGAGTTTGGGAATGACAAGACGATCGTGCATCGAGAAACGGCGAACGAGAGGAACGTCGATTCGACGTGACTCGTTAATTTTCTGAAAAAAAAAGAAAAACAGAACGAAAAAACTAGAAGATGAATTCACTCGCGATCAATGGTTCGTTTAGATTGAATCTAAAAGTGCTTTACATGTGAACTAATTCATATCAGTAGACAGTACGCTACATTGTACACAGTTTACATTAGTAGAAATTGATATAAATATGGAAAGTATATATAGTTATATATATTGAAGAAAAAAAAAAAGTGGAAACAGATATAGATATATGTACACGCGAATCAGATATTTTATACCGTGACTAGAGAGTTATTCTAACGAGTCCATTTCGTTTTCTTTCGTTTTTTAATGGATACGCTACTGGAAATATTCGTTAAGTCAATATTAACGCTTTATCTGCCGGAAGCCCGTTAATCGGCTTTTCAGTATTCTGGATTGTTGACTGAAAAGCGATTAATAAACCTTTGATTATTATTCTTTCATTTATAACACGTTAGGTGTGTTAGATTTTTATTTTCGAATTTTAAATTTACGTACAGTATAAATACAATTTTTCATATTAATATAACTTATTCATATAAAGATTTGTATCCAATTCGTATCACTTTTTGCAATAAATTCTTTGACCGCCCTTTATTTACACAAAAGTGTAGAATGTGGGCGAATTTTAGCGATTTTCCTTTGAAAAGTTTTTCTATTCTCTGATGTTGGAAATACTCTAGTTTTAATTTGACGAACTTTGTCCACCGTTTGAAAAATCAAGATTTCAAAAGTCAAAGTTTCAATTTTTGTATATGGAAAATGTAATGGGGTAACACTCAATCCTCTCGTAACACGATTTCGGTGTAACACGACTTAACAAACTTGGAAAACTCTCGTAAAATACGAACGTTTCAATCAGACTGCGTTCATTTTTAAGCTTCACTTAGCACGGCTTCGATGCAACACGAAACGAATTAAGCAAAAACTAAAAGCTCTATATTGAAACGAAAAAGTTACAAATGTTTGTGGACCAATTGCTGTATTCCAATTTGCATTCACCACGTTCGATTGTGCTAAATGTGTGTTGGTTTAATTATTCAGTCACATCATTCAACTTTTTCATGTCGCAAGAAGTGACTCTTCAAAGAAGAGTTGAAATTCTTCGATCAATCGTGTTATACGAGGCTTGACTACGTTATGTTATTATAGAATTTGTTTTGAAACAATATGAATACAATAGAGCCACAGAAATACATTTTTTGGCTTCTGACAGAAATTTCTTCAAAATTGTTACTGACGCGAACATTAACGTGTTTAACATTCGATAAATGCGATAAATATTTCCGGTACCGTACACGTATAAGTATACCCGTAGACATTACGAGGACAGATTAATCGAAGCTGATGATCGAGAGCTAAGATGCTGAATCGAGCGATCGATAACTTTGACCAGAAGTGTAAAAAGATACCAAGACAAGTCGCTCGTCCCTGGCTGAAATAAGATATGAAAGGCAGCAAAATAAGTAAAAAGTGGTCAGAAAATGGGTTCGAAAAGAAAACTGGACTAAACAAGTGGACAACAAACGATAATTATGAGATAAAAAATCACCTTGGATATAAGTATCCCCCGAAAATAATAAATCATTCTAAGGATTCAAGAAAATGAAGATTTTCTTATTTCAATTATTTCTACGTATTTTAATAAGGAGGACAGAATGCTCTTTTATTGCAAATAAAAATCTTACAAAGATTCGGTATTTGTGACAGAAACTTACTAAATTAGTGATAACAGGTAGATTTTGAGGTGATTCAATTTCTACCCCTTCGAGATCTCACAAGGAAGAGTTGAAAAGGCAACATCGTACGATAATATAATCATCATAACATAATATTTGAGAATTTGGAACGATTTTAATTCAGATCCCAAAGTTTGAAAAGTCAGCACGCCTGCAAGGTCTTCAGGAACTGCAGAACTTGCTACACTCGCGAAGACCATTAAACCTCGTCGAACTTTCAGTATTTTCCCTGAAAACTTACAACAACGAACCAGATTCGACAAAGTTCATTACACGCCCGTTTCTGAACCACTTGCGTCAGGGACGTTTAATTTTTCGTAATACGAACAAGAAACGATCTCACCGCCGGAATACGAGAGGAACTCGGCGCAATTTGGAACGATATTTCCTGCCGAGGGTAAAAAGGAACAGAAGAATATCTCTTTAGGATCGATGTAACGCCAAAGATGTGAGCAAAGATAAAACCACGTACAGCTATCCAAAGACGACGAACGAACGATTCGCAGAGTCACGGGGAAACTCTGAGTCCTGGCGAAACCGTGATGATCGTGATCAGTCTACGAGGAAGAATGGAACCTGCCACAGAAAGTAATTAAAAATAGATCCCAAAATCCGTCCTCGCGAGACGACGCTGAAACCACGAACGATCCCGTTCGAGTTCACTAAAGTAGGCCAGTCTCGGCAAAGAAACGGTATTTTTCCAGATTTTCAACGAGATATTTATTTTTGATCGTGCGTAGCCTTTTTAGCTGAAACACTCTCTGTCCACGATGTTTTTCCACCGAAACGCCGGTTAGACTGATCGAAGCTGGCGCGTCCTGCTAGAGGTTCGCGCCGATGTGTCCAAGTAGCACGTTTTCAAGCGTTTCGTTCACCTGTTTACATTGACGAATAAAAAAAGCTTTACACGCTTGCCCGAAGGGAAGGAAACGCGTTCGAGATCGACCAAGACTGACCACGATGCCACGTGTTCTCAGAGTTTCACGATTGGAACGGTGAAGGGTGTACGTTCGAAAACGGAAGTGATAGGAACGCGGGGGGTGATCTCGCGACCACGTACAATAAGACATATCATTTTTTCTAATGCACGACACGGATGTTCGCGTCCTGGGCGCGAAGAAAAATATAAATATAAAAAAGAAAGAAATGTCCTCGATCGATCATCACGGACCGTTTTTTTTTTTGTTTTTTTTTTCGTATTGAAAGTGTTACGATTAAGGCGGAAATCGTGGAGTCCATTACATTCCGAAAGTATATGATTACCTAGGGACCGTAGTTATTATATATATATATATATATATATATATATATAATATATTATTCGCAGAGATTAGACTCGGCTATAATTTAAACGCTATTTATTATACGAGATCTTAAGGTGTTATAAACTTATCATCCTAGCGTAATTATCGACGTCGTGACGTTTATTCTCGTGATTTATAAGAAACGATCGTGTAGGGCTTTGTTCCACGATAGTTGTTGCGAAGGGATTTTCAGCGTCGGCCGCTTTTTTGTGGTAATTATTTATTTTATTCCGCGGTAGGGGATCGAAGAGTCCGCGGGGTTGCTCGTTGTAGATAAACGAAAGTAATTTAACTTCTTGCCGGTGGGATGAGACCAAAACGACCCGAGTTATTCCGTGCGATCGCACATCGTCGAATCGGTTCTTACGTTTACGTATTTTAATTTCGTTAACGCTAAACGTACCACTCTAAAATCGTACATTCATTGTTATTTCTTTCGCTCGTCTGACCTGTAAATTCTTGCATTAGCTTATTTTTCACCGAGAACATTCTTTGCATACCACAAGTGTTGTGCAAACGAGTGTACGTTTAGTGTTAAATCTTCTTTCTGCGTTGGGTTGCAGCGCGAAACGATCATGGAAATTCGTGGAATTGTTAACCCAATGTTGCATTTTCAACTCGTTCAGTGTTTGATTTTTCAGTGAAATTGTCATTTTTGAACCGTTATCCAGGACTTTCATCGAGAAAGCAAACGGAAGGAAAACTGAATGTTTCTATCTTGATAACCTTGATTGAAACAGATTACATTCGCGTGAAACAAATTATGTTCTGTTCATTTATTTTTTTTTTCATTTGGGTCAAATTGATAGCATTCTACCAGGTAATAAGTACACTGCTCGGGATATAATCGCGGAATACCTACTTCAGCGATTTTATCGTGCAATAAAGTGCACAATTCAGCGGGAAAACTTTAGTGTACCGAACGTTACGTGTATGTAAAACATAGACGTAACTTTGTTGATGAATTCAGTACACGAACATGATGAAAGTGCACGTAAAAGTTTTATCTGACCTCGTTGTAACGATTCTACTCTGATCAGCTTTTCAGATATCGCTATCGGCAACAAAAAAATTACAATTTTGTAGAATTAATGGACCGTGTTTGACATTAAATTAGTTGACATCGTTTATCTGCAGATTTTCGTCTACTTTGTCTTATTTATTAATACATTGGAGAACAATTTAGTAGTAGTAATATGGAATACTCATTTTGCTTTTAACTCGTTAAGTTTCAGAATAATTCAGAATAACTTTAGGGGATTTTTTGTAAAAAAAAATGTTACCAACTCTTTAATGCATTTAAGGAAAATCGAGAAGGGCAATAATGTGGGCCAGTATTATTTTAGAGCAAAATAAATTGTACGCTTCTGTTTGTATAATTATGTTGATAACGATTAAATCCACATTTTATTCTTAATTAACTTTCGTTACATTGTATTTACTTCTTTCATTGTTTATTATTAGATTTTTTCATTCAGAGAAAATATGAGAAGAGTCCATATTACTACCAACGCCATTAGTTAAATCGTCACTACTATTTTGCAATTTTAATTATTACATCGAATTTAATTTTACAATATTTAAAAAAAAAAACTATAATCGTTTCGTTTCGATGTTTAATGCAAAAGAAGTGCAATAAATTTCTTGTCAGGAAATTGTAAATCATCGAACCGTCCCAGTTTCTAAAATTAACGTACATTATTTGTTCATTTAATTAATTGAGAGAATACGAGCAGTGTACTTCATCCTTTCTAAATGGAGATTTCAAGTAATTATTGTAGTTAAATGTTGGGATCGTAATCGTCCCGTGAATGATCACGATAGTCAATTCTTTGATAAATTCGCAGGATAAGATGCTGAATGAAAATGCTCGCTTTCGATTAATCGTATAGAATGATTCTTGCTTCGTTGTTGAAAGTAATTAGGAAATTCACTGATTGGCAATTTCGTTCCCGCTATCGGATCTTTACACATAGGTACCTGAATGGTTCGACTATTTATTAATTTCTCAAGATTGCGTAAACAATCCCAAAGAGTGAAAGATGCTATTTTACGTGTTCGTACGGGTTAACGGGTCTCATTGATACCTTTGAATCGTGCAATTATCGCAGTGCGATTCGAATAACAGTCGTCCGTTGTCGTCGATGCACTTTACCTTCGTAAATTCTAAACAAATCCTTTTAAGGGAGTACAGTTTTATCCCTCTCTATTAATCATGTGATATTACAGTGCTGAAGCAAGTTGCTTTTATAGATTTAAAAGAATTTCTTTCCAAAAGTAGATTTTTACTCATTGACTCGTAATTAATTATTCGATGTGACATATATCTGTGCAAATTCTAAGGAACTTTTTTCCAAAAGTAAACTTTCACCTTTTGCCCTTATGAATCTTTAATTAAAAATGTTGTAATTAGAATTAAAATTACAATAGTCGTGCTTGATTTACAAAGTATACTACAACTGTAATTCTATGTTATTTTTATTTAGAAAATTTCATAGAAAATACTTGTAAATTCTAATGAACCTTTTCTTCATCATTAAATCTTAATTCTTGCTCTTATGATTCCAGTATTTATATAGTTAACTACCTTATACTAGGTCAAAGATAAAAATTGTTAAGACAAAAGATAGCCAAAACTTTTTTCATACAAAAATCCAAGCAGCTTAAACCAGCACTAAATTTACAATTTTTCTTGTAACATATTTATAATATTTTTCTCAGAAATATTTCTAAAATATCTTAAAAAACCAGAAATCATATTTTGATTAACTTCAACGTTTTCTTAATCAAATTTATCCCACAATTGAGTGCAAACATTATTTCAGATTTTTCCAGTTTTTGCAATTAACGATACAGAATGTCCTCAGTGTTACATTTACATAAAAAGTCAATTTTCACCAAAAAATCGTGCCTAGTAATCCTTGAATTCAGCCCCCCAGTTACAACTAGAATTACGATTCAATTACATTACAAATACAATTCAATAAATCGAGTAACGAAAGGACAACGATATTAATCCAATAATTATGAAAGTAAAAATCGAAAAGATTAATTTAAACGAAAGTATCGATGACGACGACCGGCTGGAAATTATTCGAATCGGCGACCATATGTAAAAATTGGAAAAATTGCACTACGAAAAGACGGGGGACAAGACGCAGATGAGAAAATACAAATTAGAATGAGAGTTTACACTTATTCAGCAGCACACTCGGGAATGCGTGAGAACAAATGGATGCACGAATTCGGGACTCAAATGATTGTTTAAATGTTTATGCTTAAAGCAAACGAAGGTTGTAAATTGTAGGGGAGATAATGAAATTAACCGGACAGGTGTATGTACGGCGAACGACGTTTACGAAATGGGTTCGTTTAATTTTTTCAGACTCGACTTCTTTTTGCAATTAAAAATATTCCTAGAATGATATGAAATTATAATATGATTTCCAATTAGGTCAATGGAATTTAAAAATAATAAATTTATTGTGCATTTTTAAAATTTTAAAATAAATTAGAAGTCATGCATTTAAAATACGTATAGAGCCTGAAAGAGTTAAGTTTTACTCAGAAATTGAACTAATTGTTCAAAAATATACGAAATCAATTTGTTTCGTCTTATTTTCTTTGTATTGTTTAAAATATTTTAAGCAACACTTTTTTAATACACTTGATTAACAATTTAAATATATCGATTAAATAAAATAATACAAAGAAATAAAGCTAGATTCAAAATTTACACAATAATTCCCTCCAAAAAGTAACTGAAATGATCAAAGTCATATTTTTGATTACACCTTTTAATTTTATTTCATAATTTCTCATAATAATATATATACAGAAAAATTTCAGTTTTTAACCTGTGATTTCAGTGAGTAACGAAATAATATTTAACATAATTCTTTTCAAATAAATTAGATTAAGTTGTTTGAAACGAGATTAACATTGACTAAAAATGAAATATTAAACTCGAATAAGTTTCTAGAGGCTAATTACTAAAAAAAATGTTGAAAAAAGAGTCTTCTTCTATCAATTTACCACTAATTAACAACCATCCAGAAAAATATAATTTCAAACAAAATGAAGCTTCGAAGCTTAATTGTTTTATGTAAAACAAGTCAGTAGTAAAAAAAAGAATACATGCAGTTCTTACTGATTAACGAAATAATGAAAAATAAATAACATAACGTTGGTCTAGTCTTGATTACATCACTTACCATAAAATTAATATTCTAACAACGTAACAAGAATAAGAATAAACAATGGTGTTTAATCAATTTTATCCATTCAAAAATATATTTAGTTCAATCATTTACCCAAAGACAATTTTATATTATTCAAAGATCTATTTATACAATTTAATCAATTATTTCCCTCTAATTTATTGATTTATTTATTAACCGTATAAAAATTGTTCATTCTTTTCATTAATTTGAATTATTCGTCGCTTTAATAGCTCGGCAGCTTAATTAATTAATGTTCTTAATTAAAATGTTATACATAATTATTCCAGTTTTGTAATTTTACAAAAGCAGAAGTGTTCTACATTTTTTTCATCTTGTAAAAAATGGATACTTTATACCCACTAAATAAATATTACATTGATTTTGAATATGTCCAGGACTAAAGGGTTTAAAATGAATTATTCTATTAAAATTAAAAAGATTTATTATACATAAGTAGTGTTATAAGAATTTTTAAATAATATTTGGAGACTCTAACTCAAAGGGTAATTGTTACTATACTATAAATAATTATTACTATAGGATTAATTATTGTTACATGTACTCTGTTTGTACATTTCAAATAAATTAATTAATTTTTAGGTGTTTGTTTTAACAGAAATTTTCGAGATAGTAACAAGGGTATAAAGTATCCCTTTCTAAAAAAAATGTATCCTGTAACTGTTAAGGACTTCTTATTTCGTAATATTTTTATTTTTCAAATAATTATCTCACGAATTGTTTTGTTAGATTAAAGATTCAAGCATAATAACGTAACAGGGACCAGAACATTATGTTTTTAAATAATACATCTAAATTTTGACTGCAGAAGAAAAAGAAAAGTGTTGGAACACTTTAATTAACATCACATCTACCTTTTAAATTATTTATCGATATTTATATTCCGAACCAAAGAAAGGATACCTGCATCAATGCTCGCGTATTTAAACGAAAGTTATTTAATTTTATCCAAATGTGTAAAGTATCAATTAAAACTGACAAACGTCGTTCGTCGTATGCAGACCCCTGCCAATTCATTGATATCCGTGATTTATTAAAAATTTTAATTCAGCATCTCGTCAGGGGCGGATCCAGAAGCTGTGAAAGTATATTTTTTAATATTATCGATGTTTCTATCCAATAAACCGGATAACGAAGTCTAATAATTTATTAATATATTATAAAAATCAAAGCAATTACAATAATTTATTTTACTATGAACAAAAAAATAGCTATAAATTAAAATTTATATTACGTTAATTATTATGTTACATTTAATATAAATTTCTTTAATAATTTTGTAATTGTTAGAGGGGACGATTACCCCCATTGCTCCCCACCCGTCTGGATCCGCCGCTGCATCTCGTATCATAGTATTTATTCGCTTATTAAAGTAACAAATTAATTCGCGATTTTTGTTTGTTTTTAAGACCTAGCATCGATGTGTACATTCGGGTGCAACGTAGTCTTCTGTCGATTAAGGGTGAATGTGAGAGAAGGTGTTTTCTACCCTTTGCCTGTAGCCTTTGGAAGATACTAGGGTAATCTTAGAGAGATCCTGAGACCTACTCTTCTTGCATATAAAAGCATGATGAATAAGGCAAACAGTGAGACATTTCTCCTTCTGCTCATCCCCTTAAATCAAAGAAATCCTTTGTATGCAAGTGTACACTGGGAAACACCATGGTCTTCTTTAGGGAAAATGGTAATGTGGAAATTATTATTGCCTTGTACTCGAAAGTTGTTAGAAATTGTATCCTCACAGGATAATTTACCTAATTTAGCAACCATTTTATTTCTTTATGAAATTAACCAACTCTCTTTGAAATAAATTCATAATACATTTTTTCCTTCTGGCGCCATTTTCCCTAGGGGAGCCTATAGTCAGTGTACACCAACGAACACGTTAGCCTTACCTAGGGAAAAATGGCAATGTAGGGGAAAAATTCTACTACTTATCCCAGTACTTATAAATTATTATAAATTATACCAAATTAGGTCTGGATTAAGTTAACGTGTTGATTACTATGGAGGTTACCAGTGACTACAGATTATGTATAATAAAATAATTAGTAGAAGAAGAGTTAAATCACGAATTACGTTAATATTAAACTAACAATGCAAAGTACCAAACGGAGAGCTTTAATTAAAAAATTAATTAACCGTATTCGTAATTGAGATTCTAATGTCTGATTACACATGTTTACTTTAAATGTGGCACCAGTTAATAATTATTTCAAAGTAAGTGGTTAATTTAATAATAATGTAAAATGGATGACCGACCGGGTTAACCCTTTCGCTGTTATGGACGGCTATAATCAATAATTTATACTCTATTTACATAAATAATTGGTATTGAGATGGAAATTTTTGAACGACAATTAAATATAAGCACACCCGTAAAATGCGAATAAAATCTGGGAAAGAAAATTATTTTATTGACAGGTATATATTAAATCAGACAGTTTAAGAACGTATATATATTTTCTAAGTTCCTAGCAGTATAGTATTTCTTTTTTTAACTTCTGTATTTCCAACCGGAGCGGAAGGGTTAATCATCTTCGACAGAAGAAATGGTAAAGAAAGGGTTAATCATCCTGTCGAGGTTCAAATGGCTAATAACTTTCAACCACAAGACGAATGCTGCGATTTTTTTTTACTATATTGTCATTTTTCGTAGAGAAGGCTAGCGTGTTCGGCGCTGAACTTTATACAGAAGGAAAAACTAAGGAAATAAAAGAGGGATGATATTGAAGATTCAATGAAAATGCTAAGGTCTGATAATTTCTATCACGCAAGCTTAATATGATAGATTTAGATAACCGAGTACTCGAATGATTCGAATAGTTGGAAAAATCATTTCTATATTCGATTCGTTCGAATCAAAAGAACAAATTGAATATTTTCGAATTATAAAGGTTCTTATTGAAAACTCAACCTTATTTAGTTATATATATTTATTTAAATTTGAGCAATTTTTTGGATAGTTTTTCACCCTTTTTCAAAATGTTTTATTCGTTTTATTTTAGTCTGTCGCAGATAAAATAAATGAAATAAATGAAATAGTTTAAAAAGGACCAAAATGTCTATTTTTATTTCTCTACTTCGATCTGAGATGTTGGATAAAATTACAAATATCGTTTCGATTCGAACAAATCTGAAAATGAAATTGAATTTTCTTCGATTCAATCGAACAATCGAGTGTCCCGGGATATAAATTAGTCGAATTGTAGGATATTGTCGAAATAATTTGATAAAGGAAATTTTAGCGAATTTGATAAAACGAATCTAAAAAATAAAATGAATTCTGAATTGCTCGCACGATCGAGCGTTCGATAGAACGAATTTTATTCTACGAGTGATTATACTTTTGACGTGGTATAATTCAGGAGCGTATCTAGGGTGGTATCCTGTGCACGAATACCAGGAAACGCAGAAAGGAACTCCCCTAAAATGGAAACAGCGTTTGTTGTTTTTTTTCGCTGGAGTGAAAATCGTGTTTAGCCTTTTAACGTCCTTTAACGTGATTTAGTAAGTAATTTAGGGTCTTGAATCTATTTAATTTTCCAAATAATGTCGATATAAAGTCACCGATGCGTTTCGCGGTATAAACGATGTCTGTAATTGAATTGATCATAAAAAAAAAAAAGCGAAATTGAAATGATATGTAAGTGGGGGTAGGGTACTTCTCCAGACACTGTTTATACCAGCTACGCCCCTGATATATGTAACTTCGCTGATTATCGATGCTTTTAAACCGATATAACACCTCGATGTCTTACATATAATTATGCACAGAGCCGTCCTTGGTACCGGGCAAAAGGGGCACCCAGTCTGGGCCCCACGTTTCGTGAAACAAATTAATTGTGAGTAATCAAATTTGTTGAATTATAGTAAAATTTCGGAAACTGAAATTGTTTTTTTACAGAATAAATTAACTTAGAATTCTAGGGACGGCTCTGATTGTACGATATAGTGAAATGAATGTGAATAGTCGAAATGAACATCGAAAACAAAAAAAGAAGGGAAATATTTCATTGAAAATGGAACAGAGGAACGATGCAAGTGTTCGAACTTGTTAATTAAAATTCGACTTCGCGAGGAGAATTGTTACGTTAAAAGTTAAGCACACGCGATATTGGAAACGCGCAAGCTCGATCGATCGTCGATCATGCTTTTCGAGAAGAGGCAAAGCCGATAAGAAGTTAAAAACCTTCGTATTATAATTTTCAACCCGATACATTGAAAATAAAATGAAGCAACAAACTCGACATACGAAACACGATGTAACAGCGAAAATAATGTAAAGTTAACACGATGAAAGCATAGTTCGGCCAGCATTATTATTAATCCATGCGAATACCTATCATGTGTAACGTTGTGATTTAGAAAAAAAAGAGAAAAAAAACGAAGAAGAGGAAAAGTAGCGACGTATACATATCGCGAAACATTCTTGTAATAGAAAACGCCCGAATTGTGATACACTTTGTAACGTTTGTAAGCCGGCGTCTGTTCATGGCGGCAAAAAAGAAGAAAAAAAATTAAGAGCTGTTTGAATTTGGCACCCGTTCGATCAACGATCGTTTCGCGCCCAGCAATGTCGTTTATAAACTGCAACGATCTACATCCAGAGTTGGGGATTGTTCGAATAGAACGAAACTAATAACGAATCGTTTTTTTATACCGTTCGAATAACATTCGAATAGAAATTGGAAATAAAAGGAAGTTATTCGGGAGTAACTATTTATTTCATTCGGATGAAACAAAATTGTTCACAAATAATCGAATAATTTGTTTTACAAATTTTAATATTATTCGAGTAGCTTAATTTTATTTACAATTTCTATTCGAAGATCATTGAAGTGAATGTTTATTCAACCAAAAAATGATTTGTTATTGTGAAGTAACAAGTTGTTCAGAAACATTCCCAACTCTGTCTACATCGATCATTTCTTGTTCTTTACACCAGGTTATTGCACGCGTACACTCGTTAGCAGCGCGAACGATCGTCGACGAAAACGCCAGCGTTTCTATCAATATGTATCGATTTGATTGTTTGCTCGAACAAACGAGAACTGTTGCCCGTCTATTCGGAAAAGACCAACTCGTTTTCACTCCTTTGGCTGAAATTTTTTCATTAAACCAACAGACTGATAGACTATATTTAACAGGTTCAAACTCGAAGTTACCCTCCGATCATAGGCGATTTTATTTTGTACGTATTTTTCTTTTTGACAAGAGAAGCACATTAAATTTTCAATTGAAAATAAATTGAAAAAGCGGTTGCACAAAGGATGGGAAAAAGTTAATATAAAATCCTACAAAGTTTATTCTTTTTTAACAAGATTATTAATATTTGATAGATGTTCAAGGATATTAAGAGATTTCGATTCAAATGTTTTGTTTTATAACAAATGGAAAGGAATTTGTAACTTAATTTGATTTTACTTATTTTAGTTATCGTCTGTGGATAGAAGAGTTAACAAGTCAGATATATTTTAAAAGTTAATTCGATCGAATAATTAAAAGAATAAACTTATATAAATACTTTTGGTATGATAAAACTGATAGCTTTTTACAAATGGAGCCATTCTAACGTTTTTTGTTTAATAATAAACAATAGACAAAGGAAAAATAATTTTTCAAATTGTTACATAATTGAATAAAAAGACTTCAAGATTTTTCTTAATAATGTTGCTCTTCTGGCAAATCAACTAAATATTTTTAATACCAACAAACAAATATAATATATCCAGATTTTGAATAAATTTGTCATTTATACAAGCAATTCTACGCTAAACTATTTTAAATTAGCGACTTCCAGTTTTATTTTAATGGAAAAATTTTGGTAAAAGGAATACCTGAACTGTTTATTATAAAAGTGGGGCATTCTATTTAAATGCAGTTTAATTTCGTTTTATTTCACCAAAGTGGATTTACCCCACTTTTCTGTCTCTTGTCAATAAGTTCGAGCTATCAAACATTTTGTTGTAGAAATTATTTCGAATTCACGTGTATCTCAATAAAGTGCGACATACACGTGAATTCTTCATTCGATGTACATGTACACACATATTAGACAAAATGTGTAAGAAATTTATTAATCGAGAGTAGAATTGAATAGTTTGAGAAATTTCTTTTAAACGTTTCGTAATTACGAGTTCTACCGAGAGATTTTTAAGAAATAATCGCTGTGGATAAAGGGCCCATGTAAAAAGTAAAATATGGTACCGCGTTTTGACGAAGACATCAATCGAAATTAACAAATTGGAAATAAGCTAAAATTGAGCACGCTAATTTTCAAACACACAGATTTTATACGTTGCAAAATAACAGTTTAAAAAATGGTATAAAATTAGGAAAAATGAAAGTAATATTAAATTACGTTTAAGTTATCTTTAATATTTTGCATCCAACCATGTTTACTGGCATTTAAGACTCATTCCATTTTCCAAAGAAATTATTTTGAGTAAAAGATGAAAAATGTTAGTGCATTTGTTAATGAAAAAGAGATAACAAAAATTTAACACTAGAACAACCAAATTCATAAGAAAAATTAATTTAACTTTTCTTTTTTTTTTTGTAAAACGAGGGACATTTATATTTTCATAACAAAAAATTTGTGCACATCTTAAATATTAAACCTTTAAATTGGTTGCTTTTTCTTTTTCCAGAATTTAATAAAAACACAGGGCTTGTACAACTGCAGTGCTACATTTTTTAACACGATAATATCGAGCATTCTTGATAAAAGAAATAATTAAAAGTTAATTATATCGCCAAATTAAAATAACTTTGTCTTAATTGAAATTCATTTTCATTGATATGAGGTATTCTATAATCTAATTTACCTTTTACTCTTTGTTCTCTCAATCTTAAATTACGTACACTTTCAACACCGGTTGTTCTAATGTTAAACATTTCTCAAAAAACTTAAAATGACAAAAATGAACAAACCAAAGAAATGCATTAATTTGCATTAACAAAGAAAGAGTAAATAATTGCAAATCCGTGATCCGATACTTTTGACCGGAAGCACGTCTACCCTGGACTATTCATCTGATACCAATATTTGCTGTAAACATGTTTAACAATTTCCGGTTAATGAATATTTTGCTAATTCTTTGATGTCAAGCGTGTCAAACGTAAAGGAATGAATTAACTCAGCATCGTGGGTTAAAGTGGTCGGTCGTAAAAAGGGAGTCCACGGTGTGTTATTGAAAAAAAAACTGAATATTTGAAAGGTAATTAAAACGCTATCCGTTCTATTCTCGATTAAACGTAGTAACGTAGTAATGTATAAACGCCCGATGTTACGAGACGTCGTGACGAACCAAACTTCGCGGCCGAAGAATCGAGGACAACGTTAATTAAAAACGAAATTAAAGTTCGATGAAAGAGCCGGGACGTGCCGGGAGAGCCGTTCGATTCTTCGCGTGAATTTCTTTTTCGGAAAAGTTTCATCGATCGCGAACGGAAAAAATAAACGCTCCTCCATCCTTCGCCAAACGGATAAGATGCAAAAGTCAGAGTCGTATTAACGAAGAACAAATAGAAAAAGAAAGAAAGAAAAGCAACTTAACCTGGAAAAGAAATAAAAAAATAGAGAGAAAAAAAGGAGAAAGTTTCGCGCGTAAGAATTTACTTTAGTGTTTTCGTTGAAGATTTAAAGAAAAGAAAAGAATGAAATAAGGATCCCGACGTATTTACAAGGTAGATGATAAACACAACAATAATAATATAATAATAACGATAACGATTAATAACGGTAAATTAATGATATTTAATAAATAATAATAATGGAGTAATAACGATAACATTAATAATACTATAAATTATAAAGAAAAAATTAGTTGCAGCTTTCTGTGTAAGGTTATTGTGATATCTAAAATGGAAAAAAAAAAACATGAAAGAAAAAATAATAACTTTACCGTAGCGATATGAAATTAAATTCAGATGTAAGAATCGATATTTAGTGAGCAATTAAATAAGAAATCAATCCAGTATGTCGACGGGGCTTTTGAGTGATGCCTCTCCGCGATCGATAACGGCACACGGCGGTGCCGCGCGAAGCATATCAGGATCGATAGAAAAAAAAAAAAAAAGGGAAGAAAGGATATCGGCGACCCGTGTACGGCCGCGTCTATCTCTCTCTCTCTTTTTCTTTTATATTCTTATTTTTCACGGACGAGGTTCAAACGACAATCTTAGGCCTCGTCAGAATACTGCCGGATACGCGAGGACATTCCGAAGATCGATTTGCAGAAACGATCGCGCCGTCTTGTTTCCTCTTCTTCTTTTTCTCGTCTGAACAGAACAAAAGTCCAAAAAAAAAAAAAGGAAAAAAGAAATTATAACGAAAAGACGTCGATCAGTTGCGATTCGTACTTTACGTTTGATTCGATGATTCGGAACGTCCACCTTGCATCTGGGTCAATCCGTCCATAACGTGTCTCACACTGAGGCATTTGCACAAATGCGTGCATATTAATCATTGGGACTACAAAAACATATCATCATATGTAATGATAACGATAACGTGTATGTATGTGCGCGCCTGTATACGTACATGTATCCGGTTGTACCTTTATGCACGCGTACACATACGTACACGAATACGTATATATATATATATAAATATATATATATATATATATAATATATGTATATGTATATGTATATATATATATATGCATACATAAATATTTATATATATATATATAAAAAAATATTAAGCAATAAGATTTTATTTATATGCCCGTAGGAAAATGAAAAAAGGATTAAATAATGATAAAACGAACAACTCCATATCAACTTGTGTGTCTGGGCAAGAATTAGCTTATACATATACATACATATATACATACATACACACACGCATATATATACATATATATTATTAGTATAAATATATGTATGTATATATGTTTATATACATATATAAATATATAATCTTTACTTCGTCGTTGTCAGGCGTTAATGTTAAACTTAATTATCATTAATTAATTATTAGATTGTGAAAGAATTTCTTCAGGTTCTAAGCAAGATTTGGAAATAATAAAATGAGCAAAATACGTAATTTCAACTTTCATTTTCATTCAATCGCCCTGCCTCCTGTCTTCTTCCTTAGAGCATTCTGTGATAATAATTAATATTATGATAGCAATGGATTAATAGTTCATTGCTATTACCACGTACTGCAAATGCTTTTATTAAAAGTATATTAGCTACACGAGTAATTATTAATAATTACCGGTAAACGTAATTACAGGTAGCCTTCCTACAACACGGTTTCGCTCTAACGCGATAAGAAAATTACGAAAACCTTTGCGCAACACTGTACTTCTATTTAAAAAGTAAATTTAAAATTTAAATATTTAAAAAAAAATAAATTTTCGGAATGTAATCCTCCTTTGTAAAAGTATCTTTGTTTTTCTTACCAAAAAGAGAAGAACGAAAGAAGATTGATTGCGTTAAGTAAGGCTTGTAACATCTTTACCTATAGTTATTTCTTGATAATTACTATCGTTCTCATTCTGCTCTTTAACTTCTTGTACTCCTGTTATTTATTTTGTTTTATTTTGTATACTATATATAGAGGAAACAAAGGAAGATTGATAACTAAAGTTTTTACATTTTTCTTGCTCGTAACAATTTTAATACCACTTGTATTAAGAGAAGTAATTAAAGCATTCAGGATTAACTTAAAATCATGTTGTTTGCAACGTTTTTATTATAATTTTGTATTTTAAAATTATTGATGGATTAAATTGAGATTGCGTTTATTGAAATTTATTATTTTCATTATTTCCACGCATTTTATAAAAGTTATAAATAGTTTTAAGCACAATCCCAACTATACAACCGACCTCGGTCGATAAAGTAGAAGGATCCAAAGGAGTGACAAACTTTTCACCTTTTATTTTAATGATACGTAAATTTCTTGATATATTAAAGTTATAAGGACATTTATAAGAACAAAATATCTTATGTAATGCTGTTAAAAGGCAGATTTTGAATAAAATAATTTTTACCGACATTCATTTTGTACCCCTATCGCCATCTGCGAACAAAGTGCTGAAACTGATCAACAATTACCGACTGAGAAACTCGAAACATCGTTACAGATGGCGGGCTTTTTAAAATGAGAAATGTACCATTTTGAAATTTCTCAATTAAATTCCTTAGAAAGGTTTATTAATTAAAGTTCTGCTTTATTTATGAAACTAGAAAAACTAGTATATAATTTTTTATTGTTAGGAACCTACGAGAAACCTACATTTATGTCCTGTTTTCATTATTGTATGTTTTAAAGTTGCATAATAAACGTTTCAAAGTCAATAACATGGATGTCGTTTCAATTTTATCATTTTCAATGCTTTCAGGGCGACTATTTAAAGCGGTTTTGTGATTTAAAATGTTTTTTAAGCTGTAAAAAATTAAAACAGGGCCCCCATGCTCACCTCTTGAGAGATTATATGTTATTACAACTACTATGTACAGATCTACAATGCTAGTGAGTAATGTTAATCGAATTAGAATTTACGAACGCCTTGCTCGTGTGGTAGCTATGGACGGATTAGGTCCTTCGCGACAACGCAATTTTTCTTTATTGTTTTAAAACAATTGAGCTTTTGAGCGGTGGTTTTGCGTGCCTTTTTGGCGCGTCTGGAAATAGGTGTCGCTCTTAAAGGTGCACTTCCTGGCGGGACGGTTGATTTGTTAATAATGTCGCCACATGTCTACAAATCACTACTTTCTTCAAAATCTAATCTAAGGTTTCCAGCATACCGAAATAATATTTTTCTAATGAAATAATGCCCGTAAAATGCTCTAGTACTATTAGAAGTTCCCAAAAATCGCTCATTTTTCGAAAAAACGCAATTTTCTATTTTACCGGTTTTGGCGATTACCGCTGGATAGCGCCACTTGGATTACTTTTTGAGCGGGTCATGTTTAAAAATTTAAAAAAAAGAGAAATTAGTCCTCAACATTTTTACTTTATTAAATTACTTTTTTTTCATTCATTCTCCTCTACAAATATTTTAGACATTAAACTGTGATTGTAGTTTGATTAATAACGTAAAAAACGATTGCAGAATGTGACCAAAGCAACATTTACGTTAGGATGTATTAGAATGCAAAGTTCAGTCTAATTATTACTTTAATTTATGAAATTATGTTAATAAGTCATGTTAATAAGTCATCAACTGCGTTGGCTTGGTGTGAGTGAGAGGGGTGACGCTCTCGCGGAGTCCTTTAATTGTTGCGTTGCAGTAATTAATAGTATGAGTTATTCGAGGTTCAGACTATTGTAGATCGGTTTTTCGTGTTCGAAAATGTAAAATTCGATACCAAATTAGCCAATACTTCTACGTTTTCTATTATTCATTAATGGTCGGGTAGTTACGTTCATCCCTTTTGTGTGAGGTTATGTCTAAGCCCCTGTAATTTTATGTACAAGCTGCCTTAGTTTAATGATACATGACTAGAGAAATACAATTTTGCAAACTCGAGATCATTGGTTTCTGAGTCTAGTTTCATGTTACCAATAAACAATGGGAAGGATTTATCTACTGAGAGTAAACATAATCCATCAAATTCAAACCTGATTGAAAATGATCAATTTTGTTATATCGTATGTAAGTATAAAGTATTATAATTTTATTCAAGTAGTTAATAATAACGTATTTTGCTGTGTTGCAGATTAGAAGATGTATTTGTTATACATTTCTACGCCACATAAGCTGCACATTAACATCATCAAATCAATGGAAAACTTTCTGGCAGTTTCTCAGATATCAGTTTTCAATAATTTTTGGAATTGGACACTACTAAAATTTCAAGAAATGGCACGAAGAATACTTCCTGTCACATCATGTTCTCCTAATACAAATCTGCAAACTTGAGATCCTTGGTTTTTGAGTCCAATTTCATTTTACCAATAAACAATGGAAAGGATTTATCTACGGAGATTAAACTGTTCTTCAATAGTTATACTGAATACATAAGTACATATGTAATTGTAGAATGTCTTTATTTCATAAGAATATTGTACTGCGCTTAAGCTATATCTTAAATAATTATAAAAATATGTTGTATGTAAAAATACTGATATGTAAGTTTTACAATTTGTAATTATAAGTGCGTTAAAGTTAAGAATCTAATATTTAAGTAAGTTTTACAGTTAGTAGTTATAAGTGCGTTAGAATTGTGAATGTAATATTTAAGTAAGTTTTACAGTTAGTAGTTATAAGTGTATTAGAATTGTGTATGTAATATTTAAGTAAATTTTATAATTTGTAATTATAAGTGCATGGAAGTTATGAATGTAATATTTAAGTAAGTTTTACAGTTAGTAGTTAGAAGTGCGTTAGAATTGTGAATGTAATATTTAAGTAAATTTTATAATTTGTAATTATAAGTGCGTTAAAGTTAAGAATCTAATATTTAAGTAAGTTTTACAGTTAGTAGTTATAAGTGCGTTAGAATTAACAATGTAACATTTATGTAACATGTATAATTGAAAGAATTTTCAATAAACATAGAGTTAAACTAAAGCAATTGTTTATTCATTTATAAACCTAACTCCCTTATCCAGCCCTTACAAAATTTCACTTAAAAAGCAAGAAATAATGTAGAAAAACATTGCACAGAAGTTTCGAAATACAAAAGTAGAAAAAGAAACGAAAAATATCGGTTTGATACAGAGAAGAACAAAATTCGGTACAAACGGTTTCCAGGAATTCCTGGAATTCGACGTCACTAAAATTCTGGGAAGTGGCACGAAGAATACCTCCTGGCACATCATATTCTCCTGATACAAAGTTCTTATGTCAAGATTCTGATTTTAGGAGTGCGAAATTTTTGGAAACCATTTTGGAAGGTATGTTAAATAAATACATTTATATCACACTTTATTTGTTTATTTTTATCTTTCTTTCTACATTATTTTAATACTTAATATATAATTTGTATAATTTATACTATTTACAAAGTACGTACTATCTCTACAGACACTGACTAATAAAAGTAAAAATTATAAACTATTATAGCAAAATTCTATATAGAGAAATACGGCGGTACTATTGTTCTTCTGATACATTTTCAAAAATCCTGGAACTTGGTTTCGCAAAAGGGGATCCCGGAAATTCCTGGAATTCGACGTCACTAAAATTCTGGGAAGTGGCACGAAGAATACCTCCTGGCACATCATATTCTCCTGATACAATTTCGGGATGCGAAATTCTGTGAATTTAAATTTTATAGTCTTCGATTTGCTATTGTTAATTTTCATTATTTTCTGAAATTATTTATGGGATAAGGATATCAAGAGAGGTTTATTTAAATAAATAAACGAGTTCTGGGTTATTTTTGAAAATCTGCATTTATTCAATAAACTAAATGATTTATTATACATTGAGCTTTAGAATAGTTATTAAATTATTTACAACTAATGTTTACAATTGGAATTTTGCGCACTATCTATACAACTTTAATTTATAATCGGATTTGTTATAGAATTGATACAACAGGTATCTAAGTTCCGATTATTAATTAAATCCTTGGTTTCTGAGTCCAAGTTCCCGGAAATTCCTGGAATTCGACGTCACTAAAATTCTGGGAAGTGGCACGAAGAATACCTCCTGGTACATCATATTCTCCTGATACAAAGTTCTTATGTCAAGATTCTGATTTTAGGAGTGCGAAATTTTTGGAAACCATTTTGGAAGGTATGTTAAATAAATACATTTATATCACACTTTATTTGTTTATTTTTATCTTTCTTTCTACATTATTTGATGAAGAATGTATGTAAATTGAATGTATGTAAAAAACCTAAAAATAGCATCGTGAAATAAGAATTTTGTATCAGAATTTTCGGGAGCCCCTTTTTGCGGAATCAAAATCCAGATTTTGAGAAATTGTATCAGGAGAATATGATGTGCCAGGAGGTAATCTTCTATAATAAACTATTATAGCAATATTCTAAGATATTTCGGAAGGGGTTGTAGTTATTAAAAATGTGTTCGTACAAAAGTTGCTTGGCAAAATGGGGTGCATCGTGTGGTAATAATTATTTTCTTCTGGGTGGAGTAGTAGAGGAGATCTGAAGGTCAATGTAACTTTTTTAAATGGGATGCTATAATTTTCTCTTCAGAATGTAACAGCAGGCACCGAGACGAATTCAACCATGTGCTACATGTTGGTATTCTGATTTGGATAAAGGTGAATGTATGTAAAAAACCTAAAAACAGCATCGTGAAATAAGAATTTGGTATCAGAATTTTCGGGAGCCCCTTTTGCGGAATCAAAATCCAGATTTTGAGAAATTGTATCAGGAGAACATGATGTGCCAGGAGGTATTCTTCGTGTCACTTCTCGGAATTTTAGTGACGTCGAATTCCAGGAATTTCCGGGAACTTGGACTCAGAAACCAAGGATTTAATTAATAATCGGAACATAGATACCTGTTGTATCAATTCTATAACAAATCCGATTATAAATTAAAGTTGTATAGATAGTGCGCAAAATTACAATTGTAAACGTTAGTTGTAAATAATTTAATAACTATTCTAAAGCTCAATGTATAATAAATCATTTAGTTTATTGAATAAATGCAGGTTTTCAAAAATAACCCAGAACTCGTTTATTTATTTAAATAAACCTCTCTTGATATCCTTATCCCATAAATAATTTCAGAAAATAATGAAAATTAACAATAGCAAATCGAAAACTATAAAATTTAAATTCACAGAATTTCGCATCCCGAAATTGTATCAGGAGAACATGATGTGCCAGGAGGTATTCTTCGTGCCACTTCCCAGAATTTTAGTGACGTCGAATTCCAGGAATTTCCGGGAACTTGGACTCAGAAACCAAGGATTTAATTAATAATCGGAACTTAGATACCTGTTGTATCAATTCTATAACAAATCCGATTATAAATTAAAGTTGTATAGATAGTGCGCAAAATTACAATTGTAAACGTTAGTTGTAAATAATTTAATAACTATTCTAAAGCTCAATGTATAATAAATCATTTAGTTTATTGAATAAATGCAGATTTTCAAAAATAACCCAGAACTCGTTTATTTATTTAAATAAACCTCTCTTGATATCCTTATCCCATAAATAATTTCAGAAAATAATGAAAATTAACAATAGCAAATCGAAGACTATAAAATTTAAATTTACAGAATTTCGGATCCCGAAATTGTATCAGGAGAACATGATGTGCCAGGAGGTATTCTTCGTGTCACTTCTCGGAATTTTAGTGACGTCGAATTCCAGGAATTTCCGGGAACTTGGACTCAGAAACCAAGGATTTAATTAATAATCGGAACTTAGATACCTGTTGTATCAATTCTATAACAAATCCGATTATAAATTAAAGTTGTATAGATAGTGCGCAAAATTACAATTGTAAACGTTAGTTGTAAATAATTTAATAACTATTCTAAAGCTCAATGTATAATAAATCATTTAGTTTATTGAATAAATGCAGATTTTCAAAAATAACCCAGAACTCGTTTATTTATTTAAATAAACCTCTCTTGATATCCTTATCCCATAAATAATTTCAGAAAATAATGAAAATTTACAATAGCAAATCGAAGACTATAAAGTTTAAACCTTACAGAATTTCGGATCCCGAAATTGTATCAGGAGAACATGATGTGCCAGGAGGTATTCTTCGTGTCACTTCTCGGAATTTTAGTGACGTCGAATTCCAGGAATTTCCGGGAACTTGGACTCAGAAACCAAGGATTTAATTAATAATCGGAACTTAGATACCTGTTGTATCAATTCTATAACAAATCCGATTATAAATTAAAGTTGTATAGATAGTGCGCAAAATTACAATTGTAAACGTTAGTTGTAAATAATTTAATAACTATTCTAAAGCTCAATGTATAATAAATCATTTAGTTTATTGAATAAATGCAGATTTTCAAAAATAACCCAGAACTCGTTTATTTATTTAAATAAACCTCTCTTGATATCCTTATCCCATAAATAATTTCAGAAAATAATGAAAATTAACAATAGCAAATCGAAGACTATAAAATTTAAAAGTTACAGAATTTCGGATCCCGAAATTGTATCAGGAGAACATGATGTGCCAGGAGGTATTCTTCGTGCCACTTCCCAGAATTTTAGTGACGTCGAATTCCAGGAATTTCCGGGAACTTGGACTCAGAAACCAAGGATTTAATTAATAATCGGAACTTAGATACCTGTTGTATCAATTCTATAACAAATCCGATTATAAATTAAAGTTGTATAGATAGTGCGCAAAATTACAATTGTAAACGTTAGTTGTAAATAATTTAATAACTATTCTAAAGCTCAATGTATAATAAATCATTTAGTTTATTGAATAAATGCAGATTTTCAAAAATAACCCAGAACTCGTTTATTTATTTAAATAAACCTCTCTTGATATCCTTATCCCATAAATAATTTCAGAAAATAATGAAAATTAACAATAGCAAATCGAAGACTATAAAATTTAAATTCACAGAATTTCGCATCCCGAAATTGTATCAGGAGAACATGATGTGCCAGGAGGTATTCTTCGTGTCACTTCCCAGAATTTTAGTGACGTCGAATTCCAGGAATTCCTGGAAACCGTTTGTACCGAATTTTGTTCTTCTCTGTATCAAACCGATATTTTTCGTTTCTTTTTCTACTTTTGTATTTCGAAACTTCTGTGCAATGTTTTTCTACATTATTTCTTGCTTTTTAAGTGAAATTTTGTAAGGGCTGGATAAGGGAGTTAGGTTTATAAATGAATAAACAATTGCTTTAGTTTAACTCTATGTTTATTGAAAATTCTTTCAATTATACATGTTACATAAATGTTACATTGTTAATTCTAACGCACTTATAACTACTAACTGTAAAACTTACTTAAATATTAGATTCTTAACTTTAACGCACTTATAATTACAAATTATAAAATTTACTTAAATATTACATTCACAATTCTAACGCACTTCTAACTACTAACTGTAAAACTTACTTAAATATTACATTCATAACTTCCATGCACTTATAATTACAAATTGTAAAATTTACTTAAATATTACATACACAATTCTAATACACTTATAACTACTAACTGTAAAACTTACTTAAATATTACATTCACAATTCTAACGCACTTATAACTACTAACTGTAAAACTTACTTAAATATTAGATTCTTAACTTTAACGCACTTATATAATTACAAATTGTAAAACTTACATATCAGTATTTTTACATACAACATATTTTTATAATTATTTAAGATATAGCTTAAGCGCAGTACAATATTCTTATGAAATAAAGACATTCTACAATTACATATGTACTTATGTATTCAGTATAACTATTGAAGAACAGTTTAATCTCCGTAGATAAATCCTTTCCATTGTTTATTGGTAAAATGAAATTAGGCTCAGAAACCAAGGATCTCAAGTTTGCAGATTTGTATTAGGAGAACATGATGTGACAGGAAGTATTCTTCGTGCCATTTCTTGAAATTTTAGTAGTGTCCAATTCCAAAAATTATTGAAAACTGATATCTGAGAAACTGCCAGAAAGTTTTCCATTGATTTGATGATGTTAATGTGCAGCTTATGTGGCGTAGAAATGTATAACAAATACATCTTCTAATCTGCAACACAGCAAAATACGTTATTATTAACTACTTGAATAAAATTATAATACTTTATACGTACATACGATATAACAAAATTGATCATTTTCAATCAGGTTTGAATTTGATGGATTATGTTTACTCTCAGTAGATAAATCCTTCCCATTGTTTATTGGTAACATGAAACTAGACTCAGAAACCAATGATCTCGAGTTTGCAAAATTGTATTTCTCTAGTCATGTATCATTAAACTAAGGCAGCTTGTACATAAAATTACAGGGGCTTAGTCATAACCTCACACAAAAGGGATGAACGTAACTACCCGACCATTAATGAATAATAGAAAACGTAGAAGCACTGGCTAATTTGGTATCAAATTTTACATTTTCGAACACGAAAAACCGATCTACAATAGTCTGAACCTCGAATAACTCATACTATTAATTATTGTAACGCAACGATTAAAAATTATACATCACAGCCCGCGCCAGGTACGCCGATGCACCAGCGAGAGGAAAGACTCCGCGAGAGCGTCACCTCTCTCACTCGCACCAAGCCTACGCAGTACGCAAATGCATAAGAGGGAGAGAACACTCGTCCGTCGATCGGACCTCTCACTCCCTCAATGTGCGAGGGAGAGAACACTAGTCCGCGTGTCGGACCTCTCACTCCCTCAATGTGCGAGGGAGAGAACACTAGTCCGCGTATCGGACCTCTCACTCCCTCAATGTGCGAGGGAGAGAACACTAGTCCGCGTGTCGGACCTCTCACTCCCTCAATGTGCGAGGGAGAGAACACTAGTCCGCGTGTCGGACCTCTCACTCCCTCAATGTGCGAGGGAGAGAACACTAGTCCGCGTATCGGACCTCTCACTCCCTCAATGTGCGAGGGAGAGAACACTAGTCCGCGTGTCGGACCTCTCACTCCCTCAATGTGCGAGGGAGAGAACACTATTCCGCGTGTCGGACCTCTCACTCCTTCCGCGACAAAAGTTCTACGAGCTGATGGACCGCGGAACTATTGTCATTTCCAACATGGCGGCTCTGTTTTCGGCAATAGTTCTGCGAGCTAATGGACCGCGGAACTATTGTCATTTTCAACATGACGCAGCTGTTGTCCATCTCGTATCAAAATGAGAAAAATGTTATTTTCACAATTATTGAGAAATTATTGATATATAAAGATAAAAGTCATGTCTAAAAACACCGTCTACAATCTGGTATCAAATTTTACATTTTCGAACACGAAAAACCGATCTACAATAGTCTGTACCTCGAATAACTCATACTATTAATTATTGTAACGCAACGATTAAAAATTATACATCACAGCCCGCGCCAGGTACGCCGATGCACCAGCGAGAGGAAAGACTCCGCGAGAGCGTCACCTCTCTCACTCGCACCAAGCCTACGCAGTACGCAAATGCATAAGAGGGAGAGAACACTAGTCCGCGTGTCGGACCTCTCACTCCCTCAATGTGCGAGGGAGAGAACACTAGTCCGCGTGTCGGACCTCTCACTCCCTCAATGTGCGAGGGAGAGAACACTAGTCCGCGTGTCGGACCTCTCACTCCCTCAATGTGCGAGGGAGAGAACACTAGTCCGCGTATCGGACCTCTCACTCCCTCAATGTGCGAGGGAGAGAACACTATTCCGCGTGTCGGACCTCTCACTCCTTCCGCGACAATAGTTCTACGAGCTGATGGACCGCGGAACTATTGTCATTTCCAACATGGCGGCTCTGTTTTCGGCAATAGTTCTGCGAGCTAATGGACCGCGGAACTATTGTCATTTTCAACATGACGCAGCTGTTGTCCATCTCGTATCAAAATGAGAAAAATGTTATTTTCACAATTATTGAGAAATTATTGATACATAAAGATAAAAGTCATGTCTAAAAACACCGTTTACAATCTGGTATCAAATTTTACATTTTCGAACACGAAAAACCGATCTACAATAGTCTGTACCTCGAATAACTCATACTATTAATTATTAAAAGACTCCGCGAGAGCGTCGCCCCTCTCAATCGCACCAAGCCAACGCAGTATGCTAATGCGTAAGAGGGAGAGAACACTCGTCCGCCATTCGGACCTCTCACTCCCACAATGTGCAAGAGAGTGAACACTAGTCCGCCATTCGGACCTCTCACTCCCGCAATGTGCGAGAGAGTGAACACTAGTCCGCCATTCGGACCTCTCACTCCCACAATGTGCGAGAGAGTGAGCACTAGTCCGCCAATCTCACCTCTCACTCTCTCAATGTGCGAGTGAGAGCACCGAGCATCTAGTCTCTCACTCCCTCTACGCCAAACTCGCGCCTGCGCACAACACCAATGTGCGAGAGAGTGAACACTAGTCCGCCGATCGGACCTCCCACTCTCTCCACAGCAATCTCGCAAAATTACAATTGTAAACGTTAGTTATAAATAATATAATAACTATTGTAAAGCTGAATGTATGAATCATGTAGTTTATTGAATAAATGCAGCTTTTTAGTACCATGAACGTTTCTAATTAGTTAACAATCGCGATAAAGCAAGAAAATAATAAATAAAGGCTCTGAAATGTAGTCTCCGAGTCTCGTAATCAAGCGCAGGTTTATATCGATTTATATACTTAAATGATGTTCTAGGATCACCAAATTTGAACTAAAGGAAGGGGAAACTTTATATTATCATAAAAGTATCAATTTGTCACCGTACAAGCTCTGTTTTTTATTATTTTTACAATTTTTAAAATAATTATATTTTTTACCTCTAGCGCCATCTCTTCGAAAAATGCTGAAACTGCTCAAAAATTGACAGGAATCTGCCGTACCTACAATGATTATTTTTTAAGAAAATAATTTTTTGCTGTTTTCGCGTGTTTGAAGCATCTACTCGCTTCTATTTTACACTAATTATCGATTCCAATTGTCCGATTAATCCTAGAAGCCCGAAATATTGAAATATTAAAGATTAAATCGCACATTGAGTGAGTGAGAGGTGAGATTGGCGGACTAGTGTTCACTCTCTCGCACATTGGTGTTGTGCGCAGGCGCGAGTTTGGCGTAGAGAGAGTGAGAGACTAGATGCTCGAACCTCTCACTCCCACAATGTGCGAGAGAGTGAACACTAGTCCGCCAATCTCACCTCTCACTCTCTCAATGTGCGATTTAATCTTTAATATTTCAATATTTTGGGCTTCTAGGATTAATCGGACAATTGGAATCGATAATTAGTGTAAAATA
Organism: Anthidium xuezhongi; assembly: GCA_022405125.1. NCBI lineage: Eukaryota > Metazoa > Arthropoda > Insecta > Hymenoptera > Megachilidae > Anthidium > Anthidium xuezhongi. The sequence goes on from CM039642.1 coordinate 2,539,208, forward strand.
GAAGCGATTAGATGCTTCAAACACGCGAAAACAGCAAAAAATTATTTTCTTAAAAAATAATCATTGTAGGTACGGCAGATTCCTGTCAATTTTTGAGCAGTTTCAGCACTTTTCGAAGAGATGGCGCTAGAGGTAAAAATTTAAAAATATTTTTTAATTTTTAATTATTTATGCAAAATACAACGATTTTAATGAAAAAAATCATTAAATATAAACAATTTAAGTATTTTTTATCATTTAGTTCTTGCAAAATGAAGAAAATACAACGGGGAGTATATATTTCTCTTAATATAACAGTGCTATAAAAATGGTATATTTAACATTTGTTTCAGTATTTTAATCTCAACAAATTTCAATTAATTATGGTCAATTATAATTCCTAATGGTAATTACAAGTTATATCCTTCCATTTCTTATTCTGTTAAGGCTTGACGTGTTCGAGGGTTTGTGCCATTTCGATATTAATTTCACTGCAATTTCGATGCAGTCTCCTGTAATACACAAATTTTCTTAAAATTAGCATTAAAAACCCTAATCATTTAGGTGTTCTAACTGATGAATACCTCTACACTATAATTACAAAATTTTTATTTCAAAATTCGTACCTATCTCTTCTATTGGATAAAGTTTCCTCGACAATGTACCGTCCTCAGTTGCTCTTTAAAACAATTGAAAAATAAAGCTTGAACGATATTAAATTCATTATTTTATAATAATACAATGTTTTATCTTTCTACTATTCAAATTAGATGATCCCAGGACTTAACGCTTCTTGTTCTACCGAGGTGCTTGTCCCGGGGCGACTAGGCTCAACGCTACACTTGACGGTACTGAGCGCGCGCCCGAGACGCGCTCTGATTGATCAGTGTTTTTGCTTAATAATTAAAAAACGAAGCTCCATCCGATATTTTTGCAAAGGAAATTGTTGTTCAGAATAGTCTCAGCTACCCCCCATTTCCGGCTCCTACAGGAGTTCTGGGACACCCTGTATAACTACTAAACTATTTTAATAAAGTAAAATTGTATATACTTGCAGATTTTGTAATACAAAACATGTAAGTTAAATGCAACACCGTATTATCTATTCCGTTTATTACACAACGGTGACGAATGTTCGGCACTTTAACGAGCGGCAATTTATCAAACACATACTGTACTTATTTTCAGTTATTAATCACAAAATATCTATACCTTATTTGTGTTAGTATACTTAGTAGTTGTACACTTGTCAAAGAATTATATTTGCAATTCGTAATATTATACACTAATTAACCACGCGATCATTAAGAAATAAAAAAAAAAAAAAATAAAAGCAAAATTTCCTTCCTTTTTCGTAATGTTACAATTTGCACAAATTTTATTGTATTCATTCTATGTACATTATTTATATAATTGTAACATTAAAGTATTACATGATTGCGTTAATTAAAATTCTATTTTTTAATTAAACATGATCGTATGGCCATTAAACAAACACTTCAATATTTTTTTTTATACGAAATAATAAAAGATATAAATTATCGTGGTAATTTTTGCGATCTTCAATTGTCTTATAACGAGAGATCACGTTTACATTAAACGCTTCATTGCTTACATGGTAGTCTGCAATGAAATATTATCAGATATTAGAAATAAAATGCAAATAATCATACATCGTTGGGAAATATACGTGAACGCTATCCGTCACAATTTTTTATGAACGATTTAGTTCATAAGATATATTATCCTATCTAATATTTGTTCGCATCCGATTAAAAATTTATACCGTAAAAATGCCACATAGGTAAATGATAAATGATGTTATTTATGAATGATGGCGCTTGAAATTTGTTTGTTATGTATTCACATTCTTCTTTTTTTTAAATACCAAACAAATTCAAATGAGAATATCTTGTAAGGTACTTACGGTCTTACCATCCAAATTCGGCTGTGCGAATAAAATAATTCAAGAATCGAAAAACATGATTTTTAAACTGTACTCCGTGAAAAAGTATCGTGCATGATTGTCATACGTTACATGCTTTTTTTTTTCTTTTTTTTTTAGATACAAGAATTACATTTTCGAACGATTAAATTTAACATCAGTTTAGAGAAATTCACTGCGCATGCTTTTTAATTAATTCGAGGTTATAACGAACGCTCGTTGTCATGATTTTTCAACTAATTTTCATAGAAAATATTCGCGATGAGATGCTTATGCAACAAACCTGGATAAAATATGTATAAAATTCGCACTTCATGATACCACTATTCAATATCACTAATAATTCGTCTCTTAACTAATGTCTAGTTTCAATGTAATTTAACAAATAATGATATGCTTACACTATGGCATCTTTACAGTATGACACACACATTTTTTTTTTTTAGCTGTGTGGAATTGGCGTTAGTTTTATTGAATCCTATAATTACAGGCGATAATCATCTCATGTGTAAAGTACTTCAATTCAACTACAGCTATAAATTCATTCACTGATTTTGTTATTTGGACACCATATGTATACCGTGATTTGATGCTGACCCCGTTTAGCTAGAACAAAAATAGACACCGCAAATTCAAATACGTATAAATATCTTTCCCGATGCATCGGAGACGATAATTACTTTGTGGTTGGTCTTCTTGAAGGTTCTGAGGCGGTAGGTGGAGGGGGCGGACCCCTGCGTGCCAGTTCCTCCAAGTAACCCATTAACAAACGAGTTCGTTCAGCAGCTGCTGCTTCCAGCACGAGAAATCTTCGATCCTTCCTCAAGATTTCTTCGATCTCTGCTAAATGTGCACTATTCTCTTGCACCTTTTTGTATGTCTTATCGGTAATAAGTTTCGTTTCCTATATAATTCAATTAAAATTATTAAACAAAATTACAATAGATCAATAATTACGATACAATTACAACGTACTTGTAAAAGTTCCCTAAAATCAGCCTTAGCCGCAACAAGCTTATCCTTAATGTACTCCTTGAATTCCTTTTCACATTTCTGTGAACAGAAAATTTGTTATCGTATTAAGTATCGATTTATTTATAATCGATATTTAAATAACGTTAAATGTATTGCATACTCGATCGCTGGAAGAAAACTTCAGATATCTAGGATCGTCTTTCAGTAACTTTTTGATGTCCCTCCACGACGCAGTGAGTTCGGTCGAGGCTCCAACTTCGTCGAGAAGTTCGCGGAATTTGTCGCGTTTCTTTCGACTCAACTGCTCGATATGCTCGTTAAACAGTCTTTCCTTTTCCTCGCGGTCTAAACTCTCTGCCAATTCCCATCTGTGATCCTTTCTCAGTTGTCGTTTCGCTTCACGCCATGCTAGATCACCGTTCCTCACCTGTTCACACATTGAAATAACATTGGATATAATGACTGTACATCAGACTTAAAACATTACTTAGGTAAAATACACACTAAATCTGCAAGAAGAGCGCTGAAATGCTGTACTGCTTCCGTGTGACGATGATGTTGCCTCTCCTTATCCCTGTCGCGAAGATGTGTGGCCAGAGTCCTCTGAACTTCCCTCTCTCTTTCTCGAAGGCTCGCTTCCGCTCGTCTTTCGCGTTCCCGTTTCTGTTTCTCGCGATCCTCTTCTGAATCGGACTGATCTTCGGCATCCTCCTTCTGGGCAAAGGAATGGTTATGTAAATTCCTATCAAACTAAGCATGTTTGATTCTGTAACTGAGATTTTAATTGGGGGAGCTGTGCCTTATATGTGATGGAAAAAATATGAAGTCAGAGGGGTACGTAACTTTCTCTGCTCCTTACATTATACTTTTAATTCTATGTCTATATATTAAAGGTAACGAAAACGTACGTCATTTTCTTTCTTCGATGGCTTATCGTCGTTATCTTCAATTTCTCCGCTCTCTTTCTCAGTCGTCACTTCCTTCTTCTCTTTGCCATTTTCTTCTGATGGCGCCTCGCTTCTTCGTTGCTTCTTGTCTTTCGAGTTATCCTTCTCGGCTCGATCCTTGGACGATTTCTCCTTGTACTTATCAACATCCTTCCTGTCCCTATCCTTCTTGTCCGACTTGTGATGCTCTTTGTCCCTGTGACGGTGATCTTTGTCTTTCTCTTTCTCCTTTTTCCTCTCCTCCTTTAGCATACGAATGTAATCCCTAAACCAATCTTCACGCGTGCTTGCCGACTCTACCACTCTGTACCTCCAATCAGATTCCAATTTTTTCTTACAATCACTCCAATGCGAATGCCTGTCGATGTCTTTGTGTTCACGTAGCATCGCAAAGAATTCCTTTTTCACCTGAAACGCATTTACAATCAGAGTTTTCATCATTGAAAAATAATCAACTCTTGCTTACACACTATTTTATACAATTCTCTGTCTTAAGATTGAACTTTCTTATCGATATTCATTTATATTTTATTATTTATTTATTTATTTATTTATCTTTTTGCTTGTCTCAGTTTTTGTATTTATATCATGCACGCTTAAGAATTTTCAACCAATAATTTATTACACGTTCAACCACATTACAATCACTTTTATAAACAATATTATATAGAGAGAAATTTAATGACTTGTAATGTGGATCAAACTATTTCAACTTGCAAACCTTTTTATTGGTTTTCAAACTACATTTTCGTTAGGGGTAGAAGAAATAGTCATTCATGTCATTCGTTCGTGTCAGGAGATATCACAACGTTAAGGGCTCTACTTGTTGGAATTTTTTTTTTAATGAAATAAGCTGGTCAGAGTTTTGCTGGAAAAAAATTATACTCATTATAGCTGCAAAAATAATTAATTACCAACCGAGTCATCATTAAACATTTTTGCATATCAAAATTTCCAAAGGAATTCAACAAACACACTTATGTATCTTTTGGATGCTAATTAAACGAGAAAGTATGCTGTCATTTAATGATGAGACGGATTATAAAATGAATAAATTTTTATCTGCTGCCCTTGCTGAAAAGAAAAATATCGTTAGTATTAAATATCTTGTAACGAGATTTTTGATAATATTAAAAGCTGTTAGCCGTTCAAATTACGAAACGAGGTTTTATTTTTCCTATGCATTGTGTAATACCTTCTCAAAACATGTATATCTATGTCATCGTCATTATTTACAAAAGCATTTTATGATAATAATGCATAATATGAATAAGATGTAACAAAATTTTGAACAAATAAAAATAGAAGAATGTCAAAAATAAATTTCAGCAGAATCTTGAAATCTGTACAACTATTAAAATGCTACATCATTTTATTATTTTTAGATTTTACTATGACAGACTTTATACTATGGCTAAAAACAAGTATTTTATCTTAATATTTCATATGCTTCTGGTTCCTTTATTTTTTATGTTACACAAGCAAGAATGAAGAAAAATATTTGATATACTTTTTTTGAAATTCCCATTACGTAATTTGTGAACGACCTAGGATTTCAATATAACAAAGATAATTTGTTACCATGTTTGAATAAACTTAATACACGTATATTTCGCGATGAAAGATGACTAGAGTTCAGAGTTGCTGGCATATTTCGGTCTTGAATTTTCTATTATTACAGTTATTACTCGGATCCTGATCCTACACAATTTTAAAGCAGTAACAAACTTTGTACCACAGTGGTCTAACTATCATCTAAACACAATGATTGCAATGTCCACTTCTATTATTCTCAAGACAAAAGCAGTCAAGGTTCTCTGAAGTATATAGACCAAATTTCACAAAAGCACGCTCATTCTATTATTTTAATATACTCATCTTGTTGCTTCAAATACATTAATTTCCTTAAAAAAAAAGTAAAAAAAAAGATATTGTTGGTATTATATTTCATGATAAATCAATTCAACACTTGTATCTTTTATAATAATGCAAAAAAGCAACAATAAATGAAGAAATATCTATGTACCAATTGAGATGCATTTTCTGAAGAAAAATTTTAATTTTAATATACTATGTATAGACATAAGAACAACTGTTTATATAATTAAGTTATTCTTTAACACCTACAAGTCGGTATTTTATTCAAGCTTTTTCCTGTCAGAATAAAATGGCGGGGCAGAATTTCATTCAAAGCTTCTTCCTTCTGTTCTTATGTTGATACATTGCATGTAAGACAAATTGGTAGCTTCTTTTGCTTAGAACAAAGTAACTGTTCTTTATCTCCAGTTAAAGAAAACTAAAAAAATCGCAAAACATGTACTTGGAATTGACGCTACCATAGGGTAGTTTTACTGATAATAAATTGCATTGAATTCTTTTTGAAATTGATTTTGATTTGTTTGTTTTTGTTTTTGAGGGGGAAAAGTTAATCTTTTGAAGTAACGAGGATTACGAGTAATATACAAATACCGAGTTCGTTCATTCTCATGACTCTGCTTTGGAGTAAAGAATGCGGCGCGCGAGGGTGTGCCAACTGTGCCACGCAGTGTAGGTGGGGATGGTAGATGACATCATCCATGCCACCAACCAGCTTCAGAACCAAGCCACTCCACATACGGAACCTGTCCTGCCTGCCTCCTGACTGAAGTGGAGAGTTCAGAACACATAAGTATATAAGGAACCGTCACATACTAAGATTTTATTCTCTACATCTCCCATCTTACAGCTACAAAACTTTTGTCTATCGAGAAAATCTACTGGAGTAGAGAATTATTTTAGAGAAACTTCTCCTGGTATGTGTTCTTCAGCCGTTAATTTTAGGAATTCATATTAGATAAATCTTACAAGTGGAACAAAATAGTAACATACCTATAGTACCTGAAAGAATAATTAATTAATGCTGAAAATATAAATTCATTAGATATTATGGTCTCCTTTTTAAGATTAGAACATTTCTTTTGTCTACTTATTACTTATTACTTAGTTTTTATATCATGTCGTATTGTAAAGTATTATTATCTATCATTAATCTGTAATCATATTTTTTGAAACATTAAAATAATATAAATTTTGTTTCCGTATAAATTGTGATGCTGAACAAAAACTTATCCAGCTTTTATATTATTTATTGCGAATATGCGTTATATATCTATACTTTTTATTTGATATTTGTATAATTTCCTTAAATAAAATGAAAGGATGCATGAATGAAAACTGCAATTTGGTTTGGTATGGAAGAGGGGATGGTTTGATGGATGTACTTTAAAAAAACACTTTTGATTCGTATTTTGATATCAGTAGAGAATTGAGGTACTAAATAATAATTAAAAAATTAATTACATTCAAATAATAGGAACTAATATAAAAGATCGAACTTAACCTAAAAATATAACTTATTCTATCAAATATCTCAAACTGATTTGAATAAATATATTTTTTTATAACATTCTGTAATTAAAAGAATTTAAAGAAAACTGAAGAGTACCTTAATTCTCGACGATTTAAAAAAAATTGTATGTTTTTATCGCGTAAATGGAGTTAAATCTAGAGGAAAAACTTCTCTTACTTATGATACTGAATATAATAACGAATATCTAAAGTGTTCATAACGTTTCAATTTTAATATTGTCGCACAAATCCTGAAAAATAATGTTTGCATTGCAATAAAATCAGTAACGCCAATAAAATAAAAATACCTGTTCTCGTTTTGCTGTTTTTTCCTCTTTTTCCTTCTTTCGCACTTCCAGTAGATATTCGTTGAATAGGCTCTCCCGTTCACGCATCTTTTCTACATTCTTAAACCGTTCATCACGCCCATGTTTTTGAGCAAAATCGCTAAATGAAGACCTAAACAAAAGACATTAAATTAAATTACAACAATCTAGAAACAAAAAAGAAATTCACAATCTAAAAATTTGTTGTAAACCATCACGCACTTTCCATGAAGACCAGCTTCTTCCAGTAATTTCTGAAATTGTTCTTTTCGTTCCTTCATTTTATTCCTCTTTTCCCGCCTCTCTTCTTCGGCCCTCTCCTTCACGTACTTCTCGAAAACTTGCTTCCTCTCCTTTGACGTCAACAGCAGGTAACGGGGGTCAAATACAATCTTATGAAGCTCTTTCTCCCATGTACTAAACGCGGATACCTATTAGTAAAAATTAAACAAATTTTACATAATATTATTATGATCCATCATTTGTATGAATTTACAATTATGTACATCTTTCTCTGCAAGCATATCCCTAAAAGATTTGATTCGTGTCTCCAACGGAACGATCGCTCTTTCCCTAGCTGCCCGTACTTCCGCCTCTATTGCAGCCTCTTTCCCGATATCGATAGTCTTTTTGCTTTCCTTCTCCTCTTCTTCCTTAGGCGCTACATCTAAAACAACAAAAGTGTTCATTCTGAAAAGTTAATATATGATAATATATGCGAGATCGTGAATGTTTGAACATCAATTCTGCCTAAGGTGAGGTTATAAAAATTTGAACTTTTCAAGAAGGTACATTGTTAGTATAGCTAGCTACTACTCTAAAGGTCCATATTTTAGTTTTCTTTTTTTTTTACAAATTTGTGTGATTTGGTATTAGAAGTAAAATGGAAGGAAAACACCAGTCAAATGACCAACATTCGAAGACGAAAAGTGAAGAGACGTGCTTCTATACTTCAAAACAAAAAATATCGAAGACAAAGACAGCCCGTGAGAATGTTTTAAAGATGAAGATAGTATTTAATGTAAAATAAATAATGATGAAAGACACCAAAGTGCAAATGTGGAAACAAAATGGCCGAATGTGGGAACGAGGCCCCCAAACACAAAGAAGAATGGCGGACGGTCTTAGAGTGAAAGCGTATCTGGCTACCATTTTGAGCGTGCTGGTTCGGCTTCACGAATTCCTGTGTACAGAAACATTACAAATATAATATTGTTAGTTACTTTTAGTATCTTCTTGTTTCATTTTCTTTGCTGGTGTTGGTTGATCATCATCGCTGCTTTCGCTTGTGTCCGATTGACGCGCGGTTTTAGTAGTTACTACCGCATCCGGCGGAGTGGATACCATTTTATCGACATCTTGACGACCGATAAGATCATCTGGTCTTTCCCAAACCGAAATCCGTGAAGAAGGATTATAAAAAAATACTCGTCCATCGCCCGTCCATACGACGCACCTAATAAAGTTTAAATTTATATATTATATAAATGACACGAAAAATATTGAATTAATGGTAGAAAATATACCAAGGAGTTCCAGGCACTGGAGTACTAGAAATTGGTCTAGATTTATCTTGAGGTTTAGCAGCTTCTTTGGGCGCCGCTTCCTCTTTCTTCGGTTTATTAGTATCTGTTTCCTTTGCACTATCTTTGGTTTCATGATTGCTTTCTTGCGGCTTTTCTTGTTTTACAGGTTCGGTGACGACACTGTTATTAGTAACAGTAGAACTAGTTACAGCAGTATTTGTGGAGTTAACAGCTGCTTCTTCTGCCTTTTGCCGTAACACTAATTTAGCATCTGGTGAAATATTAAATTATAAATATTTTATAATATGTATTCAACTTGTAGATTCGTATCATAAACAACATACTTTCGAGATCTTTTAAAGCTTGTGGTTTTTCCCAAACGGATTCTCCAGCTTTACTATTATAATAATATAATCTTCCATCTGGGGCACGGTGTTCTGTCCACACCATAGCGGACGCTACTAATTCCTGATCGAGTTGTGCTAATATAGCAGGGTCTTCCGCTGGAGCTTGTGGAGTCATTACACCATGTGGCATTTGTGGTATACCTAACATATAATTTTGTCAATAGAGAATTAAATTGATAATTATAAGATTAATTTCGACACAATGTATAATTTATGTTACCCCAATTTGCTTGTGGTGGACCATAACCTCCAAATGGTTGGAAACCTGGAGGCGGCATACCAAAAGGTGCCGCTCCAAATTGTGTTGCAATTGGTCCACCAAATTGATTTGGCATTCTATGTTGCATAGGTATCATATTGGGAGGTGGTTGCATCATATTTGTATTTACCGCTGGTGTATTCATAGTCGGAGTGTTAGTAACAGTTGCTGGTGCTGTACCTATACATGAAATATAATATTATTTACTACATTCGTCACACTTCAAGTACACACATCAAATTTAATTGTTAAACATTTTAAGATTTTTCTACGATCCTCACGATGCCGCTGTGCATTTGTTTTGATATATCGCAAATATGACACTTACTTATCCAAGTTTTTTTTTGTACAAATACTTATATAAAAAAGCTTTTACAATTGAAGTATTTTGTTTAAGTAAATCGATAACGACTATACAAAGTTCCGTCGATAGTCTGCGAAGTGTTAAATCACAATTTATGTAAGTATACTGTACCATTTGCCTGGGTTGAATCAGTTGGCTGTGTGTTAACATTGGGTGTTTCACCAAGCGTAGGAGGCGGACCTGTACCGGGAGGAGCAGTACTAAGTTGATTAATAGCATCTGTGTTATTTGCAGGAGGTTGTTCACCACTTTGGGAAACCCTATTTTCACTGATTTGACTGGGGGTTGTAGTTGTAGAAGTAGGTGTACTGGGTGAGACTGTTTGTTTGGATGCTCCATGTACCAATTGCTCTAACTGTAACAGAAGATTATAGAATTTTATGACTGATTTTTAAACATGTAATGAAAATTTATAACACTAACTATATTTTAACAACAAAACCTACCTGGTCTTGCACCATGACCTTTACATTTGGTCCCTCTGGTTTTGTCCATGTGGTTTCTCTTGTACGAATGTTATAATAGTATGATTTTCCATCTGGTGTTTTTGTTTCTACCCATACTTCTCCATTGAGATCTAAGCCTGGAATGTTTGCTTGCTGTTGTGCCTGTTGCTGCTGGGGCTGCTGCTGACCTGGAATCTATAACAAAGTTTTTCTTATTACAAAATAGTAATTATATAGTCCACTATGTTTCTGTAAATCAAAATTTACGTTATTCATATTTGGTGGTCCCATTCCAGGAGGTGGTCCGTACGGTCCCGGACCTGTCCCAATTGGGCCATTCATCATGTGTGGCGGTGGCTAATCGCATATAAAGTGAAATTACACTCAATCAATTTACTGAAGTTAAAAAAAGGTTCTTCAACCTTAAACAATAATTACCATTCCTGGAGGTCCCATTAGGTTTGGCGGTCCCATCAAATTTGGTGGCCCCATAGGTCCCCAACTTGGATCAAATGGTGGAGGTCCTCGGAAACGTGGTCCTGCTGGACCTGGCGGACAGTTAGGCCTAGGAGGTCCCTCAAATGGAAAGCCGTTATTTGCTCCTCGAAACATTGGTCCTCTGGGTCCGAATCCTCTTCCTCTAAATCTTGGAGGCCCACCTCTCATGGGGAAATCAAACCCACCTCTGCCACGACCCCTTAAATTATTGTTATATATCGTGACTATGTACTTTACGTACCATACGTCTGAATCATTTACCCAAGCGTAGACATCATCTTCTTTTTGACTCTAATTTTGTATTTACGAAATAAAATTGAACTTTAATGTAACAATTTAACATTCAAATTAATTATTTATCATGTAAAAAGCATTTTTGCTGCCTTTGAAAAAAAATGTTGAAAATATTTTTGAAGGTATCATTACCTTTTTGCATATTACATTTCACAACAGAAAAAACAATGTGCAATCATAAACGAAGCTTGATTATTATAGAAATTTTATAATAAACACAATATTAAACAATTATGGGCAAATAATTTCATCGTATAGGAGCGTAAGTAGAAACAATAGTCGCGTTACCATAGAGTATTTATTAAGGTGTAAGGAGTTCTTAGCAATGCGAAGTTTGATCGTTTTCGTCAAGCATACATTAAGAGGTCAGACAAGTATCACGAGGGGACAACCTAACCTTACTTTTTGCTTTCGTATTTTGGACAACGCGTTAAGTGGGGATATATGGGGTGTTAAGAAAAACTGTAACGCACCTAAAGCCTCCTCGACCCCGAGGTACGAAATGCCTATAATCTTCTCCATCGAAACTGTAATCCTCAGTTTCTTCCATACCCTCCTCATTGTGCTCCTGTTCATTATTGGAAACGGTTTCTGTAGACACGGGGGTTTGTTCAGTACTCGTTTCCATTTTATTAATAATACAGAAATAAAGGTTTCTTTTCTACACGCCCATTTATTTCTTTGCTCAGCTTGCACAAAAACGCCGCAAACAAATCACTATTTTATTCAATGTAAGCCGTAAACATATTATTACCAACATAACAGGAAGATTCTCCTAGGTTTTCCTCAGTGAGGCAACATAACGACAGCAATTGTGAAAACGCGCGCTATCGGCCAGTGATTCGCGTGAGTGTTTCTAGTGGTTACAGAATAATAATTTATTATTTTGTGCGTGTATAATTTAAAATAATGAAAGATTCTATCATCAACGGATTAAATGCTGAAATGGAAATAGCAGTAAGAACAGAGCTGCAATAAGGTAAGAATTTTTATTTTTCAATCTATTTTTACCATTCGTTCCAAGAATGCTTTATTACTATTATATTTGTATTATCAGATTCGTTTCTGTCCTTTTTACTTAATAATTTTTGGTTTGCACGCATTTATTTTGTTAAATTCTTTGTTTTTCTTCTGGTTTATTAAATACCCATATATCTAATTATTTCTTGCGAGAATTAATACTAAACACGTTTTGATTATTTGACTATGGCATAAAGGAATTGGAAACAAACAGCGCACCGGTGGCTGGTACCACAAGTTTGAGTCAATTAAATAACTGAAAAATAGGAAAATAATTAAAGAAAAATGTTCAATTACTTTTAAATGTTTCATAGATTTTTAGTTTTTCTTTATTACCCATTTACTTTAAGGAAATACTTATAGCAATTCTCGACCAAAAACGATTCGAAATTAAAATAAAAAATCTAAAACCAGCCATTTTGATTAGTTTTGTAATTCTAATATTACAATTCTAAAAATGTTAATTGTGGATACCACACTTCTTTACTAAGGAAAGCCATAAACAGTTCGGTTACATCGTTAACTATTTGTAACGTTACTTTATTATGAATATAATATGCATTTCCGTCTATTGACGGAGCGCATCAAAATGTTAAAACATTATTGATAATCGATACTGTAATCATATTACATGTTTGATCAATACGGTTCGAAATGTTGTCAGAACGTGTCACTTTGTACACCTCGGTTATTTATCTTTATTTAGCAAGAACGGTGTCTGAAGTTTATAAAATAAATGCACCTGAAATTGTTGCTGATAATAGTTTTATTTAAAATGCAAATCGATTTCAGTTTGTTTCTTCCTCAAAGCCGTTAATAAGTTTACTGTAATTGCTTTTTGTAGAAAAAAATTGATAAGTAAATACTTTTGTTTAAGAAAGAAGGTATTATCTTCGAAACAATGTATTTTAAGTCTGCAGGAATTAATAGGTTAATAGAAAACTTGTTGAAAATTGATTTTTTGATAGACTAGTATGATCGAGGCAACATGTGTCATCCTGTAAGTTCATAATTCGTTGATATAATCGAGCATCTGTTCAGGTATTAACTCTACCTCTGATTAATAATTTCACTGCATACGCACTTAACACTGTGTGTACAGTCCATATCTATAGTGACACATCATTTATCTGTCAAAGGTTCACGATAATAGTATCAATAATGCCTCGGGAATTAGATTTGGCCAAAGTCTTTGTGAATTTCGGCCTGGAAAATGCTCGTATTTTAAATAATATTAATAACCTCTGTCAAATAAATGTCAACAGTTTCATTTAACTCTTGATCAAAAAAGTAATTAAATCTTCGTACGTGATTTCATATAGAATTGATTGACTGGTGCTTTGAAAGGGGTTTCGATCGAAATTCACATCTAAGGTGGTCCGATTTGATTTAACTAACGTTTCGCAATGAAATTCGAAGGTAATTCAGAATTTCAATAATAATTCCGAATTAAGATCGCGGTAACTCGATAGATTAATCGCATTTGCCTTTGATTATTTCCGTTTCGATAGTTGGTTTCGTTAAGCATTTTGTGACAACAGCTCTCCTTAAGCGTTATTAATCGATATTTAACGGAATTGACGCCAGACTGAGGTCGTGTTAATTGATAAGCATGAATTAACCTTTTCAGAACATAAACGCGACTATTCTTGGGCAGCTTCTACGACTTTGCCTGTAATAGAACATGAATTTTACGTGCTACCAACACGTGATTAACCCTCGGTTGGTATTTTGGATTCATCAGACATTCTAATATCGTTTTAGCACAAATTATTTATAACAAGCATTGATTCATTTCAGTTATTTATTATACATACTTTGTTTTCGCAAGACTAATAATTCTGCTTAACCCATTATCTACCAATATTCCATTTTTGGGACACATTTGTTCTTCGTTGTTTTTTTTTTTCAAAAACCGTGATACCTATATAAGAAGTATCCGTAAACTTAGTGTTAATATTGACGCAATTGCAGAATGTAATTCAGACATGGCATTTGCAATTAGCGCTATCTAACTCCGCGGTAAACCACGTCCGGCGTGTATTGCGTCGTCATATAGAGAACTATCATTGTAATCCATGTTTGTTGTTCGATCTTCAATAAAATTTCACGTAACTTCAGTTTTTTGTACATAATAATATTAACTGTCTCAGTTGTATAAGGTGTTCAACTTTAATTGTAACTCATTATCTCTTAAATTATCAAGATAATGACATTGTTTTAAAGATTTCATAGATTTATAGTAGCTTTTCGGTCCAGATTTAAACTTTTATCAAAATTGTTATTACTTCTAACTTTTTCTGTGAATTACAGAAGTTTTTAATAATAAGTGTTTTGATAAGGGTTGAAATTTCAGTCAAAATACATAAGTGTAAGAACGGGAAATGGAGGGTAGCTGAGACGATTCTGAACAATAATTTGACGTTAAAATACATGAGTTAAATTTTAGATTGGGTTATAGTGAATCCGGCATCTGTTCAAAAGTTGAATGGAACTTAACAAAACTACAGTATTGATATTCAAGAACTTTTCTTGAAGTTATTATTCAGAGTTATTTTATTAAATGACCTTAATAATAAATATAATCAAAGTATTATGAAGATATCTATCAATGTCCTAACTTTTGAATTTGACTTTAATCCCCTTAAATGCCTAAGGGAGGTCGACGGTGAATCAACACCTTTCTTCGCAAACGATTTACAAAGAATCGTCTAAATCGCACACTTTGTCCCTAAACGACCTCGAGTTCGTTGCTTTGTGACCTGCCTCTTTGTTCCGTCGGCATTTGCAGATTTATTTTCGCGGCCTGGAATTAGTCGAGGGTCAATGACAACCGAGAGAAGGGTAGTTAGCGAGGAATCATCATCGTACGATGTCCTGCACGCTTTTATTTGATGTTTCATGCGGCTTTAGCATGAATAAGACGGAACGCGTACGTGGTACGGCTTGCTGGTGTTTGATCGAGTCCATCTGCCACAAAACCGTACAAGACGTTGGAAAAACATCGCGAATGACGTCTGGGGTGTCGATAACAATTACATTTAGCATTTGTATAATTATTTCTATATTCTATTTTAACAATTTTTTATGTTCGCATGAGAACATCACAGACTCGCCTCTAATTAGTATTCTTTGGATACTTCAACGTCAATTTATGCTTTCAAACTAAAAGTTAATGCGATAAATTCTTAATAATAAAGCTTTAGTAGGCATCTGGTTATTCATACAAAGATTAATCTCACTAATGTACTTGTGTTTTTTGAACTATATTTTTTAATCTTGAAATTATTTATTTTTTCTATCTATCGTAGGATGCCTCGTGGAGTCTTCTCTGAATTAATTAAAAATGATAAAATATAGAATTTAGTGTAATACCGTGGCATTGTGAAATGTTAACCGTATTTTTCTTATGAAGATTAAGAAACTTTCAAGTATTTGAAAACATTCAAATATTACATCTTTAGAAGTTTAGAAAGATTCGAGTGTTATATTTTTAGAAACCTAGAAGCTTAGAAGTATATTTTTAAACTACTTACAGAAATTTTTGTACACGAGTGTTTACTTTTTACGAGCATACCTATACCTATAAAAAATTGTTATTTTGTGTCACTTAAATTTAACATTATCAAGATAATATACCTAAGAAAATATTTTATTATCCGTGTGTTTAAATTGGATTAAAAAAGAAAGTTCACAAAAATTGTCCTTCTTACAAAATATTTTATTTAGCAATATTTTACATGGTATCTAGTAATTTTTTCACATAATTATAAATAAAGGGATATTAACCAGACTCCAAGAAGTATCAAGATAAACAAAAATCGTATTTTTCATTTTTGTAGCACAATTTCTTCTTTGTTCTTCGTTTGCATCCCAATGATCTAATCAGTTTTTCGAAATACGCATTAATCGTTAGAAAGAAGGCAGTTTCCTTGGATAGAAGAGGAAAAGGAGAAACGAAACCGGCAACTGCCGTAGAGGGCGGAGGCAAGGAACGAAGGAGTCGACGTTTTGGTACTGAAATAACTTTAAACCACCACAAGTCAAAAATACTTGTGCCATTCGGCTTAATGTCTTGGACTGTAGGGTGAAGAACAGAAAGCATTTCGAGGGCAGAGTAGCTAGAAAACGATGTCTTTATGATCTCCTTGGTTCTTCTGGTTAACACCCATTCCGTGTTACGCAGATCTTCTTGCGTTTAACGTTCAAGTATTTTTCTAATTAGATCTAAGGAGTCTTAAGAGGCTTATTTTCTTGTAAACCAGAACAACGGTAATGTTGAATTTGATAAATGAATTATATTTGAAATATAAAAAACTCGGTATTATTCTTTGTAGTATATGCAAGTATCAGTATTATTTTTTATTAAACCACACGTTAGGGTTGCACTATTCAAAATATATTTTTTAAATAGAGAATGGAAAATAAATTATTGAACATGCAAACTGTTTTGGTTAAAGTTAAATTCACAAACTCTGAAAGATGAAGGTTTCACACATAAATAAATATATTTAAAATGACAATAGAAGATGTTGAAATACAGTAACAAACTAAATTTAAATTTCCACTGTTCATGAGTTAAAAAATAAGAATTGTAACTTAATTATTTCTCAACAATATTACCTGTTACGTTCGAATAATTGCATAATAAGTATATGTGCAAATTCTACGTCTCCTGTTCTTTTTTTTAAAAAAGAAAGAACGTAATTGAGACACGTAAAGATCTGTAAGGTTTGCTTTCCTCTCCTTCGACATTCATTGCGTGTTGTATTTTTCATCGCATGTAGTTTATTTTCTGCAAAAAAATCGTTCTTTTGTTGAACCCACATGAAAGTTATTGGGGTAATCGATTTCTTCACGTTGTGCTACACTTTTACGTTTAAACTCGATTTTTTGCCCAGAATCTGAGTTTCTCTCAAAAAAATTTATTATAGGTTTTGATAAATTGTATATTCAATGACATTTATTTTGGGTATAATAATTATAGTTTACTAATTTCACGGTAAAAAATATAAATAATGTAAATTGAATCTTCGAACTCAAAACTTATTTAAAAAATGTTACCATCACTCCTTTTAGGATTTCATTTTAGGATTTCAATTGAATTAAACTGGAACAAATAAAAATAAGAAATCGTTCAATATTCTTTTTTTGTAATGTTTTTTATTACTATCTTTAGTGTCAGGAATTGTCTTTTGTGTTATAATAGTCTATGCAATAATAAGATAAGAAAGAAGTCATTATAAGGAAGAAGTATGTAATTTTATCGTAAAATTATCCCAGGAAATATCGAACATAATATTATTAATAATGTCAATACATGTTTAGTTGTATAAAATTAGAGTTATGGTTGTACTAATATTCGAATTGAAGTAACATGACCGCAGTTTCTCTTCAAAGGATGCGCGATGGTAGGTCGAACAGGTCTGCGGATTTATGACTCCTTCTACTGAACAAGTCAGAATATCGTCCTCATTATTTTCCTTTACGACTACTTCGAGGAAATCTGAATTTTATACAAAAGCGTCTTACTTTGATGTAAAGCAGTCCTGAACTATCTCACGGTTTCGAATTAAAGGAAATATAACATCTAGAAGAAATGTCACCAGTTCACTTGTCTTAATTTTCTCAGTACATAATTACCACTTTTAGGGATCAAATTAAATTTCTAACGCCAATCAACGTGTTAATAATTATTCAAATCTTATTTTTGAAAGTTGCGGATGATCTTAAGAGAGAATACAAAATTTGCACATTTTCTTAGAAGCATTGGGCCACCGTTAAAGACACGATTAATTACAAAGAAGAGCAGTTTTTAAGCTTCCAAGAAATCATTCTCAGAGGTGAGAGCTAAATCCTCACAATAGTTTTCTGGCGAAACCGCGTAAGCCCCGTTTCTCTCGGTATCGCCACTTTTTCGCTCGTGTCTCGTTCGCCGAAACTTCTTCTGATTTCTGAAAATTTTCCATCGCTGTAGTCGCTAACCGCGTAACGACTCGTTTATTACATTCCTGAAGAAACAAACTTTATCCCTGGAATTACATCTCGCTGCTCGCCCTGATTGAACAATGTAAAATTGCGCTACTGTTTACGAATTTAAGCGTTTACCGGCGAGTACGATTTACATTGTGCGTTTAAAACTCTGGAGAACATCTGTTTCTATTTGAAATCAACATTGATCGGTGTTACTTTGAACGTGTTCACTGCCTTGGAGGGTCACTGGTGTCCTGCATTTCAAATTCAGGTTATTTGATCGGTCCGAAAGTATATTTAGATCTGAAAGAATTTGTAAAAATTCCCTTTACTCTTTAGCATGTATTCAATCGAAATATTATTTTTAATTATTTAGTAAGTTTTGCTTTGTTTTAAGGGATATATTTTAATTTGGATACATGACTTGTTCAGATGAAGGTATTTTCGAGATTCCATGGTGAAAGTATCAGCTTATAATTTTTTATATGAAGCATTTCATTTTTAAGATTGAAATATTTCATAAAGTAGCATACCAAGTGTAATCCGGTTAAAAAAAAGTTAATAACTTTGAAATCTTAATTTCCGTGAGCTTATTTAGCTGAAATATTAATTCATAAATTTATTTATAAATTGATCAAAATCCACATTACTTAAAAAAAATTAAATTAAATCAAGAATGTTTTTTATTTAACACCTTTTGTGCAATTAGAGGAAATGTACCGTTTTCAAATAAATTAAGACAAAATGAAATAATTTTAAACCGCTTTTATTCAGTTCCCTTTATTTTTAGAGGTAACATTATACTACAATCGTTATTACAGTTTCTGTAATAAAAGAATAATGAAAGGAGATAACGAGTTGAAAAATAAAAGAGTATGATTTCTATTATTTTCAAAAAAATTACAGCAATTTAAATTCATTTTTTAAGTTTCCTTTAAAACTTGAAATTTTGATTTTTAACTTTTTTGATGAAATTACGTTGAAAAATAGTTGGTGATGTTCTGGTTGATCCAAGCTATTATTTTTGTTCCCCAACTACCTATTTATCTTTCAGATGTATGATTTAAACTGTCATAAATGTCTAACATTCTAAAGTTCAAAGGTCAAGATTCAGGCAAACAAATCCTGAAAGAAAAATAATAAAAAGAAAAGTGAACAAATGCAATTTCTTTTTCCTTCGAAAGAATCAGGGTAACTTAAATTCACTTTCTGAATCTATTTAAAAAATAAGAGTGAGAAAATACTCTTAAATTCTTCAAATTTTTGTAACAAAATGGTTATTTGCTGATCCGAAGTATCATTCCTTTTCCTAAACTACTTATTTATCTTTCGAGTTGTACAATCTAAACAACGATAAATCGTCAAATCATCTTTTCAAAATACAAAGGCAAAGATACAGCTGATTTTCCATCTTACATCACTCGTTTATCACAGCCCTAGTTTGTAATATCATAAATCTACAAAATACACCTCATAAACCCCAAAAAGGGTCTCCTAAATCAAACGGAGCCTAAGGTGAGATTACAGCAAACAGACATTATAATCAGTGAACAAAATAGCCGTATACAACATATATTAGGTACATTTCTACGATTTTCGAATAAATTGACCCTCGAAGGTTTTTGTATTGAAATACATTGCAAGATGATACAGAGAATTCCAACGAAATGTTACTGTACATTTTAATAGCAATAAAATGGACAAAGATTGATTTGTAACAGTACTAGTCACCTTCTTACAAACGTTTAAAGTTTAAGGTGATCACAATCAGTACAAATTCATTATTTTAACATTTAAAATGTATATATATATTATTGGATCGTGTTAAGTATACAGTCTGTTACAAAACAAACCGAATTTTAATTCCCTTGTCGAAATTAGCAACGCCATTTTACAATTAAAGACAGTTATCTATCGAAATTAGATAATTATCGAAATTGTTATTCAATTTTAATTTTATATAATTAATTTTAATTTTGGGAACGATGTTTATTACATAATAACTCTAGCCTACTGATAACATTATTTCGATCTCAGTGTACGTGTCCTCATTTAATAATTATCTTTCAAAAGAAATTGTCAAAAGGATCGATATTTGGTGCTGTCGAACAGTCATACATAGTTAAAGTGAATCGATAGAAGTAAATATAAGTGAATATTCGATATTTTTGCCTCGATACGAACTATTTTTGGTACTGACACCTACAACCGCGATAGTAAATACTGGAGAAAAGTACTCCTGTCGAATAAAGTGGGCTTCGACCTTCGATCTAAAAGAATTTAGAACACTAAATAAAATAATATTTAACCATCATAAAATATATAAAAAAAAAAAACATTTGTATATATATCGATAATGGTTCTAATTAATGATAAATAATGATTCTTTAAGTATTATATAGGTATTAGAATTTTTATTTCAGCATCGAGTATTTTTAGTTGGTAATGAAAAAAGTAAGTTATTTTATTTTCTGCAAAAATGAAACGACTGAATTCCATTTGACAACCCATTTTTTAAAAGTATCAATATTTTGGTGATACTGATCCATCCTTGAATTACACACCAGGTGTGTAACGCAGTACCTTGCTCCCAAAAAAGTGAATGACATCACTGTGTGTTAATATTATCAGTTAGCGACGAGCAACTAGTCGCAGAGACAATGTCGTTTTTAACCCTTTGCACTCGAGTGGCGTCTCTGGGGCGACATACAATTTTTAAACATAAAATATCAAGAGTTATTTATGTTGGAACGTAGCAAATTAATGAAAGAAATAAAAGAAAATAGACGATAAATATTTGTAATATTTTTCTTTCAAAATAAAGCTTTGGAATTTTGGAAGCTTTATTGAAAAATGTATCTAGATTTAATCGTATCCAAGAATGCCTCGAGCGCAAAGGGTTAAATAAGGTAAAAGTTAAAAAAAGTTGCAGCTGTTGGGGATCATTTTACAAAAGAATCTTTCGAGCAGGTTAAGGCCAAGGTTCCATTTTAGACACGGGTTTGTAAACGAACGCAGTACCGCCTTTCCCGAGTTAAATTTCAACCCTGCCTCGTAAATAATCCGTAGCGGGTCGTTTTTCCCGCGAATCCCACGATGAGCCACGTTTCGCCAATTTCGAAAACGACGTGACGCGACGCGTCGCCGAATTGGACGCCGGCCAACGCTCGCACGAGGTCTTCCGAGCGTCGCCGCGAGGCGTGTCGGGGCTGCGCGACGCCTGGCGCTGCCCAGCACCCTCAGTGTGCCGCGTATCATCGTACGTGCACCGTGTGTCGTGTTCCCTTCGAGTTGTACGGTCCTTGCGGATGCACGAGACATGTGACCATGGGAAAGAGGAATATTGGAAAATGACGAATAGAACCGACACGATCCCCGGCCACCGGAAGTGGTAAACGCGGTAACTATTTCGCTCGACGATCAATCGAACCGATGGATGAAATCTCGATCGGACGTGCTCGTTTTTCGGGATAAATCTTCTTTTTTATTTCCGAGTCGAAAGGAACGACGGAGATCCGGGCGTAAAGCCTTCGAGGTTGTTTTCTCTTCCTTGTTCTCTTTTTTCTGTTCCTCGAGTTCCTGATAGAGTTGTGAGATGCTGATGGTGTTAGGAAAGTTTGTAGCACGTTCATCTTTTACGAGCGATTTGTTGAACGACTTCAGGTTTTCTCGAGAGTGAAACTCCAAATGTGTACTGCGATCTTTATTCTTCAGGCAATCGAAATTCGAACCGAAGCGACTTCTGAAACTTAAGAACTGTATTTTCAGTTTTGGACGAGAATTTCTTATGAAATTGGTACTCGACATTTTTATTTGTACAGAGATTGGATAAAATAATGGGAAAATACTTCTTTCAAAAGTAATTAGATGCATGTATGGTATATTGCATCAAAAACGATTAGGTTACGAATTTTTGTTGTTGAATTTCTTAGCATGTTGAATGTCTCATGAGCCATCGGTGTGTTTACCTGCACCAGAAAAATAAATTTTTTACGGTCGAATTAAAAATATACAAAGAAATGTGAAAAGAAGTGTCAATTTTTTGTAACGAAATATTAGAATATAATTTTTTAACTTACTTTCAAATATTTACCGTAAACCTCAATTTTTATGCAACATTCGATGTCTTAAATTACTAATTAATTAATAATTGATTGTATTTTGATTCAAAATTGAATTCTGTTTCGAAAGGGCCGGAAAACAATAATTAAAAATGATATTAACTTGTTGCACAACAATTATCCATTCGATTTTAATAAAGAATTTTATAGGAAAAAATGTGAAGGTCGCGAATTTAATTGCCAATTTGATGCTTCATATTATCCACGTAACAGCAATGCAAGAAAAATTCGATATATCCGTGAATTTTTGTTTTTATTGAAAACAGTTTGAAGCATTTGATATAACAAACAATGATATAACATACTTGAGATTTTCAAAAGTATTTCAGAATATTTTCTGATTTTTTGAAATTTTCAAATAACAAAAAGTCATGAACGAACCAATGTTTCTACGAAGAATTAATTGCGTAGACACGAGTCTAATTGTTTTCTTCATTGTTGAATCATTTGGTGAAATTAATTTATCTTTTATAGTATTCTGTGTTAATATATAAATTATGGAGCCAGATTTTACGAACGATGTAGCCTTAATCCTTCTTGAAACAGACTCGAACAAGTATCGAGCAGACTTTCGTGGAATTTTACCCTATTCTTCTTCAAGAACATCTTCAAGTTCCTTTAGAGATCTCACGGACGGTTATATCCATCTCTCGTTGCACCTTCCAGAACTGATCGTTACACTGAATAAGGAAAATGTTAAAAAAAATCAACATTTCTAAAATTGTTTAGTAGTTTTATCATTTACTTCTTCTCTATATTCATCGATATCTGTTGTATTATTTATTAATTTCAATTTGGAAGTTGGTAATTCTGTGGTACATGTTATAAAAACTTTTAAAATTGCAAGATCCATTAATTCCTTGAGATATGCAGCAGTCGAAGCATTAACAAAAAATATCCATGACCTTTTATCTCTTTAAACCAACTTGATGGCTATAAATGTAATTTTTCTTGAAAAATAGAAAACTGTGGAAACATTAAATTTTTTACTAAACAAAATTTTACTTCTTATAGATTGTTAAATACATTATTGCTTTTTAAATAAGTTTTAGATCAAAATAAAAAATGGTAAATTAATAATTGCATGAGTTGATAAAAAATATGAACTACCTACGCACTTGGCATTTCAAGATGGTTAATAACAACAAATATGATACGAGTTCCTCAAAAAATATCAATTTCAGTAGGAAAATAGTAAATGGATATCCCAGTATCAGATTACTACTGTTTTTAATTTAATAATTAACCGTGGGTCTGCCAGAAGGATCATAGATCTATTTTTTTGAATCGCAAAGGTAATATACGGTTAAGTTTTCAATTTACTTGTTTCCCCGATGTATAGAATTTCTGAGGTAACGGTGAGGTTTCAACGTATTATTCGTGTTACGGTTTACATGGTAAGAGAAAATGGAATTTCAATCGTGCACCTGTTCCGTACGGTGTTGCGTCAGTGCGGTGTGTAATAAGGTGGCGGGACATTTAATATATCGGAGAATGAGTTACGTGAGTTTGTCGCTTGATAAGGTTCATGAGATTGCGAGGGTACTTGAGATGCACAGACAATTTTGCTCTTTGCTCCTTGATAGAGAAAGAGGGTCGTTGAATCTTCGATTCCAGGATCAATGAAATATCACGAACGCTCGTTACATTCTGAACTTCACTAGTTGCGCCCAAAGTGGAATGGTTGTATATCAGGGATATTATATATAAAGGTCTTTAACGTTAATTAGCTACGTTCAAAAGGGAATGATTATAAAATATCAAAGGTATGCAAACTTAACCATATATCACCTTTACAATTCAAAAAAATAGATCTATGATTTTTCTGACAGATCCATAATTAATTATTGTATTAGAGATAGTGATCTGATACTGGGATATTCATTTCTATATTCATTAAGAAAAATTTACTATTTTTCTATCGTTTTTGAATGCAACATACATAAAATTACATACAAGAAATATTTTATTAGGTCGTGCAAAAGTTTTGTTCCTTTTTACAGGGATTTCCTTTTAAAGTACAATAGAATTATGTGTGACTAGGATATTAATTTCTAAATAACGTAGAAGGTGGAAATTTAGTTTTCAAACGTTGGAAAAAAGATTAATATTTTTGTATATTTTTTATTTATCTGCTCCAATTTGAAAAGGTTTCTCTTTATTATCTATTTATTAAAAAAAATTCTTAATTATTTGGTAAATACTAAATTCTTTTTTATGGAAACAAGTAATTCTAGGAGTGTCATCAAATATAGGATTAAATCGATAAAAATTGTATTGGATTTTTAAATCAAAAATAAATTTATCTTAAAACTAGTTCGTTTTTTAGCTTACTATGTTACTATGTTCATTTGGAAAAAGTAGAAAATGTATCATAAAAGAGATTTCTGAGGTACATTTTATGTCGAAGCTAGCTCATTTCTTAGTTTATTAAGTTATATTTCAAAAAGAGAAATAAATTTGAATATATAATACTCGTGAAAAAAGATCTTAGGCTATTTTCAGGTACATTTTGTCTGAAGTTTGCAATCTATAAAACCTGTTATCAATTTGGAGCTCGTAAACACAATGAAGTGCGAATAAAGGTTGATCTCTTCTACTTAACGTTGTACTTGGGGCGCAATAAACGCGTCGTTCTTTTCCGTAAAGCGGCAATTGATAGATTTTCTTAATAAAAGCTTCATAATGAATCACCAGGACCTACTATAATAATAATAATAGACGCAATTTTAAGTTGAATGCAGAAAATTGCATTTCTCCCTTTGCGAATGCGAATCCACGTAGTTTCAGATATTTCATTACTAATGAAAGTAACAACGGGATTGCAATGCAATTAGGAATTTTTTCTTCTAGAATCTAGAGACACTTACCTACATTTACTCGATTATTTTTCTAATTACAATTATTATGATAATTTAGCAGTAATTTTTATTCTCTTTCTCAATCCATATATCAGATTGTATCAAAAGCTTCAATCTCTATTTTAGAACAATTTTTAGTGAAAATGAGGTATTTTAATAAAATTTTTAACTTGTTTTGGTTTACTATATTAATACTTTGGCTGTAGTATTAATATACTAAAAGTTTCATTTGACAATAATTTTAGTTTTGACAAACTTTATATTCTGTTTCCACCATATTTTGACATTTCTATTATTTATAATTTCAAACATCTAATAGGAATATTTTTAATAAAATAATCGAAAGAATTCCTAATTATATAGGAGACGGCTTTTAATGGAAATTCAAGTGTCACTCATATGTGGGTGACGTGCAATCACAGTGTTAATATCAGCCAGTTTGCATTAAAAAGTGGCTCTGGATGAGTCGTATCTTTTAATGTAGTTACATTTTTAATTTAAATTTGAAAGAAGAATTTGTCATTATGTACTTGTCTTGTTTAATCAGCGTACAATTATATCTATGCAAAGTTATTACTCTTATTATTATTATTAACGATAATAATATTTATAATTATTAACTTATGTGTAATTCATAGATGTTTGGATTGTAAATTTTAAGTGTGAAAGTAAAAGTCATCCGAATTAGTTTTTGTTAATTATTTATTTATATTCTTGAAAGAAGCAATATGGAAACTTGGGGGATTCCATATAAAACTAAAAACAAAGAATCAGTAGTGGATGTCTTTAGGCGCTGTGCGCGGACAAAGGATCAATAAAATATTTACTTTGCAAACCATAGAAACTATTGTGTGCTTCCAATACTTATGTTTCTGAAGTTTTAAATCACAGCATTGTTAACAAACAACATGTTCGTTTTTATTTTTAACGAAAATATTAGTATAGTTTAATACAATCGATATTGGCGTTCTTGAAAAGCTTAATACAAAAAGAAAACGAAATCTGAGTTTTCCCAATCTTCGTTCCTAAATAAACGTACAGTTTCTGCTACAATTTCAATTCCTGTATTATACGAAATGCATGGTATTACAGTTTGCATCAACATATATCGAATTGCAAACTAATCTACATATTTATATCTCTGCAAGCAGTTCGATAGCGATGAGTTTTCCTTCTGGATATCTTGCGACGTATTTCGTATTCAGTTTCTCGAACATCTCGGTCATGTTTCCTAAAAATCCAACGATTTTCATTTCCATGAAACAAATAACCCGCGATAACGTTGTGTCAACCTTTCCATAAATTATCGCGAAATTATTATGCAAATAATTTCGCTGACTTTTCGGAAGAAGACGTATTAAAGCTGTTAAAGGTATTCTGCCTTCGGTAAATATGCAAAACGAAATAGCGTGGTTTCCATAGGTTATTCTTATGTAAATAATTTAATTGCCAACCACGTGTACCGGAGCGAACAAATTTGTAGTTCAAAGTAACTTCGAAGCCTCGAAACTGAGGAAAGCAATTACAATATTAATTGACTGAAGTTGGAAACGTATTGACGAAGAATTCCCGCTTTCTGATTGGAAAATAAATTACTTGCTATTCATATAACGATCCGTCGATTTTCTTTCCAAATTGTTTATATTCTGCAACCATTTGGTGGTGTACAGGTCTTTTTTGTAGTTTTTCAAATTCATTTCATTAAAAAGTATTATTTATACTGTCGTAAATAATTCCTCGTTAAATGGAAAAAAGAATTAAAATAATGAAACAATAATCTAATTTTTAAATACAATATTACTAATTTATTCGTGTTATGATATTCAAAGCAACATTTTATATTTGACGAACTCCTTTGACCAATCATGGACTCAAAAAATAAAAGTTTCCCGTGTTCCTTATCCTACTTTCAGTCTTCGCAATTTTTAATCAGCGTGCAATCACAATAAATATTTAAAAATCTATCACCGTCGTCGAAACTTTCATCCATCGGGTCGTTTTAAAATTTCAAACAAACAACGTGTCGAATATCCTGGCAATTAACGAGCACGGTATCACGTGTTGCTTCAGAATTCGAGTTTCATCCAATTCGCAAGAGCAGAAAGTTTCGTCGCCCTTTCGTGAACTGTTTGAGAAGTAGGCGAAATCCCACCCCCTTCGTGTAAAACTTTTAATTGAACATCAAGCTTGTGTCGATCGTGGGACAATAAGAAGGTTACGGGTCATTTCTCGGGCGTGAACTATCCTTGCACCGTTCAACGTTTGTTTATTCTTCGAATAAACTAACCGGAAATCGGTTGTTTCCCGCCGAAAACCGCTTCCCCGGAACCTCGTAAATTCGTTTCGGTATTAACGATCGTTTTGAGGGATAAAAGTGGTTCCCAGAGCATTTGCTTCGCGGAACTTCGAGAGACTTTGAAATCCGGTAAGAGAAACTTTCGAGAAGAGACTCTGAAATATTCATACAACACGGTGAACAAGAGATTGTTCGAGGAGATCGATCCCGTGGATATCTTTCTGGAACGCGAACCGTTCAAAGAGGGTGAAGAATTGAAGACGAGCGTTCGAGGAAGAAAAACGTCGTTCAAGATGGCTGAGAACTCGCTTCGTCGTAAGACCAGGTCAGCCTCGATTTGCGCCCCTGGCTTTTCCAGCATGGAGCAAATGTTAGAAGCGATGCCTCCCTCGGGCGCCCGAGAAAGGGATAAAATCGACAGGGAAAAGGATAGCGGAAGTGGAACTCCTGACAGTAGTACACCGACCAGAAGACGCAGACCAGCGACAAGGTCCCAAAGTGCTCGTGTTTCCGGCGCGAACAAGAGTATCCGTCGTCGAGCGGCCGCGCAAGGTAATCAGGTGTTCACGTTGGTAATTTTTCCTCTCCTTTTTAGTAGCTTTGGGACGGCCACTCCTGTGATAAAGAATGAAATTTACTGTTCCTTTTTTCGTGTGGTTTTATGCTCGCATATTCTGCTTCGTTACTTCCGTTGGATACGAAACAGTTTTAACTCTTTGAACTTCATGTCACTCATCATTGGGTAATATTTAAATTTTTATGAGAGTCTTGTATCCATTTTAGTAAGCACGTTTTCCGCCATCAGATTGAAAGTAATTTTGTCATTCAAAAAGTTAAATTTTCGAAAAATGGATTTGCTAGATTTATTAGAAATAAATTGATTAGTTGGAAGGTTTCTTTACGATTTTATGACACTCAAAGTGTCAACACAGCTGTCATGGCAAAGACCACCCAGAGTTAGGGATGATACTCACTTTAAATTAAACAGAATTTTGTCAGCTTTTGATATAACTGTAATAACATCATAAATTAGTCTACTCAGCCACATCAGCTTTTTATCCTTGTCGCTGGTAGTTCTTTCTCAATAAAAATTTAACAACCATTATTATTAGCTCAATTAGACACATTTTAAGTAAATAATATAGAATAATCACACTTTCAAAAAATCAAACTAACGTAGTTTTCTCAATTTTTACAAACAAATGATAAAGGTTTTTTTAAAGATAGTTATGTTGTAAGTTACACTATGGTCATGTAAATTATTGAAATACATGATTAATTCAAAATAATAGTGCTGCAATTTTTATTATTGATTTCTCAAAAAAGAACTTTTTTTAAATTTGAAATTGTCTTAAACATGTATGTACTATGGTGTACTACTTATTTTAATCTCCTCTATATTATTAAGCATACAATAACAAATGTTAAGTTAGATAAGTCACTTAAAGTTAAATATCGTTTAGTTAGCGGTGTTTACACAAATTTCCTCCGATGGACGGTTCGTTGCTCTTCGATAATTCATTTTCATCAATGGGGTCTTTGGACGCGTTCGTGTTCTCGCGTGATCAGTTACCCACTGTGTGGGCGATACCAAGTATCGACGCCACGTGAAAGAGCACGCAGATAACGCTGCACTTCACGGATGAATGGGTCTGACCCTATACAACTAGGTATCCAGTTTTAAATTAATCCTTCGAAGGGTAAAGTGACGTGGTTTCAACGTCATAGGCACAGCAGTTCGATCGAACTTTGTGAAACTTGCGAAATTGCGAAAGATCTTACGACAGAGGAATATTCGATGACTTTTAAAGCTAATGACTTTAAATGTCATTGCATACATTATACTTTTCCTCTGGTCTTGCAAATGTCAGGAAATGAATAAAACACGCATCCATGTTTTAATGAAAATATTGAACGCGCCTCATTGTTGAATACTCTCCACATGTGTTTATTAACCTTTGTTAGATTCCTTTATTATATTAGAAATCTTACAATAAGTGCTTATAGTTCGAGGTCGCGATTCTTAATAACTGTCGCTATATGCTGAGTGTCAAATATTAACTAATAAAATGCTGGTCAAAAATGTATGTTTAGTCCTTTTGAAGATAGGAAGTGGTGGGGAATGAGGAGAAGGACTAAGGAGTCAGGTGTGTGATTCAGGGATGATGAGTAAGGGATCCATGGGTCGGATGAGCAATTGTATGTAGAGGATGAGACAGGATTTTGGCGTTATCTGAACTATTCTAAACTAAATTATCTATAATTCTAAATTAAATTATCTCCCCTATAGTAAGAATGATCGAGGCGATGGTAATTTTTAATCAGCAAATTCGCAAAGTTTTAGTCATAATCCATAAGGCATCCTAAAAGGGGTTGCTGACCCCTACGCGAGGAATTGCCAGAATCAATAAAAATCTCATTTTTCATTTGATTTTGTTCCTCTTGTGCCCGACCGTTCAATTGCTCGGACGGATTAAAATGGAACAGTGTATTCGAGTTAAACGAAGTCGGATCAACGATGATCCCGTCACTTAAGGTGCACTGGCATCGGAGCTCCGTTTAGTCTGTCAGTGACCTACTAGCCAAACCGTTGAACGCTGCCAGAATAGATGCTGAAGTGTGATTTCGTCCGGTCCGAGAAGCGTGAAACGTCGTCGGGCGCAACAACCATTTGTAATGGTGCTTTCACGAGCTCGTTTCGTCGTAATGACGAATCCGGCATCGCGTTTATTTCACGATCGAAACCTCCCAGCCCCGAAGTTTTATTTACAGCCTAACGAACGTGACCGGGGAACCGAAAAAAATCATGCCATTTGTTCTTTCGATCGAGTAATCAATGATACACGTTAATAAAGTACTTATTATATAGGGCAACAAGGTTTGATATTGGTTGAAATTCGATAATACATTAACCCCCTGTCGTATTTCATTCTAATTATAATCGACGTAAAAGATCGTTAACTCTTTCGTGAATGCAACTTAAATTCTGATGGAAAAGAATAAATAATATTAGACAGGATATGTTCATTTAACAAAATCAATTTATTTATTTGATATTGTTCTTTTATTTTTAATTTATTGAGGTTGCCAGTACGAAGTAGCATATTTTAAGGATGAAAATTTATTTAGTTCTTTAATTATTTGAATATTTTAGTAATAAATATTTAGCTGTGATTGAAAATGGTACGGCATTGTAATTACTTAAAATTAGTATTTTTAATATTTTAGTACCGTAGTATTGTAATACTCTAGTATCTTAGTACTCTAATATCTTAATATCTTAATATCTTATAATTATTAACCTAATACTCAATATTTTACAGTATTCAATATTATTATACAATGTTTTCCCATTGTTGTTGAAAAACAGAGAAGTTCTATCGATGTCAAGAATAACCCTTTTAGTAATTAGCGAAACAGCCAATTAGCACTCGCATATTAATTTTAATACGGAGATGAAATACGTGAAATGAACACCTGCCGTATAATTTATTACATTTCAAATCAGAGTTTCAATTCATCATGAAACCAAAAATTAAACATCTTGATAATTGCTTGCAGATCGTCATACCTTGAATTATTTTATCAATCGACTTTCAATTTCACGTATTTCTCACTTGCTTTCCTTCGGTTGCTCTTTGAAGGCTTGAAAAGACGATCAATATAGCAGGGTGAAAAAGGGAAAATTTTCAAAGGGCTCATGCTCAAGATAGCGAGAAACCACTGCGTGAAAAGCGATGTCCGAGCTTTAATGAAAAAAGGAAAAAAGAAAGACGGGGGAATGTGGTTCGAAAAAGGGTAGAGTAAGAGTAACTTGACCTTTTTCAAATCTTTTCCGACTTTTATTACGGTATTATGAGGTAGTAGTCTTTTTGAGGCACGAAAGACTTCATAATTCGTGGTCGAATGTATTTTATACGATACCTATTCTTTGCGATTGCGTTACTTTAGAGAGAGGTGATTGAAGTTATTTGATTCTTTTGCAATATTTTACCCTAATCATAAAACATTCTATTCTAGGATCTAGAACATTAGATTTACAAAATTATTTACATACCTTAGCATTTTAACACTCTAATTATTTAATATATATTTGAGCATTCGATTATTTCGTTATAATATTTTAATATCATAGTTAAAATTATTCATATTCTAATATTATGGTACCCTAATATTTCAATATTTCTGATACCTTGATATAATAGTCTCGTTTAGATTCTAAAATATTGGAATTAGAAAATTATTTGTACATTTTAAATATTTAGTATTTTATTATTTTAGTTAATTAAGATCTTAAAACCCTGATATTCCAATTTAATTTTTCAGTATTTCAATATTTTTAGGGTATTCTAATATCCTAATAAAATTAATATTATAATAACAATATTTTCTAATATCCTAATTTAATTTTCTAACATTTAAATATTTAAATATCATAATACTTTAATATCCTGATATTCTCAATAATTTAATGTTCCTAATATTCCTAAATTTCAATACCTTAACGTTAAGAAAAAAATTTGTCCAATCAAGTATGTAATTATTAATTTGTTCATTGATCTCTGATTTCAGCTGCACATCATCACCATCATCATCACGAAGGCACAGTTAAATCTGCCCATTGCAGTAGCGAGCCCAGACTGACTGACAATGACATCAGTCCTGGTCTTAGGAGAAGAGGAAGTCGTAGGGGGCAAAGTATGCATCATTCTCATCACAGAAAGAGTAATGCATTTCTGGATGTTCCTGACACTTCGTCACAAATGCCTCCGAGGGAAGATGGCGAGGACGAGGACAGTTATAGGCTTAGGAGCTTCAGTCTCACCAGTAAAGGTAGGATTTTTCTACCAATTAATAAAGAAATTATTCCATTGGGATGATTGCTCGAAAGGGAATCAAGTATTTTATTACATAAAAGTACAAGAAATTCAATACCTTTAATGATAGGATTCTTCGATAAAATTTTATTGTATAAAATTTTCTTGTGGCATGGACCAGGATTGCAATCGAAATTATTTTTAAGTAAAAGTAATTACTTCAAAAAATGTGCTGAATCAGTTAAAATATATTTACTAAAATAGTTTGGAAAATTCATTAAGTCCGAAAATATGTGAAATTAATTTAGCTGTTAGTGTACTTTTTTAATGATATAGTATTCCGAAATTTCTAACTTCATAATAGCATAGTATTTCGAACTCTTTCCTATTTAAAGAATTAATATAATATTTTTAGAGTGAAAGGGCTAAGGGAATAATTATATTTGATTTGCAATTTAAAAAACTTCACTGTTTTTTCTTTTGCACAATTATTTAATAAATTTTTATCAAAGTAAGTATTATTTCAATAATTCTTTTACTACTTTTTGGATTTTGCGGCGATAGGATTTAGAGAAATATGAAAATCAAGTTAAAATCCATCAGCCTTTGATAAATTAAATCCTCGAGCTTTTTATTCGATTTATTTCAAAATTTAGTACGTATATTTTCTTATTCTATTTAATCCTTTTTCCAAATCATCTCTTTCAAAAATATGATCCTTTCTTCGAATTAATTCTCCCGAGCCAGCAACCACCCTACTTTTCACGCACAAAGAGCAAATTTACATCTAAAAGGCTATCGATTTCAAGTCCGTTCGCTACGATTTTTCATTCAAAACGAGAGAAACGGTTCTTTTTCATCCGATGTACAATTTCTCGCATCGCTGGTTATTGTTTCTTCTGTCTGTTTTCCTTACTGAACTCTCGGGAAGCGAGTCATTGTCAAGCACTATAAAATTTCCCAGGGAAAATAGCATCGTAGGAAAATATGTCCTATCGTTCACCCCGATACTCTAGAATTTAGGATTAATATGTATTTGAAATCATTTCAATTTACTTAGCAGCTAATTGAATTATTTTACTAGATACTATATAAATATATTAAAAAAAAGAATTACAATTGATTGAAATTATGAAGAGAATAGTGAAGATTGTTTTTTAGAAGTTCTTTATCCAAATCTATAATGAAAATGTAAAAAATATATTTTGCATTTCTGGATGTTGCAAACGATATTTCATAAATGCAATTTATTTTTATGATTTGATAGTTTGTGTATGAATTTGCAAGATATCTTTATTTTCTACTGGCTTAATCGTAATAATGGATCAATAGTACGAGTCAAAGACTACTAGATGCCGATTTTGTTTTACAAAAATTAATTCTTATCATTTGTAACATTCTATTTATAAGCTTTTATTACCCCTTTGCACTCATGAGTTTTTATCAGATTTACATACAAAGTAGTGAACAATACACCATCGTAGATAAGATAATATAGTATTAATAATAATTACAACCACTTAAATTACATTTGGAAGGAAACGTAGAAAAAGAAAAATAAATTAGTTGCATTTCCCTTAAAATCACCTGCATTCTTGCAAAGGGTTAAAAAATGTTAGCAGAGATTTTACTAATATTAATAAGTAATTAGCAGTTTCATTTAAATCCCACACTACCCAATGAAAGCAGCTGTGCATAGAAGTAGGTGCGAGTAATTAAGGGTTAAGGGGATACGTTGGTTCTCCAGTGTATAACACGAGGCCTCCTTCCCCTTTATCGCTGTTTTCCCTAGAAAAGCTTATGGTACTCGACAGTGAATCCTCGAGCGATAACCATCATCAGGTTTATCGGGATTGGTTGGGCCGGGTTCTGGTTCGAATTCGTCTTCAGAGCTCTGCCCTGTGCCGGTCGAGATGCCGTGCCAGAAATACACGTTTTTCGTGGCAAAGAGAGAGAGAGAGAGAGAGAGAGAGAGAGAACGCGAAGAGGAGCCGGTTAGGGCGAGATAAGCGAAAATAGAGTATCTATAGTTGTGACGTGGGTACGACTTCCTCGAAACGGTTGTTCGCCACGCGAGCTTTCAGAGCCAACGAACGCGCGCGTGAAAGTCGTTTACTCGTTAATCCCCTCTGCTCCAGTTTCCAACGGGATTTTCGGATTCGTGTAATTACGACCGGCAGATCGAGGAAAGCTACCGTGTACCGGGGAGGATGATCGTAAACGAGGCGCCAGAGATGCTTCTCGGAATAGAAAAATCAACTTTCCACTTCGAGCACTGCAGTTGTTTGGAACTTTATTCGAAACGCTAGTTTAGAAAATTTCTTTTCATTTTAGTTGATTTTCTTCCTATGAATATCTCGGTAGATTTTTTAATAATATATTATTCACCCCTTGAAGGGTGGTAGTCTAAATTTTAAACTATTTTTAGCTAGTTACAATCTATTTACTAGCAACAATTGTGTTTAAACTTGTATTGGAAAGTTCATTTTTTTAAAGTGAATACAATCAAAAATAATACAATCAAATTACTGAGTTCATATGGAGCTTTAATTATGCATTTCAAATAAATAAAAAGACGGAAGTAGAATGTGTAGTTCATTGATCAGACATCACATATGTACGAAGTTTTATAGTGTTAGTCTGTCGTTAGCCAGGTTATATGTATGAGTCTTCCTATTAATTTTTTTCATAAACGTTATCTTCTACTTTGTTCTATTATCATTTGTTGTTTTGTACATACTCAAGTACCTGGGTATTACATTTACATTAGTATCTAATCTCACTCTTCCTCTCATTTGTTCTTCATGTTAATAATTGTCCAAGTCATAGTGTTCTGATGAAGAAAAGTATAAAAAAATATTATTTATTACATAAATAATAATATTAGCATACAAATATAACAACAATAAAAGAGGTAATAAGAAAACTTTACAAATCTAATCACAGAAATAATAAAAAGAACTGGAAGTTATACTCTGCATATTATATTTTATACTCAGGGTAAACATACATTATTTAAGTCTTATTTAAATGTTTATGAAACATACACATGATATTGAGAACTTGAAATAGATGATACTTATAAGTTGAAACATGTATATAATATTTTCTCAAATTTAAACATAACTCATTCTAAAAGTGAAAGTAAAATTTAAGTGTAGCGAATAAAGAGGAATATTTAGGAATATAGTATCTGCAGATAAGATTTTTATTACACACAATTCAATTTATTGGAATTTTTATATAGCAATAAAGTTTTCTTAAAAATCTTATTTGTTCATGTGCAAAGTGCAGATCTGATCACCCAGCCAGCAAATAATTGGGAGATTGATGATCTTTGAAAATATTTTGCCGTGACTCAGGTTAACGAAAGGAATCGTTGATATTACCGAAGGAAAGGGTTTACTTGGACGTTTCTCAAGACATATGATTCATCTTTGCGCCAATATTTCATCTCGCTATTTTATACCCTCGCGTAGATTTCTATGAAAACATTCGGTCGACGTGACTGTGAATATTTGTTATTTCTCATGCCATCCCTTTCTCTCCTCATTTTAGATTTCTACAGAGAATGATTGTTTAACGAACCGCGGCTTCCGAGCTCCGCGATTATTTTCATTACCATTTTCTGATAAGATATATTCCATTCAATAATTCTATATTTAAGGTACACATAATATCTATAATATTCTGTTTTGTATGATAATATTATGAATATTCATATATCTATAAGATTCTATTTATACACAGGATGTTGAAACAAAGGGGTTGATAAGGGTAAATAAGTAGGGTAAATAAGTACCCGCCAAATAATAAATACTGGAAAATAAATGCAAATGATAAATAATTCTCTAGGGTAAATAAGTGTGAAAATGTTTTAATAAGCATGGGTAGTTACTTTATGAGATATCGTGTTATATAAAAAATATTAATAAATATTATACCATACGTTCTTCTTTTGAGTGCTTCTTTTTGTTTTAAATATGAAATAAATATTTCGATAAAATATAACACTGGTAGATCAAAATTTGTCCAAATTCTTATTTTGCAAACGAAAATTGAAATTCTATACATTTTGAAGTTTTTCTTTAACGAACAAAAGTGTTTTTGTAAATTTCTTGGCATAACGAGCACCATTAACGGGTTCTATGAAAATAATTGTCAAGTTTGTGAAAAAACCAACAGAAATGAATACTCTTATACTTTTCTACTGATTCAATCTTGTATCGCGTAGTTTCAGCTTTTCCGGAAGTTAAAACACGAACTTCAGTCAAAGAATTAATTGTAGCTCGAGACATTTTTTCGCAAACTTTATTCGAAAAAACTTCGCGGATGAAACTCGGAAAGGGTTGAAAGCGTTTGTTCAAACGTTACTTTTTTTGCTAATTGAAGGCTAGAAGAACAAAGAGAACTTTCCAAAGAGTACAGATAAATAATTGTTTGAACAGTTGATTAATTAAATTTGCAGCCAATTGGTTCTATCGTTCATGCTATTAATAGATGATTGTTACTGGGGTTAGCGACGCCCTTAATTAGTTGAACGTATCGGTACAAATGTATCCACCTTCTCACAATAGTTTTGCACAGTTTATAAAAATCTTATTCTTTTATTTTTCGTTTACTATAGTCAAGTGGTGTAATTACGGCCATAATTATGATTAAAATACATAGTAGCTTCAAAATATTGATAAATATTTGTAAAGAAATATTGATAAAATTATATTCAAGTAAAAAACTATAATTTATAGACACTGTCTTGGTGTTTGCGTGTTCATGGTTCAGTTTTCCATCGCAACCGTCTCCTAATTACTGATTGAAACTAATGTAGTTCGCTTATTATCGAAAGATCATTTATAAAAGCAATTGGGGTCACCCTTGTACAACGTAGCAGCATGTAACATGCTAATTACAGCTACACGCTTATTACACAATTACGTGCTTCACGATGGTAATGAACATCTCTGAAAGATGGACGTAATGCTTGCACAGGGCTTTCCCTTATAACCGGAGCAATTCACCGGAAGTTGGAATAGATTGACGTAACAGATAATGTTTTAGAAACAGCAACATTATAAGATCGTGCTATTGGCAAATTTCGAAAATTGTCGTGGTGATTTCACTGACACGATGTTCTATAATCTAAAACGGAGCATGCCTTGGGGGCAAATATCCTCCTTAAACGATGATTTCCCGGAGATTGTTTAACGAGAAATCGGGAAATAGAATCGAATTAATGAGAGAGGACTTGATTTTCCGGGAACTCGGTTAATCCACTTGCGTAATTAGCGCATGTATACGTTCATATATGATATTCATGGTATCAGTGATTTATTAGTACAAATTTTATAATTATAATTATAATATTATCTTTTTTTATTTTTTATTTTTTTTATTATAAATATTGCAAGTATAATAAATACTATGAACACTAAAAACACTACAAATACCACATAATTCGTATTTATAATTTCTAAGACAAAAGATTCTAGGTTTAAATTACTCTTCTTTCTTCAAAATTGATGAATTATATAATATAATAAATTTTCAAATATTTATTGTTCTACAGTATCCAATTAATATAAAATTAAATAGATGTTGTAGAAATTACAAATTAAAGAAAAGAAAGAAAAAGAACAATCCGATATTAATATAAATATAGTATTGTGAGAGTAAAAAAAAATTGGATAAAGCGATACGAGATAAGGTTTTTAATAGAATTTTGAATAATTATGCTGGAATATTAAAATTTGAAAAAGACGAATCCTTTATGATTTTATTTCTTTTCATCCACAGTTTCATTTAACTGAGGAAAATATAAACGCAAAGTTTTAAATATTCAGACATTATAACTCATGATTTTATCAAATTAACTGTATCATTCTCTCCTGCAGAGCTTATAACATAATTCTCGTATCTTTCAGAGGGAAAATATTTGTTGACTTTTTTTCTTAATTACATTAAAATGAATGAGGCATTAATGGCAGATGAAGTTTTAAGAAATTGCTTATAAAACTGTGTTATCATTAAAAAAAAAAGAGCATGGCATTATATTAATGCGAGTGGGAGTGCTATGGATGTAAAAAAGGCATTAGTTCACTATTGCAGTAATTTCTTGACACGGTTGCGAAGATAATTGAGTTGGTGACCCAATTGTTTATTTCAAAAACCAACCACCCATCGACCACGGATCGCATAAAACAATAATAGAAAAAATGATTAATTATTAATTGTTTCGGTGTTTACGAATCACAATATTGATGTTTATTATAAATAATATAAAACTTCTTATGATTAAAATTGCTAATTTTGTATAATTCATATTATTAATATCTTTGTGACTTTACGATAAAAAGACTAAATGACGAAAGAGTTAATTAAGAATCAATAATATCCCAAATTATGAAAATTGAACGCGTCATTTTGTGTATCTTCGTACAAGTAATTAAAGGCGTGAAGATGTACTTTAAAGTCTGTTAATTGAAATGCCTGCTCTCTTTCATGTAGCTTCATGTTCATTAATTAAAATCGTGATATTTTTCGACATCTGAGGCTCGCAATGCTCTGCTCCAAATAATCTAATCTTCTTATTTTTCAAATGTCACGTGTATTTAATACGATCCAAAAGTGATGAGAAATTCATGAAAATTATCGTGAGTCTTATTATAAATAAATTGTCGCACGCGTTATCGCGTGCTGCTGTGCCATCATTAATTACATTACATTAAAATTGTTATATTTTAGATCTTATTATACATATTTTCTATTTACAAGGAAATTAATTTTGCAAGTAATTAGCGATAACGATAAAATTTTTAATTTATTATCGAACAGTAATTGAAATAAGTCAACAGACACATTCTAGAAAAATTATTTTACCATTTTCTGCAGAATTCTTTTACGATGAAATTAATTTCCGAGCACTTAACTCATACTTTCATACTTGAAGTAAAAAAAATAAATTTTAATCAATAGTCTATAAACGAGGACGATCACATCACTGTTTAAAATATTTCCTTTCCTCGAGGAAATTAATTTCCAGGAAATTAACACGGACAAGAATTTGAATGTCGTAGGATGCTAGACGAAGCAAAACATTTCTTGTTAATCAAGTTGGAACACCTGCCAGATGGATTAGTGCGAGAGCTAGCCAATAACTTCCGCCAAATCCTCTTTCAATTACTGTCAATGGAATTATCTTTGAATCATCGTTGAAACATTAAATTACTTAGAACTGCTTAATTAATCAAAGTTTTATGTAGAATCTAACAAGACACATTTTTCATGAATTTAGCAGTAGAATAAATTTTCGATGTGCATTTCGAAGTTTTTAATCAAATTAAATTACTTAGTTTAATGTTATTAAGCCAGTTACCTTTTGATCCTCTTTCTTTTTTAAATTTCATTATCCTTTCCAGTTTGAATTATAAAAACAAATTTTCTTGTTAATTTCTGTGAGTTTCTTATATTTAATGCAATTAAAAGAAATGTTGTCATATGACGATACTGGGTTGGAAAGGGTTGAATGAATCTTCAATCATAAATGCATTCAGAGGTGAGGGGCAAGGGGATGATCACCCTTCGAGGGCTATGAATCCTGAACAGGTTAACTAATCTGGTAGTGTTCTAATTTTATTAAATCTTAATGCCCTTTTTAGTTTTAAATTATAAATCGTATAGAAAAAGATTTAAACAATATTTTGCATATTTTATCCCCTCTTCATTTTCCCAAAGATTATTGAATTTGTTTATGTCTGTAATCCAAAGAATATTTAAAAAATCATTTTCATTATTGCTAGATGTAATAATAAAATTTGATAATTTTCTGTATGGATGTTAACTCAGGTATGAATTTCTCTGAAAATTTTTAATTTGTATCTTTCAATAACGATTATAATTGGATCGTATGGATATTAGGAAACTTACGCCTGAATGTTCTTTCTCTTCTTTTTAATTCCATGAAGGTTCAGATTAAGGGAGATGGTGTATCTCGCCAGAGGACGTAAATAGCCCCATTCGTGCGTTTTATTTTCGCCATCCAGATACATAGTTACGTCATCAAATCTTAGCCTTCGATTGCTCACCTCGGATTCAATTTGTTAAACGGCCAATTTTTGACATATGGTCCTTGATTCTTCAAACCTGAAACGATCGACGCAATAACATAACCTTCGTTCGTTAAATTATCGAGAGAATGATCCAAAAATTGAGATAGAATGGTTAATTAAAATTCCTAAACGCTATCGCAGTATCATATTTCACCCTTGCATGAAAAAATAGAAGAAAGAAGGTGATAATAGTTGTTTATTACAAGCTGATAATATATATTTTTTAAATTATTGTATAGTCATAAATAGTCACAAATAACCTCATAATTTAACAGTTATTAAGAAAATAAGGATATAGTTATAAAATATAACTATAAAGTTATTAAGTTGACTATTATTAGATAACAGTTATTATTATTAAATAATTTATTAATAAGAATTTACTTAATACTTATTATCAGCTTTTAATAAATAATTATTATCACTTTTCTTTTTTTTTCTTGTAGCACTGTCATGTTTCAGGGTTAAATGACTTAATAGTTATTAAATTAATAAATTATTTACTATCTACTGAATGTTACATTTCAGTATATTTTTAATCCTAAAAAATGATTATAGTTGAGGGTTAATTTTTCAGTTATCTTCTTTCACACAGTGGTTTCATTCTCACAGTTTTATAATTTTACTTTACTGTTTTTGATTGCAAACATTGTTTTCTTTTATGTCTATAATAAATGTCAATAAGCACAGAATATTTTAATATCAATTATTTTTAATGAATATTTTAATATTCCACATTTTGGTAAACGCACTTCTCAGTCCATTATAAATACTGAAAAAATATCACGATATCCATAAAATCTGAATTTCATAAAAAGCAAAATTTATACATCTTTTGAATAACAAATTCGAGCGGAACAAAGGTTCGATAAAAATTGAAAGACAATCATTTTTCCGTGATTTGTCAACGGAACGCGTTAAATTAATATTCAGTCAAGTTTTAAATTGAATTGGATCACACCATTACTCTCAGAAGCTACGTTTACGTTTCTTGTTATGGTTTTGCGAAGCCGTTGGTTCGATCGCGATACGAATATAAAAAAATAAACAAAGTTAGCCTTATCCGGCAATGTCTAGGCTGAATATCGAGCGTTTGTATTGTTACGCGTGTAACCACGTTCTGGCAGGATATTCGAGGGGTCAACGAACAAGAGGGGGTTGAGTTTAGACCCGATCGAGGTAAACATAATGAACCTGCTAACGTTTCGTGTGTCTGGAATAGTAAATAATATCGATTCAGTCGCATTTGCACCTAGACGCACGCAACACGCTCTTTCGTCCCCGGTTATTCCAGTCGGGCGGAACTTAACTGCTTGTTAAATATTCCGAGATTCGATGGTGAGTGTTTGAACCTTATTAACCTTTAATCACCGTGAAAGGTCCACGAGATTGCTTTCAATCATTATTTGAAATCCTTCCTTCGCTTTATCCAATTCTTACGAAGGTATTTG
Source organism: Anthidium xuezhongi (assembly GCA_022405125.1). Lineage (NCBI taxonomy): Eukaryota > Metazoa > Arthropoda > Insecta > Hymenoptera > Megachilidae > Anthidium > Anthidium xuezhongi. The sequence goes on from CM039642.1 coordinate 2,581,205, forward strand.
CTTTTATTCTTTATTCAACGTTTATTCAACGAAACCGTGATAGGACGTCCACGAATATTTCATAGTAACGTGGACGTGCGGTTTTTGAAAAATGAAATGGACTGTTATCAGCAACAAGTCACTTTTCATTTTAACTTCTTCCTGTTTATTTTTCTTCGGCCATATCTGGCTGAATGTTCGTTCTGACGGACAATTCGGATAAGCATGCTCGACGATGTAGGAGAGGGTGAATCACTCGTAAAGCGAATGCTGCCAGACCATGATATGTAGAGTCGTGAAGTATTGTAGATCGATGGAGGGTGTATTTGTATTCGAGGCCTGTTTGGTTCTCATTTTTCATCACCCCTCGGTTATTTTATTTAATCTATTCATCGATTATGATATTCAGACGAGGGTTGTGTAATGTATAGAACATCAATATTGCGACAACTTGTACAATTATTGAAGACTTCAGAGGTAATAATTATGCTAAATTGGAACGTGTACCACTTTGAAATGAAGGTAGGATTGATGTTCGATTATCTTAAAAAAGTAATATTTTAAATATATTGCTAATTTTTCCTTTATTTCCATATAAATTTAATAACAATATTATTGAGTAAAGGTTGGCCACTTAGTTCTCCAAAACTAAAACCAAGACTCATGTATTTTATAACGTATAAGAAAAATTAGTTAATTAATCCTCTTGTAAGTAAACTATTTTTATTGAAGTTTCAGTATTTACAAATTTAATTCCAAAACGAGTCGTCAAAAACTTAGTACTTGAGAATATTAATTATATTTTTATTTTATTTAAATTATCTTCGATACAAGCCGAAAAACAATTAAGTGGAACACATACGTGCAATCACTTACAAATAAGTTTTCCAACAAGTAAATTAAACAATTTTTTTTTTTAGAATTCCTAATAACTCGATTAATTTCGAACGAAGCGTACTGTACACAAAACATTCGTAACGGTTACGTGAAAAATTCGTTTTCTCAGTTTCGTGAAATAAAATATACACGTCTCGTCTGTTATTTTTTACGCTTCGTAAATTCGGAGAGCAAAGGTGGATTTCGTTGCAATTTTAAAATTACATTTGCCATTAAACACGCAACAAACACGTTGCACGATCGCGGAACGTGTCAGGCCTGATATAACAATTTGTGTATACAGTGCGAAGGCGAAATATCGAGCTGCACTTGTCGTAGAGAAGAGGTCAAGTTTGTTTTCATTCTTTATTCATCGTTCATTGTATACCCTGTTCAATTTTGCCTCGTCTTCAGGTCGTTGTCCGTGGAACATGCACGTCGATGACGTTTCTCGTTGAACATTCGACGAGAATTCGAGAATTCGACTGCGTACAGTCTGAAAATAATATTTGAATGACTAATATAAAATTTTGTAAAATTCAAATAATAATCAAGTTTTCCTATGAGCAAGGTTTTAATACATAGTTTTAATTAGTACTTAAATAATTTATATTACATAATAAGAGAGTTTGATGACTTTTGAGAGTACATTTTTTATTCTGCGAAAATGTCAACAGGCTGTTATGTCCTTGGCTATCTAACATCAAGGTTTGCCGCGGAAAAGTAATAGTTGATTTAATTTCAATTATATATCAGCTCCAATTTGATCATAATAAATTAATCTCGTTCAACTAAAAGCTTCGATATCGATTCGACTCTGGGGAAAGGGGGTAGTATATTATACGGATTATAAAGTAAAAGGCAAATAATTCCGGAACCATCATTGAACGCATTAAACTGTTAAATACACTTCAACATTATCGAAGCTTTATTCCTGTAGTGGTTAAAATAATTATCTAACCATTTTGCTGTATAATACTAATAGCAAAAATAAAGAATCCTTTTATTATTTTAATATTTTTAAAATTGAAAGTAATTTAGAAAATAAAATAAATAAATAGTAATAGGCAATGTGCAATTTAATCAAAGCACCCTAGTAAATTTTGTAACTTAAAATAAAAAACCTCAAGTAAATCATGATGACTTGTTTGGTAATTTTAGTGTTAAAGTATGAAATTTGCAAAAGGTGCCTATACAAAAGATTTGTTGAAAATTGTTTAACTATTTCCAGTTTTAGGGGCATCACGATGATATCATTTCTATGAAAATTATTCTATATATTCTGCAGTAGCTTTTACTGTCTTTGAAATTATGGAATAAAAATTTACTCATACTCGAGTCTAAAATTACCAAATTCTTAAGTGCATCTGCAACGTTCAATTTTGTACGGCGTTTCGAAACTTCCGCGCGCCGGAACAATCTCGTCGCCCGTTTATATCCTCCCTTTATTTACCTTAGACGAACAATTTTCGTCCGGGCACATAATCCTCGGCAAACATAAATTTCCCCTCGTCGTATCGTTCGTTTTCCAGGCCCGTCCTACGCGCGTTCGTAAAAGTGTAAGAAAGAAAAATTGTTTTTGAAACAATCGTTCGTTCGACCTTCGTTCGAATCGCGGTTCAAGGCTTGCTCTTGAACAGGGGGGAAAAAAAGAGCAACGATGGCAGATCGTTTCTTGCGGTAATGAAAGTTAATAAAAGGGATAGGGGTGGCAGGCAGCCATCGAAAATAGATGTCGCTTTAAAAATAAATGCCGGACCCCGGCGGTGCTGGTTAAAGGGTGACTCGTGTTTACCAACAACGAAGGGCTGACACCTTGCCGCACGGAAAATTATTAATTACAGGCTTGGGTAGCCGAGTGAAATAAAATGAAAATTTCTTTCGCGGTTCAGCAAGCATTTTACCGAACAAGTAGAGTACCGATATTGTGGTTCGTACAGGGACAGTCGTACACGGTGTTTGAGAAAAAGTGGTGAGTCGAATGTGACAAAAAATATAATTAAAAGGAAAGGATTTTTTGTACATTTATATTACTAATTAATCGATCGTCTTTGATAAATAAATTTAATATTAGTTTTTCCAGTTAATATGTGAAATAAAATTGTAAAATTTTATTAACATACTCAAAATTCTATTATAATACAGTTGGTAAATCTAGTAGGAACAGAATGTCCTATCTAACATCATACAATATATGAAATTTGAAATGTTTTATACCATTTAAGTAAAATTAAAATGTTTTTTGAAATTTTATTCCAAAGCTCGAGAAGTTGTATTGTTCATTGAAACAGGCAAAACAGTCTTAATAAACATGGGGATAAAAAACCATTCGTTTTAAAGTTAGTTTCTTTTCTTTGTTTTTTTATCCTCGGGCGACGTATCATAGAGAGAAGTACCAATTAAAATTGTATTTTGTACTATTTTTTGTTTGCAGTTCTGAAATTTCAAAGCATTCTTTTCAGTGCATTCGTCCATCCAATATAAAGTTTCGTGTTTAAAAAAGAATGATTAACCATCAATTTTTTTCTCTTTAATATCGCAGAAAAACATGTTTTTCTTTTTTTATTGAGTAAATTCAAGGTGAGCTTATTTACAAGTTGAAAACTCTTCCTATAACGAATTTATTACTAAATGTATTAATTATTATCAAATCAAAAATTATAAACAAAATCAATCAAAACATGAATTCGAAACAGTTACTAGTCTGCAGTAATCGTTTCGAGTGGTATCATAAAGCTTGTTTGTTTTTATTATAAAACTTCACAAGCAATAAAAACAATAAAATTAATTTAAAAGGAATGCCATTTTTCCCATTTATTTAAATAAAACGAACGGTAAATATTTTGTTAGTTTAATATAGAAACGGATATTGAAACCTTTTATAAATTGGAGAGAGGATTTTTTCCGATTTACGTTTATGAAATGTTTTCTTATTTATTGTTTGGTTCGAGTTTTATTAAACACTCTGTGTACCGTGTTAGTTCGTTTAACCAGCAAGGCACATCGTGTCCACCAAGGTATTGCGTTTTAAAGCAACTTCATAAAACGTTCTAAAAATATAGTTGATGAAAGATGAGACGGGTTTCAACCCTTTTCCCTGGGAATCGGTTGATTTTCTTTAAGGGTGGAACTAAACCCTTCTGATCTTAGAATAACGAGGCGAGTTGTTTTAAAATTAACTGATTTTAATATAATAATTCCATGAGAAATTTCATAGCAGGAGAGCTGAATCTATTTTATAAACAAAGAAATTTTAATTTAATGAAAAGATTAAAGAAGAATCTTAAAAGTAGAGGTGTCAGTAGAATCGGTAATCTATTTTTTACGTATTTTTGCATTATTGTAATATTTAAATACACAAAATTTCAGTTTTTTTTTAATTTGAAATGAACCCCTCTAATTTAAAGCCAAACCAAGAAGTATCTTTAAATTTTAAAGGCAATATTTTTTTAGAATATCCAATTAAAGTTTTTGTTAGTGATAGAGGAGATATTGTAGGTAGATTTTTTGTTATTAATATTTGTGATTTTATAAACTGTAATCTTACAATTTTTATTTGAAATTTAACATTTGACAAATCGAATTTACTCTTCGATTTATTTCATTCTATTGATGGTATGATCTGTATGTAATCTATGGATATCGATTTTAACTTTTTATTCATTTTATTCATATATGTTGAATCTGCGATTCAAATTTTTCAATCTTATGTTCTTTGGGTCGTGTTAAATTTTCGTTGAAACAGATATTTATGAACGTAAACTAGATTTCAATAAAAAAGGAAAGTATTATATATCTCTTAAGTATAATCGTATTGTAATTGATTTTTATAATGGATCAATTTCATTCACAATATTATCATTCTAATGCGTGGGTTCATGATATTTATTCACCTTGAAGCTATTTTTTACATTAGGCTAAAGATCAACTTGCGTACTATTATTAGCACGACAACAACATCATTATTGATTGACAAAAGGGTATTTATTTGTTTCTCATCAGTAGTCATCAATGCAATATCATAAACAAAATTCCATTAGGCTTAACAAATTTCTTGTATTTATTTTTTATTCAGCATGTTTTTAATACTTCGATATGTGCCAAAGTCTTGAAAAGGATATTTATGAAATACATGAAAACTATTAAAAATTATATAATAATTTATAACATGAAAAGCTTTATACATTGGTACACAAACAATTAAATTTAAATTTTCGCGGTCTCAGCAATCGTCGTTTGTGAACTAAATAATTAATGAGACAATACTTTTATCATATTTTTTTATTAATTCAAACATTGCTGGATAGTCATCGGAAATTCATTTTCCACTTTAATTAAACTTATAACAATAGTAGTGTTTCTTGAAGCGTAAAGTGTTGCATAAATAAAAAGAAAGTCTACGAAAGAGCTTATTATTTTAAACGTTTCTTTTCTTAGCAAAATATTAAAATCACAAGTTCGGTGAATATAGGCGCCATTAGGTTATTAGGAATGTTGTTAACGGCATGAAATCGATTTTACGTACTCTGCACACAGAGTGGCCAGGTAATTTCCCTAATACGGATTTGATTCAAAGCGATTAATTTGTTCAAAAGTTCGTCTAAAATATTTATTCCACTAAAGACCCAATACCATTGAAAACGTTGTTGCTGGGAATATTCAATAAATAAATGAAAGAGAAAAATCAAAAATATAAACAAGCCTTTGAAACTGACGTTGCACAAAGTATTGAGTCTAATAAAGTGGGCTACTGTATATATGAAATATTTTCGTGGCAATCATAATGTTCATAAAGAACCCTTGTAACAAAAAAGCTATGAAAAAGAGATCTTTGCGAAATAAAGAATTGTCTGCGAAAAGGAATCGTGAAACAATAGACCCACCCCAAATCAAAGGGCTCCGAATCAAACAGCTCCTTCCAAACAGCAAACGAAGAATTATTATTAACGAAAAGTCTTCTGCCATCAGTTATTACCTTGGAAATGATCGTAAACGAAGAAAATTCAGCACGAACCAGAAGATTTTTTCTTCAAACGAGGAAAAAAGTATCGCGAAACAGAGTATTGCCTCGTGAAAGAAAGTTAATTGGTTCGAGCTGTTGATTGATTTCCACGATTTCCTCTTAATTAACGGTCTTCGATTGCCACGCAATTTTTCTACATACCCGGCTTGCTTGTAGCCCGAGTTAAAAAGTGTACACCCCGGAGACGTACAAAGGAACAACGACAAAATTACGGCTCGTGTTCCTCGCCGCCAAAGGCGATGATACGATTCGTTGGCAAAAGGATCCGTGAACAATAAGTCGGAATAAGGTATTATCTACTCGTTCTATCTGGGAAACAAAGAACGAACTCGTGGCAGTTGACGATACGTATTTCAATCAGACATCGAACGGTTTTCATAGATATTGCGCGAGAGAAACAATGAAAAGAGGGTTGATCCTTTGGAATTCGTTGGAATCCGATGGAAATTCGAACAACTCTATTTCTATATAGCTAGTAAATAAAGACTGATTTTCCTTTACGTTACAGGGCGGGTTAAATTAACAAATGTAATTTTTGCAAGTGATGAGTGAAAAGGGGTGCATTGCTTTTCAAGAGTTTGATTTTTCTTTTCCAGAACACATAATAATAGAGTATTTGTTTATTAAAATTTGTTTTATTAAAATAGTCCAATATATCCGAACATGAAGAATAAAATATTAAAAAAATCCTATTTCTGGCATAATAAAAGTTCTTTTTTTTTAAAAGATTTTCGTTTTGTCATTTTCTTTGTACTTGCCCATAATTAAATACATTAGTATAAACCAAGGTATCTTTTTAAAATTGGATGAAAATTGGACCAACTCGAGTGTTTTTAAGAATTCAGAAATTTTTATTAGAACATTGTTTGTACTAATTTGTTCAATGTGCAAGCTGCCTAATTAAGTAATCATTTAAAGACTCTGAATCCTATCTCCTGGATTATCTTTACGATGTATTCGCTTCAGAGTCTTCAAATAAACGTGATATTTTCGAATTTAAACCTAATTAAAAGTACGGAATGTTTTTCATACTTCAAAGCACTCATTAAAAACTGCTGGAATTTCCAAGCACACAGAGAACATAGATCGCTGTATCATGCGACAATATTTAACGGAATATGCTATGAAATGAAATTGTCAAAGTTTTCACCCATTAAAGAACGTTTTGTGAAGCAACAGCTCCTGGCAATTTTTATTCCAACGTTGCTGCTCGAAACAAATGGGAAACTAAAAATAGAAATTCGATAAGTTTTGCAAGATTTCAATTTTTTGGGGAATACCTGAGGCGATAAACTAACGGCAAAAAATTGAAATTGTCCGATCGAGAACAAACTAGGATCAGATTTAACCGTGATATAAAAATAATCAATAAGAGGGAAACTAACAATAGCAGTAATATTAAAAACGTAAGTTTTAGTTCCATATGTTATTAACAATACATGTATCACCCAAAATGTTAAAAGAAGAAACCTGCTTATTTGAGGAACTAGACATTTTTCTGAAACGATTGCCGGAGGAAATTAGTACAAAAAAGCGTATATGCTACATTTTAGATAATTTTATAAAAATTGGAAATTAATCGGGTAAATAGCTTTGAAAATACATTCTAAGTCAAATTAATAATAAAATAATGGAATACGGGATTATATAAAACTCAGTCAATTCTTTGAATTAGATATTTTATTACAAAGGTTTGAAAAAAGAAACTACGAACATCAGGCAATTTTTAATAAACAGTGCCTCTCAAGAGATTCATTTTTACATAAACTAAATATCATACCAACAAATTAAAAGTATAAGTTTGAAAATAGCATTCCACGTATTTAATAATTAAAAACTCAGGATGTCTTATTGTTTCAGTTTTACTGCGACGATCAATGTGTCAGAAATATCTGAAGTTACCCAACGTCGTCAATAATTGCGTTTCTGATCATTTCTTTCTTAGGGGGAGAAAAAAAGAGAAAAAATAACAAGATTCATTATTCATAAACAGAAACTTCGATGCGATTCGTTCGGAAATTAATTTCGTTTTCTGTCCTTGCCGTGGAAACAAATGCACTTCCATCGGGTCTGTTCGATGGAAGTTACGTTCATTTGAATAACTTGGTTGCTCGTGATCATCTCACGTTGAAATTGAATCGAGCAGGACAATCGAGAAAACATTCGCTCGCGAAAAAATACGATTAAAATTTCAAAGGGGGTAGAGTACGCGAACTAAAGAACAGCCCTCAATCTCTGTTTCGTTATTTCACCATCGACGACCGGATACTTTAACATCCTCGTAAGGGCTTTTAAAATATTTACTGCTTTTTTTAAAACGTTTCTTTTAATTTTCCAGAAAATCCGTGGAAAAATATTGTAGGTGTATGTCAGGCTTTTGATATGGAGTTATTGATTCCTAAAAGGATTCAATATTGTTTTTTTAACGCTTTGCACTCAGAAACTTTTTTCAGATTATTTACCAGCAATTTGAGAGTACTTAGCTACAAACTACATAATATTAGGAATAATTATTCAATAATTAATTTAAAAATAGTTCCCAATATAGTATTTTCTATAATAAATAAAAACATAGAAATAGGTAGTTAAAGTAAATATTTACCTATACTATTTTAATTATAGTAACTATTCTAGTCTAAATAACATTTTGGATGAATAATAATAAAATAAATAGTAATAGTAATTACAATATTATAATATCATAAGTTTCGAATTTTGGATAAATGTAATAAACTATAATAAACACTATAAACATTCGATTTTAAAAAATAGGTAACAAAATATTTAGAATGTACAACTTTTGTTGTTAATAATTTAAATTTTACAACTTTTAGATATCTTGATTCTTTAATAACATTTCAATTACTTTCGAAGGCGTGAAATTAAAATATATTTCCTGAGGCTCGATTTTCTAGAAAACTCGTTTTGAATATTTATGGAATATTTAGATACAGCTTCTGAAATGATATTTCAGAGAATTATTACGTTTATTTATGTTGAGGTAAAATTCCATGGAACGTGAGATACATACGTAGGAAAATTAATTAGTTTAATTAATCAATGAAGCGAGAAATTGTTGAAAATGGCCTTCCATTTGCCATCCGTGCAACTGTGCTCATATTATCAACATATGGATTTGGATAATATCCTTTGAAAATCGATTAAACATGAAATTTGCAAACAAATATAAATAAAAATATAAATAACGTTCTGATTCTTTTGTAACAAATCCCATATTTTATTTTGAACATTAAATATCTTTAAACCTTTTCAATCATAATTTTTTAAGTAATCTGCGTTTATTTAAAACACAGTTTTTTAATAATATTTTGAAGTTTCACGAACCTGAACTGTAACATCTTGCGCACTTGTTTTCGTATTGCATTAAATGCATGTGGAGCTTATTTTTCATCAAGCTTCCGCTAACGTTGTTTCATTTTCACCTGTTTCCCGTACCACCCCCCAGAATTAACGCTCCCCGCGGCTGCACAATGCTTTTAATTAACGCGACAGTGAAACGCATATTTTTCACGTTGATAAAAGGCTGGTACAACGGTCAGGAAGTTATTTCGTTAATCGATGAACGGAAAACGAAAGAAATGAAAAGAGGAAATAGTCCCAGGATTATTTTTTGTTTAAAACTATCGCTCGTTCGTTGGATTTCCCCTTGCATTTCATTCCATGAAGCACACGTGTCGCTTGATATTTGTTCTTGCAGCGGACGTGCTCGAACTTTGGTGAATACGAGCGTGAACACAATGCGGTTGTCCAGCCATGCATAAACTCGTATCACTTGACAGGGAATTCCAGGATCCAATCATCGAGAAACTTGATTCACGTCCGACCCGTTGGTTCGACGCTCTTTAATGATCTACCGGTGATATCTTCGTCACGCTTCGACGATGTTTCAGAACCTTTAACAACCTTCCAAAAAAAATGTTATTCTCACGTTCGAACGGTTTTCAACAGCCTTTTAACTCTCGCAGACCGGGCCTCAGAGTCTGCCCCGTAGTAGCGTGCATCATATCGATGCAAAAACTAATATATTCATACTCTTTCTCTTGTATATTATTTGAATTTTCTTAAAATTAGTTATTTGAATTACAAAAGGTTATTAAATTTCATAAAAATAGAATATTTTACTAAGAAATTATTGAATATTAAAATTGTATGTTTGGTCAGTTTAATTTGAAATAGTGCAGGAAGGTTGATACTAGATTTTGATTTAAGATTAGGACCATCAAATCCTTCAAAATGATGGATTAAGGGTTTCTGTCGTTGAAAATCCCTTATATTTATAATTTTATTCTCAATAAGTATAATATATTATCAATATGATATTAATCTCCTTCTAGTATACGAATTTAATTTTTAATATAGTTAAGTTTCAAATTCGATTCCAATTATAATTACCAGAATCAAGGATCGGTAAATGTGAAATATCTATGATATTTCAGTTTTCTTTATTTGTCTTAAGATCGCAGCGGCAAATGTTTAACTTCGACTGACACATTTGGAAGGAAGGAAATCCTAGGGCGAAAGGTTGAAAATTCTACAAAGTGGTTATGATTCTTCGGTGAAAACGTGTTATAACAATGCAATAGAAAGCTTATTTTAAGCTTTTGGTACAGGTTATTCATAGCGCTAGACTAGTTTTATGCGAACTATTCCTAGAAAGTATTTTTGTTTCCGAAGTGATATTTAGACATTCGAGACAAGTACACGAGTTTCTGATGAACATAACATTCCCAGAAAAAATAAACATATCTAATATTTCATTTCTATTATTAAAAATATAAATTGCTATCGTTCATTCATTTGCCATTCATCGAAAAACTTCCTTTAATTTCAAGGAATTAGGTCAAACTATCTTTCAAAAAAATATTTGTCTAACAAAACCTTCAGTTTATATTGCGTTAAGTAGTTCATATAGAATTGGTATGGTATAGGAATTTTTGTTAAATTCTCAGTCAATCAACGAGGGTAACAAAATCAATACTTATATTTAGGGAAAGGTACTTAGACATTTTCTTTTTATTACAAAATTATGTATTTAAAAAAAAGGAAGGTCACTTTCAGGTATGTTGTATCCAGAGACACAGTAAACATATGTACTTAAATATTAATTGGTTTCGTCATTTATTAGTTAAACTAATCGAGATCGTTTAATTTAAGATATAATTTTTTACGGATAAGTCGGCTTTAGCCGTCATTTTTTTGCTCGTCTTCTGGGATGAGACTGCTTTAGTCGTTATTTTTTTGCTTGTCTACGGGGATAAGACGGTCGTATCTGTTGACGTCTTAAAATTTATGTTTCTCAAGATATAGAAAATGATAGTTGTAGTAAAACATTGATATAATAATTTTTTAACAACTCTTAAAATTTCGATACCTCTTGTTGGCCTAAATGTTTAAACTAAGAATATTTCAGCGCGTGTTAATATAATTATTCGTATTTATAATAGAAATGTATTTGTATATACAAGTTCTGGAAATAATGGTCCCAAATATTGCTTAAATTTTGGAACCCAAATAGTCTGACTTAAATTGTTCAACTAAAAGTAAAAGATTCGTTTCTACAACACGTCTAAAAAAGTTGCGAATCACTTAATTACTCTTCGTAACAATTTCGGCAGTTTTAACAATCAACAGAACGGAAACAACGTTCACGAACGTAAATAAGCAGGCAACGGGAATCAAATCGCCACGGGCCAGCGGTATCGTTATTTCCATTTAAACATTCAAACAGTAGTCGTGCCAGTTTGACTTTTGACAGACGATTTAATCCGCAAACAATTTTCACTGATTTGAAGCTCGCAGCTTCGTATCTATCGATCAGTATTACTGAGGAGAGAAAACCAATTAATCTACACAACTGAAGATTCTATTTCACGCCACGTGTTGCCTTCGTGGTATGGCTTGATCCTTAATCAAGAAACGGGTGTGGCATGGATATAGGATATCCCACAATATTAATTCATAGTTACGCAGTTTTTGTGTCACAGGAAACAAGTTGCCACTACCACCGACTTTCACAAGAAATGAAAAAATAATAATTAATAAATATTCTGCAGAATTATAGCACGCAAGTTTTCAAAATAAAGACAAATTTTACATTTAAAGTTATCATAATGTTTACTTAATTCTTGATCGTTTGAATTGTGTAACATCAAATTGGAATATTTTCAATTACGAATTGAACAAAATAAAAAAAATAAAAATAACGAAATTGAATTTTAATTTTGTGCGTAAAATTGAACCATTGACAATTAAATAACGAAGATGGAGTTCAGCTGACGAAACAATTTTTGAAAAGAATATGAAAAAGATGTTGTGAAAAAAAAAACAAAGAAAAATGGTTTTGTTTGTAGAGATAATAAAACGCCTGGGTAAGACGAAGTTATTTGTTGCACTGGGGATTACCTTATGTCGAAAGAAAAATCGAACTACGTTTGCTGTTTCGTCGTGCAAAATATGCTCTATAAAACTGTCTCCAACGTTTATGAACATCTCGTATACAAGGTATAAGCCTTAGGTGGCAGAATAAGCGGGGTTTGGAACCTTGGAACGATATAATATTTTCAAGGGAAACGCATGAAGCGTGCAGATGAAAAGATTTTAAAATAACATTTTTGCAAGAAAAAATTCAAAGGCGTTGCAAAAGACATTGCTTGCTGGTTTCTATTGAAAATTATACTGTTTTATCTTGGTGATAAATAGTTATTACGGTGTTAAGTATGTAATAAGTACAAGTTTAATTTCGCCTATATTATTTTTATTTGCCAATCATTTTTAAATAGCAATATTATGTAGGCCTGATGTTTATTTAAAGAGCTATTATTACAGTGTAGATCATTGGCATACTATTTTCTTTGATTAGTTTTATAATCAAAGGCCACGTATAGAAGTTATTCGTGAATAAATTATGGGTATTTATTTTATTTCACATTGTTTGAAATATTATATAGAGCAATCAACTTTGGAATAAGTTTTGAACGATTAAACATTTGAATTTGACAATTCGTAAAGGATAATTGCTTTCTTTATTTGACTACTCCGTGGGCTTATACGAAGGTCACAGCTTATAGTATAGCTCCCAGATCAATTACAGACATAAAAGCATCAATAATTGATAACCTGTAATCGATCATTTTTAAATTAGACTATGACATTGTGTTATTTCTAAGGGCAAACTCTTTAGAACTTTATCAATTAAAGTAACATAAAATCAAATTTCTATTTAATTGTGGATTTATTCATACATTGACTATTGTTGTTATTATGATATCTAATAACCATAAAAAGAAGCATTTTGAAATCTTTGTGTTTCATTGAAAGATTTGTTCCTTGAGAGGGTTAAAGAACTCTCAGGATCGATTTCAGAAACGTTCCCGCGATCGAACCGAACGATTCGCTACCCTAAAATAGTATTTATTTGCAAGTAGACTGCGCGACATTTTCTTTCGTTGAGTTTAGATGAAACGGGACGCGGAAAATCGTAAAACTTTACGAGCCACGGGCCAAAGTTTGCCCGACACGTGCCATTCGAATCCGCTGTTACTGATCAAAACGCGTAATCAATGCGCGCAGCATTTCGACCGTGGAATCTACGAGCGCGTACGATTTCAGCAAACCGCTGACACGTAATTTAGAGAGGAAACGAAACGAGTTGTTGAATTTTAATTGAAAACTCGTTTATACGGTTCCCGTTCACTGCAATTATTGCGTTTCGACGTGGACGTAGCAAAGATCGACATTTACGCGTACTCGATTGTTGCTTTTCGATTTTGAAATGTAAAGGATCTGATATTGTTTGACGGTCGACGTTTGAGTATTAAAGAAGATGGCTAAACAAAAAACGAGAGATTGCGTTGATTTTGCTGAATAGGTGAGGTGTAATAATTAACTACGCTGGGTACAATAATTAGATATTATATTTAAACTCTTTCTATTACTCGGTCTTCTCTGACCGCTCGTCTAATGCTACCAATTCTCCTCGCCGCATTCACGTATCTTCTTCCGCTCATCCTCTCGCTTGCACAGTCTTTATCGTTCAATCCCTAAGTCCCTAAGTCCCTAAGTCCCTAAAACTTTGTCACTCGGTCCTAAACATTCTTCGTTCGCACCTCAATCTCTCGAACTCTGTTACAAATCCCCACAATAGCTCACAATATTACACAATATTTAAAAGTACCTAATTTTAACAATATAATAGGAATTAGGAATAAACGTTCACACGGTCTGGGAAATGGTTTTAGCTACATAACAGTTTTAAATGATACTTAAAAAAATAGAGATGGACATAGTCGCTGCTTCTGTTAAAACACACACGAATATGTACTTATTTTTGCAAACGTTCGTTGTAAGAGAAAAGAAATTGTATTTTAATTGAATTGATAGTGGATTAATAGAATCAATAGGCAATTTTGTAAAATTAATGCACGATTCTTGATATAAAACATGTGAAAAGACGTAATATTACGTGAGCGGTAGTGAAGTATCAAATTGGGCAATTCAATCGTACAAATGTACGAAAGCGTTTTCTGACAGAAGTTTTGCGCAACGAATGGTTTAAATCATTCTTACCTGACAGATTCAAGTATCTGCCGCTTCTCAAAACGTTTCTGAATCTCTCATTTTTCATCCCCCTTCCCTGGGGAGAATATAGCACGCGATCAGAATCAACGCAGAACGCTCGAAATAGAAAGACGAAAGAAAGAAGAGAATACCGTTCAATATTGAAAATCCTACGCCGTACAAAGGGTACAAAATGCTGAACTACCCTTCTGTGTACAAACGTTCCCTCCTATCGCCACGGGTCGCTTTCGTGGGGGCGTATTTACTTTTGAATTCAACAAGGGAAATCCTATCCGGGCTTATCATCAACCAGTTCACGAGTGTGAAATATCACGTTCCAATGGAACTCGAACGCGTTTATTATTAATTTACATATCTCGCCTTTCCACCTTTTGCTTCCTTTGTCATGGCTACGTCACCCATTTAACGGGTTACGATGGCGAGGAAAGTTGAAGCTTTATTTTCCAGCAACTCAACCATGTTGTCGCGAATGCGAGTTTCGCGTGTGCGAAAGGGTTGTACAGGGTGGTCAGAAAATATTGATTTCAAATTGATGGATCTGACTTAAGAGGGATAGTATTAAAGATTATTACGAAAAATAGTGTTTTAATAGAAATTGTTTGATTATGATTAATATTTATTAGCACATTAAAGTGGAACGATCAACATTCTTTACGTTTCCTACAAATTTCATGTTATTATAGTAATTTCTGGAATAAACATATTTTTATTGGAATTAAAGGTAGTAAATTTTATTCTTTAGAAAAGGTATTTGTAAGAATTATTTGATCTGTTTCTTAAAAATATCTGTAAAAGATTTACATATTGCTATTAATTCGTTTTGATGTAACTAAAAAAGGAGCATATTTGACAAAATTTGTCTATAATGTAGTTCTCGTAAAAGTATTTCACACATATTTCTCTTAATCTGTCATCGTCCATATTGAAAGTGTAAAAAGAGCTTCTAAAGTGGGACGCGCCAAACCTACTTTGTTGAATATTATGGAAACTAATAGAGATAGAAAAATGGTATACATTGATAAATTTTGTATTTTCGAACGACAAATTCGATAGTGTAAATAGATTTACAGAAACTTCATTTGTTTAAATAATACACTTAAAAATGCGCTATTACAATCCGTATTAAAATTACCAACAGTTTACACGGCTGCCAATAAAGTACCGTTTGGAAGTTTTGCATAAAGTTAGATTCGTAAGAAAGTAGAAACCTTCCCCTTTAATTCAGTTTTTTTTTTATGTCGATATCTTTATCCGTTCCTGAGATATCGTCGTTGGAAGACATACATAATTTTTGATAGAAAATCGCTGCCGCCGCCTCGCTGGCGGCCAGACAGTGAATGTCTAGCGTAGCGGTCACGTGGTCATTGTTTACGTTTAACCCTTTTACTATTACTATTAATGCGTACGCATTTCCTGGAAAAAATATAGGTCAGCGGCCATTCATAATCCTTTTACGCACTGGACACTGTACGCACCTTTGAAGCCCTATATCTCAGGATCTAATTGAGATATCGCGCTGAAACAAAATGCGTTATTATCTGCACACTTTCCTCTACCTTCAGAACTATCTATTATGTACAATTTTCAATGTCTTTTTGTATTTATTGCTGGGATGTTTTAAGCTATTCAGGACATAGTAATGTTGTCTGAAGCATTCATATCTATTATTAAATAAATAAAAAAATATCGAAATTAAGTACTTCTGTCTCTGTTAGTTTCCGAGATATTTAACAAAATGAGTTTCAGACACCACACAATACATAAAAATGATAAGTTACAGCTAAGTTTCATTACAATTAGTGACTGATACTCAAGTATACTTTCTTGTTTGCTAAGAATTAAATTTATTAAAGTGAATGTTGGGGAGTACAATACATTGTTTATGATCGTATACAAAAATTAATAGTAAATAATTTAAAACTCCAAATTTGTTTAATGTTTTAAACGGCACCGCCGTTATATGTATTTTAATTAATCGCAAGAAGTAATTTTTATTTAGTATCTAGGAATTAGAGGGTAAAAAAAGAAACGAGATGTCACCTCGTGATATGTCGAAATTCTAACGTGACAGAGGGTGATATTTACTTCGTTATGCCATAAAATTTTCTTGTATTTTCAACACTTGAGGACATGGCGAACATCTGCTACAAACATGACAATCTTGGCTATGTTATTCCAGAAACTGTATCTTTTGTTAAGTAAATATCAGCCAAATGGTTGTCTAAAATCAATTTTCCCGAAAACAAATTATTGTTTTTGCCCAAAGAATCATGTTTCCTGATTATAGCATCATTTTGGCATCGGTCTTGTGTACTTTATCTTGGTAAAATCATGTTATTTATTTTGTTTTTCCTTCTCATTCGACTCAGGTGCTCTATGACTTGTGGACGGTAATGTACGTTCGCTTAAAACAATTTGGCAGGCTCGTTGGATCGTTCGACGTTTAAACTTTTATTAATAGATGCTGCCTCACCTATTCGATCGCCAAGTCTGTACACCTGTACCTTGTTTATGGAAGCGCAGTCGCTCGAGCTAATCGAATTGTTCGTCTCGCGAGATTTCGAGGAAAATTCATTTTCCATTGGTTATTTTCGATTTCATTTGTTACAAGGAATGATTATGACGTGTTGGCCACTGTGATGACCACCAATTTAATTTGATCAAATAATTAAGCCGTTCGCCGTGAAAATGGGCTAATTTCGTTTGTCGTTTTTAATTTCATTTCACTTTGAAACTGATAGATCTTAATTTGTCGAGGACCGAGTGTGTGCAATTTTATCTATCAAATTAATATTTAATCCTGAAAAACATTCACGAATCTGATTTATTAATAAACTATAGTAACTTGAGTAATTGAATATTTTATAAAAGAAAGTGTATTTGTTCCAATTAGAACATACAAGCAGTTTCAAATGACAGATTTCATATTTATAAAATTTATTATAATCATTGTCTCAATAGTAGGTATACAATTATTACAATTATGAATGAATAATTGATTTCAAAAAGTGACCATACCCGAGATATTTGATTTTATATTACTATAGTCTATAAAATACAATGAACTTCTGTTAGTGACATGTGAACAAAGAGTATTTATTACAGCGAGCATCATAAGATTCTAACAGCTTTGATTGATGCACTGTAACACTACTGCATTTAATCCTTCCGCTGTTGCAAGTAGTTCATTATTTGGTAAATAATACAATAATTATTTGTTGCATTTTAAAATTGTAAGAATTATCAGCGGCACACCTTAAAAAGAAAAGAAATTCTTTCTTTAAGTATATCACCTCGAAGTGTAACAGCGTTAAATCCTAAAATCCTAGAACGATTTACTAATCATGTGTCTACAGCGTCATTGCCGACGAAAAGTAGACCGGAAATCGAATTGTCCTGAAGTCTATCCCGTCCAATTGTTCCCGTTGGATCGATCTTGCGAGTCGCTTCGGTGGTCGTAAGTAGCGCACGTCTGTTTGAGTTTTGCACGAACGAGGTATGCAGGACAAAGCCCGCAAGCAACCGGACAGACGGACGGATATCGGTGTTTTCAGCGGCTAAACAGGGCACCTGTTGTTCAGTACGTGTCCTGGACACCAACACTTTCGACGTGAAATGCTTCAAGTTTATCGAGCTTCCAATAATGTAGCGTATCTGTTGCATTATATCTGCCACATCGAATTCAACTAGTGTACAATTAAAGTCGAAAATATTGTATCCTCGGACGATTCACAAGAGCAAATTAAAATTTTTTGTCATTATTCACTTATAAAATGTGTTAGTAAAAATTTATAGAAAAAAAATTAGAATAACTCAGATATTTTTCAATTTCGTTAAAAATCCTTTTGGCATATGTCGTTTAGGAATATTTGGGATTAAACAAGAGGAAAAATGTTTCGAAACTACAGCCTCGAGTTCTCTGTCAGGAGCAGGCAGCTCGGTTGCCTTTCCGGATGTTCTGCGAACTTTTTTCGCGTTTGATATTTATCGGTGGTAAATTTTCCTCTAACGGCGGTCCATATTTTCGTTTTACGTCGATATCGCAGGGGAGGGCGAAATCCCGAATGCAACGTAAACGCATTAGCGAGAGTTAATACAGCGACGACCAAATCGTTTACTCGTTGCCTTTCTGGTGCGGTTATTTCCGCTGTGAATTCATGCCTGACTCGATTCGTCGCTAGATTATACCTGAAGCCGATGGCTTCGCTTTTGAGAACCATTAACGCTTTACCGGCTGCCATTTGGAAGATGATTCCTCCGCAAACAGCCGAGGAATCTATGAGAAACGGAAGTGGACTCTTGTCTACGGTAAAGCATGCTTTAAGTTTAAGTGCAGCTTAAGGTGAATTTATTAGTCAGTTACCGGCTAAGGTAACCCTAGCATCCGATATTTTGCATAAACCATTTTAGAAAATTATGTATATATCCTGCTTAAGTCCTTGTATGAGAAGAATATGCCCACAATTATTTGTTAGCTAAGACATTTTATACTACTTAGGTTTTCAATGTGTGATATTGTTTATAATAATCTTAAGTCGGGTACAGTTGGCATTTTAAGTACAAAGTGTTGAAATATATAATACTCAAAATTTTTGTTCTTCAATTTTAATGCTGATGAGATTTTTGGGTATGAACCG
The DNA here is from genome assembly GCA_022405125.1 of Anthidium xuezhongi. NCBI lineage: Eukaryota > Metazoa > Arthropoda > Insecta > Hymenoptera > Megachilidae > Anthidium > Anthidium xuezhongi. The sequence continues at coordinate 2,600,318 of CM039642.1, forward strand.
TGTCTAAAAGGAAGATAACAATAATTTTTCAATTTTGTCCATTCAGCACAGTAATTTTTAATATTTTGTGAAATTTCCTTAGTTATTTGAAATGCAGCAATCAGCATTAAATCTTTAATGTATTTAGTAAAAAGTGCACGTTTTTAAAAACTTGCCTCATAAAACAGCGTTTCATGTGCGCCAACCTAATAAAATAGAAAATTCGTGATATGACTGGAGGAAAAAGTTCTGCTTCCTGGGGATCGTCTGATAATAAAAGCGTGACCTAGAATGGCTTAAGATCAGGTTGATACAACGCGTTTGAACCCTGCCAGGCAGCGTTTCATATGATTTTATATACTTTTACGTTAAGAAATAGGTTGAAAATGGAAAATGAAACTTTTTTCCATGGAAAGGTTCAAATTTAAAGAAAACTTATTAATTCATTAAATAAAAATTGTAGTATTTGTGATTATTATTAATTATCAGTGCTGAAAAAAGAACGGTTGTTGTAGCAGGAAGATTTTTCTTTACTAAATTATCTTACAGTGAATCTTGGAAAAGAGTTTTCAAACTCTTCATAACTGCTTGAGTTTATAAATTTTCAGAAAAAGAAAAATGGAAGTTTCAATTTGCAACATAAAAGACTGTTTGATAAAAAAAATTGTAAAGGGTTAATTAAAGGCTTCAAAATTTCTTTTTTTTATAAAGACATTGTAGTTGAGATATTGACAGTTTCCTTTATACTGGGAGTATTTTTTTCATATCATCTGGTCTAGTCTAGTTTTACAGCGAAGTTTTCAAAAACTTAAAGGCTCTATTTTAAAAAGAAAAAATTACAAATATTTATAAATTGATTTATTTTTGTTTTTGTTAATGTGTTCTGTTTTAATCTAAATAAAATTAAAGTTTCGTATCTCAAATTAGAAAATTTCGTATAAATTAGAATATAGCAAATTAACAAAAGAAATAAAAATAAGTCAGTTCAAAATAATATTTAATTTTCTGTATGTATACGTATTGTATATCATCGTAAAGACGCCATTTGAGAATGAAAGATTAATTCTGTGGCGTGGTATATTTCAATACGCCTTAAATTAAATTCGTGACGTTGGTTATCTGTGCTCAAAACAAACCAATCGATCTTCAGTTTAAGGATTTAATCTGCTTCTGTGGCTCCAAAGTTTACCCTCGAGAACTGTGTGCTCGCCTAGCTCGAGTTCTCAATAAGCCGTATCACTTAACTAGGGTATAACTATCGGGTTTGGGTTAATGCTAGGGTTTTCCCATGAAATGCGTATACTTTAATGAGAACCAAACCCGTTGTTGCAGGCGTCTGCTACGTAATTAATATTGTTCAGACGGTGTTTCTCTATAACGAGTTCACGGATGATTTTTATAAAATTAGCCTCCTACTTTAAAGATTTTCTTTATTCAAACACAGTTTTTGGAAAATATGTTTTCTATTATTTTATATTATTCATCATATCATAAGTTTATTTGCAATATACGTCACAAAATTATAATGTGTTAAATAGAAATAAGGGTAAAAAATGATGTATTAAACGCGTAGTGTTGCAATGTAAAATTTGTTACAGTTAGATTACAATTTATTATTACACATGGCGTAATCGTTTACCAACAAATCCATTTTTTAAATAAAATAAACACGACGAAAATACGAAGTGAATGTTTCAAATTATTTTTGGTACATAAATCGACAATCTTAAAATATTTTGTTAGTTTCGAAAGTGTTCATGGATTATTTTTAAAGGCTTAAAAAAAGAGTACAATAAATTTTGCAGCTTCAATTATAAAAAAATGACAAAACAGAAAAATTTGTCTCGAAAGAATTAAAATACATAAAAAGCAGTTCAAAGGCGGTAACAAAATGACCGATTGAATTGGGATTTGTCGAGAAGCTCCAAACGACGAATAACATTTTTAACAAAAAGAAAATTGAAGCCACGTGCGCGTGATACACTTATTCTTTTTTTATTTTTTCGTCGAATCGTATCCGTTTCCTTGGATTCTGCTCGTAGCATCGAGTCGAACGCGAGCAAATGGCCGTGACCTAAAATCTGCGTCGGGAACCATGTATTTTTATCATTTCATTTATTTACAAATAAACCGAGGAACGAATTCTGTTTCGCCCGATAAACCAATAACCTCATGAATATTTAATGATATTTCAGGCTGAATGTAAACCAGTTCCATTTTCTCCGCCCAATCTATGCATTTTTTTCCTTCAATTTTCGAAAATAGCAGTTTTGAACTTTTTCATGTATATTAATTGCTTGGAATTCGATCACCTTTATTTTTAGAATTTTTTAAATAGACGGTAGATAGTTTTATGTAAAATTATTACTATTCGGGTTGTTTCAAAGTTTCCATCTTTTCGTACGTGTTAGAATTGAATATTAAAAATTAAATGGAACAGGGATTTTAATCATAAGATGAAATACAAAATAAAAATTAATAATCATCCGAGTGCAATCAGAATTACGTTATAATTTCATTTTAAATTTATAAATCTAATTTTAATTTCATATCATACATCATAAATTATTAACACGTTTCATAATTTTATCATTGATAATTGAGACAAAATATAGTTGCAAAAATAAGGAAAAATTCGAATTTTGGGTGCCATAATTTGTAGAAGGGTCTATCAGCTGTTTTAAATAAATATCATAAAAATAATGCACTAAAATTAGAAATAAAATTATTATTGGAAAAGTTGTCTATGATTTTAGTACAATGCTTAATTTGAATCAAAGCCTTGTAATATAAAAGCAGAATAAAAGTACAATATTTAAATCGAGGACAATTTATTACACATTTATGTAACTTTAGAGATTTCATGTCTTATTATTATAGATCGTTTTATTATATATATTATATGTTTAGAATTCTATATTATTATTACAGATTTTATAATTGCATATTAGTTGTAGAGCTTCCGACAAATCCTATTTGTTCGATGATCAGTCAAACATAAAATTGCATCTAATCGATCCTTTTTACTTTTTTGTTACAGGTGTCATCAACAGAGGCGATTCTTTCAGAAGAAGAAGATCCAGGTCGAACTCTTTGGCACCTGCCGATCCAGAAAACGAGGAGAACCGTTCCACGCCCGCGAAAGAGGTTTCCTCGTACACGGTCGCGATGTTGGGTGCGAGGGGTGTCGGGAAGACCGCCCTGATCAGCCAGTTTATGACCAGCGAATGTATAAACGCATACGACAGACAGAGAGGTAAGTAACACCGTGTTCTTTAACACTTTATTACTGATTCACGTGAAATGCGCAAACCGTGTTCAACACGGGGGTAGGTTGACAGATGTAAAATGAATTGCTTTAACGAAAGCGTCACGACAATAAGATCAACGATAACGGAAGGGAAAAGGTGAAAGATGGATTATAATTATCAGGGCCATGATGAATTGAAATGGGACTGTAATTGAATGTTAAAAGACACACTTCAATTCTAATTATTAAGAGTTCTGTCGATTAGTTTTTAAATTTAATTATTCAAATTGGATCTTTGTATTATTAACTTAATATTAACAACATCTAAAAGAGGTATATTTCACAAGTGACCATCATGACAGTCAACATGTTAAATAATTTGAATAATTCGGGTAATAAATTGAAAACTAATACGATAGTATTGTTTGTAGTGTAGAATATCATAGAACTCCCTATGAGGGAAATTTTCCCTAGAGAAAATAGTGTCAGAGGGGAGGAATTATAGGGAGTCTGAAACTCGATAATTAATTAGCCCATCGTCCATCGAGAAATGATTAAATTACTAATTTAGCAGTTATTAATCATTAAATTACTAAGAACGAGGTGATTAGTTTAGTAATAGTAACTTCTGAGTTATTAATTTAACAAGTAAATTATTAAATTAGTAAATTAATAATTCAGTAACTTCGTAATTAATATTACTAACGTAACCAATATGTTTTGAAATAATTAATAAATCAAAGTAATTAAAATAATTACTGAGGTAATTATTAATCGAGACTTAATTCAAGTTTAATGAATAATAATTTTTGAATATCGAGACCACTGATGGAGCATCTTTCCCCTCCGGCTCCGTTTTCAATAATATGTATTCAAAAATCAATATTGAACATGATTTACATATCTAAAATTATGCATCGAATATTTAAATTATTTGCCAACAAAATTTTAAATTGTGCAAAAGAAGGTTAAGAAATATGTTTTCACATATTTCATTTTTCATATCCCTCTAAAAAATGCATTTGCATTCACCCCTGCACAAAATTAATATTTTTTACTTGGGTTTCGAATTCATTCTGATTGATTAGATTAAAAAAAGAAATACCCTTATATAGTCCTAACCACTGAATTAAATACATCACTATGTCATAAATGGCAAATTGTCATCGATTCTTCAAACTTTTTCAATTCTTGTCCTTGACTATATATGCATATATGTTGCAGTATTTACATTAGCAATTTTCAAATGAACAAATTGAAATATTCCAAGTTCTTTCTCTATCAATTTCTGAATATTTCGTACGTAGAGGAAAAAAATAAAAATCGAATAGAAATCGGAGATAGTCTTCCGATTATCCAACACCCATGGAACTGTGTAAATTACGTGCCACAAGAAATACCTTTGTTCAAGGAACGGTGTCGTAAATTAAATCTCTCCGGGCTTTGTGCGCGTTTTACGACGCACGAATTGTTATTGAGAGGGTGCGAGCGGGAAACTTTATCCAGAAAATCGGTTGACGAATCCCAGCCGCGTCAAGTCCTAAAAGAAGAGTATACAAGCTAAGACGAATAAACGAAGACTTCAAACACGTCAGTGTCCTATTTCATCCGTGTCGTAAATCCGCTCGAGTATTTTACAAAGTCGTAGTTCGCTCCTCCTCGTCTGTCCAAGGGGTTAAAGACGTTCCGGCGTAAAGATTAACCAATCCATCGAAGTGATTCGCCGTCGATAAAACGAGCGGAGGATAAAAGGTAAAGATGGCCGGGACAGGTTGATCCGTTATCGTATCTCTCGTGAGAAACGGTTGGTTTAATGGTAAGGGGGTCGTTTTTATCGAGGGCGGCTGTTTCCTAAAGGAGACGTCGGGCGGATATTGGCAAGCCGGATTTCCGACTGCAGCAAACCAAATGAAATACGTCCGGTTAATAAAGTGAAAGGTCACACATAAATCGTCGAACGATACCGGTGAACTCAATCTTGCGGGAATTAAAGAAGCAAAAAGCTCCGCTGGTTTTCCGGCTTTCGACCAATTCCGCCTCATTCTTGGCGAGCCGCATCGACTCCTCGTTTCTCGTTTCGTTCAATGCTGTCGAAGGTATTCCGGATACAATACACGGGATACTTGCTTCCAGATGATATCCGCCTTTATTTTCCTGGCCTTTCTTCGCTGAAACGAGCCTAACGAATGAAGAATCGACGAATTGCATGCGACTAGGTCATTAGGATATAATTGTACGAAGTTTATCACTGATCGTATCCGAAATCCCTTCTTTTGTGAAAAGTTACAGACTTGTAACATATTTCTATGTCATATCTTTTTTCATAGAGTTATTTAGCACGTTAAATTTGGAATAATTGAATAATTAATAGAAGAAAGGTCAAACAATTTTTTAATATTGCTGGTATTAGGCTAATAGTGTAAAGTACACATTTGAATGGTTATATTTGAAAATTAATCGATAGAAATCATATTTGGAATTAAAGTGTGTCTTACCACACACGTTTGTTTTCACTGTGGCAGTCTACGTGTTAACCATTTGCACCCTTTGATTGTTGTTTCAAATTTCAAATACAATAGGACTTTAATTATTAGAGTTAATTGTACAGGATGAATCGTTTAACATTAAAATCTAACATATCTACATTGTTTTTAATGATACTAGAAAGTATTTGAAGAAAAATATGTTTGATTTAAGGTGGCACTTAGATCATTATATGTATATGTATTTTGATTAATTTTGCATTATAGCTAATCAAAAGTGAAATTTAATCACGTATAATATGTTGACCTTTAAACCATCTTCGGAGGAGTTATTCTCGGATTACAAATTTATAAATTTACAAAAATATAGCCATTAAAAAAAGGGCTGTATCCTTTCCATCAAAATATTTGCTCTTCTGAGTCAAACGTCTTTTTCCTTAAACATTTTGCGTATCATTAAAAACAAAGGAGATACATATTTTAAGTTTTAATGTCAGGTGATTCACCCTGCATACAGATTAATGGACTCATATTATAATTGTATTGAAAATATATGATTATATTCAGAGTTGGGTAAAACTTAGGCAAAAATATTTGAAATACATTGATTTCTGGTTGATTATCAGTCATGCAATTAGCTGATATAAAACAAATTAAATATAGTTGAAATAAATAATGCATTCTTCATTTGAATACTTCTGAAATAAATCAAAGTCAAATATTTAAAGTATTCAATGTCATAAAAAAAATGGAAACAAACGATTCGAGCTCATTTGCATTATAATTTCGATTAATATTAGCACGATGATTTGCTAAAAATTTTTGTCGAAATATTCAGAAAGTAAAATTAACGAATATCTAAGATTAGATTAGAGTCAATCTAGACAGTTTTGAAACGATACTTCTCTATTGACCGAAAACCGCTGACTTTCCCCGACATTATTTTCGTCACAATGTGCGGCCAGCCGGGAAACGAGTCATCGAATCGAGAGATGTTGCTTTCGGTGAATCATCAAAATTTATTTCGCTCGAGAGGTTTTCTGGCAACGACGTCGATGATACAAGCCTGCACGTCACGATGCACGCTCTCTCCTACGTTATTTCACAGTGGCCACCGGCCACTTGCAGCTTTCCGTTTCCACCACGGAAATATCCATGTGTCGCAACGAAAGCTCAGGTAATTACATTCCGCGCTGAAAATAGGAATTACGAATTTTCCGGCCGATGTCCGTGCATTCATCGCGTGTCGAGTTATTTCAGGGAAACCTCAATTAATTCAGGAGATGCAATTTGCCGAATCCCATGTGTTTTAATTTATTATTATTTTTTTTTTTTTTTAAATCGAGATGCTTGTAAAATTCAAGCTGTATGTTGATATTCGTCTGTCATTTGAGATACCACAAAGTCGTTCGAGTGACTTTTGCAAATCGTCTCATCTTTAGAATTAGATGTTAGTGACAGAATACGAATTGTTGAATGTTATATCGACTAGACAGTATCGCTACTTTGGCAAAGAATGGGTAGGACTTGAAAAGTATAAGTACAAGTAGAAGTTGTTTCAAAAATTTGTATTAAATTTTAAATTAGATATTACTAATTTTCTCAAACTCATATCAATAAACTTTCATTTAATTATAGACAGTAATACTTGCATTTTATTCAGAATTCTTTCACTTGTTTAATTAGATTAAAAAAATGAAACATGAAAGTATCACTTTGTGATATAAATGGAACAGGAATAATAGATTTTTATTTAAAAATTACACTTGTTTCTTTTAAAGTGAATCATGCACATTGGTAAGATGTTTAAAGAGCAGTAACTAATGGGTTTTTCATACTGCAATTTAAACTTTTTTTTTCAAAGATCATTCTAATTAAGGATTTCTAATTGCATGTTAGAGCTATTGAATGATAATTATCGTATTAATCCTTCTACACGTTTCTATATTAACCGTGTTGGTTAATAAAAATTAAGGAAAGAAATATTATTTTTAGGAATTTAGAAACTCGGAAACATATTTCTAATATAATAGTGAGATGTTGCTCGAAATAAAAATATGGAATTATTAAATTTTATTTGCGATACAGCACCTCCTATCACGGATATGTTTGCTTTTAATTATCTTTCAAAAAAATTCAATTGCGTACCTCCCGTTTCGTTGTTGAGAGGGCCTCGTATTTCATCGGTTGTTGATCAGTTGAGGAACTTTATCCACCTCGAATAAATTCGTTAATTTCGAGCTCGTGCATTTGCGAAATTTCATGCAAAAAAAAAACGCCCCATAAATCTAATATCCATACAAATGGCTTTCACTTCGCGGGAATTATGCAACACGGGGATGATGTTCACAGTATGAATATATGTCCACGTAAACTTCAAAGCATATTCCCCTAAATGGCGTGACATGTACACCGACAGTGAGATAGAGGAAGCTTTCACAAACAACCAGGCCACGGATATTCAAGCGTAAGAATGACCCGATCGATAAACGAGAAAATCAATACGAAGGATTATTCTATCCTTAAGTGGAGTAAATCGAACAGTAACAAATACAAATTTTGTAAAAAAATATGTTTGTTGCAATCCATTTATCACATATTCTTCCTGGCTAATTTTCGGTAAAGGCACTTTCCAAATTTTACCCAAATAATATAATTTCAATAATAATCGAAAATATAATTAATATTTTAGCTTTCGTGTCGATTATTGATGACTAACATCGTAAATCTAATACTATTGGATAATTAAAGGAAGAAAAGATTAAAGAAATTCAGATTCTTGTGGATTATTTCAATCTTAATCAAAATTTTAAATTAGGATTAAGGTTATTGATAAAGATCTATTTAGTCTTTATACTAAATTGACTTGTAATATTTTTAATTAACTGTGATGTTAAATATAGTACAATATGCACAACTTTCTTCTTCTCATAACCTTTGAACTATGATCGTATCAGTATCTTCAAGTCTCTATTATCTGCAACATATCTCAAGATCAGGTTCATTAGAACTGATACCCCTGTTCAGATAATTACTCAAGTAAATTGGATTTCGTCTTGTACGGTTGAACTTCACCTTAAGTCCTGATTCTATGATTTATTGTAACATAGTCCCGTGCACATTTTATGTTTAATACACGCTAAATTTTATTTATTATATAAAATTTTAAATTTGATTAACTTTGGTCTTATGCTTGAAGGTTATTAAGATTTGAAATTTGTATTGTACTTTAAAATTATTAGGGGTAGTTTATTATTCAATAAAGGTATAAGCATCCATTTCACTTCGTTATTAATCTTTTCAAGTTTAATAATATTGGGGTGCTACCGTCTTTATAAAAATTACTTTATGATACCACTCTTTAAATATCATTACATAAAATTTTATTAAAAGAAATTAATTTATAAAGATTATTTTACTCCCTGGTGGTACCATTTTTTATTTCCTCTTTGGTAATCTACTTTTAGCGTTAAAGCTGTATTTTAGTAAATTTTATAATCAAAAAATGATAAAATACAAAAATAGTAAAGTCTCGAGATCAGTGGCCGGATATTCCTCCCCTACGGCGACATTTTCCCCAGGGAAGCGTTTAGTGCACGACACTATACTTCACGTTAACCCTGAATTATGTGTACTATACAAGAATCAATTAGCATGTTTTGTCATGCAATTACTTTAAAAAATTTGCTTGATAACGTGTAAAAAATTTGTGAGATAACAGAGGATCACATAAATTACCTAATAATCATATTATTCTTCAAATTATAGCTTTGACTTTGAAAATATATCAAATTTTTAAATGCAAGTTTCTCTTACATTGAACGTAAGAATATTTAACCCTTTCCATTCGATTGTCCCCGCTCTGATTTTTTATTTATTACAATGGTATGTTGTTCACTACTTTGTAACAAAAAGTGTTTTTAAGTTGCTAGTAAATAAGGATTGCAAAGGGTTAAAGGAATGCTTTGAAATTTCAAAAACAGAAGCAAATAACAGGCTAAAATCAAGTATGAAGTATTAACTTTTTCGTGAATTCGTCATCCGAAGGTTAATACACGTAAAAATACGATTAGTTTACGATTGCAAGGGTCACTGCGATCTTCATGCTTCGAAGAAGGGTTAATGAAACAGTTTGCTTGGAACAGGCAGGTATCTGGGTCGAGGACCCGGCTCGACCACGTGAAATATCGTCGTGACATTGTCGGTCCTTGTTGCTTTTCACCTGGTGAAACCAGGTAATGTAAGATATACCAGCAAGTATTTCACGAAACGACGTTATCGTTAGATTGGCTGGTCGTCGTTGTTTCTGGCGTTCCGCTCGTATTCGCGCTGGATATTTATAGTGAACAGTTTCTTAGAAGTTTCCGAAAGGATGTAGGTCAAAAACCGTTCCGAATCTTGTAAACGGCCTCGGAAGTTTGATCTTTCGTTCTTTTTTTTTTTTTTTCGTCAAATTAATTACCGCCCTTTCCACAAGAACCAACGCGAATTGAATAAATCTGCGTTAATTAGCTTCAGCTTCTTTTTCTTTTTCCGTGTTCAGACATAAAATATAAAAGGAACAATTTTATTACATTAAATATTGATTGAGAATACGGCTGCGGTCTGACAAGATTTTGATTGCTCTCTTCAGTTAGGTATTTGTAGTAATCCTTTCAATAATGTTGAACATTTTTATGAGAGTTCAAGCAGTTTTGTGTTTTTTGCATTAAGTCAGTTTAATTATACTCCACACCTCACCTTTTAAATTACAATGTAACTGTTTAAAGAAATAGCAACACTTTTGTTTGTTTATGTTGTTCTTTTTATTAACTTTTCATGATTTGCAGTCTTGTGTTTTTAAATGTAGAAACCTATGTGAGGTAAATGATTAATTGACAAAAAGAAATGTAAATATCAAATTAAATAATTGTTATATGCTTATAAGCAAAGTGTAATTCTACTTTTAATATCCTATTTTATTGTCAAGCCTATTATACGAAACTTTATAAGTACAATTCCTGTCAGAAACAATTAATTAACCAATTAATTAATATAAAATGAGTCATTATTTTTATACAGATTTCGACAAAAATAAATTTAATTGTGTTATAATTAAATATATTCAAATAGTAACTCGATCCTTTATAAATTTAGTAAGTTAATTAAATTGATACTGATTTTTTTTTGTTACAACATTTGTTAACGACCGTCATTTGTTCCAATGAAATTTCTAACTCAAAAAAACTGAAAAAATTCCATTGTAACTAGTTTTATATTCCCGTTCTTCAACAACGTTTCTGTTTATTTATTTTCAGACCTTAACGCTGATGAATTCAGACAGTTTTCAAAAAATGTAGGTCAAGATGCTATACTTTGCGAACACGTTTATTTATTTTTTTTTTTCTTCATCGTTTGTAGAAGCTGCCGCTGTTGGAATGCTTTTTTCCAGTGCAATTTTCCGAACATCGAACTGACAATTAAAGAAGCCTCGAGAGATTAATTTTTACTCGTACAAACTATCTTTGACTTCCTTCGAGAAATTCTTTTATCTTCCACAAGTAGCCTCTAGTTCAATCTGTTTAATTAAGAACTTTACAGGGGGTCTTAATTAATAGGAGAATCCACTTTGCATGCCACGAATTTGCATTAACAGATATTTTTGAAAATTTACAAGAAATAAAAATAGCTTAAAGAAAGAAAAATTATAGTCAAAGTTAAATTAGTTGTTACTTGAAATTTGGAATTTTTAACATTGAACGAGTTATTTCATTGGCATGAAAATGGAGCAAATATATTTACTGTAATAATAAAGTATTTAATGTTTCTTACTGCAGAGTAAAAAAAAAATATCAAATCAAATCTTTTTTTAAGTTAAGATGCTCATCTTTTATAATAAACGACATTTTGAAACATAGAAAGTCTGACCTGATTTCATGACATAAAAGTATTTTAAAATAGCACTTATACTGTATCAAATTCAAACTTAAAGTCCAATTAAAATTATTACGTGAAGCTTTAATTAATTTGATTCCCTATAAAATAACTGGTTGACGATTGCAGCCAATAATGAATCAGAATGAAATGCCTGTGCTGTTCTTTTTACAGTTAACAATTTAACTTTCTTTAAAAGACTACAAATATAATAAATACAAATATAATTTTTATTAATTAGTTATTTAACACATACCAAATACAATTGTAATTACACTTAAAATCCAATTGTAATAAAAATAAAAGTTAAGTTTGTAACATTTGAAGTCTGACTCGTCAGAGTACGTTAAGGGGTTAAAACGAGTACAGTCTAATGTTAATACTGCCATGCCCTGCATGTCATGTTTCAAATTTTAAACCATGGTAGCCAAAGGTTAACAAAGTTGTTGCTTTTCGCGGTACCATGAATAAATCGGTCGCTTCATTTCGAGCAACTTCATTATGGCAGTTGCAATTCTATCGCTAAGTACTCAAGCGAACAAACACCGAACAAAGATATTGTTACATTGAGAACACAATGTGTCTATTGTACGTGGAATTCAGTTTGGGTGGCTGGGAACCGTGATATCATAGTACAACAAGAAACTGAAACTTGGATGACAATTCGTTTGCAAAGCCACGGGGAAAGGATACGAGTACATTGAATACGGGGCATCGTCTCTTTGCCAAGTAATAAAAACCGTCGTCGAGGATAAATTTCGGTTCGTACGAGCGTCCTAAATCGGGGAAATAGTAACGATTTTGGCCACCGCTTTCGCGAATCCTGGCGTCCGCTCGTCACAGAACATCCTGCAGAAATAACGTAGTTAAAAACTGCGGGATGAGGTTACGTTACGAAATTTTCAGCAGCGTTTTAAATTCAGCAAAGTTCAGTTCAGAATTTTTGATCCCTTAACTCTGGCTAGTATTAAATATCTTGATAGAAATTGGGAAAAAGAAACTTTAAACTTAAACTTAGAAACTTCTAAACGTATTTCAAAAAATGTAGAATATTATATTAAAAAAATTAATAAAAAAGATATTTGTATTTCTGGGAATTTAAAAGCTTTGAAATATTAGATTTTCAAAAAGTTAGGAATACAGTTTTTAATAAAAGTAGAGAAAGGGAGTGTTTTCTTTTTTATATTATTTGGCAGTTTTGAAGTATAATATTTTTTAAAACATAGAAATATTATATTTTTTAATAGAAATTATATTTCTAAGAACTTAAAAATAATATATTAGCTTGACCACTAAATTTAAGAGTTTTATCATAACTTTTATGGGACTATTTATTAAAACCTAAGAAATCAGTTTTTTCATTTTCTATCATACTTTAAATTATTATTTTTCGATCTTCAAGGAATAACTCAGCCGACTTTGAAGTAAAAACATTCCTTTATAATTAAATACCAACCTTATATTTTTAAGATTCATAATATTTTTCAGGGTTAAAACACTAAAATTTTTCACTTAAAAATTTGAAAATTCAGTCTTTCAGCTTGTAATATTATAAAAATATAAAATATTATTATATTATAATATACGTAATATTATAAATATATAAAAATTGTTCAATCTAATTAATTTAATAAGTCAATTACTGTTAGATTAGCAAAACGCATTATGGATCGATAATTTTTAATTATTCGACGAAATGAAATTCGCGATGCCAGTCACCCTGATGGCAATCAAGTGATGGACCATCGTTTCTAAACAAATTATAACGGGACACGGTTTATGTCAGCGATACTCAGGTCGTGGTTTCACTTTAATCTCCCGGTTAGTGCGGCAAATTGTGCGTGCCCACGGATTATAGTGTGCGATACGTGCATAATAGACAGGTAATAGCTCGATGACCCCGCAGGCTATCCCTGAACGAGGCAGAATCGATTTAATGTATGTCTAGTTAAGTTTTTATCTAATTAACGTACACGGAAATCAATTTCACGAGCCGGTAACTATGTTCACGACGTTTCTACCTTCTGTCCAATTATTTAATATGCTACGTACCGTGAGAAATTTCACTTTTATGATAAGTCTATTAGGTTCATGCAAAAATAATTGTAAATCATTTTATCCGAGATGCAAATTCAATATTGGAAAATTTGTTAGTAAATCTTTCTATATTTATAAAATTTTCTACTTTGCCCTGCTTTTTATTATATATGCGAATCGAAAAACAAATTTTTTTTTTTTTAATCTTGAATACAATTTTCATGTCATTTTAGAACAAAATCAATGTTTCGATAAAATTGTTACATTCGTACAGTTTAATTTTTAAATCGAGCAATTTTATAATGTTTTTTCAAACTCGTACGTCGTGTACTAATACACTTGAGGAGTCAAAACACGTATTTTTTGTGAAATAAATTCCCGATGAAGCTTTAATAGAATTTTCCATTGAAGCATGATCATTTGGTATTAAAGCGTAGAATTTATTGAAAAATCCATATACCCATGAAACATAACATCGTCGTGAGTTTGTATAATAAAATCATTAAAACTGACAGCCACAGTGAAACTGACCACGACTAATAACAACAGCGTTAAACAAAGGATTTTTAAATGTATAAACAATTATTTATAAATCATTTTCAATATTCAGGTGTAATATAAATAAAACATATATTTTAAAGTATTTATCTTATATGAAAGATAGTTGTAAAATTATTATTTTTTATATTGTGATAAAATATTATTCTTTTATATTATTCACATTAATTTACACTAAATTTTATTATCTTTGTCAATCATTATACATTCATTTTATAAATGATTGCTTCTGAAATTGATTTTAATCCTCTGCAGTTGGAAGCTTCTGGGACAAAAGTTAACAAATAATATCCAAACAATTTTCACCACAAAAAATAGTAGCAAGTTGATAAAATTTATTTAATTCAGTAAAAGATAATTATCATACTATATAATTACAATTAAATTTGAAACAAATACAATAGAAATCTGAAGAATAATGCAAAAGAAAGTCAAAATATGGCAATAAAAATAAAAATAATGGTAATTTAATTATTCAAATGATTAGGTAATATTTTAAACTTGATTGATTTATTTATAATCCACGAAAATGAATTTGTAAATATGGTTTATTAGAATTATCAGGTCAGCAAGCTTCTGATTTCCGGGAACATGATAAATTTTTTGGGTCAGTACAGAAATGGTACCTGATTATTAACAGAGTTAAGGTCTCGAATAATACCACTCAACACCAGAGAAGCTCTTGCTCTGAATCCAACTGAGCTCAATTAAAATACCGATTCAACTTTCAGCCCGGTATATTTACTGAGCAGCGGGTAATCTTCAGTCCTAGTTGAAACACCTCTTCGTTTTCTAGCAAACTTGCGTAATTATCAGGCTTTGAGGACTCGTGTTCGAAACTAGTCCAACACCCTATCAGTCAAAACGTAAATAAGTTGGAATTGAAGTACCAGTTTACCTTAACTGAGTCTGGTCAAGTTTTTCAACAAAATTGCTACCGATCCATCCTATTTCTTAGTAGGTCACTTCGGGTGTCGCTAAAGTCTTTTGATTAATTTCACCTTTTGCCTTATAATTTATGTATATATATGAAACTGGTAAAATTACAATACTCTATAACCTGGAAATAATCATAATATGTAGTTTCTGAGAAAATGATTTATCACTCCATCAAAGCCAATAATAAAAAAATATTTTATTAACCCTCTGAAAACGATTTTTCTTTAAATTAAAGAAAGAAAAATTATAGTCAAAGTTAAATTAGTTGTTACTTGAAATTTTGTAATTTTAAAATTCCAAAGCTTTAAAATAAAAAATTCAAAAACTTTTTAATGAATCTAACGAGCATATTTAATTGAATCAGTAATTTTTGTTTTATAGTTTTAGATCATGGAGCATATTATAGAATTTTCAATTTGTAAAGACACATTATCGATAAAATTGAGAAATTATTGATTTATGATTAAAAATTATAAAAGTTATTTTTATCTTAACTACGATTAATTGATTAAAGATCACAATTTCTAGATTTGATAATCGTTTACAGAAATGATTAACAAACAAGTATTGTTCAATATTGATTCTACGCAAAATACAAACCAGATCGAAAAATAGTGTAAAATGAAATTTTCAATTCTGCCTTTGTAATAAAGAGTCTTACGTTTAAAATATACTCGTATCGTACCCTGGTTGACTGCCTTTGGCGCGCATGGTTGAAGGGGCTTCAAACTTTTATAATATTCTACATGAAAATCGAAGGGGAGCTCTTCATCAACATCCCTTGTTCGTTTCATTAAAAGGTACTCAGCATTTAAAATATATTCTATCATCAAAGAGCTGGAAAGTTTCGATATTTATTAATAATGATATCTTTGCGCGGCGTTTATTCCCATCCGAAACTTTTTTCATTTTTGTCACTGGAAGTTAGCGCGAAATGCAAAATTATTTCGAGAGGAAACTAATTGTCGTACAAACAAATTCGTTTATATTTCACAAAGGGTACCGGGTCTCAATTAAAATAGATATGCGTGCGTGGTTTCGAATTGCAATTAAAAATTTTTGTTGCGCCGTTTAAGGTTTTTAATGCGTCACACGATACGTCAGTAAGGTTTCGCAAATTGCCGGCTGCTTCTTGGCCTGAGTAATTGCGCTCTTTGTTACGGGGATATTTCCGGTATAATATCTGGCTTCGCGAAGATGCAAATTCGACCCGTGGTACTCGGTGTTGATGCCTAGTTGCGAGTATCTGAAACGACGTTGTAGGATTAGGTTTCGCAAAGGACGATGTTCCTGGACACGGCATTTAATTACGAGGCGGGAGAAGTTGAAGCATATTCGGTCTAGTGTTTCTCATAAATACTTGTATTATTCTCGTTTACTGTTTAATGGGGCAAAGTACTTAATTATTGTATATACTTTGAGCAGACTGTACGAGGTGTGTAAATTAAGTAATGTTTGATCTGGCAACACTTGGGTTAACGACTTGAAGGGGTGATCTCAATTCCTAGAAATTGAGAGCTTTGGGGTAGCACGAAAATTGAACAAAACTTTATTAACAAACTTGACTCACGTCTGACAGAATGGGCAATGAGTGGGAATCGCAGAGCGAGGCTATTTTATGTATTTTGGAAAATGATCTTTGGATTATGAGTAAGTAGGGCAGTTGGAAGAGGAGTTGAAAGATGAAGAGTCCAGGGAACGTAATGGTTAAAGTTGGTGACTGGCTAGTTACAGATAAAGGTACGGTTTAGATGAGAAAGTGACAGTATTTAAGAATATAACAGTGTAATACACATTCTGTACGAGTTTGAACTCGCTAGAGTCATGTTTTTCGTGAAACAGTTTTTTGCAGTGCGTTCTAAAAATGAGTGACATCAATTTCGAGCAACGGTGTGGTATCAGGTTTTGCTTCAGACTTAGGAAACTTTTGAAAAACTTCAGCAGATTTATGGACACAGTGTATCATCAAGGGTCCAGGTTTTTTTGTGGTTTAAGGCATTTTCACAAGGTAGAGAGTCGAACGAAGGCCTTCGTCTTCAAGAACTGATGAAAATTTGAGACTAGACAACAAGAATAACTTATACCGCAGCAATTTTAATAAACGAGTGTTTGGCCAGTAAAAACGTTCCTCAGCCTCCTTATTCGTCTGACTTGAATAATTGTGACAAATCACCTCAGGGGCGTCATTTTGGGACACTCAAAAACATTGAAAAGGCTGTAATTGACCAGCTAAGGACTATTCCAGTGTTTGAGTTCCAGCAAGAACCATCTCCAGCACTGTGTGGCTTCCCCAGGAAACTATTTTGAAGAAGACAATATTGAATTATAGTTGTACTCGTACAGAAAAATTGAAAAACAATTAGTCTCATTACTTAATTTACACACCTCGTAAATATACTTGCGTAAGTTTTCTCTTTGGTTAATATTGAATTTTAAGACTGCTTTGAAATTATTTTGACAAATACTTAGTTATTGGTACGAAATATTAGTGTTTCGACTTATCAGGCAACCCGTATTTACCCCCGATGAAATTTCGCAACGAAGATCGGGGCCGATGTCAAGTTTCGCGCAATAATTTTGTCACGAAATCGGGATCGAGGCCAAGATACCACGGTGTCCGGGACAGGTGAAGGAAAACAAAAGAGAAAAGGGGGTCGGTCGGGGCGGCAATCTCACAGACACAGCGCCGAAGGAAAATTCGCCGCGGTGAACTCGTGGAAACGCGCTCGAAACGAGCAGGCCGATTTCCAGGAAAGCGTAAAAAAGAAAAGTGCGGGAACAGCCGGTCAGAAATAGCCCCGGTTAATTTTGCGTCGGTCCGTGCTATAAACGTACATCATACACATGCTGCGCGTCTGTTCATCGTCTACTCTCTTCTTTCTCTGTATCACTGTGCATTTTTCGGTGTCCTCACCCTTTTTCAGCCCTTTCTTCCAACGCCTGTTAACACTTTTGCTGATTGAAATTTTATTTCCCTTCTTCAGAGTGGTACATATTTTATTTATCAGATTATTCTCTTCTCATTCGTGTTATTAAGGGAAGCAATCCTTACAGATGTAATTCGTATAAAAAATACAAATGCATATTATTTAAAGGGTGGTACGGTAGGTTAGGTACTTTATCAGTGGTTCAAATAAAATTTAGTTACTTGATCGATTAAATTATTTATTCGTTTTACTTTTCTTTGTCAATCTTGATATAATTCCATTGTTGTAGATTGTAGTATTATTGAGGTTTTAATTAAGTACACAATATCGAAGGGGGTGGAAAAATTTTCTTAGTTTTAATTTTTTAATTTTTTGTATTAATATTGCCAATTTTTTCATGGTTTATATGAAAATGGGTAGTTTACATATATTTTTTAATATTGACCAAACGTTTAAAGGGTAAAATCGTGGCAAGATAGATTAGAATACCAATTATCAACCCTTTTATTCCTACGAAAAATAATATTTTTTTTACAGAAATTGAGTAAAAGAATATTATATTAAACTTAGAAACTTAAAAATATTTGTTATATATTCATGATTTTCTTTATATGTTTGATCACTCTTCAGAACGAAGGGGTAAAATTAATTTTCAAATTTAATCTAACTAATTCGAAAGTATCTCAACAACTCCAGTAATTATCCGCCAAAAAAATTGTTGGTAAAAATTCTAAAAATGTAATCTTTTACCCAGAACTATACACCCTGTCAGGTTTCAGCACAGTGTAGCTTTGGACAGCTGCTAAGGGTTGTTAATCAAAGAGGCAATTCATTTTACTACAAACAGGGTTGTAGTAAACATAAAAACTAAATATACAAATTAATCGAATATCATTCAAATATTCTTGATTAATTTTACTTTTCATACCAGGGTCGTCCGATACCCCTGTTCAGATCGATAAATAATGTTATGGTACCATCCCCTTGGCGTCGAAACAAATCAAAGACCTTTGAAACAATCGGACAGAAACGCAGCAGGAAACGGGTTCGATGGTAGCCGGAAATCGTCGATACCGGAACGTCTATCATCGAATCGCGGTATCGACGCGAGTCCAGGAAGTCGTCGACGTTCCGGAATAGTCGTCGACGGGTGGGACCACGTCGACGTGGACGCATTTAGACGGCAAGATTACGTGGTGGCCGACGACGTCACGTGGTCGTCATTGTAACGAATTCGTCTCCCTTCGTACGTCGCTGTAGTTTATTTACGGCGGTCCGGTTCGATTCGATTATTTTCCTTTCTGCCGTGTGTTTCCTTCTGCACGCGTCCATCCATCGCGAACGCGTCCTTCGTGGATACGCCACCGAGGGGGACGGACCAAGGAAAAATAAATGAGGCAGCAAATCAAAGGGGGGCTACTCTTGCTCTTTCTCCTTGTCCACCGTTTTCGTCCCTCTTCATTCTTTTTTGTTCTCGTTCCGTCAGCCCTCTTTGAATCGTTTTTCTGCACCATCGTTTATCTTTTCCCTTGTTCCTTTTCTTGTTTCAGACGTACCAAGCGAGCAATCTGTTTTCGTCATGCTGAACGGCGAGGAGAGCGAACTGAGATTCCTCAACATCGCCAATCCGAAGGTGAGTACTCGTTCGTGGGGATCAGGGGACGATAAGATTATGATTAATTAGATCGTCGACTTCAAACTTCGCAAATAACGTTTAACCCCTTGCCGTATCATTGCTCCCACATGTACGTCAGACGAAGTTAAATATTTGCTATTGCATTGTTAAAACAAACATGGAAACTTGTAATGTTATAAATCCAATTGTAGTAGCAGTGCAAGGGGTTAAAATACTGCTTTAAGTAGCCAACTCCACTTTTTGCATATTTTGGTACAAGAAGGAGCAAATTTCGATTATTAAAGAATAACATTTTTAAACTCAATACCTTCGTGGATTGGCTGAGAAAGTATTTAAAGGAATGCTTTGAAGTTTCAAATATTAATTCAAAATTCGTTGTCTTAAAAAATTTCGATAGCTTATAAATTCGTTAATAAGAATATCTTGTCTTTCTGTTTCAAAAAGTCTGAACTGGAGAGTTTGCACCCAGATGCGTTTGTCATTATGTACTCTGTGATCGATAAGGCGTCCTTCCAAAGGGCTGAAGAATATCTCGAACGTCTTCATGACCAGGATCTCCTCCAAGGAAAGCCGGCTATATTAGTTGGTAACAAAGTAGATCTGGTTCGGTCCAAGGTAGTTTCTTCCCAAGGTTAGTCTCATTAAAATGGAAATATATTAGTATCAAAATTAATCACAATGCTGCACCCTCTGCTTTCTTAACAGAATCGCATTTATTTTTATGAAACGTGGTTGCGAGTTTTTTAAATTATATTCGCATTAGGTTTTTATTTATTAAAGGTACCAAGAAAAATATTCAAGATAGGTTCTTGTTATAGCTACGACAGCTACTACTTTTAGAATCACTTCCTCCAATCGCTTTCCGTTACCACAACCCTTAAGAATAAAATTACCATTTGCTGCCCTAAGTCTATACACCTTACCCAACCTCGATGTTGCAGTAAGGGCGAGGAACACGATGGTTTGCAATAATATTATCATAAAATCGTCGGGTTCCGCTAGTTTCTTTCTTTGCTTAGAAAGATTGAGAGTATCACAGCTGTCTTACCCATTTGCATGCTAAAATGATAATTTTTCCATTCAATTTTCCAAGATTTCCATATCCAGATTGTTTCATGAGTTCATTGCTTATGAACCAAGGCTGCCTACTTCCTAAGTTTCCTTGAAAGTCAATGAAAGTAATTCAATTTTTGTATGAAGTTATACATAAATTGTTTGCTGTTCTTGAACGACATCAAATCTTTCCTTACAATTGATCAGTTATAAATTTACAGCTAAAAACGAGTTGCAATTCTAAAATTAATTAAGGCTTTTCTTATTTTTTTGATAAATATTAGATTGGTAATTACATTCATGACCTACACATTTCTTTGCCTGCATAATTAGTTATTAAAAATCAAGAAGTAACAATGTTCAAAATGAAGTAAAATTAATTGTATTTAAATTAATTTTTTTATCCTTCTTCGACAGAATTTATATAATTCGAATAATTTCATTACCAACCTAAAATTTGCAATAACCCTCTTATAACACTACGTTCTTAAACAATAATTTTGGTATAATACAACTTAATAAAGTAGGACAATCATCGTACAGCATAAAAATTCCTATCGTACTATTTTATATTATAGTTAGCTAAACTATATAATCTTAAAGCTTCTATAAATTTCAATTTAGGTACTTATTTTTATAATCTATTTCCCTCAGATTAACCCTTTCCAGAATAATACTTATTCTCCAATTATAATTGCTTTATATATTTCCAATTACAATAATTTTTTGATTATTAAAAAAAACCGTTCAGTCTGATTTAAACTCAGTAAAAAGTAAATAAATCCAAAGTAATTTGTCTTGGAAAGAATTAATTTATTTCTCACGTTGTGTGACATCCCACAAGAATGTACCCTCTCATCATCTAATTTCTTGTTCGTTGCTCGCAGACGGCAAGTGCATGGCGTGCACCTATCGCGTGAAGTTCATCGAGATCTCTGTCGGCATCAACCACAACGTGGACAATCTCCTGGTCGGGATCCTGAACCAGATCCGTCTGAAGAACGTCCAGGGCAGCGCGGAGAATCGCACCGGAAACGGTACCAGCGAGGGCAGCGGTCACTGGTACAAGTCCAGGGGCGTGGTACGGGCGAGCATGAAGGCCAGGCAAATGTTGACCTGGCTGTTCGGCAAGGAGGACAGCAAGTTTAAGAACTGCGAGAATCTTCACGTGCTTTAAACGAGGGGGAGGATCTCGCGACGTACCTGAGGGTAGATTGTAAGGGCGCGATTCTTTCCGCGTGACAGCCACCATTGCTGACAAATTCAGAGATTTCCAGGCGAACACCTGCGCGCACTGGAGCATGACTGCGCGGAGGAAATGTTGGGGAAACAGAGCCTGGTGAGATTTTATCGTTCGAGGAATGGTCAATTTTATTCTGTAAACTTCATCGTGTAGAGGGAAGAGCGAAAAGTGTCTAATTTACATAGATTTTGTAATCGATCGTTTCGACAAAGGACACGAAAATTTAACACTGAACGTTACATCAGAGATAGTGTTAATATAATTTTTCTAAGTTGAACACAAAAAAGAAAAATAATTTTGGTACGGTAAGGCGGGGTATAATTATTTAGGAATACCGCACCGAATAAAACTTTGACATCCTAAATTCTTAACCCATCGACAGAAAATACATTAAGCATCGTCACTGCCTTCGTTTAGATAATTGCTAAATTTTATAGTAATCTCATTTCTGCCTTTTTGTTCATTTGCAGATCACCAGTATCTAAGAGTTAGAGTATGCATAATATTTCAATTTTATTTACTCGGTTTGTTTAATCTGATTTCTTTATTGCCTTCCATTTTTCAGCTACAGTGACCAACCTACAATTGCAATAAATAACTTCTTGCAATGGTAGGGAATTTAATTGAGTATGAAAGTTGCACCTAAAAGGGTGTGTGTATAAATTATAACATAAAAGTCTTTCAGGTTGAAGAAATAAATTACAAGATATGAATCAGTTTGTGCAATTATTATTTGTTTCGACAAAAATTGATATACATTGTCATAAAAGCATTCTAACTAAGAAATATGAGGCTTTCGATCCTTTTTGGTTCTAGCATTAATATTGCAGCAGCGAATACGACGATAAAATTATAAGGTAAAACGTTAACGATACGACAATGGCATTATATTGATATTATTAATAATCTGATGTTTTATACAATTTTAAACTATGGTGTATTTTGTGTATATTTAATATATTACGAGAGAATTGATTTATCAAATGATATTGATAAAAATCTATGTCGATCAGACATTTTGTTTACTTCCTAGGTAGGTCCTAGACATTTTATTTATTTAACCCTTTCATTCATATATATATGAAAACTTGTGTACAGAAAATGTCATAATGTTATTAAAAAAACGTCTCTGAACTTTTAAGGTTCTAAAAATATAGGATTTTGAAATTTCTGAGTACCTTTAATTATTATTAAATAATATAAGATTTCTAGTCAGAATAAAAGGGTTAATATAAGTCCTTTTCTTTTTCAACTCCGTATGTTATTTAACATATGGACATAAATAAAATAATTTTGTTCACACTTTTTATAGGTGTTTCTGTGTTTTATTGATTTTTAAGTTTCTATCGCGCGTCTGCTATTTAATAACAGAATTCTGTAATAACAGAAGGGTTGTACAGACAACTTCTTCTTTGTTGTTTTTCCCTTTTTATCAGAGTAACATGGAACAATTACAGATCGTCGATGTTACCTTTTTTCCTTTTTAAGAAAAAATATCAGAAACTTATAAAGAAATTATTGTACTTTATGACAATAAATAATTTTGAGAATTTTTATTTCTCGCTTTCGGTGTTTTCGTTCTACTTATTTTACATTGATTCTGCACTCTTATGTTGCTATTTACAGTTAGATTATTCGTTTTATTAAAGTTATACAATGTTCATAAAAATAAGTAAAACGTCAAACACTTCTGCATCATTTTATATGCAAGATATTCAGAAAGTTTTAAGATTGTCCATCAATGGTATAAATATCATTGAAAAAGAGTGGTATGGTAATAATTAAAATTCGTGAAATTTATTACATGAAACTGTGAAATAAAATGGCCATTTCTCTTGCGGTTGCATGAAATGTGACTCTGGAAAATATGGAACAAAATCGAGGTGCGATGAAAGTGCCAATTAATCAAAATGAACGCGAACACTGTTTCATTCATGAATTTTGATTAATGTTAGTGCTTAAGGATTTTCGATCGAGAATCTGCTCGACGAGTAACGTAAAATATCGATGATAAGAGTAAATTTGTTAACATCGTCTGTGTTGATTCATTCTGCATTCGTTCGAGATCAATATCTGGATATTTTATAAAAATACATTCACCGTATGCGTTGTTCGATTAATCCTTTGATCAATTTCGTTTAATTAAAACATACCCGAGTAATAAATACTAACAAAGAATACTTACAGAATGTGTACAAAATTTATTCGGCGAATTCCATGCATTCGGTTTGTTGTTTCGTAACAATATAAAATTGAATGAAAAATATTTCATTACTCGTAAAAAGAATGAATATAACGCGAAATCGTGTCACCGAGAAAAGCAGAAAAATCGATCTAGAATATTCAAAGGGTTAATCAAAAAGAAATCAAGGAAATCAAAAGCAATTCAAATCGATTCTAGGACAGGTACGAAGGAATTTAAAATCGGACCATGGCAGGAATTTAGTGGCCACCAAAGTTATGTCGTTAATGTAAAATAAGACCAATTTAATCTTTTTAATTCAACTTGTATATACGATAAGTCGAACGATACGTGTACTTATGAAAGAGATGCTAATAAGGAAAGCACCCCATGTGTTCCCCTTAGATTTTAATAGGCATTTGCATATTTATAAACCGTGTTATTATGAAACTCCTTATATATGATTTTATTTAGTACTTAATAAAAGCAAATGGAAGATAAAATTTCAATACCTTTCACCTTTTTTTGTAAAGAATTATTTATTCGGAATTCAATTAAAATAAGTTTGATTCAAATTAATTATCTTCTGCCAAATTTCGATTCTTCTGTGATAGAACTTTGTTAATTTTGGCTTATTATTAGTTTGAAATTCCATAAATGTATACTATAAAGTTTTTAGTTATAAAATTTTTATTTTAGCATCTCACTCTAAAAAAAAGTAAAAGAATTCCCAAAACTTGGGTGGGTCATATTGCTTTAAAGAAAAGTTAATTTGTTTATTATAACAAATGTCTAATTATACTATTTGAAAATGAAAATTTATCTTTGCAAACAGTTTTTTTGAAATAACAAATAACCTTGTTAAACTTTTAATATTAAATATTTTCATGTATTATATAAAATTATACAGGCAGATTCGTAATAACGTGATTCATAAATGTATAAAAGTTCATTAAAATCTGAGGAGGATAATCAGGGTAGTTTTCTTTCAAGAAACGCGAAATTAATGTTATCAAGTCCTGTGGAAGTTTCTGTCATTTTTATGTCGATAAAAGAAAACATAACGATTTGATTGAATAATAACCTTTAATTATTCAAATGGGCTCCGCTATCCTGTAATGAAATTGTGAAAATGTAAAATAAGTGGCATTAAAACTTTTTTTCTGAGAAGGTTTTTATACAGTTCAATAGCATACCCTTATGTTATTGGAAGATTTACATGATTTTCTATTTTAAAATGTCTAAGGTAAGAGTAATTACTTAACCTTTAAAGGCATAAATTCTTCCAAAAATAATCAAATACTGTGAAATTATTTTATATTGAAAAATTATATTCCTAATTTATAGCTATAAAACTGAGAATGAATCTTGAATAGGAATACTATGCATTTAAAGATCAAAGAAAATAAATCAATAATAATGTCATCACTGTTAAAAGAACTTTAGAAATTATATTAAAAAATATTTATTTATATCCTTGATAATCAGTAATCAGCTGCGCCAGTGAATAAATCTAGTCATATTTAATATTTAACGTGAACAGAATCGTATTCCAAAGAATTTTATTTAAAAAAAGAAAGATATATTCACGTTATAATTTAATACGTACTAGTGCCATTAAAAAATAAAGAATTTAAAAGAAAGAAATTTCCCAGTTATCGAATAGAATAAATCCTATTTCTCTAATTGAAGATTATCCTGCAGTCGAGGTGTCACTTTTTCTTCAATCAACACATAGAAATGACAGAATTTTCTGCTCCATTATAAATACACACGTGCATACCTACACGCATATATTCCTAATTTACAATCAGAATAAGTCCACGTTAGTTTCTTGTGTAGATGTAAGTTAATGGATTGACGTGTTACTGTAATTTGCGTGTTTTTCTCAAAAGAACGGGTATTATGATGACGGTAGGTCGTAATATTCATTGTTGGACATTTTGAGAACAAATATGAAAGATAAAGAAATATATATATACACACATGCATATATATATATACTGTCCACTCTCTATTTTCTGCGATCTCTACGCCTATGTATATCCGAATTATGTATATTTAAAATCGAACATGTATATTTAAAATTAAAACAGTGCTGTGACCAGGGGTGGTTCCAATGGTGTACTTTATCAGGGGCCAAATTAGACGATTAACATATACGAAAG
This sequence comes from Anthidium xuezhongi, assembly GCA_022405125.1. Taxonomy (NCBI): domain Eukaryota; kingdom Metazoa; phylum Arthropoda; class Insecta; order Hymenoptera; family Megachilidae; genus Anthidium; species Anthidium xuezhongi. Next base: position 2,626,686 of record CM039642.1, read on the forward strand.
AAACGACAGGTTGTAACAATTGTATACACTTAACAAAATTTTTCTTACTCTAGATAATTAGCTCAAGAACGCTCAATCAATCACTTTGATTCTTTCAGTCAATTAATTAATATTATTTTCTTACGAAGCATAGGGAGATCATGTTTTCTAATGTTTGTAAAAACCTGCTTTCTGGGCGATGTGTTCTTACCCTCGAACCATGGACTGCTGAAATTCAAATTTCATCTTTTACCCTGTATTATTCTCATTCTCAAATCTTATTCCATTGCTTCAAATACAGATATTTAGAATTCCGTTCGTTTTAATTTGAAAATTCATAATTTTAATTTAAAATTAAAATCGAGGGAAGTAGGTATCGAAAAAGTTGTATTTTCAAAAGAAGGAAAACGCTACGAATTTATTAGGGAAAGAAAACTCTAATAGGAAAACGCTATTGTAATTTATTTTACAATATTTGGACGCATAAAGTACAGATTTGCAAAATTGCAAAACATAGATTGGCAGAAAGGATTAAATATTCTATTCTGTTTAAAAAAATTGTACATTTAATCGGCTCCGTCGTTCGAGGGTTGTTTTAAAAGTATCGCAACTAGTTTTAAGAATCTGAGTTCGCCGAGGCACTAAATCAATGACAATACTAAATTCTGTCGAGTGAATGGAACGTCAATTTAAACAACATCGAGGGGGAGGATTAAATCGAACGAAAGGGGCTTAAGGGCTCCCTTACGAGGGGTTAAACGTCAAAGGATAAGACACAAAAAGGAAAATCTTCTTTCTCCGCGTTATCCAATAAGGACATCTTTATCTAGTCGCATACCATGGAATTGCTCCTTCACAGTGCTGTATACAACGTGGAAGAAACAGAATGAATGTAACAGGGGATGAAAATAAGATATGTTGCACGTTTCGGCGAGAATGATTCCTTTGCAAACAAACAGGCCGTACATTTAAATCGATTCAGTTTGATATTCGTATCGGTTCGCGTGATAAATTTATGGTTTACCATCGGTTCGTATCGTTGTTGTTGTTGTTGTTGTTGTTGCTGTTCTTCCGTAGAAACGTCGCTTCGACGAGGACATTCGCGATAAAGGGGGATTCTCATCAAGTGCCTTTCTGTATTTTTGTAATTTAAGCTAACTCGATGTAAGTCTTATTCGGTGAAATACAACAAATGTAACCACGAAACGTGCGTGTGTGTGCGTCGACATATCGTTTATCATTTTTCGATTGGCGGTTCAGCCAGTTTTTCATGTCGTTTTGATTTCTTCGTTCTACTTTCCTTATTATTATAGGGTGGATGTACCAATAAATGAACCAATAATTAACACTGAAACTATCAACGTTTTATGTACCCTTACTTTTTAAGTTGAAAATAAAGTAGAAAAATAAATAACTCAAAAATCTTGATAAAAGCTGATACATATTCTAATAAATTTTGTAATTTAAAATATAAAATCTGAAACAAGTCATTCTGACTCATTGGGTAGTTTTTACTTTGTAATTTAATTAATTGTATTATTTTAATTTTCCAAATTAAAGTTAATTATAATATTCTAATTTCTTTAATTTTGGTTTGGTTGTTTAAAATTTGTCTGTAATTGTTACAAAATCTTTTAAATGTTCATTCATTGGTGCTTTTATCCCAATCGCAATTTTTCCCCTTATTTTGTATTGAATGTTGAGGAAGAATGTTGTGGAAGCTCAAAAAGTTCCTGGAATATCTTTCAACCCTTTCTAACCCTTTACTAAAACAATGGTGGCATAATTTTCTTGCAATTTATTTTACTAATACCTAATATAAATAATATGAAACTTTTTTTATTCATATATTATAACAATAAGTTGTGATAATTATTATAAATTATAATAATGAATATTTCCATTAATCAATTTCATCTCTCCTTTATCATGAAAGGAATATATTGTAGATTATTTAAAAAATAATTACCAGAACCGTAATTTAAAGTGTTCTAAATTGCATTAAGAAATATAATCGACCCGCCTACAACACGGTTAGCTTGTTCTGTGCCGTACCGAAACCGTGCTAAATAAAACTTAAAAATAATATCAACTTTATAATGGAAATATTCAGGCTATACGAATTATTTATTTATCGCCTTACGCGAGGTCTGTTGTGATGTTTCCACGGAGTATTTTTAGAGTACCCGTTATAAGAAGGTGAAGTGCACTTCGTTTCACTTCCGCAAAACACTTATTAATATTCCAGAAACTTTTTGAAATGTTAACGAGGGAGCATGTGGTTGTTCGTTGTTCCCAATATTAACACGAAATAAAGAGTCTTAACCCTTTACTCTTACCAATGAAACGACGAACGTTGTACCAATAAAACCAATAATTAGACTGCAGATATTTATGCATTTATGACAAAATACGTTCAGCCTTTCGTATCTGTGGTATTAGTCACTATATCGGGTCAACATGACCCGAATTTCCAAAACGAATACCTCGGTATTTCGACTGTTGAACAATAAAAATTTCAAACACTAGATCTTGTGTACTAGATTAAAGAATATTTGAAAACTTAAGAAAGGAATTACAGAGGGTTACATTCATATTGTAAATTGTGAAATAAAGCAATCCTGCTCCGAATAATTATAATTTTAAAGTAGCCTGTTACAAATGGCGGTTATCACTGCGGCATTTAACATGTTGATCAAACCTTGTTGCATTTATGGAAATATAACATAATAATATAAAATTACATGTAATATCTGTGGATACGGAGGGTCGAATGTACACGTAAACTATGTGTTACTCGGAATAATAGCGATGTTCTATTAACTAAAAATCAACAATATGCTACAAACGTATTCAGGGCAATTTGAAAATTCATAAGTTTGTTTCTCGGAAAATCAATAAAGGAAGTTACATCGCTATTATTGCAAATCATTCACGTGTAAAAAGTTAAAATGGCACGTTTGGGATATTCAAGGTATGGGAAATACAGAAAATAGAACGAACAGGTTACAAGGGAAAATAAATAAAATTCCTTTCTATCGAATACGAATTCTGAAACAACAATTTTTTCCAGCCTTACTTTCTACTTTTTATTTTATGCAATTTTCTTTACAAACGAAGGTGTTGGATCTTTATTCTATTTTAAATTGTTACTGATTATTAATAAGTGTGGTGTGACCTGCAGTATATTTACTTTGATTATCTCGAATTTTTACAGAAATTTAATAGCTGTGTTATTAAGAATTCTCTAATTTAGTATTGAGAAATTACCTTTATTTGTAAAAGATCGAATAAAATGAAAAGCAGAAAAAAAATACTTAGAAGAATTCTTATTAAACAACTGCATAATTTTTGTCGAGTTTAATATTGTAAAGATTAATTGGAAGCCTACAATGGGTGCCAAAAGTGACCTAAAGGGTTAAGAAAAATGTTACTATAAATCGATCGACTTCCTTTTTGATACTCCCGTTCGATGTCCCCGTACGATTAGCTGTTGTCATGCCGAACTTATCGATGTACTTAAAGAAAGGAAAAAGAAAACGAGAACAATGGTGTAACGTTATCATCGTGTTTCTTTGTCGTAATTGTGCGTGATGTGACAATACTGCCATCTCTTCAGGTCGATAGAGATACCGGATGATTTGATTAGGCGTTGATCAATTTAGTTGTCGTGACGCTTTTGGGGAAAGCAAGAAATAAAATGAACGAGTCGTTTAGCTGATACGTTTCGATGTAAGATAAACTGTCACTCGTTGGGATACGAATGGTTCTAATCCCGTGGCATTACTGTACATCAGTGATAATAAAGAGAAGAAAATTTGATGTCGTTCTTTGTCTCTGTTCATTTTTTTTTTAGTTTAGCAATTACGAAGATTCATTTTTATGGTCTCAGACTCTTAAAGTCTTATTGTCTTTTACAACAGTAAGCTCCAAATTTTGTCAGGTGTTTATAAACACTGATAGTTATAATTTTCGCATTACAGAATTTTTTATATAATTTAAATAGCTCACTGTTTTTGACTACTACACTAAATATTAACCTTTTTATTTTAAAAATCTTAAATGCACAACATTTTTAAATGATACTTTACTGATTGCAGTGAAATAGAAATTGCATTTTAATTTTAATTGATAATGGGTTGTTAATGTATTACATTTAAATTTCTCCTTTATTTTAAACAGATGTGCACTTTAACCCCGCAAAATTCTTACCCTTGGTATTTTTGGTAATACTGCAAAATTTGGAATTGGTGTTTCGAAGCTTGCATTTGGAAACGTAAGTACTTCTGGAAATATTAAATAAACCTAACTTTTTTTTATATTAATGTTACAATTTAAAACAGAGATTATGAAAATCTGTTCATTCTTTGAACAAATTACAAATTTTCTAATTCTGCTTAGAGATACACTTAAATGTGCAAATTATAGAAAGTTTTGATTACAATTTATCGTAATAAATCATAATTTTACGTTAATAATTACACATTTTAAATACTGAAAATTCAAGATTAAAATTATGTCAGTGACATAGATATTTATTCAGGAAATAATTATAAAAAATGTGGAATTCCATTTATTTTAATTTGAAATTCTACAATACTTTAGTGAGAGAATCAGTTAAAGAAATTTATTTCATCAAAAAATAAAAGTCCTACGAGTGTATGTTTCAACCCAATAAATTTGATACAACAGAACGGGATATCTGATACGTTGCTACGTGATATTTTGCCATTTTTCGTTGGAATTGCGAAAAATTTGAATTGTAGGAGGTTTAGGGAGATCGCGAAACGAATGCACACGATTCAAGTCACGGAAGTCCTGTACTTTTTCAATGTTAGTGCCCGTCGTAAATTTGATCGCGACGTTTCGTTGATAAATAATGCTCGCCAAACGCATGCGTCCATGCGAATCGATTATTTTGATTGGTACTAGAAGATATTACCAGCCCCCGGTCGTGGCAGTTTGCCACGAAGGAAAACGAATGCCGAATTCCCGTAACCTCGAGCGTTCTGGCAAAGCATAATAAACGATATTTCAAATCGATACGAAATTTTGAAAAGGAAAGAGGAAAGGATCGTTTGGCACGTAGGATACACTGCATCGGGATGCAATTTATATTCGACCGACAGGATACCGTTTCGAGGGTGAATAATTAATTTGACACGAGATTAAGATAATCTTGATCGTACCGCACAAATCGTTAATTAAAATTAAGTTTGCTTCAGTGAACGTTGAACTTTAATACTTTTCAGGTCAAATTATTAGTCTTCTTGCTCTTATTTCTGTTTAAATCAAATTTTGTGGACTCCTAATTTTTTATATATTTTAGAGAAATGTTTATGATATTTTATTAAATCCACTGACCTGGAAAGGATTATTGATATAAGAACATTGAATGAAACGATGGCTTCTGCTTATTAATGATTTTGACACTTCTTACATATTTTCTAAATTTAATTCAATTAGTACGAATAAATTATAAGGTGTTTGAGATTTCTTTAGTAATCATGCAGGGGATAAAATAGAGCTTTCAAAACGGAGCATTTTCATTTTTTAAGTTATATGAAACTTAATACGCGACATTTTTTCTTAGTGACATTTAGTGATCAGTTAATATGCTACAAATTTTTTCTAGTGACATTTAGTGGTTATTTGATATACTACAAATACTTTCCTGGTAACATTTTAGGATCACTTGATATACTACTTAAGTATTATACCATGGTGGGGTCACATTTGACCCAGCTGAAGTTAAATGTATAATTTTTCTTCTGAAACAAGTAACTGCATAATTTATTTATAAAATAAAGTTAATTGTATATTACAAAGATAAAGTACCAATCTTCTAAACCGGGGTAGTTGAGGGTTAAATTGTTTATGACTCAGTGGTTCAAGCATTAATATTTCTATAAAATAAATCTAATTTGATTGATACATTTATACATTTAATTTTAGCGTAAAACTGTTTTGCAAAAGAGGAATTTTTAGTTCCACGAAGAACCATAGAAATTCGATTATGATCAGCGAGAATGTCCAACGTGAAACCGACCACCTGTAAAGAAGCAATTCGACGATGGGAAGAGGAGAATGGACAAGAGGCTTCCACCGCTAAAGAAGTTATCCTAAGCTTTCAGTGGCCCCCCATTGAGAAGATGGACAATGCCTTGGCGACTTTAGTCAATTGCGAGAAGCTCTCGTTGTCGACCAACATGATCGAGAAAATTGCAGGTAGATATCTTCCTTTGCTACTATTTTATTTGTAATTTTCTTTTAACTTTTCTATATTCATATATTCATACTTTTCTGTTAATCATTAAATTTATTTTCATTTTCAACCCTAGATTATTAAACCTCCTAAAGAGTGACTTTATTACTAAATTTATTTTAAAAACTACGACTTAAAATTAAAGCATTAGTACTTTTGCAAGAAATATATTTTTAATCGGGCGAACTTTATGGAAATTACCGATTGGCAGTCGTACCTTTAAAGACAGTTTAATAATACAGATATATAACATAAAAAAAATTCGAAAAGCTTCAAGTTAATATTTCCAAGAAGTGGCACGAATACCTCCTGCCATATCATGTTCTCCTGATACAATTTTGCAAAATCTAGATCCTTGGCTTCTAAGTTCAAGTTCCGGGAATTTCTGGAATTTGACGTCACTAAAATTCCAAGAAGTGGCACGCAGAATACCTCCTGGCACATCATGTTTTCCTGATACGATTTTATCAGGGCAATTAACCCAAGGAGGATAGAATTAATGTCTATTGTAGATAATTTGAATTAGAATAATATTACAGGCTTCGATGGATCCAGAATATCAAGCAACAGTTAACGTTCTCTGATTCCATTACAGGAATCGGAACTCTAAAGAAGCTGAGGGTCCTCTCGCTGGGTCGTAACCTGATTAAGGGATTCTCCGGTTTGGAGGCATTGGGTGACACTCTAAGGGAGCTGTGGATTTCGTACAACCTCATTGAGAAGATGAAGGGGATCAATTCGATGAGACATCTCCGTGTGCTCTACATGTCGAACAATTTAGTGAGGGAGTGGAATGAATTCAACAGGCTTCAGGAACTGCTCTGCCTTCGGGATCTGCTTTTCGTTGGGAATCCTTTGTACGACGGGATGGAGGTGGAGCAGTGGAGGTCGGAGGTCGCCAGACGTTTACCAACGTTGGAAAAGTTGGACGGTGAACCGATTATAAGAACAGAAGACAGTGCGATTTGTATGAATCAGTCACAGATCGTGGACAGTCCTTCGCAGTCACAGAAATCTGTGGAATAATTTGTTTGAAAGAATTTTGAAACGCTTTTACTCCTTCTTACACCTCTACCCATTTTATTTTTATTTATTACACATTTTTCTAGTAGTATTTTGGATTCTGTGTAAAGTATAACACAGGTAATAATTTTTATATGCAATTTGATATTGTTTTATATGTAGTAGTGGAAAAAAATGACCACTTTTATAATGTTTTTTATTTTTATTATTTTTTAATATACTAGAACTACCAAATGGGTCGACATGAGTTTAAACTTTTTATTATGAATTACAAAATTTATTCAAACGCTTTTATCGAAGTGTGAATTGACTTTTATAAGGATAATGAATTATTCTGTGTAGCTAGTTTACGTTTTATTCTTTATTTACCCTTAATTTAGAAATAAGGGTACACTAGACGTCGGTATTTTTAATATTGTCAGAAATTAGTTTCGCCGTTCGGTGCTAGATGGCGCCACTTGTACCGTTTTTAAAATAATAAAAAATAAAGCTTCCACGGTGTTAAAATGATTATTTTATAATAATATAATGTCTTTTCTAGCTACTGTATAAGTTTTGCGGCCGTAGAATCTTCGTTTCACCATATAAATTAACATCAATTTCTTCCAAATAAGTGCAACATTATGATAAAATATTTAAACAATCAAACATAAAAATTGCAAGGCAGAATAACATTAATACTTTTATACAAATTTTTTATCTTTTACCATCACTCACATCTCATAATCTATTTTTCTCTTCAAAGAACTAGAATCTTAAATTGTTTTATGCATATCGAAATAGAAACCTCGGTTATGCGTTTATACATATGTACTTGCAAATTTTAATTCTACAAGTTTACTCATTATCGTGCCATTCTGAAAACTGCCCCTCGTAGCTATATCACAGACGTACTTCTGTGTTATCACGGTCATCATTCCGAAGGGGCAAGCCCCTGGCGTACGGCAACGGAGGCAGCGGTTGCTCCGGCGCACACCGGGTCGCCATTCTCAGGAGCATGTAGACTACACATGAACTTAAACTCAGAAACCAAAGATCTAGATTTAGCCAAATTGTATCAGGAGAATATGATACGCTAGAAGGTATTCTTCGAGCCACTTTTCGAAATTACTGGGAACTTAGATTCCTGTTGTATAAATTGTATAACAAATCCGATTATAAATTAAAGTTGTATAAATAGTGCGCAAAATTACAATTGTAAACGTTAGTTGTAAATAATTTAATAACTATTCTAAAGCTCAATATATAATAAATCATTTAGTTTATTGAATAAATGCAGATTTTCAAAAATAACCCAGAACTCGTTTATTTATTTAAATAAACCTCTCTTGATATCCTTATCCCATAAATAATTTCAGAATAATAATGAAAATTAACAATAGCAAATCGAAGACTATAAAATTTAAATTTACAGAATTTCGGATCCCGAAATTGTATCAGGAGAACATGATGTGCCAGGAGGTATTCTTCGTGTCACTTCTCGGAATTTTAGTGACGTCGAATTCCAGGAATTTCCGGGAACTTGGACTCCGAAACCAAGGATTTAATTAATAATCGGAACCTAGATACCTGTTGTATCAATTTTATAACAAATCCGATTATAAATTAAAGTTGTATAGATAGTGCGCAAAATTACAATTGTAAACGTTAGTTGTAAATAATTTAATAACTATTCTAAAGCTCAATGTATAATAAATCATTTAGTTTATTGAATAAATGCAGATTTTCAAAAATAACCCAGAACTCGTTTATTTATTTAAATAAACCTCTCTTGATATCCTTATCCTATAAATAATTTCAGAAAATAATGAAAATTAACAATAGCAAATCGAAGACTATAAAATTTAAATTTGCAGAATTTCGGATCCCGAAATTGTATCAGGAGAACATGATGTGCCAGGAGGTATTCTTCGTGTCACTTCTCGGAATTTTAGTGACGTCGAATTCCAGGAATTTCCGGGAACTTGGACTCAGAAACCAAGGATTTAATTAATAATCGGAACTTAGATACCTGTTGTATCAATTCTATAACAAATCCGATTATAAATTAAAGTTGTATAGATAGTGCGCAAAATTACAATTGTAAACGTTAGTTGTAAATAATTTAATAACTATTCTAAAGCTCAATGTATAATAAATCATTTAGTTTATTGAATAAATGCAGATTTTCAAAAATAACCCAGAACTCGTTTATTTATTTAAATAAACCTCTCTTGATATCCTTATCCCATAAATAATTTCAGAAAATAATGAAAATTAACAATAGCAAATCGAAGACTATAAAATTTAAATTTGCAGAATTTCGGATCCCGAAATTGTATCAGGAGAACATGATGTGCCAGGAGGTATTCTTCGTGTCACTTCTCGGAATTTTAGTGACGTCGAATTCCAGGAATTTCCGGGAACTTGGACTCCGAAACCAAGGATTTAATTAATAATCGGAACCTAGATACCTGTTGTATCAATTTTATAACAAATCCGATTATAAATTAAAGTTGTATAGATAGTGCGCAAAATTACAATTGTAAACGTTAGTTGTAAATAATTTAATAACTATTCTAAAGCTCAATGTATAATAAATCATTTAGTTTATTGAATAAATGCAGATTTTCAAAAATAACCCAGAACTCGTTTATTTATTTAAATAAACCTCTCTTGATATCCTTATCCCATAAATAATTTCAGAAAATAATGAAAATTAACAATAGCAAATCGAAGACTATAAAATTTAAAAGTTACAGAATTTCGGATCCCGAAATTGTATCAGGATAACATGATGTGCCAGGAGGTATTCTTCGTGTCACTTCTCGGAATTTTAGTGACGTCGAATTCCAGGAATTTCCGGGAACTTGGACTCCGAAACCAAGGATTTAATTAATAATCGGAACCTAGATACCTGTTGTATCAATTTTATAACAAATCCGATTATAAATTAAAGTTGTATAGATAGTGCGCAAAATTACAATTGTAAACGTTAGTTGTAAATAATTTAATAACTATTCTAAAGCTCAATGTATAATAAATCATTTAGTTTATTGAATAAATGCAGATTTTCAAAAATAACCCAGAACTCGTTTATTTATTTAAATAAACCTCTCTTGATATCCTTATCCCATAAATAATTTCAGAAAATAATGAAAATTAACAATAGCAAATCGAAGACTATAAAATTTAAAAGTTACAGAATTTCGGATCCCGAAATTGTATCAGGATAACATGATGTGCCAGGAGGTATTCTTCGTGTCACTTCTCGGAATTTTAGTGACGTCGAATTCCAGGAATTTCCGGGAACTTGGACTCCGAAACCAAGGATTTAATTAATAATCGGAACCTAGATACCTGTTGTATCAATTTTATAACAAATCCGATTATAAATTAAAGTTGTATAGATAGTGCGCAAAATTACAATTGTAAACGTTAGTTGTAAATAATTTAATAACTATTCTAAAGCTCAATGTATAATAAATCATTTAGTTTATTGAATAAATGCAGATTTTCAAAAATAACCCAGAACTCGTTTATTTATTTAAATAAACCTCTCTTGATATCCTTATCCCATAAATAATTTCAGAAAATAATGAAAATTAACAATAGCAAATCGAAGACTATAAAATTTAAATTTACAGAATTTCGGATCCCGAAATTGTATCAGGAGAACATGATGTGCCAGGAGGTATTCTTCGTGTCACTTCTCGGAATTTTAGTGACGTCGAATTCCAGGAATTTCCGGGAACTTGGACTCAGAAACCAAGGATTTAATTAATAATCGGAACTTAGATACCTGTTGTATCAATTCTATAACAAATCCGATTATAAATTAAAGTTGTATAGATAGTGCGCAAAATTACAATTGTAAACGTTAGTTGTAAATAATTTAATAACTATTCTAAAGCTCAATGTATAATAAATCATTTAGTTTATTGAATAAATGCAGATTTTCAAAAATAACCCAGAACTCGTTTATTTATTTAAATAAACCTCTCTTGATATCCTTATCCTATAAATAATTTCAGAAAATAATGAAAATTAACAATAGCAAATCGAAGACTATAAAATTTAAATTTGCAGAATTTCGGATCCCGAAATTGTATCAGGAGAACATGATGTGCCAGGAGGTATTCTTCGTGTCACTTCTCGGAATTTTAGTGACGTCGAATTCCAGGAATTTCCGGGAACTTGGACTCCGAAACCAAGGATTTAATTAATAATCGGAACCTAGATACCTGTTGTATCAATTTTATAACAAATCCGATTATAAATTAAAGTTGTATAGATAGTGCGCAAAATTACAATTGTAAACGTTAGTTGTAAATAATTTAATAACTATTCTAAAGCTCAATGTATAATAAATCATTTAGTTTATTGAATAAATGCAGATTTTCAAAAATAACCCAGAACTCGTTTATTTATTTAAATAAACCTCTCTTGATATCCTTATCCCATAAATAATTTCAGAAAATAATGAAAATTAACAATAGCAAATCGAAGACTATAAAATTTAAAAGTTACAGAATTTCGGATCCCGAAATTGTATCAGGATAACATGATGTGCCAGGAGGTATTCTTCGTGTCACTTCTCGGAATTTTAGTGACGTCGAATTCCAGGAATTTCCGGGAACTTGGACTCCGAAACCAAGGATTTAATTAATAATCGGAACCTAGATACCTGTTGTATCAATTTTATAACAAATCCGATTATAAATTAAAGTTGTATAGATAGTGCGCAAAATTACAATTGTAAACGTTAGTTGTAAATAATTTAATAACTATTCTAAAGCTCAATGTATAATAAATCATTTAGTTTATTGAATAAATGCAGATTTTCAAAAATAACCCAGAACTCGTTTATTTATTTAAATAAACCTCTCTTGATATCCTTATCCCATAAATAATTTCAGAAAATAATGAAAATTAACAATAGCAAATCGAAGACTATAAAATTTAAAGTTACAGAATTTCGGATCCCGAAATTGTATCAGGATAACATGATGTGCCAGGAGGTATTCTTCGTGTCACTTCTCGGAATTTTAGTGACGTCGAATTCCAGGAATTTCCGGGAACTTGGACTACGAAACCAAGGATTTAATTAATAATCGGAACTTAGATACCTGTTGTATCAATTCTATAACAAATCCGATTATAAATTAAAGTTGTATAGATAGTGCGCAAAATTACAATTGTAAACGTTAGTTGTAAATAATTTAATAACTATTCTAAAGCTCAATGTATAATAAATCATTTAGTTTATTGAATAAATGCAGATTTTCAAAAATAACCCAGAACTCGTTTATTTATTTAAATAAACCTCTCTTGATATCCTTATCCCATAAATAATTTCAGAAAATAATGAAAATTAACAATAGCAAATCGAAGACTATAAAATTTAAAGTTACAGAATTTCGGATCCCGAAATTGTATCAGGAGAACATGATGTGCCAGGAGGTATTCTTCGTGTCACTTCTCGGAATTTTAGTGACGTCGAATTCCAGGAATTTCCGGGAACTTGGACTCCGAAACCAAGGATTTAATTAATAATCGGAACCTAGATACCTGTTGTATCAATTTTATAACAAATCCGATTATAAATTAAAGTTGTATAGATAGTGCGCAAAATTACAATTGTAAACGTTAGTTGTAAATAATTTAATAACTATTCTAAAGCTCAATGTATAATAAATCATTTAGTTTATTGAATAAATGCAGATTTTCAAAAATAACCCAGAACTCGTTTATTTATTTAAATAAACCTCTCTTGATATCCTTATCCCATAAATAATTTCAGAAAATAATGAAAATTAACAATAGCAAATCGAAGACTATAAAATTTAAATTTGCAGAATTTCGGATCCCGAAATTGTATCAGGATAACATGATGTGCCAGGAGGTATTCTTCGTGTCACTTCTCGGAATTTTAGTGACGTCGAATTCCAGGAATTTCCGGGAACTTGGACTCAGAAACCAAGGATTTAATTAATAATCGGAACTTAGATACCTGTTGTATCAATTCTATAACAAATCCGATTATAAATTAAAGTTGTATAGATAGTGCGCAAAATTACAATTGTAAACGTTAGTTGTAAATAATTTAATAACTATTCTAAAGCTCAATGTATAATAAATCATTTAGTTTATTGAATAAATGCAGATTTTCAAAAATAACCCAGAACTCGTTTATTTATTTAAATAAACCTCTCTTGATATCCTTATCCCATAAATAATTTCAGAAAATAATGAAAATTAACAATAGCAAATCGAAGACTATAAAATTTAAATTTGCAGAATTTCGGATCCCGAAATTGTATCAGGAGAACATGATGTGCCAGGAGGTATTCTTCGTGTCACTTCTCGGAATTTTAGTGACGTCGAATTCCAGGAATTTCCGGGAACTTGGACTCCGAAACCAAGGATTTAATTAATAATCGGAACTTAGATACCTGTTGTATCAATTTTATAACAAATCCGATTATAAATTAAAGTTGTATAGATAGTGCGCAAAATTACAATTGTAAACGTTAGTTGTAAATAATTTAATAACTATTCTAAAGCTCAATGTATAATAAATCATTTAGTTTATTGAATAAATGCAGATTTTCAAAAATAACCCAGAACTCGTTTATTTATTTAAATAAACCTCTCTTGATATCCTTATCCTATAAATAATTTCAGAAAATAATGAAAATTAACAATAGCAAATCGAAGACTATAAAATTTAAATTTGCAGAATTTCGGATCCCGAAATTGTATCAGGAGAACATGATGTGCCAGGAGGTATTCTTCGTGTCACTTCTCGGAATTTTAGTGACGTCGAATTCCAGGAATTTCCGGGAACTTGGACTCCGAAACCAAGGATTTAATTAATAATCGGAACCTAGATACCTGTTGTATCAATTTTATAACAAATCCGATTATAAATTAAAGTTGTATAGATAGTGCGCAAAATTACAATTGTAAACGTTAGTTGTAAATAATTTAATAACTATTCTAAAGCTCAATGTATAATAAATCATTTAGTTTATTGAATAAATGCAGATTTTCAAAAATAACCCAGAACTCGTTTATTTATTTAAATAAACCTCTCTTGATATCCTTATCCCATAAATAATTTCAGAAAATAATGAAAATTAACAATAGCAAATCGAAGACTATAAAATTTAAACTTACAGAATTTCGGATCCCGAAATTGTATCAGGATAACATGATGTGCCAGGAGGTATTCTTCGTGTCACTTCTCGGAATTTTAGTGACGTCGAATTCCAGGAATTTCCGGGAACTTGGACTCCGAAACCAAGGATTTAATTAATAATCGGAACCTAGATACCTGTTGTATCAATTTTATAACAAATCCGATTATAAATTAAAGTTGTATAGATAGTGCGCAAAATTACAATTGTAAACGTTAGTTGTAAATAATTTAATAACTATTCTAAAGCTCAATGTATAATAAATCATTTAGTTTATTGAATAAATGCAGATTTTCAAAAATAACCCAGAACTCGTTTATTTATTTAAATAAACCTCTCTTGATATCCTTATCCCATAAATAATTTCAGAAAATAATGAAAATTAACAATAGCAAATCGAAGACTATAAAATTTAAATTCACAGAATTTCGGATCCCGAAATTGTATCAGGATAACATGATGTGCCAGGAGGTATTCTTCGTGTCACTTCTCGGAATTTTAGTGACGTCGAATTCCAGGAATTTCCGGGAACTTGGACTCCGAAACCAAGGATTTAATTAATAATCGGAACCTAGATACCTGTTGTATCAATTTTATAACAAATCCGATTATAAATTAAAGTTGTATAGATAGTGCGCAAAATTACAATTGTAAACGTTAGTTGTAAATAATTTAATAACTATTCTAAAGCTCAATGTATAATAAATCATTTAGTTTATTGAATAAATGCAGATTTTCAAAAATAACCCAGAACTCGTTTATTTATTTAAATAAACCTCTTCCTTATCCCATAAATAATTTCAGAAAATAATGAAAATTAACAATAGCAAATCGAAGACTATAAAATTTAAAAGTTACAGAATTTCGGATCCCGAAATTGTATCAGGATAACATGATGTGCCAGGAGGTATTCTTCGTGTCACTTCTCGGAATTTTAGTGACGTCGAATTCCAGGAATTTCCGGGAACTTGGACTCCGAAACCAAGGATTTAATTAATAATCGGAACCTAGATACCTGTTGTATCAATTTTATAACAAATCCGATTATAAATTAAAGTTGTATAGATAGTGCGCAAAATTACAATTGTAAACGTTAGTTGTAAATAATTTAATAACTATTCTAAAGCTCAATGTATAATAAATCATTTAGTTTATTGAATAAATGCAGATTTTCAAAAATAACCCAGAACTCGTTTATTTATTTAAATAAACCTCTCTTGATATCCTTATCCCATAAATAATTTCAGAAAATAATGAAAATTAACAATAGCAAATCGAAGACTATAAAATTTAAAAGTTACAGAATTTCGGATCCCGAAATTGTATCAGGATAACATGATGTGCCAGGAGGTATTCTTCGTGTCACTTCTCGGAATTTTAGTGACGTCGAATTCCAGGAATTTCCGGGAACTTGGACTCCGAAACCAAGGATTTAATTAATAATCGGAACCTAGATACCTGTTGTATCAATTTTATAACAAATCCGATTATAAATTAAAGTTGTATAGATAGTGCGCAAAATTACAATTGTAAACGTTAGTTGTAAATAATTTAATAACTATTCTAAAGCTCAATGTATAATAAATCATTTAGTTTATTGAATAAATGCAGATTTTCAAAAATAACCCAGAACTCGTTTATTTATTTAAATAAACCTCTCTTGATATCCTTATCCCATAAATAATTTCAGAAAATAATGAAAATTAACAATAGCAAATCGAAGACTATAAAATTTAAATTTACAGAATTTCGGATCCCGAAATTGTATCAGGATAACATGATGTGCCAGGAGGTATTCTTCGTGTCACTTCTCGGAATTTTAGTGACGTCGAATTCCAGGAATTTCCGGGAACTTGGACTCAGAAACCAAGGATTTAATTAATAATCGGAACTTAGATACCTGTTGTATCAATTCTATAACAAATCCGATTATAAATTAAAGTTGTATAGATAGTGCGCAAAATTACAATTGTAAACGTTAGTTGTAAATAATTTAATAACTATTCTAAAGCTCAATGTATAATAAATCATTTAGTTTATTGAATAAATGCAGATTTTCAAAAATAACCCAGAACTCGTTTATTTATTTAAATAAACCTCTCTTGATATCCTTATCCCATAAATAATTTCAGAAAATAATGAAAATTAACAATAGCAAATCGAAGACTATAAAATTTAAATTTACAGAATTTCGGATCCCGAAATTGTATCAGGAGAACATGATGTGCCAGGAGGTATTCTTCGTGTCACTTCTCGGAATTTTAGTGACGTCGAATTCCAGGAATTTCCGGGAACTTGGACTCAGAAACCAAGGATTTAATTAATAATCGGAACTTAGATACCTGTTGTATCAATTTTATAACAAATCCGATTATAAATTAAAGTTGTATAGATAGTGCGCAAAATTACAATTGTAAACGTTAGTTGTAAATAATTTAATAACTATTCTAAAGCTCAATGTATAATAAATCATTTAGTTTATTGAATAAATGCAGATTTTCAAAAATAACCCAGAACTCGTTTATTTATTTAAATAAACCTCTCTTGATATCCTTATCCCATAAATAATTTCAGAAAATAATGAAAATTAACAATAGCAAATCGAAGACTATAAAATTTAAATTTACAGAATTTCGGATCCCGAAATTGTATCAGGAGAACATGATGTGCCAGGAGGTATTCTTCGTGTCACTTCTCGGAATTTTAGTGACGTCGAATTCCAGGAATTTCCGGGAACTTGGACTCCGAAACCAAGGATTTAATTAATAATCGGAACCTAGATACCTGTTGTATCAATTTTATAACAAATCCGATTATAAATTAAAGTTGTATAGATAGTGCGCAAAATTACAATTGTAAACGTTAGTTGTAAATAATTTAATAACTATTCTAAAGCTCAATGTATAATAAATCATTTAGTTTATTGAATAAATGCAGATTTTCAAAAATAACCCAGAACTCGTTTATTTATTTAAATAAACCTCTCTTGATATCCTTATCCCATAAATAATTTCAGAAAATAATGAAAATTAACAATAGCAAATCGAAGACTATAAAATTTAAATTTACAGAATTTCGGATCCCGAAATTGTATCAGGAGAACATGATGTGCCAGGAGGTATTCTTCGTGTCACTTCTCGGAATTTTAGTGACGTCGAATTCCAGGAATTTCCGGGAACTTGGACTCAGAAACCAAGGATTTAATTAATAATCGGAACTTAGATACCTGTTGTATCAATTTTATAACAAATCCGATTATAAATTAAAGTTGTATAGATAGTGCGCAAAATTACAATTGTAAACGTTAGTTGTAAATAATTTAATAACTATTCTAAAGCTCAATGTATAATAAATCATTTAGTTTATTGAATAAATGCAGATTTTCAAAAATAACCCAGAACTCGTTTATTTATTTAAATAAACCTCTCTTGATATCCTTATCCCATAAATAATTTCAGAAAATAATGAAAATTAACAATAGCAAATCGAAGACTATAAAATTTAAATTTACAGAATTTCGGATCCCGAAATTGTATCAGGAGAACATGATGTGCCAGGAGGTATTCTTCGTGTCACTTCTCGGAATTTTAGTGACGTCGAATTCCAGGAATTTCCGGGAACTTGGACTCAGAAACCAAGGATTTAATTAATAATCGGAACTTAGATACCTGTTGTATCAATTTTATAACAAATCCGATTATAAATTAAAGTTGTATAGATAGTGCGCAAAATTACAATTGTAAACGTTAGTTGTAAATAATTTAATAACTATTCTAAAGCTCAATGTATAATAAATCATTTAGTTTATTGAATAAATGCAGATTTTCAAAAATAACCCAGAACTCGTTTATTTATTTAAATAAACCTCTCTTGATATCCTTATCCCATAAATAATTTCAGAAAATAATGAAAATTAACAATAGCAAATCGAAGACTATAAAATTTAAATTTACAGAATTTCGGATCCCGAAATTGTATCAGGAGAACATGATGTGCCAGGAGGTATTCTTCGTGTCACTTCTCGGAATTTTAGTGACGTCGAATTCCAGGAATTTCCGGGAACTTGGACTCAGAAACCAAGGATTTAATTAATAATCGGAACTTAGATACCTGTTGTATCAATTCTATAACAAATCCGATTATAAATTAAAGTTGTATAGATAGTGCGCAAAATTACAATTGTAAACGTTAGTTGTAAATAATTTAATAACTATTCTAAAGCTCAATGTATAATAAATCATTTAGTTTATTGAATAAATGCAGATTTTCAAAAATAACCCAGAACTCGTTTATTTATTTAAATAAACCTCTCTTGATATCCTTATCCCATAAATAATTTCAGAAAATAATGAAAATTAACAATAGCAAATCGAAGACTATAAAGTTTAAACCTTACAGAATTTCGGATCCCGAAATTGTATCAGGAGAACATGATGTGCCAGGAGGTATTCTTCGTGTCACTTCTCGGAATTTTAGTGACGTCGAATTCCAGGAATTTCCGGGAACTTGGACTCCGAAACCAAGGATTTAATTAATAATCGGAACCTAGATACCTGTTGTATCAATTTTATAACAAATCCGATTATAAATTAAAGTTGTATAGATAGTGCGCAAAATTACAATTGTAAACGTTAGTTGTAAATAATTTAATAACTATTCTAAAGCTCAATGTATAATAAATCATTTAGTTTATTGAATAAATGCAGATTTTCAAAAATAACCCAGAACTCGTTTATTTATTTAAATAAACCTCTCTTGATATCCTTATCCCATAAATAATTTCAGAAAATAATGAAAATTAACAATAGCAAATCGAAGACTATAAAATTTAAAACTTACAGAATTTCGGATCCCGAAATTGTATCAGGATAACATGATGTGCCAGGAGGTATTCTTCGTGTCACTTCTCGGAATTTTAGTGACGTCGAATTCCAGGAATTTCCGGGAACTTGGACTCCGAAACCAAGGATTTAATTAATAATCGGAACCTAGATACCTGTTGTATCAATTTTATAACAAATCCGATTATAAATTAAAGTTGTATAGATAGTGCGCAAAATTACAATTGTAAACGTTAGTTGTAAATAATTTAATAACTATTCTAAAGCTCAATGTATAATAAATCATTTAGTTTATTGAATAAATGCAGATTTTCAAAAATAACCCAGAACTCGTTTATTTATTTAAATAAACCTCTCTTGATATCCTTATCCCATAAATAATTTCAGAAAATAATGAAAATTAACAATAGCAAATCGAAGACTATAAAATTTAAATTTACAGAATTTCGGATCCCGAAATTGTATCAGGATAACATGATGTGCCAGGAGGTATTCTTCGTGTCACTTCTCGGAATTTTAGTGACGTCGAATTCCAGGAATTTCCGGGAACTTGGACTCAGAAACCAAGGATTTAATTAATAATCGGAACTTAGATACCTGTTGTATCAATTTTATAACAAATCCGATTATAAATTAAAGTTGTATAGATAGTGCGCAAAATTACAATTGTAAACGTTAGTTGTAAATAATTTAATAACTATTCTAAAGCTCAATGTATAATAAATCATTTAGTTTATTGAATAAATGCAGATTTTCAAAAATAACCCAGAACTCGTTTATTTATTTAAATAAACCTCTCTTGATATCCTTATCCCATAAATAATTTCAGAAAATAATGAAAATTAACAATAGCAAATCGAAGACTATAAAATTTAAATTTGCAGAATTTCGGATCCCGAAATTGTATCAGGAGAACATGATGTGCCAGGAGGTATTCTTCGTGTCACTTCTCGGAATTTTAGTGACGTCGAATTCCAGGAATTTCCGGGAACTTGGACTCAGAAACCAAGGATTTAATTAATAATCGGAACTTAGATACCTGTTGTATCAATTCTATAACAAATCCGATTATAAATTAAAGTTGTATAGATAGTGCGCAAAATTACAATTGTAAACGTTAGTTGTAAATAATTTAATAACTATTCTAAAGCTCAATGTATAATAAATCATTTAGTTTATTGAATAAATGCAGATTTTCAAAAATAACCCAGAACTCGTTTATTTATTTAAATAAACCTCTCTTGATATCCTTATCCCATAAATAATTTCAGAAAATAATGAAAATTAACAATAGCAAATCGAAGACTATAAAATTTAAATTTACAGAATTTCGGATCCCGAAATTGTATCAGGAGAACATGATGTGCCAGGAGGTATTCTTCGTGTCACTTCTCGGAATTTTAGTGACGTCGAATTCCAGGAATTTCCGGGAACTTGGACTCCGAAACCAAGGATTTAATTAATAATCGGAACCTAGATACCTGTTGTATCAATTTTATAACAAATCCGATTATAAATTAAAGTTGTATAGATAGTGCGCAAAATTACAATTGTAAACGTTAGTTGTAAATAATTTAATAACTATTCTAAAGCTCAATGTATAATAAATCATTTAGTTTATTGAATAAATGCAGATTGTCAAAAATAACCCAGAACTTGATTATTTATTTAAATAAACCTCTCTTGATATCCTTATCCCATAAATAATTTCAGAAAATAATGAAAATTAACAATAGCAAATCGAAGACTATAAAATTTAAAAGTTACAGAATTTCGGATCCCGAAATTGTATCAGGATAACATGATGTGCCAGGAGGTATTCTTCGTGTCACTTCTCGGAATTTTAGTGACGTCGAATTCCAGGAATTTCCGGGAACTTGGACTCCGAAACCAAGGATTTAATTAATAATCGGAACCTAGATACCTGTTGTATCAATTCTATAACAAATCCGATTATAAATTAAAGTTGTATAGATAGTGCGCAAAATTACAATTGTAAACGTTAGTTGTAAATAATTTAATAACTATTCTAAAGCTCAATGTATAATAAATCATTTAGTTTATTGAATAAATGCAGATTGTCAAAAATAACCCAGAACTTGATTATTTATTTAAATAAACCTCTCTTGATATCCTTATCCCATAAATAATTTCAGAAAATAATGAAAATTAACAATAGCAAATCGAAGACTATAAAATTTAAATTTGCAGAATTTCGGATCCCGAAATTGTATCAGGAGAACATGATGTGCCAGGAGGTATTCTTCGTGTCACTTCTCGGAATTTTAGTGACGTCGAATTCCAGGAATTTCCGGGAACTTGGACTCCGAAACCAAGGATTTAATTAATAATCGGAACCTAGATACCTGTTGTATCAATTTTATAACAAATCCGATTATAAATTAAAGTTGTATAGATAGTGCGCAAAATTACAATTGTAAACGTTAGTTGTAAATAATTTAATAACTATTCTAAAGCTCAATGTATAATAAATCATTTAGTTTATTGAATAAATGCAGATTGTCAAAAATAACCCAGAACTTGATTATTTATTTAAATAAACCTCTCTTGATATCCTTATCCCATAAATAATTTCAGAAAATAATGAAAATTAACAATAGCAAATCGAAGACTATAAAATTTAAATTTGCAGAATTTCGGATCCCGAAATTGTATCAGGAGAACATGATGTGCCAGGAGGTATTCTTCGTGTCACTTCTCGGAATTTTAGTGACGTCGAATTCCAGGAATTTCCGGGAACTTGGACTCAGAAACCAAGCATTTAATTAATAATCGGAACTTAGATACCTGTTGTATCAATTCTATAACAAATTAAAGTTGTATAGATAGTGCGCAAAATTACAATTGTAAACGTTAGTTGTAAATAATTTAATAACTATTCTAAAGCTCAATGTATAATAAATCATTTAGTTTATTGAATAAATGCAAATTGTCAAAAATAACCCAGAACTTGATTATTTATTTAAATAAACCTCTCTTGATATCCTTATCCCATAAATAATTTCAGAAAATAATGAAAATTAACAATAGCAAATCGAAGACTATAAAATTTAAATTTGCAGAATTTCGGATCCCGAAATTGTATCAGGAGAACATGATGTGCCAGGAGGTATTCTTCGTGTCACTTCTCGGAATTTTAGTGACGTCGAATTCCAGGAATTTCCGGGAACTTGGACTCAGAAACCAAGCATTTAATTAATAATCGGAACCTAGATACCTGTTGTATCAATTCTATAACAAATCCGATTATAAATTAAAGTTGTATAGATAGTGCGCAAAATTACAATTGTAAACGTTAGTTGTAAATAATTTAATAACTATTCTAAAGCTCAATGTATAATAAATCATTTAGTTTATTGAATAAATGCAGATTGTCAAAAATAACCCAGAACTTGATTATTTATTTAAATAAACCTCTCTTGATATCCTTATCCCATAAATAATTTCAGAAAATAATGAAAATTAACAATAGCAAATCGAAGACTATAAAATTTAAATTTGCAGAATTTCGGATCCCGAAATTGTATCAGGAGAACATGATGTGCCAGGAGGTATTCTTCGTGTCACTTCTCGGAATTTTAGTGACGTCGAATTCCAGGAATTTCCGGGAACTTGGACTCAGAAACCAAGCATTTAATTAATAATCGGAACTTAGATACCTGTTGTATCAATTCTATAACAAATCCGATTATAAATTAAAGTTGTATAGATAGTGCGCAAAATTACAATTGTAAACGTTAGTTGTAAATAATTTAATAACTATTCTAAAGCTCAATGTATAATAAATCATTTAGTTTATTGAATAAATGCAGATTTTCAAAAATAACCCAGAACTCGTTTATTTATTTAAATAAACCTCTCTTGATATCCTTATCCCATAAATAATTTCAGAAAATAATGAAAATTAACAATAGCAAATCGAAGACTATAAAATTTAAATTCACAGAATTTCGGATCCCGAAATTGTATCAGGAGAACATGATGTGCCAGGAGGTATTCTTCGTGTCACTTCCCAGAATTTTAGTGACGTCGAATTCCAGGAATTCCTGGAAACCGTTTGTACCGAATTTTGTTCTTCTCTGTATCAAACCGATATTTTTCGTTTCTTTTTCTACTTTTGTATTTCGAAACTTCTGTGCAATGTTTTTCTACATTATTTCTTGCTTTTTAAGTGAAATTTTGTAAGGGCTGGATAAGGGAGTTAGGTTTATAAATGAATGAACAATTGCTTTAGTTTAATTCTATGTTTATTGAAAATTCTTTCAATTATACATGTTACGTAAATGTTACATTGTTAATTCTAACGCACTTATAACTACTATCTGTAAAACTTACTTAAATATTACATTCTTAACTTTAACGCACTTATAATTACAAATTATAAAATTTACTTAAATATTACATTCACAATTCTAACGCACTTCTAACTACTAACTGTAAAACTTACTTAAATATTACATTCATAACTTCCATGCACTTATAATTACAAATTGTAAAATTTACTTAAATATTACATACACAATTCTAATACACTTATAACTACTAACTGTAAAACTTACTTAAATATTACATTCACAATTCTAACGCACTTATAACTACTAACTGTAAAACTTACTTAAATATTAGATTCTTAACTTTAACGCACTTATAATTACAAATTGTAAAATTTACTTAAATATTACATTCACAATTCTAACGCACTTATAACTACTAACTGTAAAACTTACTTAAATATTAGATTCTTAACTTTAACGCACTTATATAATTACAAATTGTAAAACTTACATATCAGTATTTTTACATACAACATATTTTTATAATTATTTAAGATATAGCTTAAGCGCAGTACAATATTCTTATAAAATAAAGACATTCTACAATTACATATGTACTTATATATTCAGTATAACTAATGAAGAACAGTTTATTCTCCGTAGATAAATCCTTTCCATTGTTTATTGGGAAAAAGGAAATTAGACTCAGAAACCAAGGATCTCAAGTTTGCAGATTTGTATTAGGAGAACATGATGTGACAAGAAGTGTTCTTCGTACCATTTCTTGAAATTTTAGTAGTGTCCAATTCCAAAAATTACCGAAAACTGATATCTGAGAAATTGCCAGAAAGTTTCCCGTTGATTTAATGATGTTAATGTGCAGCTTATGTGGCGTAGAAATGTATAACGAATACATCTTCTCATCTGTAACACAGCAAAATACGTTATTATTAACTACTTGAATAAAATTATAATACTTCATATTTACATACGATATAACAAATTTAATTATTTTCAATCAGATTTGAATTTGATGGATTATGTTTAGTTGTCATTTTCCTTACTTGTTCATCTTCGAATCGAAGGAAGAATATTTGAAGAGCACTCGTCGACAAAATTGAGACGTCACCTGGAAGGAACTGTTCTACTTGAATAAAGGTATGTGTTTATTTGGTGGACAGGATCTTGATTCGAGCCTGAAATTATGATTCATCGTCCGGCACAAGAATGTAAACACGGCCCGTAATATTACCGTTAAATCCAAACAAAGAATGTAATCGAGGTAGACGATAGTTCGAAGGACTTTGTTTTCGTTTAATAACTGCGTGGAATTTCTTCCGCGCTTATCTGCACGCCTGAATATTTACATCGAACGTTCGATTCCTTGGAACCTTCTTTGGGGTGATGTCACTCCTCCCGTTCAAAATTATTTCCTTAAAAGCGAAACGGATATCATCCTCTTCTCTACTTTTGTAAAAGGTTATTAAATTATACGTAGGAAATAAAACTATGCAACACAGCTTTCACAGTATTGTCCAGTAATTTAATATTTCAATTACATTATGCAGTAATAAATACTCTAATCATTTGTCTTGAAAGTTTTGTTAATATACCGAAAATCAGACCTGATCTTTGAACATTTATAATTTCAGAAAATTTTACAAGGTTTAAACAAATATCTCGTGCGAGAAGGTATTCTTTCTGCCACTTCTTGGGATTTTAGTGACGTCAAATTCCTGGAATTCCCGGGAACTTAGACCCAAAAACCGAGGACCTCGATTTTGCAAAATTGTAAAATTAGAACTCGTGTCAAACATCTAATGAATTTTCATTAATTCTGTCAATCATTGTAACAATTTGTAACCTTTTATAATTGAAGAATAAAGAGGAAAGCTCAAACTACAGTATTCTTTTATAGTTTCTAATAAAATTTGGTTTATTAGTAGTAAATAAATACCGATTTCTCGAGCTAAAAGTTTTTGTCCCATGAAATTTTTATTTAAAATTTAATTCGATCCCTAATGATTAATTATTACCACGTTGTTTTTAAATTGTACTACTATATTTTTAAATTACATTACCTTGTGCTTTCCATTTGTCACGCAGTTTCCAGGGTACATTTCACTCTCGACCACACAAATCATAAAAAAGTGATTTATTAACCAGCAGTATTACTTTTGTAACACAATAAAAGGAACCAGCACAGAAAGGAACAAACACGATAAACGAAGAATGAAAAGAACAAACTGCCAGCCGGCAACTTTACAGTTTTTCCGTACATTTATATTAATTTATTCGTCTCACGATACAAGACAAATCGTACATACGTTTTCTGGTGATTGTAAAAGGTTGAAAAAAGCAAATAGAGTTCGATTGGATTCGATGCACGAGATATACCGAGGATCGGACAGACGACATTTCAAGAGATCATCGTTTCTTCATGTTCTCTTCGTTTTCCTTTCTACTCACTTTCACGTTATCAATATTTTCTTCTTATTTTTCTTTTTTTTTTTTACATAATCTTCATTTTCGAAGGCAAGTGAAATACAAAGAGGTGTGGTTTCTCGATTAACCCTTTCAATTTACAATTTCATCCGTGTGTATGTATGTGTGTACTTACGTACGCCCGTGTAGATGTGTATGTGGTTTGCAGACGCAAATGAGACGCGTGTGAATACCGGGTGCAATAGAAAAATTTGACGAGTGTGCGTTTTGTCGATCATTCTTTCTTTGATCATTATATATATCATCGTTATTGATCGTTTCCCTTCATATGATTCAACCCTATCGCTCCAAGACATTTTATGATAGATAGTGCTCGCGTGGAACATCATTCATAATTATTTTTCAAAGTAATATGAATGGAATTACATTTTTTTATATACTATCTACAGGGTGGTTCATTTAAATAAAATCACACATAAAATAATCTACATGTATGGTGATATATGTCTGAGAACTGAAGTTAAATGTGAAATTTATGTTTTTTAAGATGACAGACTTTGATGAAGAATGTAAATTTAAAAGAAGATAGATATGAAAATAATTTAAAAAAGAAAAATACTAAGCATATTGGTCCTCTAACCAATTCAAGTTGCATATACTACAAAATATTTGTTACTTTACCATAAAGAAATATTTGGATGGACTTATTTAAATAAACCACCCATAACAAGAATATTTTGAATAAAAGTATGAAATCATAGTCCCAAGTCCAGAAAATTAAAATGGGAAAAGATATAAAATTAAATTTAAATTATTGTTATCTGAGGGGTTGCTCAATAGTTAATACTTTTTTCATCATGGAATAGTTTGTTCTTATTTTTTTTTTAAATAAAGTAATTTGTTTTATTCAGTTGGTAAAAATCAAATTTTTGATCTTCAGAAGTCATCAAACCACAAATTCCAATCATAGTAAGCGCCACTCAAATTGTGAATGATCATTCTTTTTATTCCCATACAGAAGAATTTGAATAAATTAAATGCAAAATATGTAGAATGGTCGTAAATTTAATTGTTAACCTAATAATATTTCTTTTGATGTTTTTTGTACTTGGATATTCAACTTTTGAGCATGTATATGTATACGCTTTTTGGAGCGGAAGGGTTAAAGATTTCAAGATTAGAGACGAGATCAAGTTCAACGTATACTCATAGAGATTATTATTAATATTATCAGATAATGTAAAAGTTTTAGTCCTTTTTTCAATGCTATAGTATAATCATTTCAAAATCAAATAAATTTTCGTGCATTTCTGAAAAGCTTTTCCAATTATTAGAATATTACAATACCTTTACGTATCTTTTATTACATGAAATTTATAGATTTCTATGCAAAATAAAATAGTGGTAAACTTAATCTACTTCTAAATGCACTTATGAATAAGTTAAATTTTCCAGAAAATTAAATTGAATTAATTTTATATTTTTTAATTTATCAATTTAATGAAGAAATAATAATTAAAGATTTGATAAGTGGTATTCAATAATCAATAGTATTTGAAAGCTTATTATTGGGTTGGTGAATAATTTTCTCAATAACTAAAAGAGTTTGCGAGATTAATTATCAATTTCATTTAAAAGCTTGTAAAAAGGAGTTGAAACTTTTGCATATTCTTAATTTTAACCCTTTGAATCCGGACAACCCCTGGATTTTCAATTTATCTATGAAGTTCATTTTACTTTTTAAAAAATCTTTGATTCTACCAAAAAATTATTCAATTCAAAGGGTTATTTAACTTCGTTTCGAAATTCAGAACTTTAAATCTTGAAATACTGATAAAAATTTCAAACTTATTTAAAGATATTCTTTCGTGTATCTGAAAATATTTATAAAGGACTTGAACACTAGTTCTCGCGACACACTTGGATCCCACCTCTACTCAAAATCCGCGTTAAAATAAAAAAACGAACGCATACGATTCACCTACTTCGACTATTTTTTCTAACTTCTCGAGGCTTTCTTTGTTACTCGTCCGCTTTCTTGAAATTGACTCGATCGCTACGTGCCGAGAGATCGATTAAAGCTCTAGAATGATTCAGATTGTACGAGCAAGAAATTAAACACACCGAAGTCCCGCGACAGAAACACGGGGGATATACTTTCATCGCCTTTAATCTTATTAAATTACCATAAAATTCGATTAACTCCCTTCCTAGGGTTTTAAAAATTCGAATGATTCTTGATGCGTTTGATACCATCGGTTCTCGATACTTTTGAAGAATATTCGAATTTTTATTACAGCCCCGGTGTACAACAGGCACAGATGAAATCATCGTTCATCCATTAATATATTTTTTATATCATTTCATTCATCGTTAAGTCGTTTCGATGGATTCCTTTTCGTAAAAGGTCGACCGAAATCCGTCGTGAGGACTGCGAAGAGGCTCGAGACAGGAAGAAAGTGTATCGTTGTTGTGGTCAGAGAATTTCGGGGAACGGTTTGGTGGAAAGATAGAAAGAGACTTTAACCGATGACGAGTAAGAAAAATATCGTATATCGATTCTCTGCTGTTGATCTGTGGTCATCGAAGCGATGCGAATCGGCGATGAACGTCTTATAACATTGGGTGCACCACAATATGTAACATGCCTCGATTACTTCAAATAATAATTAAAAAATATTTCAACGAAGATCTATATAATTGACGATTTAATTTATGCACCAAGATTTTATGATTTTATTAAACAGTTAGTTGACCACCTTAAATTTTGAATAATTGAATAATTAATAAAAGAAAAGGTAAAATAAATTTGGAATATTGCTAATATTAGGCTAACAGTGTAAAGTACTCATCTAAATGATTACAAATCATAATAATTGGAATTTCAGTGTGTCTTACCACACACGTCTGTTTTCACTGTGGCAGTCAACGTGTTAAGATATTTTTTCTATAAGTGTGTCAGACATAACTAAATATTTAGTGTTGCAATGTTAAAACAAGCAAAGATTTATATTTAACGATAGTATACCACACTAATTACAATTGGAATTACACTTAAAATCCAATTGTAATAAAAATAGAAGTCAGGTTTGTAATATTTGACGACTCTGACTCGTCAAAATATGTCAAAGGGTTAAGAGTCATTAGCACCTTGAGTGCCACCTTCGAGTCGTAAAAAATCCTTCGAATTTGTCATTTTATTTCAACCAAATAAATACACGTAGGTATATTCAAGTGCCTAATCAAATTATTTGCAATCAACTAAATAACGATGAACTTTTGTCACAATTTATGACAGACGTGAAATTACTGTATTAATTCTTTACGTATTAAATTATTCAATTCAGAGTTTTTAAACTCAATTTTCTAAATTTTGTTTTTGATTTTCAATCTCATCTTTTCGATTGAATTACATATTGCGGCACACCTTTGATATAATTTTCCGTTTTCTTTTACGCAGATACATGTATAACATATATATATATATTTTATACTATTTTTGTTTTTGGTCGAATAAAAGGAGCCACTATCATTGGATTACAATCGACGGACGTAACGAGTTCGAACAATCATCGTGCTCCTTTCTTTTGAAAAATATTTTCAACAACGTGTCACGGCCGTTTAGCATTGCTTCGAGTTTCGACGGTCTCGACGATAGTTTCTTTTTTTAAACATTTATCCTTAGATACATCACGTTGACAGATTTAAACCATTTTTATTTTTGCTTTATCTTTGTTTCCTCTGTACTTCTTGCGACTTTTGTTTTTCACACAAAAATAATTCTGAACGCACAGCGGCTCGTATTAATGTAACTTGGACATCTTGACAATAAATTATCGCTCGATACATCCACTCAATAGTGCTAAGACATTTATACTAGAAATTTAATTTAATTTCTTTTAGAATTTATTCAGAAAATTACAATTTCAGTTATTTAACGTGGATAACGATATGTAGAATAACATTGAATTCTTGTTCAGCAAAGATATTTAAATATTGACACGTTGGCTGCAATTGAACAATTAATAAAGGAAAGGAAATGGCAAGCTATTAACACTCGTGGTTTGAATATTTTATCTCTTATAATCATTTTCACTATGCAAATTAAATTTAAATTTGAATACTTTCAGAGGCAAGAAAATTGATGCAAAAGTATTCTCAAAGGGAAAGAAAAGTTTTAAATGAAATTGATTTATTTCATTACTTAAATATAATGTTTATTAGGAAAAAATGTTTTTAATATTGATTGTATAATTAATAAAAAAATAGCTTAGAATTTGAGCACTGCTTTTAAAAGAATTAAAGTACAATTTTAAGTGTGAATGTTTAAAAAAATCTACAACTGCAATACAATTATTTTCAACAACTTCTGTCAAGAATGTATAAAATTTGATTTTTGCTATGTGTGTAAATATTCTTAGCAATTTTGATTTTGCTATTGAATAAATAAATGAATTAGCACGTGGTATGTCTAATATCAAGAACCTGATCTTAGAATGTCACGAACGTGGTGATAAGGCAATTGACGTCACTGTGGCGTCAGTGGTCACTGACCATTGGAATTTACGTGACACCACACCGGTATCAGTGGTCGTCACAGTGTTAATAACGGATGACGTTGTTATTGCGTCAAATCGAAATTGAAACACGCGCATACTTGCAATTCAGATCACAATTGTAACAGAAATGCAAAAAATGTAACAGAATAGAAATAGAAATCGTGATTTCAAATATCTGGTTTTGTATGTAATACAATATCAATCTATTGATGTAAATTTGAATTCTTGTTTACTTAAAATACTGCAATAACAATAAATATTAAGTATAAGTAATAAAATAGATAATAATATACCATGTCAGCTACTAATATTAATCCTTTCAGGCTTAAACTATAAGAAACTTTTGCTTGTTAATTTTAAATTCAAAATCAAATTTTCTGAGTTTCTGATTTTTGATACGTTCAAAAGAAATGGCGCCATGTGAGGAAGGGTTAAACAAATAGAATTTGTGTTTCTATCAATTAAAATTCGAATCGATCTATCGAGCAATAATTATTTAAATGTCGCAGTGTACGAACCACCGATACGAGCCACCCTGTGTTCAACTTTTTCCTCAGTTATATCTTTCTCGATACTGTATCGTTTAATAAATATTCCTTCTTGTTTCTGCCTTTCCTTAGTTAATTTCTTTAGTTACCAACACCGATTATATTCAACACGATTTACACTGAGAAAGGTCTGGCGAATTTCGGGACAAACGGGGAACAGAGTCGGCGAGCTGTCCGCGGATTAAGCATTTTCATTCCCGTCCCGTTTTGTAGTCATCGATGATTAGAGTCAATGCATCACGACAAAGCTGATCGTTCTCCGCGGGTGCTCCGTTAAACATGGACCCGTTTTACGTCGATGCGAATCGTTGTTTTTGCTTCTTCACGAAATCGAGGGCCATTTTGTCGCCGACTCTCGTCTCCAGAATCTGAAGAATCGGATGATCTGTGGACAAACACAAGATTCGATTAAATATAAGGTCAGTTGAGAAATTTAGATCACGTTATAATTTCTTAAAGAAACTAGACTTTTTAAATTTTGTAAATTAACTAACATTTCTTTTCTCAGCATTGTTAGTAACTGAGTTGTTGATGTTATATAAAATTATATCTGTTAAACCTGATATTAAGTTTATAAACAATAGTAAATTCTATATAAAAAACGAAAATTCCAAATTCTACTAAAAAATAAATGGCAGTGTTAAAAATGAAATTGAATATCTTATGGTCCAAATTTGATGAAAAGAAAAAAGTATTAAACTAAGTATAATTCGTTAGTATAGTTTTCAGTGACGTGAGTTTTATCGTCAATTTTGCTTATGCAGTGATAAGTGATAGGTCCAGAAATTTAAGTCGTGATGCAAATGGGTTAACAAGATTCTCTGAAAATTCAATTTCCAAGCGTCGTTTCACTGTCAGAAAAATCGTGTTACCGTTTAATAAAGTTCCCCGCAGATTTAATTACCACGTATTCACCCTTTAGCGGCACGAGTTCTTTCTACGGCCACCGTGTATAAATTATTCAAATTATTTCACGCTTTATAAAATCCCTACCTCCTAGGTTAAGTGCGGGGAAAACTGAGGCGCTTCGAGCTGAACGTTTTATTAAAAATTTTATGCTATCGATTTAGTCGATAACTGTCAGCACAAATACCTAGAGGTACGTTTTATAAATTCCATCCTTCTCGATTGAGGTTTTATTTATATTTAAAATGTCCGAAAAGAATAGAAATTGTTATAAATTGCTTTAGCAGTTACAATAAATGTGCAAAATTTCTTTTTTTGAATTTGGGTTCCATAAGAACACTTATCTTCAGATTTTAAATAAAGAAGGAACAAAAATAAATATGAGATTTAATAATTTGTGATTTGTAATAATAAAAGAAAGATTGAAGGAAGTCATTTTGATTTACTTTGTAATTCCAGTGTTAACTGTATTGAGGAGGTGATTATTTATAATAATTAAACTGATGATGAGAATTATTTTCAAAGATACTATGATATTAAAGATTGGGAAAGATCAAAGTAAAGAAAAACTGGAATAGAGGAAAAGATATGTTAATGATCATTTCTATCCAGTTTCCATAATTTCGAAAAAAGGGTGCATAAAATATTTCAATTTTAAAACTATCTTATAGGTACATACAGTCACACACAGAAAAATGAATACGTAATTACTAGGATGCAAATGTTATAAACAAAATATATAAACTATATGTTAAATGCATAAAAACAAAATAAATAATTAAAAACTGTAAAGTGTGCAAAATCAATGAATTAAACTTTAATTACCAGGAGTAAAAAGGTAGTAATTATTAATATATATATTTCAAAGGTACAAAAATGTTTGGTTGAGTTTGCTTTTATAAAAAAATGTCTAAAACATACTTTTCCTCGAATGTACCACTATTGAGTTCATTTTGAATGTTTTAAAGGATTATTCTCATTTACTTACTTCGATTCTTTTGCTGCATAAGAGGCAGCTCGGTGTGTTTGAGGCCGTGAAAATTGTCAATGCTGGCGTTCGTGTCAGCCACCCCTGGTATGGTGCTGAGTCCCAGAAATGCTTCACCGGCAAAATCGTCCGCCGTGAGGACGTCCCGATCCATCACCGTGAACAGCACTATGGCGTCTGGACTTCGACACTGCTCGACACTTACTGAACTGTAGACATGATTTCAAAACATAACAGGCCATTTCATAAGTAATATCGCCGTTGATCCTGAATAATAAGAGGGGAGATAGAATGCCATTCAAGGAATAACTGCTGATATTTACGATCAGCAATTTGGCTAAATACAATAAGTACTATTAAATGGTTGCACAATATTATTAACCCTTTGCACTCTGCTGTCACTGCAGCAGCGACTATTAAAAGAAATACATTTTTAAAAATGTATTCACGTTATTTTAACGACAAAGCAAAATTTTCAATATTCTACAGAGGCGCGCTCGTGTCATTGTGAATAGTCTGGAGTAGCCGATAGCTCATAGTAAAAATGACATGGAGTTGCTGATAGGTCATATTAACCCTTTGCACTCGAAGCATTTTTGGATACAATTAAACCTACATATGTGTTCCAGTGAAGCTTCCAAAATTCAAAAGCCTTATTTTAAAAGATTGTGATTTATTCACTTGTATTGCTTTCATTAATTTGCTATTTTTTAATGT
The DNA here is from genome assembly GCA_022405125.1 of Anthidium xuezhongi. Taxonomy (NCBI): domain Eukaryota; kingdom Metazoa; phylum Arthropoda; class Insecta; order Hymenoptera; family Megachilidae; genus Anthidium; species Anthidium xuezhongi. Next base: position 2,660,433 of record CM039642.1, read on the forward strand.
AAATAACTCGTCAATTTTACATTTGAAAATATTCTAATTAATCACGTATGTCGCCCGAGAGGCGCCACTTGAGTGCAAAGGGTTAAATATAGATGGAAAAATTCTACCAATGAACAGCAAATTTAAAATATATCAATTTCTTAGAAGTAGATATTATAGTAAAGCATTGGTAACACACTATAATTGTAGAAAAAAGCTTACTGTTTGAAATTTCCTTCTGATAAACATTACTTACAAGAAGATCAAACGTTCCAATTACCATATCAAATGTATCGAATGAATTTTTACAGGAGTGTATCAATTTGTTTTTAAGAGAAGTAGCTAAGTAAAACGAGACTAATTACTAACAATTCGAAACACTCGTCGAACATGGGATTCAGAGTTTTCTTCTTTACGTTGGTCCGTTGCTCGGCGCAGTGCTCGAACACTCTTCGTGGTAACAATTCGATGATGACAAATGGATCGCTGAAACCATTTGGATCTAAGGGTATCACGTCCCTGGCATTTATCACTTCAACGCACAAGGAATCGTGATTCAGATACGCTCTCACTGTTAAGACACCGTACTCTGAAGCCACGGTGTTCAATTGGTCCTGCAAAAGGATATCGGGTTAATATTTTATAATCCAGATAATTATGTGAATTATTAGATCTTGTACTAAGATGAAAAACGAAAAATCATTCACTGTATAAGTTGATAATTGAAATTTTGTAAACAAATTGTATATTGCTTGCTTTTATATTCATATAATACACTTCAACGCTGATTTTTCTAGGGTTAATGATTAGTTATTTTCAATTTTTACTCCACAAGGCAGTTTCAGAATAATTACAAACAGCAAATGATATTCCATGCTGTTCAAAATATACAATAATATCTGCAAGGCAGAGATGTATTTTTAATCAAAACCTGAAGTCGTTGTCGATAAAATCGATCGATCAAGAACGTTGTATCCATTTTATGGTACTGTAACCGCTCCTCGACGTTCAAAAAGCTTTGACAATGAAGCGCATCGTACGGTAAACCCTTTTCGTCCGCATGGAAGAATTTGATTAACAAATCCAATGCCTCGTGAAGTCTCTCGTAAAACATCGCTGGTTTGTCCTAAAATACAAAAGAAAAAAGCATTTTCATTCAACAATCTACAACTATGGTATTTTAATTAAAATCCTAGAAGCGCAGTTTTTCGTTTATATAATATTTTACACAAATACCGAAATTTTCGCAATCCAACAAAAGTTGAATAATATCACATTTGATTATACAGAGATTTTGCTTCTTTATCACCGAATTCTATTGGTAATTTTTCAAGGAAATTAATAATAATTAATCTGTTGTCTAATAATAATTAATATTTTGTAAACGTCTGTAAAAGTCTGTTTAGTGATTTATTTAATAAACTGCTATGAGCTCAATGTCAGATGTGTTTATTTTTTGATATATCATACAAAATATTAATGAAGCTGTACTTACACCTGCGTTTCCATCCATCTGATTACTAAGCTCTCCAAGAACCACTTCCCAGATGTCTTGAAGGACTCGATTAAAATTCACCGCAAGCAGAGCTGAGTTTAACGCTACCAAATGAACATCCAGATATTCCAGCAATGGTGCAATCGCTTCGGATGTAGGTAAACTGTCTGGCGACCAAGCTAGATGAAACATCGCCTTCTTCAACGGTGGCCTCATCTGCAATTCAAATAAACAAATATTTAATAAGCTTGCTGCTACCTGCTGAAATCGTGGATTTTGCTACCATGTCATCACTGTCCATTTCCTCATATAAGATTCTTTTAGTAAAAACGAAGAAGAATCGTTGAAATAACCAAAAATAACTTTAAAACAAGTTAGTTGAATAAAACACTAAACTGAATCTCTGATGTACAACTTTCTTAAATGGCAATGTAAGTATTAAAGGAGCTGAAATTTAAGCAACATTTAATGATTATTATAAACAAACTAAGAAAAAAAAGTAAGATAATTTTGACGGTAGTAAATAACGTGTTTCGTTTTAACGATTTATGTAAAAAGCTTTAACTAAACGCGCAAATACCGGATCACCCACATAAGAAAAGTCCACTACCTTATATATTAATAAAACAATAATAATACTATTAATAATTACCTTCCAAATCAATAAATTAACAATATTCTATTGATAGAAGCGATTATAAGTCAGAATACATGTTAAAATACATAAGGAATGCGTATTAAAATTGCAAAATGTTTACACAGCTGCCATTAAAGTACCGTTTGGAATTTTTGCATAAAGTTAAGTTTATAAAAAAGTATGAACCTTCCTCTTTAATTCAGTTTTTGTTTCATGCCGATATCTTTATCCGTTCCTGAGATATCGTCGTTGGAAGACAAACGTAATTTTTGATAATCGGCTATCGCTGTCTCTCTCGCACCCGGTCAATGAGTGTCTAGCGTAGCGGCCACGTGGCAGTGTTTACGTCTAACCCTTTACTATTACTACTTTGTTTACATACAATTCCTGGAAAAAATCTGGGTCAAGTCTGGCGCGCTAGACATGTTCCCCCCTTCCCCCTTTCGCGCGGCGAGCGCTTTGTAAACTTTAAAGCCCTATATCTCAGGAACTAATTGAGATAGAGCGATGCAATAAATTGCGTTATTATCTGCACACTCTCCTCTATTTTCTGAGCTACCATTATACAAAATTTCACATTGTTTAAATACTTTTCTTGCCAGATTTCTTTACACTATTTGTGACATCATAAACTTGTTTAATGCATGAATGTCTATTTTTAGTAACTATAATAAATACTCCACCTGTTCATCTCTATCTCTATTAGTTTTCGAGATATTCAACAAAATATGTTGATACATTCTACTTTGAAATATTTATACTAGAACTACGTTATAGCAAAGTTTTATTAATTGTTGTTAGTGTTCCAAATATTTAATTATGTAAATATCTAAGTATCTGAATTATTTAAATTATCTAAATATTTCACGACTTCCGAAAATGTAGAAAATTCTGTGTTACAAAATTAGGACGACTCAGAAGAAAAAAAATCTAATTATTATAACTTTCTACAATTAAAATATATTTAATATTTCCTTTTTTAACCGGTATAAATAATAATTTTGTATTTTACATTGAAAAGAATCGATTTAGTTTTCTGTAACATAAAAAACGACTCAATGTTTCAGTTAATTTGTCACGTTCATCAACGACACTTACTTTCGTGCCGATTCTCGAAACAATTTGATTGATGAAGAGCAACATTTGTCCAGGAGTCTGTTCCAGCGGTGATGTCAAAGCGGTTCTCCATTGCATCCGAGCAGATTCACCAGCTTGACACTCCAAAGCTGTCAAAAGCTTTTCGACGTGTAGTTCCTCCCCTAAATCCAGCAGCCACCTTCGCACATATTCCAAGCCATTGATAGCCACGCACATCTGCGAAATTATTTGGGATTGCAATATCGGTGATTAAACGGGGCTCGACATACTTTGGTTGTTGGAAATCGATTTTTATCTTCAAAGAGATATATAGATAGTGTATTATAAAAGTGAGACAACTACATTTTGGACAAAAAATATTAAATACCTCATTTATACAGAGATATATTTTGTAATAAAATGTTAAATAAAATGCTGTTTAAATGAATTTAAATAAAATGTCTTTAGACAATCAAAAGCATCAAAATTTATTTTATTAGTGGATCAATTTTTCATATAAAGGAAATGTATACTAAATAAAATTCAAACAAGTTGAAAAATTCTCTAGTAATTATGTTAAGTACTTAAAGTACATAAAATAAACATTGTAAAGTAATAATTATATTTTAGCATTTTTAATGGAACAAGAGATACAAAATACCAATCTACTATTAAATAAATTCTTCATACAATAAATATTTAATAAAAATAGCGTTAATAATTAACGATTATAGGTAAACAGAAAAATTGTTTTAAAACGTATATTTAAATAAGAACGAAGATAATTGTTAATAATAACATTCTGTACGTGCGATATGGAAATATAATTTCTTAAAATCTGTTTAAGCAGCATTCTAATTCTAATATAGCATCTTAGAAGTTTGCCAGGCACAATGCAGCGTTCGAGTGAATTTGAAAAAGACATGAAGAGCCGTTTTTGTAGTGAATTGTAAGTTTTTGTAATAAACTGTGATTTCGATTTCATTACAACTATTTTGCGAAGCAGTGTCGTGTCAAACTAATGCGAAGCGGTCTCTACCTGAGCGATTACCTCGTCTGTTGTCTTATAAGGCGTTTGCTCCTCGTAATATCCGCTATCAGCTAATTTTTGGTGTGTAATTTCCGCATAGTAAGCCGCCGAACTGCAGATCGCCTGTGATGTAAACACAATATAGAGTACACTATAAGTTGCAAGCCATTAACTCAAAATATTGTAAGAAATATACTTTTAGTTAACACTTTTAATATATGGTGGTGACACTTCAATTTGCAACAAAATTCGCCATGTATATATTGTTAGGAATTTTTAAGGAATTAGGACTGTTCTAATTATACTATAAATATAATTTATCATAATTATATTAGGACTCTATTCTTTTCATAAATCTACAAAGTTATACATTTTTAAGACATTAGGTATAATTCTTTAAAAAACACTATAATTATGAGTCTCTAGCTCTAAGGAATTAGGAGTTTCCTAGTTAGGAATTCTATCATAATTACACATAATTAGGAATTCTATCTTATAAGTAAGCAAAGCATAAGAAAGGAACAGAAGTAAAGAAGGAAGTATAATTAAGAAGAGTCTGACTCGTAAAAATATAGCAAGGGGATAGAGTAAAATAATTGAATAGTAGGTTAAATGTATGTAAATATCACTTACATCAACGACTTTTAGGACCAAATTGTACGATCCAGGTAGATCTGGCCACGCTAACTTTTTCCAAAATTCTTTGATCTGAAACACACAGCATATAAATATTAATGAGTACACGATTTTAACGAACAAACTTGTCGATTATTTATATTACCTGGTAAAAACATGCCGTAACATCGATAGCAGATGTACAGTGTTTTACAATGTATTCACCGGTGCAGATTCGATCCATTTCAGCCGATTTTCTTACACGTTGGATCGCCTTCAGTTTCGCCAGATCCAACCATTTGTCGACAGCTGGCCGAAACCACTCGTAATACTTGCAAATCGCCAAAGTTTTATGATCTGACTGTGGCAACTTCTCCTTCATACTAAAAAATATTACGTTCCTTCCTCAGCCGTGATTACTTTATTGCTAAACTTTTATGGTATAAGGTTCTAGCTCGCTCGTTTCCCTTTTATTAAACAAAATCAGTCCTAAATAACTCTTTCCAACGATACGCATATTTTTACACAGGCTAAGTTATGACCTTACTAAAATATCTATATTTTACATAAAACTGTATTTTTGCACATGCAGAACGAACCCGTTCATTTGTCACAAATTAAGTTACATATTTTATAAAAATAATGACGTGAAAGTACATTGCAAATTATTTTCATTAGAATTATTTTAAATGTAAGTGTTTGACTGCTTTTTGTTTAGGAAAATTTTCTATGAAGATTGGAATGATCTAATTACAAAATCTTTGGTTCTAATAGTAAGATTAATGTAAGGGTCCTTACGTCACGAAATCTTGCAGAGCTAGATACAATTCAAACATTGGCGTTCCTATTTCCGCCCCCGGTGGTAACACGTATTCATCGTCACCATTCTGACCATGAAGTTGAAGACACGCTGTGGTGACCCTGGCTCCGAGCTCGTTTTGCATCTATGGAACGTATTTCTTCAGATCAGACATCGATCTCAATTATTACCCCCTTAGAAGCTTCGTTTCTCTATTTCCACCACTTTTCTCGTTTTCAGCAAGTTTCAGATTCTTGAAAGATTTCAGATAACAAATTTCCTTTTCATTTTTTCTAATGTATTCGATCCAGGAAGTTTGATACCTTTATATTTATTTATTAAAAAAGAATAATTTAAATACTTTTCAAAGTGCATCTGTAATTTGATTTTAAAAGTTTCCTTTAATACATTCGAATGCAATGGACCTTCAACCCTTAAATTTATTTATAAATTAATGTTATACTGAAGAAATTGTAAATTGTAAATTGTTTACGAATTAATATTAAGATAAGTAAAATAAATAGTTTGCTGATGTGTAAACAAGAAATAAATAAATTATTCATCAAGTTTCAATTTGTGGCATTTATAATCTAAACATCACAGTAGAAATGTTAATACGAAATTAAAATTATACAAGTAAGTAATAAAAATGATCTATGAATTAGGATTAAAATAAATATATCGAATAATTCGCAAAACTAATATTGAAATAAGTAATAATGAATGTATGACAAAGGCCACAGCAGTAATGTCAACATAAAATTAATTAAGTCGATTACCAAATCATGTGAAAACTTCAATTTTTTAGGTCATTGAAACGAAAAATGCTTGAAACTTTGATTCCTTGTAACGAAAACTTGCTCGAAAGTGGTGGACATCCTACAGGAAGAAAGATTAATCGAGGAGCACATTGCTAGAGAGAAAAAAAAAATCGATGCAGCTTGATATCCTGCGACTACCCCGAGCGACATATTGTGCTGGAAGTAAATCGAGCTTGTCTCTTCGTTTATCCTCGAATTTTATTGAAAAAATCAGCAAGGATGCCTTTGAGTGAACGACACTCTAGCCCTTTGAGGTTTTCATCGTTTTGCTCGACATAAAAGACAAAAAGAGAGATGAAACAGAATTATACGAGGTGTTTGTATCGGTTTAAAAAATTTTGACAAAATATCTCGCCTTAATGCTTCGAATGTCACAGTGGAAATGGATATATGTATCAAGACATATAAAAACTTTAATTATCAACCCTTTTCACTCGTTTGTCCCCCTAAAGGAGCATGAAAAACATGCAGATGTATATAAAGTATTTAAATAGTACTTTTTGGTCACATCGAATTTCATTTGATTCATATGTCAAAGGGTTAATTTAAGGAACGAAGTATTCTACGTAATTACGACTGTGGCTATTTTCATCGAAGCGATCAATATGTTATTTAAAAGAATTAATGCACTTCAATCAGCAATTTTATAAATACTTATGTGATGTGCAAATTTTTATAATAGTAATCGTCGTTTTGTGTAATATCACCTACAAAGTATTTTTAGAAAGAAAATAGTAACTTAATTCCTTTCGTTAAAATGTTAAAAGTAAAAAGCACTAAGTAAACATTGCATTAAACAGTATTAAAACTATGAGGCATAAAATTCTTTTGTTTCCCTTGCATTAAAACGCAAATATTATCAGCGATGATTCAATAACCACGAGCCATGAAAGCCTTCCATTAGCTAGTTTAATTATTCTGTCAAGGAACCTAATTCATTTTACTGCCCATCATTACTTGAACCGTGAAAATTCAATTTCAGTTTGTTTCTTTATCCGCGAACACGCGCGGACAAGTTCTCGTTAAGGTTAATCCGCAAAAATTGCCACGGCACAGGAGATCAAGCTTAATCAGAAGCTGTTTTTCCTCGGATTCTTAGATTCTACCTACGTTTCCTTTTTTTTTTTTTCATTTCTTCATCAAAGTCTAATGCAGCAGCAACATTTATCGGTGTACGTGCAATGGGTTTTAATGTATCTTTCTCGGTGCGGTGTTCATCAAATCACGTAGAAAACGCATGCAAATCGTGTGATGTGTTAGATACGTTCAACAAAGGCGTGCGTCGGCTGGAAATGAAGAGCTGCTAACTGTGTGAAAGCAACATAGTTCTTTGATCCTTTGAGTTATCAATGGAAATTCAATTCCGTGGAAAATTGCAGGTTTCGAGAAAAATTACAGCGTTGGGAACGGAGGATCCCTCTTTGAACCTCGCCAACTAAATATACTCCGAAGAAAAATGTGTAGATTTCTTTAATATTTAGTTAGAACGCATTGAAGTTGATTGAAAGAAACTTTATTGCACTGAAAAAGGTTTGTCTGTATAATATGGAAAAATTTATGAATATAATATGAATATGTATAAATAAATCTACATTTTTAACAAAATTTGAAAAATTACTTAACTGGATGATTCTATTTAAAAAGAAAACATTATATTCAGTTAAAAACTAAATTTGTAATCTTACAGAATTCAACAAACAATAGTTTTTAATAAAAATAACCGAATGTTTTTGTTTGAAAAGAAAATGATGTATTATCAAGTTATATTATTTATTTGGAATTTAGCCAGCCAAGTCTTGTATTTTTTAAGTGCTATAAAATATGAAAGTAATAATAAACTACACTGTAATTACAATTTTATAAAATGTGATCGTTTCATCTTTCACATTACCAATCTTGCTTCAAATTAAAATAATTAAGCTGCTTGAATTGAAAGAAAATATTTTCGCAAAAAGCAAAAATTTTATTTAATTTCTTGCATTTAAAATTCACCTGTGTGCTCATTAAAATTGAAAATGCTCATTCAATGGCATGCAAATACGTATGTTAACACTATGGCGACTACTTTTTGATTATAATGTAAACTATTTAATTCTATAAATAATCTCAGGATAAGCCAACTAAATGTGTATAAATTCTATAACTAATAATTTAAAAAATACTTTAGATGACACACATAGGCGAATCATCGAGTCACAATCAAATGTACGATCGTCAGAGTGTTAACTTCAATTCAATTACGATAATTACAATTCATTCAGAACGTTCATGCACTGTCAGTAAAATTATGCTACACATACACAAACATTTCACTAAATGTACTCTAAGCAATCGTGTGCTGTCGAGATAAAATTTCGTACGTTTCCATCGGGCTTAAAGATCCCCTACGATTTCAGGAACAGTTCTAAACTCCGCTAATCTCAAAATCCAAAGGAACCAGTATTTACAAGTAATCGTTAATATGGAACGGTTTCAAGAAACTACCAACTAAATCGACTATCCCTTGTTTCATTTGCGTGCGTAAAAAAAAAAGAAGAAAAAAAAAAGAATCTTTATCAAAATCAATCTTCTTTTCTCTAAAGTTATATGTACGAATGTACCTGCATTCGTAATTATGATTTAATTGTACTGGTCCAAAATGTACATACGTAAATGAAAGCAGGGCGTCTCGATACGACAAGTCAGTATCACATAGACAAGAAGATCGAAAAAGAAAGATAGAGAAAACAAAAGAGGGTTTAATATTTTGTGGTGGCGATGAAAAAGTACCTCGGATGTGTTCTCCATGTGTTTCGCCACGTGTTCCGCCAGCTATGGACAAACATCTCGTGTACAGTAAGATCGCGATGACCTGACGCACATTTAAACTCGCCTTCAACATCGTCCGATCTTCGTTCAACCCGGCCTTCAGGTCACTGCGATTTGTTTATTTATAGGGTGTCCCTTTTCATCAACTTCAATTTTTCTTCCCTTCTCATTTTTACACAACAAATCGTTCGATTCTCAATTAGTTAACTTAACACGTTCACTGTCATATACCAGGTGTACACTTCTGTTTCATAAGTTATCGTAATCATTGTCAAAAGTATTAGAAACATAGAATAGGAAATATGTAAAAGAAGCAGAAAGATAAAAATCAATTTTGTGTAAAATAATGCATTTTGAACAGTATGGCGGTAATACGTCGCTCATGGGTCACAAATGAAAAATAAGGTCAAAATGACTACCAATTTTGAGTTTAATGGATATTAAACATTAAATATTTATTTTGCAGAAAAGGAACAAGATTTGGCGCCATGAAGAGCTACTTGGAAACGACAATGACAGTAAACATGTTAAATATTGAATAATATTGGAATTGTAAAAATATTAACAAAGATTTTGCAATCAGATGTGAAGAATCAATTATAAAATCTTAATTGGAACATCCTATACATAAAGAGTAATATGTTTTGCAGTTATTTCGATGCAACGACGTCGACCGAATTCGCAAGTGACGAGAGAAACTAATTACGAGGACGAATTAAGTGATCGTTATCGATAATCATCGAATCGCTTTCAGATCTGATTTTTAAATCCTAGGTTTCTTTCTGAAATCTTTATAATAATCGAATAATTTTAATCCACGTATCGAATTATTGAAAAGAAGTTATAAATTTATAGCGTTTCCGTTTTAATTTTGAAAAATTGACCAGAAAAACACGATCGACGTCTTCAATAAAGCGTAAAGCCAAACATAGCACATCCAGCTTCGCGAAACAGTGAATAAAATATAGTCATGTGTCGTATGGTTGTGTGCTTTGATTCTGCATCGTTGCGCCGACTATCGAGTGAATATTTTTATATCTCCCGTACATCGTTCGATTGTTACAATGTTGTATTTTTCGTGTGGTTTGCTTACCAGTTTGTCCAATTGTTTATACACTGCCGAGAAATATGGCACGCCGTTGGTGCTGTAACAGAGTAATACGTATACAATCATTTTTTTATTTTGTAAATTTGTAGTATATATTCTAATACTCCTTTTGTATAATATTATTTGTGTCCTTCAGTTTTTTATTTCTTCTCTGATTATTTTTTGTTTTGCAACAAAGGGAATCTTTTCTTATTTGGTAATTATGATTACACCAATTTATTTGTATCCAACTTTAAGTTTCAGATTAAAATGTCATAAATGTTATATTGTGATAATTTTATGTCATCAAATCGACAGATAAAATAATCTTAATTAAAAACCAATAAAATTCTAATACCAAAATTCTGATACCAATAAAATTTGAATTTTACATATCAAAATAAAAGCATCAGTTGATTGCCAAACAATTTTTTTATTTAATGAAATAATTTATAGAGGAATAATTATTAAATTTTTCATTTCTCAAATTTATAGACACAATGACATTGATAGAATAGATATTGGTATTTTGTTTCAGGAACTAAATTTCGGAACTTTAGAACGCTTACCTTTCAAAGAGACTATTGTAGTAAGTAAGACCCTGTTCCAGGTCTACCAATAATGCAGTCACTAAATTGGTAAAGTCTTGCAAGACTTTGTCTGCATCTTGATCAGGTTCCTTATCATAACACATTGCCTGCTGCCTAGTGTCTTCGTACCTGAAGGGGACAAATATTGTTCGTTAATTCAGATGTTAAAAAGAAGATAAGAGTTGTTAAATAAATTACTAACCATTCGAGAGTTCCTTTCCTTAAAGCAGTTATAATTTCCCCACGAATTTCCTTGTTAAAAGGGCAACAAGTTCGGAAAGCTTTCATGTTTGACAGTAAGCCCAAGCATCTGCAGAAATTGGATATTTATCAGTATTTATTATAAACTGTTGGCTATTTTGAAAATAATAATCCTTCCATCTATGTTTTAAAAACTATTTACTCCAGAAATTATGAATTCCTTTCTCGATAATTGTGAATTATACTTAATGTAAACATAAAGATAAGAAAATGATATAATCTTAATATAATCTTAAAAATATTCTGTTTAGATTGTATTAAAACTTCAAGTTTCTTTTTTTTATATACAAAAGGGTACTCACTTAAGAAGGTAATCCAGCTTAGAAATCGATGATCGGTGCAAGGGTGGAAAGAGTACTCGATGCTGTCGGACTTTCTTCAACGTGACTTCAAGAAATTCATTAAAGGAATCAGCAAGACACTGCTCCTCGTCTCGAGACAGCGTGTCCGTGTGCCAAAGATTGTCTAACTCCTGGAAATTAATTACTTTCGTATGTCTTACAAAAATACTAATTACCTTCAGCCTACTGAGAACGATGAATGTATGTACGAATTCGAAAATAATCCTTGATTAATATTATTAAAAATTGTTTAACACATTCAACCGGAAATACTTGTATTTAATTTTTGAAATTATAAATATTAAAAATAATAAACAATAGAATTTTAAGAAGCACAACCTCCTTCAGCGTGGCAGTCAAAGTGTTGAAGGATTAACGAATATCAAGGAACAAACCTGAAGAAGACGATGAAGAATCCTTGGGTCACAGGTGGGTTGCCGCGATGTTGCTACCCACTTAACTAAAGCTTGTTGCAGTTCTGTGACATCACCTTGGACGGCGTGTTGATGAAGAATTGTTAGTGCCGTTTGTGGCAATTCTCCCGTAAAATCTTCCTAAATAACAATAAAAGTCTACCGTTAATTGAAAGAAATTATTTATTTTCATTATGAAAATGTGTTTGGACGTTAAAGGGTTAAATGGTTATGTTATTTATAGTGAGTACCGTAAGTAAAAATACAATATTTTTAAGTTTTTAAGTTCCTAAAGATACGAAACGTTGAAGTTTCCAAAAATATAATAACCTTTTTGTTAGTTTCAATTCAAAAATATGGGTACTCAATGACTAAAATCATCGACGAAAATAATTCATACCCCTTGTTTGCTCATTTCATGATTGAGAAAGACTGTGTAGAGCCTTTTTTGCTGTCTCAATTCTCCCCAATTGTCTTCTTCGGACGTTCCTCTGTCTTCTCTCGTAGATAGCCGCAGCTTTAATCTAATTCTACCCTGAATAGTGCTTCGTTGCGTTCTGGCCTCCAATTTGTACCATCGATCGAGCCCTGTGCTAGGAATATCCTGAAAATAAATCAGCATTCTTTATGTTTCATCAATGTTCTGTCTAAGGGATCGAAACAAGACTTCATAATTTTAAACATAATAAATCTATAATATTTATAACAATTATAGCATTTAAAAAATATTATTATACGTTATTTTTTCATTTCTGTGTGCTACGAGCTTAAAAGTATGTAACCTTTGCAATTCATGGAAGTTTAAAGGCAATATGTATGGAAAAATTTTTAATCGTATTTTCATAAAATAGAATTTGATTAGAATTTGATTAAACTAAATTAATTCTCTAAATTATATAATAATTCATATTTTGAGTAATTAAAAGACACAAATTTTGTTTTAATACGCTATTTATTTTATTGCATAAGTACCCAGCTGATGTGAATAATAAGAAAATAACATGCCATTAATATTTAAAATATACCTAAATCAAATTTAACGATCTAAGATAAAAGAACTTGGGCTTAAGTATCCTTCTTTCATCAAAGTCTTCAATTATTACAACGAAATTTCTCGGGTCGAATTGAAATGAATTGAAATTACTTGGAAGATGTATTACCTGAAGGGGAATATTAACGCAGCCAAGGAAATCATCCTGACCCCCGGATCTCGCGCTCTGAGCGATCTGCTTGAAGAAACGTCCGAGTCCTTTCACCCCACGCACTTCGTTCAACTTGCTAACCGCGTCAAACACCGAGGACTCGTCGTCATGGTCCCTGAAACTATGTCTGTCAGGACAACGCAAACACTTCCGAGCGGAAAATACACGCGTGTGAAAGCAGAATAAAAGTGACAGCAACAGCTGAACGTATCTCACTCTCGACACGATTCGTTAATAGGGTAATTGCCATGATGGTCGTCGATGACCTGCCCCTCAAATTTCGTTCAGAATCGATTGATCGATCACAGAAAAGAGTAGATCAACTACCAAAGCAGTAAATTAAAAATTAAACTACCATGCTTCATGTTTTGATGGGTTTTAGTATTGACTTCTAAATCAGATTAATGCAATCAGTTGTTTCTATTAAAATAAACCTTATTAAAAATTCGAAAGGTTGTACTAGGCTGATAACTAAAGTCATAACTTGTCAGCGTATTTTGCTCAGCATTTATGTTAATCTTTTCATAAATGGGGATTATGTACGAAGGTGTGTATGTAAATTAATTTTTCTTAATCACGATGACCTACACTCATACCTATTGTTTATGATATTGTTATTGATCAATAAAATTTTCGATCAATTATTGATTAATAAAAAACTTCATACATAACTAAATATTTAAATACTTGTTGGTTATTGCTGTTATTTCTGTGATACCTAATGACCATAGACAAGGCATTTTGGAATTTTTAATTAAAGAATTGATTATATCTGTGAGCAGTATTTCAAAATTGCCCTACCTATTCTCTGGACTCTTGTATCTACGGTAGGTTTATTTTAAATAACAAGTTTGGGAAAGCTCAATATTTTTATCATGGCAATATTCAATGAAAAAGTGTCTTTGAGTAACCAAATTGTTTAAAACTACTATGTAAAGTTATTATAACATAAATAGTTTATTGAATTAATTCGACTTCATACATTAAACTGGATAAAAGTATAGTGTTTTATTTGATTAGAAATTGTTATTTATTAAACTTTAACAAATAATTGTGTAAGAATAAATGGGGATGTCGTGAATTTATTTGTCGGCTTAATATTTGGGATAAAAAAGTGGCTACAATTTAATAATAAACTTAAAAAGATCTTTTTACTGTCTTCTGTGTGTTTAATTCTGTCAAAATCAAAAACAGCTGTATTATAATGCGTTACTAGCATCAGCACACCCATAACAATCAAACGACAGCACTCACCATATGTCCAGGTGTAAAATGTCCGTGTTGATGTCATCGATGTCGCTGCAAGGCAGAAACAGAAATTTTATGAACGGTCCCGTGATCGGTTTGATCTAATTCCTCCTAACGCGTTTTCAATTGCACGCTAACTAGAAAGGGGAACTAGCTCCCCGGAACACTTGTGACTGCTTACAAACGAAACTTCTCGTTCCATCGTGGGCTGAGCGTGTGCGGCTTCACGCTGGTCGCGCGTATAAACTTCGCCGGGACCGCGCCGCTTAAGGATTCTCTGTGCTCGCGTCTGCTCGTGTGCTCTTTGCGCTTGAACGACAATCTGAAACTGATTTCGAGTAACTATGATAACAAGTTTCTATCAGCTTGTCTTATCGACCGATAGGACCGACATTATAGCGTATAACAAAGTCTCCATCTATGACAATGCTTAAGGACCTCGGTTATCTTTTTAATTGAAATAAATTAGAGCCATTTGTTATTGCAAAAGTGAATTGAATCCGTTTTCTGATTAGTAAAATATTTAAAGTTCTTTAGTTTTAATTAAACTTCTTTAACGCTAAGTTTACCTATCATATTTTCTTAAAAAACAACAGAATTGTACACTATTAACTTATAAATGAAACTAAATGATTTATTTGTAATATTTAACATTATACAAGATTTGTTATTCTGTGGTTTCTATATTTCAAAATGACGGGTCCCGCAAACCCAGTGTCAAAAAGTGGATCGTATTTCGATAGTATCGCTTTCGTATACTGTTAATTAATTCTCGCTTCTCGTTAATAGAGTATCAATAGTTCAAGATATATGTTTGATACCGATTGCGTGGAGTAACGTTTCAGCGAAGTCTTTTGAAACTAATTGGCACTTTATGCAACCACCCGCGACACCCAAACTGACTTCCTTACAATTTCTCCACGTGCTTCTTGGCCAACTTCTCCACGTTGGGCATCGGGACAGTTTTCGTTCGGCGCTGTCGCGAATAAGAAAAACGGGGTGCCACTTGCGGTCGAACGTTCCGTGAATCTCGTTTCGTGGCGTTCGCGAGCAAATTACTCGGCTCGCAGCCGCCGATGCCGAAGAAAACAATGGTCAAGGGAGATAGAAACGTTGAACACGCGACACTCAATGCACCGCGGCCTTATTCTGCCGCGAACCGTCGCGGACAGAACTTGTCGCATCCGGCAAGTGCTCATTGTTATCGCGAGGCATTGTGAAAATGTCAGGGAAACTGGTGCCTGGAGAACGCGACTAGGCTGCCAGAACCTTCGGCTTCTTCGAACGATCGATCGATCAGGTATTCGTGCGAAGGATTAATCGAATATGTAAAAAAACTATGTTTTTCAGGGAAAATTATTCTAGCAGAGTTGAGAGTGAACGTAATTGTTTAATAATAATTATCTATTTCGAATAGAAAAGATAGAAGTTGTACTTAAAATTTGGAAACGATAATACTTTATAATTAGCAAAGTTATTTGCAACCTCAAAGATTTCTATAGCACAGGGAAAATAAATTTTCGAAATCCTAATAGGTGTTAATAGCAGTGAAAGAGTTAATTCTATAAATGGCATTCGTTTTGTTTTAAATTAATAATTTGCAATAAACTTACTTTTAAGATACAGTGCCAGTATATATGAACTATACTAAAAACAAATAAATAAATAAATTGATCAAAATTATATTTTCATATTAACTTACATTGTATAACAAAAATCGTTTATTACAAAACGATTGTACAAAGATAAATGAAATTATTTGTTACAGAAATCGATCTTTTTTAGTTGCAGAAAAAAGTCTGAATTATAACAATTAAATACTACAAAAAATGGTAAATATTCAGTATTAATCGATTACCTACGATAAAATTAGGCCAAACACAATTCTATTAAATAAAGTACCAACTGTTGTATGAATAATCACCCCATTCTGCGTACTTCCGTTTCGCCTGCTTAACTGAGCATTGAATAATAAAAGTTTCCTGTAAAATCAACATTAAACTACCTATCATACTGCGATAACTTACCTATGGTGTTTCCGTAGTTTCTCGTGATGCGAATTTTCAGTTTCAGCCCCGTCAGATAGGGCGCGTGTTGCCTGTCTGGGCGATGCAGGGGGTGTATGGGGTGAGTGCGCCGTTAAATTCGTCTGTGGACTCAGTGGTGCACCTGTATTGCCAGGTTGAATTCCCAACATGCAGTAAGGGTCACTGAATCCTGAGAAAAACCCAAATAATTTCATTCAAAACAATTTTTCCATAATGTAAGTTCAAGTTCTGTTAACCTTCAATTCATTTCTAAATGTAAAATTTTTAAGGGAAAGGGTTTCATATATTGGAAAAATAAAAGTATGAGGATCGAAGCGAATTTTAAATTGTGCTTTGGATCTGCAAAAATTTGGCTTTGACATTTTAGGATTTGTTTCCTTAGAAAAAAATTATGTAGAATGCACTATCGATATAAGGTGATTCTGAAAACCGTATAATGTTTTGACAAAAATACTTTAAGATAATTTTTAAAAATATTGACTATACGTTGCAATTATTTTTTATTTGTTATCGAATCTTAATCGAACCCAAATAACCTGAACCAGCATTATTTTATTACAAACTTAGAACTTAAATTTGGAAAATAAAACCATTACAATTATAATGATACTCAACGTGGTATAATTATAATCACAATATTAGATAAATAATAATAATTTTCTAATGATTTCCTTCTGCCATAATTTTGCAAAGAATCGTCGTTCGTAGAGCCATTTCTACACAACTTCCTATCAGCTGACACGCATAAATAAAAATCGAGATACTTCCAGCAGCAAATGAGCCATAAAACATGCATTACGATCGTGAAACGTGATGCATCGTTCGGAATCGATCATTTACCATCGCCGAGACAGCTTAAACGCAGAATCATCTTAGCAATTATTTAGCCGGCCGACGAGTTCGGTGCAAAGTGCCCGGGATATTGAAAAGAGGAAGATGCATCGCTTTTCATGTCGAAATTTATAATGGAGGTCACTTTGGCCGGATCGTGTAGCTCGATAGCGAATTCATGTCCGTTTCAACGGACTCCTGCGAGACTGAATAATGAAAAAAGGACGGACATTAAAGGAATTCTTACCGTTCGCGTCCTTGGCTTCGAGTCCTTCGGCTTCGACGACCACCACGTTTAGAACGACGATCGGAGGCTGGAAAATACAATTTTTCACAAATTTTATTCAGTTTACATAAGAAGCTAAATAATTTATTTATCCATTAAATTTTGATATGAAAATTATCAATTTCCTTAATACCCAAGATTTTATTGAACATTTCCATAATATAATAATTTGATTTTAGTCACTCTTAATTAACGTTACTTTTTAATTCCTGGAACAAGCTGCACGGTTGTTCGCAATTACAATCAATTAATATAGTTTGTCATTCATTATTTCGTTTAATTTGAACAGCGAAATTTAACGTCGAATATATTAAAACATCGATTATGGAAGTGCGCAGATAAGTTTAGCTATAACGTAGGAAACAACTGCAATTACTGGGAAAGAAAGAGGGACTTTGTCGATTGAATACATCGACGTTATTTAGCGAAGTTATTGAAAAGAGGAAGAATAATTGTTCCGATATAGTTTCTAATTAATTTGCCTCAACGGCTTCATTTTCATCCGACTCCAATGCTTCGTCGTCGCTTCGTCGTCGCTTCGTCAATCAAGAATGAAATCGCTTAGCAGAAATTCAATCCTTGTTTGTTCAATAAAAGTAATGAAATTTCTATCGTTTTCGTAACAATAGCGGCTCGATTTTCAATCGAAACAACACTTTATATCATAAGATGAGGATTCTTTATCGACATACTTTCAAGCTTTCAAGAATTCCAAATCTTTCAGATTTTTAAAAGTTGGCTTGTTAAAAGAATTTAAATTAAATTAATTTAATTTTCATTAGTTTTAATTGTCAGAGATTTAATGATATTAATCATGGAAGTTATTTTAGTAATTTATCTGATAAGTTATTTTCAAAAATTTATCTTTTTTCACGGTTACGAAATACCTTTTACTTTTATTTTTATTAAGTATAATTTTAACACTCATGTTTCACTGTTACACTTAAAATTACTGTCACAAAATAAGAAGCAATTCATAAAAAAATAAACAACTATGTAAAAAGACAAACACATTTTATAGCTCTTAAACGATTCTATCGTTCAATTCTGTCTCGTTTAAAAATGTACATTTATACAAAAGTCAAATTACAAGAAAGGGAGTATTAAATTATTAAATAAAGAATTCGAGGTAACGTTTCTTTGATAGCTTGAATTATTAAATCAGTTTCGAATTTTTTAAGAGTACGCAGCCTCCTTCATCAATTCCTGCGTTGTAAATTTAAATTACAATCCCTTTTCTTTAGAAAAAAGAAAATGATAAAAAATCACAAAGCTTTGGATAATAGATGAGAAAGGTAAGATGAACGTTCAATCAGGAACCCCACAAGAGCATTATATACAATAGAAACGTAAGAAGTACCTTCTCCTCGGATGCAATATTCAAATATCGTCGATGTTGATCCTGTGGGACTTCGAAAGCCTCTTGCGCGTATCTGTAAAGATCCTCTTTGTAGTGGGCGTATTGTCCTGTGCTGGCTCCCACCGTGTTGGCAATCGTGTAAAGGACTTCTATGTACAACTGCTCCAACTAAAACAATATTTACAAACCTTTTAGAATCGCGTGAATCTAAATCACAGTTCAAAAATAATTGGTAGAAACAGATTCGTATCCTCGTCTCTGTTTTTCAAAGCAATTCAATTTGCGTTAAATGTTACACTTCGCTGGATAATTGTATCTTATTTTTATACTCTTCGATTTAAATTAAAATTATGGATTTTCAGATTGAAAAAGTTTTTCTTTCGCTATGAATTTAGGTTCAATCCGGTATTTAATATACCAAACGTGGCAAATAATCATCCTTAATAATTAACATTACAAAAAGAAATATTTATCTTTATCTGACGCACCTGTGGAAAAAGTGATATGGCAAGGGGTTAATTCTGGGGTAGCCTTTTCAGAGTTCAGCGCCTCGAATATGAATAATAACCTTTTTTCTACTGTATTTGAAATTTAGATGCGATAATTCATTTAGATTAGGCTTTTGTTGTTTTTTTGTAAGGGGAATTTCAGGTCTCTTCTTGTGGCTGTTTTACCCCTTTTCCTTGCCGCTAATTGTACCGCGGAATTTCCAGGAAGGAAACGGCCTATTGTGTCCTCATTAAAAAAACAATTAACGAAACGCTCGTGGGTTAGTTTTTCTTCTTCCGACCTCCCCTGAACCCTTATTTCCTACACCGGAAGGGCGAGGCTACTCGGAGGAGTGCGAAAGTACTGACGTCCATAAAAGTAAATTCGTCTGTGGATTTTTGCACGCTGGTGCGTGGGGTGCTACTTTTCCCAGATGTATTTCGACCCAGGGTGCCATCAGGCTTTTCCCATACCCCCTATGTCGCAACTTATGTAACTATAATAGAAGTTAAATCATTTTCGTCGTAATTTGAAAATAATACATTCTATATTAACACGTTGACTGTCATAGTGAAAATAGTCATGTATATGTTATTATCGCAATTACTAGTTATACGATCAACCCTTAAACATTGCATAATTATTTTATTCTATTTCGATTTTATATAAGTTATATTTGACATAAATATTATAATATTTGGTGTTAGCAGGCGTATATAATATAAATGTCTGTTTTATTCAACTTTATACAAAACGTATAAAGTTCACATCCAATGATAAATCACGATACTCCAATATTTCATATAAATAATAAATAATATTTGACATAAATTATTTTCTACTTCATATAAAATATTTTTTACCTCTTTTCTCTTTTAATTATTATTTAATTGTATAATGTATCATACTGTTAACTGAATCATATTAATTAATTTATTCATTTAATTAGTATTAAATCAATGACGTAGGTCACTGATGTTCTTCGCAGTGAAAAGAATGATAAAACTATTTTATTATATTACATAAATATTATTAGTAATAATAACAGTTTGTTAATCATCAATTCATCTAAATACTGTTGTATTAATTTTTAATAAAATTTTTAAGCAAATTTTGAACGCATCATCCATTATAACCGGAAAACAAATGATCTGAATCAATAAAACTTAATTATTTAATCTTCGTAATATTGAACTTTTCCCTTTTAAACAATCACATTTAGAATCGTCATATTTCAATAATTCATATATCCTTTTAATATCGCGAAAGGTATACACCGAAGACAAATAACAAAGTAAGAGGATGCCAGACAGAATTTTCACCGCAAAGCTTCTCTATCAATGGTTCTCAATTTACGCTAATTGGAAACGCGCCACTGAATCCTGCAGTCTTTTCCGTATACGCAAATTACTAGCAAACGGATGACTGTTTGTTTTTACAAGCGTTCTTTTGCTCCGATTTTCTCGACGGCCATCAGATAAAAATGTTGGCGTAGGAATAAAAATTGCAGCAAAACGAAGAGAACACGTTAACTAGATACAGGTGGAATTAACGGCGGTACAGGCGTGGTAAACATGCAAAAATATGAGAACGCGAGGCGGAATTCGTGCACGCCGCTCTCCAACTGTCTGTCTGCTCATGAATGATACAATTTACAGAAACTATACATCATCAGGAGTTTTAATGCTTTGTAAAATTTCTATAAATGTCAACGCGAAATCAATGAAATTCTCGGTACCATGAATCGAGGCAAATTCAAATATACAAATTCTGAATAAAAATATGCGGACACGAAATTTTATTAAAATAATTTCTGCACGCGGGAATGAATGTCTAGTAATTTGCATCTGCAGTGATAATATCCATTGTGTTTTCGGAAAATTGTTATGCATCCAGTATACTAACATGAAATAACGAAATAATTAGATCTGAACCTGTTTCAATTTAAGAAATTATGAATGTTTCAATTTTGTAGATTTTAGTTTATTAGTTATAATGCATTGTCACCAACAAGGGAACAGCCTTATTTGGATAAATCTTTGTCGATTTATACAGTTATCTAATTGCAAGATAAGACTTACAATGTTCATTTGTGCTCAATTACCATTTAAAGACTTGAAAACTAACTTTACCTTTTGCATATATTTCTTAAACAAGGAACTTAAAAGTTAACTTAAAGGGAGTTAAAAATTTTAACTCGATGTTATTTAATACAAAATGAACACCTTTGTTTGAAATTATATTCTGTTTTTAGGAACTTAACAATTTTGAAATATTGTATTTTTATAAATCTAGAAACTTAAGAATATTACGTTTACAATAGGCAATCTTGGTCAACAAAGTCTGCCTTCTTTTCAAATTGTACTTTTTTTAAAAAGATTTAAAATTATTTCTGTAACAAACAATTGTACACTGAAATTTTGAAAAATATTCAAAAATTGTTTGAATAAACGATCCACTTTTCCAATAAAATGTAGAAAAATATTTGCCCATGAAGGGTTGATAATCTTTGTAATATTCTAGAATTATGCTAAAAAGTAATAAGTCACGGTAGAGTACAGAATATCGAAGTTCTTAATTGTTTAAAATGATTTCCAGAAGGCATAAATGAAATGGAATTATGTTCATCGTCGTGCCCTCTCCAGATAAATTCCCTTCGTTGTTCCGCTCGTTCGACACGGCACGGAAAAGAAACGCGTGATACAATTTGAGCGGAAATAATAAGCGGAAAACGATCGCGTTTCCACCCCCTAATAAAGTGGGGAGAAGAAAAAAGAGAATTCCCTCCCGTGTCCTCCGGGAAAAAGGCTTGGGACGAGCGTGGTACGATTTTCTGGACGATTCGACGGGATTTCTCTGAGCCATTTGCTCAGAAGGATACACCATTATTCTTTCCGTTCTCAGCCATGCTTTTTATTGCTCGCCTTCAAATTCTTATAGCATCAGAATCTTCCCCTTAAAAATAGATGTCTCGTTACTGTCTGCGATAACGATCGTTTGCTTCTCTAAGTGCGTTTCAACGATAATTATGCGATGATTAAACGTTAATTAGAAAATATATTAGAGTTACCGACGTCTGATCTAAGTTTTATTTAAAATTAAAAATAAAGTATATAATAATTCTTTATCTTTAGAAAGAGGGGCATACACTTAACACTCTAGTGTTAATCCATAGAAAACAAATTGTATAGGAGCTTGGTTAAAATTTTATTACATGGAGATTTGAAGGCTGAATCATGCACAAAATTTAGAATATTGTCACGAGTAATTATTATATTTATATGAAAACAAATATATACACAAAAAAGGAATGTTGCAATTCTATTAATTTTGTAAGAGCGATATGTTTCTGAAAATTTGATATCTTAACTGCTATGCTTATATTGGTTTCGGGAGCATTCGCCTGAAATAACATGAGAGATGCTCTAGATTAGGCTATATACAGTCAGCCATAACCGAGCATCATATTGAAACAGGGCATGAAATCCTTTACAAGGACACTAAAGTCCCAGCAAAGTAAAAGCCTTACTTTCTTAGGAAGTATAAGTTGTCGAAATTTTCAAACATCTGAACGATACGAATCGGGATAATGGCTACAGCTTCAACCCTATCTGGAGCACCCTCCTCCCAGTTTTTAATTGTTCAGTTGCCCAATTAAAAATTATTGGTCTGTTCACTGTTCCGGAAGAATGCTTCCCGGACGTTCTTGTACAAAAGTTAAGGACAGCTCTGATGTCCCCTTCAGTTTCAAATTTTTTTTAAAACGTCGGTACACTCAAAACTAAATATGTACACGGTTCCACCCCGAAAGCCACGGCCTATGTGTTATGCTTGTATTGTTTTATTTTAAAAATATATAAAACTGCTGGAGTGAGTTAAGTTGTGTAAAATAATATATTGGAGATTTAAATTGAATCTGTCCTTAATAATTTTGATTTAATGTATCAAATATTAGCATAACTTGTTTGTTGCAGTCATTTTATTTAAATGGAGCAAATATTAACTTAATAATTAAATAAATAAATAAATTTAAATGGAGCATTTATTATACATTATCCATTATAAACTGTAATTAATTTAATAAACTCAGGTATGCTAATATATACATCTTTGAGTTACTATAAACTTTCAATGTTTCAACATCAAAATTTGTACAATTACGTGATAAATTCTATTTATGATAAAAAGAACTTGTCACGTCGTTTAATTAGCAAAATTCTCTGTCGAATCTACGAAACGTATAAGTTACGATTAAAAAAAGGAGTCTTCTCGTAATTGCAATGTAACAATAAATAGAAACTTCTTAATATTGTAAGGAAAACAGTCATCCATTATATTCCATAAAGTTGCGTTTGAGTTTCAGCTTGACGCAGAAAGTAATCCACAGGATGTCGACTTAGAATCCCATAATCCATCTGCACACCGGAGATGTCCCTTTCGTGAAAGATAGGATCATCTCGAGCAGAATGCGTTGGACGGAAAACAAATATGAAGCAGATCATGGTACATCCACGAATTTCATCAACATTGTAATGAATTGTAACATTCTCTTTCTTGTTCCAAAATAAATTTCTTGTGTCAACAGTTTGACGGTGGCATATTTTATGAAATAAATGGTTCTCGTAATTTACGTTACTTTTTGAATCGAAAAAGTGATTGCTAAGAGAATTATGCATGCAAGTTCCCATAACTCATGTCATAAAGTAATCAATTTTCAAATTTCATTTATAAATAGAAGCATAAAAATGACCCTACGTGACAGCTTAAGAGGAAAAAGAAATGAAAGAAAATAATGACCAGTAATATTAAAACTTGCATTCATTAAAAAAGAAATATTGTTTCTAGGAAGGGAAATAAAACTTCAGTAGTCAAAGTGCTAATTATTATACAGCTGTTCCCCTTCGTTTCAATATTTGTTTAATAGTAAGTTAAAGTCATAAATCTTGGAAAAGAATAGAGATCAAAGGTTCTCTTTTTTACCACAAGTTTGTGCTATGACATAATATTCTATATTTACTTTGATTAAACGTCACATTTATAATATTACTTCCTCGACTATCGTTCCCTAACACGTATCTCATAAAAATCAAAGTTGGTCAAACTTTATTCAGCTAATATTACTGACATTTATTACGAAAACGATCAGATACTGTAATATCATATTAAAGACCCATTTAATGTCACTACTGAATTACTGTCATCTTAACTCTGAAATAAAAAGAGTAGAACTCAAGAAGAGAACTCTATAAAAAGAGTTAGTCAAAAGTACTTTAAAATTATATAGAATGTAGTAATATTTTAATTTAGTAATCTTATCGAGTAACAGTAATAATTTCTAAAATATATTTCTAAAAATAATGAATTTATAAATAAAAGTAAAGGTCCAGATACAAATAAAATTGTATTACTTTAAATATTACTCTTCAAAGCGTCAATAATTGGGTCTTTTGTTCTACCTGCATTGAATAGACAGAATAATTATGAATAGATAAAAAATACAACACAATAAAATTAGTTATCGTAAACAAAAGGCATTGGCATATAAAAAAAGCACAGAACCTCTCCTAGAACAATGGTATTCAATCATTTCTCCAACGTTCTATGTTATATAGAGTGTGTACGATCTAATTTCCGTGTATTGACAGGACACAAATGAACAAATAGCCGAGAGCCAAGTAAAATTTGAAAGAACATATCGATTAACATGATTTCGAGTCGGTCAAGAGCGAAAGAAACAGTCATCGTTTATCGATCGACGAGATTTACAAGCACGACGTATATTTCTACGACGAACTATTATTTCAATTCATTATTTTCCGCAGGGAACTTCTGTTCAGACGTAATTAGGAAATGGTGAATCGCTGATATCAGAGGAATAAATGAATGCTGAACCTGGCGGTACCATTAGACCGGCTGTCCGTCATTTCGATTGATCAGTACGCATAATATTTCAAGCAAAATGTAACTACCACTTCGCATGCAATCTACGAGTATAGTACGCGTTATGATAGATGACAAAATGCGGTATTGTACGAACAAAGGGCTCCATGTTCGCCAATAGTTTGATGTTGATATTAATGAGCATTCACGCACCGGGTCAAACCGAGAAACAGATATTTCCTTTCGGGTGCGACCGTTTGAACACAGGTGCTAAGTATTAAACTACGATTAGAATGGAAACGTTTTCTGATGTATTAACCCTCTATGCACCCGTGCAACTGCGGGGTAACACACTAAACTTTGCTTGTAAATTCCAAAATTTCCCCGTTTATTTCACTGTGCACCCTTGTGATTTATACCCATCAGAATGAATAAACTGTAGATTAATGGAACGAATATTGCGGCTTTGAAATTCTTTGTGATTTAGAGGTGCAAGTGTTTCAAAAAGTACTTTTTGTTTGGTTAAATGTAGACAATTCGAGTTATTATATCATCACTGTAATTAATTATAGCGATGAACTTTTTAATCACGAAATTCAGAGTTAATTAGTAATCCCAACATGTTAACATACGGATAGTTAACTCCATTAAGATTTTTAAATATCTAAGAAAAATAAATTCACTGGTAACATTCTACTGCGATCAATTTGTTATTACACGAGTTAATTTTTTAAATATTTGTATATTTTGTAATTTAAAATATTAGATTAGCAATTAAATTTATACCTCTCATATAATTATCTTAGAAAATTAATTCCGAAAATTCTATAAATAAAAATCTTCAATCGAAGAAAATATTATTTGAACAAACAGTCTTATCAGTTCTCAACTTATCAGAAACACTATTATTCATTTCAAATGGGGTGAAATTTAAAAAAATTGCAACGTAATAAAATAATCAATTTCTTTTCTTTATTGTATCAGGAGAAACTGTTTATTCTGCCATGATACAGTGTTTTCACTCAGCCTAGTCGTATGCTTGGTTGCAAAACACGAAAATGTGTTGTTTGAAGTACAGGCGCGATTAAATTCGACGCGCAACTACTTCTATTACGTCGACAGAAAGTAGTTAACAACTCTATCTCAGGTTAAGGGATAGGGGATGGTTGAAAGCTTTCGCATTCACTCGCACGTGCATGCCATGCAAGCACTAAAAACTGGAAACCTGTACCCGTTCCGTTTCGTGTAACAAACTTTCAGAATTATTAGAACGTGAACATAACGTAGCCTGAATGGGAAAATTACACTTTCTTACAGATTCTTATTTCACGTCCAACCTTCCCGATCTAGGGACAATCTAGACACGTTATGAAAATATCGATTAGAGTACAACTATAGCTGCTATGCAGGAGATTCCATGCAATTGGCTATATCTTCAATTCATTGCGGTATAAAGGTTTTAAAAGGGTACCGCCCCTTTAATACCTTCGTTTGCTTTCCCTTGAAAAAGGAAAAATATACCTTACAGAGAATTACCATTCGTGGAAAAATATTTTAGAAACCATTAATCTCATCTAAATCCTTTTTTCCTCATAGGGAGAAGTGATTAAATTCTTTTTTAAACTTCTCAGAAATACGTTTCATCTTTTATATTAATCCTTTGTACCCGAGTGGTACTTCTAGCTCCACATATGCAATTAATTAGAATATTTTTAAATATGAAATTTACGTGTTATTTGTATTAGAACATAGGAAGTTAACGAAAGAAATAAAAATAAATAGATCACAAGCATTTGTAACTTTTTCCTTTCAAAATAGAACTTTCAAATTTTCAAAGTTTAATTTAGACTTAAATACATTCAAAAGTGCTTCGAGTCCAAAGGATTAAACATTCAAATGTTTATACTTAAGGTGATAAAATTCTGTTACCTCTTTCTTGCTGAAACGATAGGGTTGCGAAGACGACAAACTGCTATCTCTGGACGGGGGTGGTGGTTCCTTCGCCCTGGCCTCCACCTCTTGTAGAACTACAAGCTTTCGATTTTGCTGCTTCCAGGATAATGCGGTGAAACTTTCGAAGAATGAGCCGTCTGTCTCTTGAACCCTGAAAGATGATCAATCATGTTTTATCCCCGTTACTTGTTGCTCCTTGCGACGTATACTGGGTGATTCACTGATGGTACTTTAATACTAGAACTACCAAAGATTTCTCGCAGACTACCAAAGATTTAAATTGGATAATTTACGTTTTACCCATAATTTATTTCGTTTTCTATTTCAGCTTTAAATTAAAAGTAAAGTTCTAGTATTAATTAATACCTCTGTACCTGAGAACCAGACTAATCCAAGTCCATTTTGAAAAAAGTTGAGTTATATACACTATCTTTTTTGTTTTTTTTGTTATTTTATAAGAGATATGGCAATCTACTCAGAAATAAATAAGAAATATGTGATCATTTTTGCTTTTATATTTACTGAGAACTTGGGTCACTGAGGCTGTGACGTATAGACCTTATTATATAATTATTTTCAATACTTAAAATATTTGAACGTTTTTGTTAAACATTCTGTACGTAATGAGTGGATACCAAATTACTGTGGCTCATAACAGTATGAAAAATAAACTTACTATTATGATTTTAAAGTTATTTTTAAAGTATAAAATATCAATTCTTTTTCATATACCAGGTACCACAAAATAAGTAGTATTACCCTTTCGATATTCATTAAAATGGGGGGATGGTAAAAAGATTAATGTTATTACCATTTATATTATCTTCTTAATGATTGTTAGCAGGCGCGTTTAATACATATAATAAATGTCCTTTATTTGATTTCGTACAAGGCACGTCTTGTCGCTACAGCGTCGCTTATCGCACTGAGGCGAGACTGAGCCTGTCGGTCACAACCGAAACGTAAACAAAATACCGACGACTTCGATAGTTCGCGACATTCAATGATACACCACGATATAAAACCTATAGTTTATACACATTTGTTCAATCTTCTGATTCCCCATACTTTGCAGACCAAACCACTGAAACGTTTAAAACTTGTAAAATTACAGGAACAACAGTTTCCAAGACCCTTACATCGGTAATGTTCGCATTAGAACCGAAGGCTGTTAAATCACCGGCAATCGATTACGATTACGACGATTATTCAAGGCGTACCCGGTCGTCTAATTATCGCGCGCACATCTATTTCCGTCTATTTTTTTTTTTTTTCTCCACCCCTGTACTCGCGTGTACATGACACGGCGAAGTTTCGCGTCGTTGCAGCAATATCGATCAGTCCGCGTGTTTCCCTTTTTCCTTTTTTTCCCTCGAGCTGCGCCCATCTGTTTTCTTTTTTTAATTAATGCACTGTGCCACGAACGGAGGGAAACGGGAACGATATAACCGCCGTTTGGAAATTACCTCCTACGCGTCGTTTACGATTTTCCAGCGGAATTTTTCGCCGGAATTGCAGCTCGTACCGATGTCTCTCTTAGCGGAATTACACGACCCCGAATCGCGAGTGTACCGTGCAGTTGATAAGCAGCTAAACACTTTTAGCATTTCGTCGGAATTTCCGTGTTACGATGTTGCTTTAAAGCATCGGGCTAGCCCGCAAGTGTATACGCGTTTTCATTAGTTTCGAGTTAAGAGCCGGCGGAACAAAATTTCAAATAAGTTGAAAAAAATTTGCTGAAAATTGAAAGCATCCGCCTCTCTTTGCAGAGTTTCGTCCGGAAATTGTAATGAATATTTTTGTGTTAAAAACAACGCGGTCGACCTTATATTCCCTCAGTAAATTCTGCGATTTTAATATAAGGCGTATTAAAAATCTCTAACGCGATATAATTAAGATCACTCAACCAGTACCGTGTATGATTATTGTTTTATGATTCAGAATGTTGGTAAGGTTCCTCATAACTTTCGTTCTGTCTACACCCGCTTCCTGTTTGTCAGGTATTCCTTTCAGCTTGCAAGGTGGAAAGCGTTTGACGCAATAATCTTCGAAAGGTTAGAAGGAACGGCGGAGCTCTTTTTGCCAACGGCTTGACACGAACGTAGGGAAATTGCAAAATGAAAAATATGCAGATGAAAGCACACTAAGCTAGCGTGTCTTTGACGCGTTCTAAAGGATCCACGTGCCGCCTCGGATCTAATTTAAATCAAAAAAGAAGCGGCGCCAACTCTGGCGTCTCCGTGGGACGCTCGTGATACGAGACGGTGCGTGGATCCGTCGATTAAATGAAACAGAAACCTTTATAATTCTATTGCTCTTGACCTTTTTGACATTGTGCGCCACGTTTATACATCCGCCCTTGGCATTCGCCATTTATCGAGGAGGAAACGTTTCGACTGAATAAATTTCATGTATCTGTATAAATTTCGACTAAATATCAAGTCCTTTCCTCCCATTTTTACGGTAATAAAATGTAATAAACTAAGAATTTTTAAATCCATTGTTCCCTGAAACAAGGATTTATTATTGGCGATAAAGAACTTGAGAACGTCGTTTATTTTCATCGAAGCTCATAAAAAAGTACTTACGCCTCGGGTAGAGCTTATATTATAAATAAATGAACTGATCGAAGGTATCGTAAAGGGACGATCTGTTCGTTCGACGATGGTTTAAAACACTTCCTGTCCGTTTACGGCAATTGACACGGCAGTACGTTACTTAAGGAACACACAATATTCAGCGTTGACGTATTCGCAAGGCGTTAAGGGAAATTTATCGTTCTTGCCCCGGTATTTATCGCGCCCTGATTCGAATTTACCGTGTTTTGTATCCGACATAATTAAAGCACGATTTCAGAGATTGTGCATTTTATAACGGATCGATAAATAAATTCGAAGCGTTTCCATAAATTCCGCGTCGAATCCCGTCGTAGAAAGATAAATAATTATGATGAATACGATAAAGGGATTATTTAAATCTTTCAAAATAATTCTATACAAATAAATGAATTTTATTCGCTTCCATTAGGACGCGCTACAGTTTTGCTGTTCGAAATGGATTTTGTTGGAAATACGATACAAATGCGATAAACATTAAATGTAATACAGAAATTAAGAAACGATCGATTAAGATATTCAGGAATAGCAGACACGAGGCAGACTTCTTTCAGAAAGAAAGCAATTTGTTAAATTGCGAGGTAAGCTAATGGGTAGAATGGCAAACAACGTGACCCGACGTTCTAATTCTAAGCCGAGAGATTAATAACAATCAAGCGGAAAAGCTTTCGTGGATTTCACGTGAAGCGAGGAACAGACGAGCGAATGGTGTCCAATTTACAAGGGGAATCATTCAATTTCCACGGGCCAGTAATTGATTAACAGAAGGACTCCGGAGGACTGCATTTCATCGGCTTGCCTTACGGCCCATTACCCATCACGTTTATTCGCGTACCAAGAGGGATGAAGCGCAATATCCTGAGCAGATGGGGAAGCAACAGGGTGACCACGAATTCTACACCTTAATCTCGAAAGGCTATACACACCCTGGATTAGAGGAACTAAGACGAACTTTGAAGGTCTTAAACTTGTTGAAGACCGTTGTGAAGGAATGTTATAAATACAAGGTTTATTTAAAAAATAACCGAACTTTTGTTTAATTTTTTTTTTTTAAACCTTTGCACTCAAGTGCTTTGTATTCGCGTTTTCTTTTAATGACAAAGCAAGGTTTTTAATGTTCCACAGAAGCTCATAGTAAAAATGACTCGGAGTTGCTGATAGTTATATCATAAACTGTTTAGAGTGCAAAGGGTTAATATACAGCTGATTGGCCTTTGTTTCCTTCAGAGTACTCTCCTCCTCTCTTCACTCGTTCTAGCGGCATTTCCACTTTACCATGCAGTCCTGAAGAGCTTCTTCAGGAATATCCTTCAATGCCAATGACGAATTGTTCTTAATGTCATTAATTCGGTCGAAACGGTGCCCTTTCAGCACTGATTTTAATTTTGAGTACGAAAAAAAAAGGCAGGAGCAAAGTCTGGAAAGTAGGGAAGTTGGGGAAGGACAGTCATCTGATTTTTGGTGCAAAATTGACAAATTAACAGGGCTGAGGGTGGGCGAACTCGTAAATCAGACGTTGCGAAAATCGCCGCGAACTTTGAAACACCTTGCAATAAAATAGCAATAACTTGGGAATTGAATGAGATATAAAGAATGTGTAAGACACATGTTACGTAGAAGCGCTTGTCGCTATGGCGTTCCATTGTCGCGTAACTACAAAAGTTCGGTTATATTTTTAACAGACCTCGTAAAAGAATCTTCGTATCGTTTTACAAATTTCAGATATTACTACTGGATATGTTAACCCTTTCAAGCTTACAATTAAAGGTGTAAATGTAATACCACCTGTATAAAAATCATCCCCTAAGTAATATAGTGATTTTACAAAAGCATTTATTCAATTCCAAACAACTTCCAATAAGAAAACTTGCATTATACTTAATATATATTTAAACTTCATAAAAATTAATATTGGATGAATTTAACTAATAAATCAAGATTTTATTCAACGCATTTCAAAGGCTGACATTCTGAAATACGAAAGTATCAATTTTATTCGATACTGTCCATTCAGTGAAGTGTGTCTGCAACTGTCTACCTATTTTTTTCCCTTTGTTTTTCGTAAATCAATGTCCAAGCAATAGTCATAAAACGGAAACGGTACAGCAGCGACGAGTTTTCTTTCACTTTTGCTTCGAAACAAATCCTGTCAAGCGAGAGGAAACATTGGATATGGGACGGTATACGACATCGGCGTCCTTCCTGAAGTTAACAACCTACACACAGATACGATAACCCTTGACCGTCAGTTTTACGATCACGAACGAAGCGTAGATAAACGTCAAGCTAAAAATTGAACCCCTGGATTTCTATGGATAATGCACGAGAAATATTCATATTTATATTGTGTCGCGCGTTGGGACATCTTTTAATGCAGTCGTGCATTCAAAAGAATACATTCTTTTATTCGTATATTGTCGAGAGTTTTAGGATTCCCTGAGAAAAATGGAGAAATATGCTAGGTTTTATTAATCGTCTTATATTTGAAAATTACTAGATTTTATTAGCCAATTCTCTGTAATAAAAATAATTTATCATTAAATTAGCCAATTTTCTGTGAGGTAGATGTTGGATATTATCTCCCCTATCTTCGGCAAAGTACTAAGTCATACCAACAGTCATCCCGTTTACTCTCTATCCCCTCTATCTTCCATAAACAATCAGTCATCCTCGCATTCATCCTGCCATGCTTTTTACGATTGGTCACCTACAACCTCTGTCCTTTCCTTCCCCAGACTTTTCCACACCCTCTCTTTCCATTTTCCTCATAAAAATATAACAAGAAAATAAGAAAAGGAGCTTTTTTAGCCACCGTCTAAGTCGAACTAAAGAGTTGACGCAGGAGTACCTTTGTTGTACCGTGATTTCGCCAACCCCGGTCTCCACCATAAACATTATGAAAAATGCTGTTAGAAAATTGAAGAAAAGAGAATCACTGGCGTGGGCGAGGTAATTTCCTTGTTTATAAAGATTTAGGTTTTTGGAGCGTCTTGCCTGGAGAAGGCACTTCTTTGTAGACTTCAGTCGCGAGCACAATAAAGTACTTTTCAGAATTATAAAACGCCCACATTTCACGCGATTCCTTACAATACATAATAAATAATATCTCCAGAGTTATTAAGAATGGTAGGGCATTCTTCTACTATCCACAGCAAATGTTCAAGACAGCTCTTTTCTCAAAAGCTAGGTTTTGATTCGTATTAATAAATGATGAATAATACATTTTTTATTAGACGTACAACTTGTATATTTGCGTTTGAGGAAGTTGAAAGGAAAATCTTCAATTTAGTTCCATCGAATTACAAGAAAATAAGAAGCAATTAATGAAGGATGGGAAAATGAAACGGAAACAGAGGATAGTCGTCTTAGTTGATCCTGGTCAAAGCGTGCGCTCGAATGATATTTATACCATGAAAACCGTGTCGCTGCGAGGATTTCTGTCGATATTTACGAGTCGATATTTCCTTTTGAACTTTATCGATACGTCATCGTTTTGCTAGATACAGTAACAGACGTTAAGAAACGTCAAAGAAGGTCATGGAAACTGGATAGGAAGATGGCGTCTTCTAAGATCATAGTAAGCAATTCCGTTGCTACTTTGTGCTTGTTCTGGGTGAATAAATTAAATAAACAACGAAAGGAACGATGTCTGATTTATTTTTGTATATTGAACGATGAGAAAATCCTGTGTTTCACTCAGTGGCAAAGAATTCTTTCAAAAAATGCTGGGAAACATAAAATATCGCTCTTTAAATAATGCTAGCTTTTGGTAGCGTTTTTAATTAACACTTTTGAGGAGGCTCGCCCGACTTCAATGTTTTTCCGAATGTAGAAAAGGACAACATTGAAAAAGAGGAAGAGATACCTACTACTAATGTCTGAGAAACATTTTTCTATTTTTAATTTTTAGGAAGTGAAAATTATATCATCGTATTTGTAGTATTTTTCTGGTTAAAACGACCCCAAACATGGCATAATTTGGTGCATATTTGAGTATTTTATAAGTGATAATCACTTGTTCCAATTAGATCATGAAACTAGTAAATATGCATCAAATCATGTCGTGTTTGGTGTCATTTTAATCAGAAAAATACCATAAATATGGTGATATAATTTTCACTTCTCAAAAAAGAAAAGAAATAGCAGAAAGAACTGAGAAACGATTGATATAGACAAGATACAATAGAATACAGCGTAAATTAAAATTTACTTCAAGGGATATCACCATTCTTTGTTCAAATTTTCTTGCAACGAAAGGGTTAAACAAGCTCGCGAAGTGTTGGTCGGGGCTCGTGGAAGTCCGCCTTAAAGGGGGCAGAATCGTCAGATTTGCCCATGATCCACCACGGTCGTTTATTAATATCATATCCGACAGAATATACGGGTGTGTCGCTTTGTATAAATTAGCGCAGCAGGCCGTGCTTAACAAGGTGAACGTGGCGTATTCCTGAAATACAATATCGAGTGCTACCCTGTTTAACGAGGTCGTCTTTCGTTTTCTTTCTTTTTTACATTTGTTCGACCTCACCTTCCCCTTTACGTGCGAAATATCGTGCCCTTGCTGTTTCTATTATTTTTTGGTCGGTACGACGATTTCGCATATATCAGCGATGATCACCGAGTTTCGCGTGTCCCTGTCACTTTGATTCTTATTCAAATACATTCAGATATTTATAATTCAATGTCAACCCGTATCATTTTATTTAGGGGAATCCATAAAATTGATCGAATAACTGTAAAATTTTGCTTTAGTATTTTAAGTATTTTCACTTGTAAATATTTTTCAAGTATTTTTTATGTAGTTTTTTAAAGAAGAAATTTATTCATTTTACTGATTAATGTGAGAAATGCCGAACAGATTGATCTTTAAAGAATCATTAAGATGAAGTTGTGACATTGTCAGGTACTGTACATATATTATACATATTATACTATTATACTATTATACATATATTGTATTAATTAGGTCTGCTGAGACCTTATGTGGAAATCAGATACGTTAAGCACACAAGACACACGTAATTGAATACTACTGTACCATGTTGCAGTTTAGGGTTACAATGGAATGATAAGGATCATTCGTTATTGCTCAATGTTATAGTTTAACCCTTTCAGTACGGCTCTCTATGCTACTAAATATTTACATACGTTTATATATTAGATTATTTAATTTAGTATACAAACATAAATAAAATACTTTATCTACAAAATTGTGTCTTCAATAAATGAAATTTAGCAAATGCAAATAATATAAAATATGAAGATTAAAAGTTATTGTTATTTGAGATAAAAGAATTTCACAGTTTAATATGTTTAACGTATTTCTGATTTAAAACCGTCGATAAAACCGCCAATGAAAATTGATATCCTCTACAAGAAACACCTTTCGCAGCAGCGATTTTACAAATTAATTGTAACTCGGCATTCACAAAAGGAAAGGGAAACGAGAAAATGAACAAGACCGCGTTAATTCCCAGCGAGCCCTCGTTATTGTTAATTGTCCCATGACAGTAGCGAACGATAATTAACGTCTCTTCTTCGTGTTCTCCCCTCGGTTCTTCCCGTTTTTATTTTACGAACGTTCCCAAGGTCTTCCTTCCCTTCTAATAAGATGATTGGAGCCGTAGTGTAAGACATCCCGCGATCCCTTTGATCATCACATTCTGTCCCTTAATCCGATCCCCGTTACCAGGTTTCGTGGAATTATGGTACTCGCGATTCGTCTATCGTGTAATCGGGTTTCACAAACTCAATGGAAATGGTTACACGGTTTGGAACAATTACTGCAGACGAAACTATTAACGCATACCGTTGGTGTTGTTAACGAGATTCAACACCGTTTAGACCTTTTTAAGAAAGGTAGCGATAAAGGAAAGATGTCCTTGATATTTGTTATAATACTACAAGGTTTATCCAATAAATATCGGGACTGACTTTTTCTGGCCAACGGGAAAGGGTGGAGAGCGGTATTTATGGGCTGGATCGATGGGGGAAGGGGGATGACAGGTGAGCTAATAATCTCGGCTCATCTTTTTCCCCAGTCATTGGAATGTACAAATTGTCCTAATAAATTATATCTTGGCCTAATGATTAACCTAGCCTATTGTCAATCACTGGATCGTATGGCATGCTAATAATTGGCAATTCAGTAATTGTACAATTTAGAAATTTAGTAATTTAGTAATTCAGTTATTTGACAATTTAGTAACCTGGTAATTTGGTAATTAGTAATTGTTAGATTGTAATCAGTGATTGATAATTTAATAAATTTCAAATTCAAAAAGTTAATAACTTGGTAAGTTAGTAATTACCACTATTAAATTTACCACCTTGTTTAGGAATGATTACTGACCCGAATTTTCTGCCTAATTAAGATATAGTGGGTGGCAATGTTCGAATACTGAAACGTGTGATATGATTTCCTTCCCCTAGGTCATTATTTTCCCTGGAGATGCCTATCGTGCCGACGGTGTACAGCCACGTTATATTACCCTAATATGCATAACATAGAATTTAACGAATTAAATAAGTATATTATTAATTATATTAATCAAAGAGAATTAAAATTAACAATAAGCTTTAATCTTCGAACTGCAGAGCCTAGGAGTCGATAAAAAGTATATCATAAGAATATAAAAATAAAATATAAAATGGTTTCATGATCATCGAAAGGCGAGGGTTAAAAGTAAAAATGTACATCATTCAAATATCATTTACACCTTCTGTTAAATATGTCACTTTAAAAGGACATCTTGTCATTAGCAAGTCTAGAAATCCGTTAAAGATGCTAATCTTATTCGCCGCAAATTGCCTCGGCAGTTAATTAAGACGTCAAAGCGGAAGTGCAACTCGAAAAATCGCTCCTAGAGATTCTACATCCTGCGGAAGTCACCGGGTGTCAACAAGTGTCAGGAGTTAGATGAACGTGTTAGTCATTAAGGAAAAGAAGAAGTTGAAAATGAACGCGAAAAAGTGGATCTTTTTAACAGAGTTAAACGGTGAGAATCAAAGTTAAAACAATATTATTACTTTCCTAGAAAATTATTATAGCTTCACATACTAGCACAAAATGAAAAAAAAAATGCAACTTACAAATAATTTAATAGCTATAATATTAATAATAAATATGCTTAAATTTTGCATTTTAAAATATTCTAATAAATGTCGCTCTAGAAGCGCCACTTGAGCGCAAAGGGCTAATAACACCCTTGAAGGGGTTCCCTAAAGTTGGAAAAATTATTCGCATACTTCATATTTCAATGTACCTGTACATGTTTCCTGGTTTAGCAGACCCTTCAACCCTTTCATTTCAGTAGTAGAATTTTGTATGTCTCACTAACAAAAGGGTTAAATTAAATACAGGTTGAATTCCTCAGTTATTTAACGTTAATAATGTACACGAACGATCATTTTTTTTTTTGGAGAAATGATATAATTGCTTTTCTTTCCGCTATAAGCATTCGTATAATTTTATCCAACTTCCGTTCTGTTCGTCCACGCTTCAAACTTTTGCCGGACGTAATAACGCGCGAACGGATTGGAACGGAACGTCGATGGAATAAACCATCCCTTTGATTGCTTTATTGAAACGCACTGCAGATACCTTTTTGTTCACGTCCGCCCGTATTTTCGGCACTCGGGGGATCTCGGCGATAAAGAATAACGAAGAAAAGCGACAATAACGGGATGTCTTGTCCCCTTTTATCCTCCGATAAAATGGATTTCAATGGGCAAAATTCGTAACGTAAAAGGGACGGATCGGAAATGGATTTCTTGATCAGGAATACTGATTTGCCATTTGTAATTATAATTTTACGATCGATGAAGTTTAAAGGTTTACCCTACTGACAAGGATATTAATAGGGAGTTCTGGAAGAGATCTGTTTCGTTTTGACATTGATGATTTCTTGTGTTCAATAGTTTCACAAATAATTTAAAAAAAATCAAATAAATCAATTATTTTATTGTCCAGACCTTTCATTTAAGAAATTTCTTAATGTTATATGTTATCACAGTCATATTAATTAATTATTTCCAGGATTGCTGAATCTTATTTAACAGAATAAATAAATTCGTCACGTTGGGAAAAATATGTAGATGATTTTTAGTTTGATTAATAAACATAATTTTTAACTAATTTAGAAATTATAATTACTTTTACACCTACTTAGTATCTTGACTTCGTAAAATAAAACCTTTGTATTGTTACATTTGGAAATAACTTGGTTATAATTGTTTTGTTGGAATACAGCGATATAGTTAAGTTTCCAAAAATATTATTCGAAGGTTAGTAAAAATATAATATTTCCATAAGCTAGAACGAAAATCCTAACTGGTTCAAACTTTCAACTATAAAAATAAAAATCTAGAAAAAGGTCAAACATTGTTTGTAGTTTTTGCGACCCAGATCGTTTACGGAGGATTAATTTAAAAAAATAATCCTAGATTTCGGTCCCCTTTTCCTAACCCGCAGAAAAAGTTAATCTCCGTCGTTTTGTTCGTAAAAACGAGCCCTAACGAGCCGAACAGTCTGACAGCTTTCAAACAACTACAACGAAGGTTAGCAAAACACGATGGAACACCTTTGGCCTCATACGCATAACCTGATGGATGCTCGCCGTTTCCCGTCGAATGGAAACACCATCGTGGTCGACTTAATGGAGGTAATAGCGTGAGGGCACCCCCAAAAGAAATATGGTCGTTCGTCCAGGGTGAGATAAAATAGATGGGTGCAAGGAAGGGTCGCCCTTTCACGACCACGACCTTTCGACCCCTCAACCTTGTACATACACGAGTTCTTTCATTTTTAGAGATGAACCGTTATGATTTCACTGTGATGACATAGTTCGAGGATCGTTAGTACCTATTTCAGGATGTTGTAAAATCGTTTTATCCTCGAACAGCGCTTATTTAATTCATCATTTTGGCCCTGTTCAAAGGGCCAGGTTTAACGATTATGCATTTATGGATACTCAAGTACGCGGGTCGGGTCAGGCAATTTCGTACAATTTTAAAGATATTAATGGCAGATAAAACACGATCGTATTTCAATTTAATGGCGCCTAGAATGCAGCCAGTTTTCCGGACATTTTCTCAGAATCGTTCTTGGCACAACTTTTACAGGAGATTATGATGAATCGATATTTATATTAGTTTGCTTAGAATTATAATGCGCCAGTTTCCGTAAACGGTGTTTTTGCTTTTGTACTTGGCAATTGAATATTTAATATGTTTGATTTAGAATCAATAAATAATAATTCTTAATCAATATAATCAATAAATAATAATTCTTAATCCAATTGAATTTTTGTTATATTAACCCCTTAATCTATGATTTTTAACCTATGGTTTATTGCTCCAATATTAAAACAAATGAAGAAAAGCGAAATATTATTTATACTTTGCACTTCGTAAGACTTGATTGCATTAACTGTAAATATGAAAGCTTTATTTATTTGAATCTTAATAAATGTTCCTGTTTAACTAAAATTTTCTTTAAGGAAATGAAATAAAATTTATGTGAAAATGTGAAGAATACAAATTTCAGCGAATACAGGAACAGAAAAGAATTACTATTATGTCATAATTAAATGACAATTTTTTAAAATTATAATACAGTACCTTTCATGAAAATGAAACATTTTTTAAAATCATTTATCCAATGGAACGTGAATTTAAATCTTTATAGGACGGGTTTAAAATATTTTAATTAGAAAGGAACATTCAATTACACGTGCTGCTTTTGATATTCAAATCAAAGTAGGGTTTTTTTTATGTATTAACAGTTTCTGTTCAAGATACGAAAATGAGCGTTTCAGAACGCTTAAAAAACAAATTACACGTTTCGTGGCAACTTTTGACGATAATGTCCTCATCAGTCGCCGCGATACACCGTGAAAAAATTATACCGTATACGTAAGTGGCACAGCCAGAACACGCGAACCCCTATTTTTTTGCTCTTTTAGCAATAATAACAGTGGCGAAGAAAGAGAGATTCTTGCAAAATGTGGACTTTAATCAATGAAAGGGAGTTTAATTACGAAAACGAGAAACGAAGCCCTTAAGCTGTACGAGCTTTCTGTTTCAAAGAGAAGAAAACATAAAAGGGACAGCATCGTGACTTGGAAATCTCGATATTAGAAAACAATGATATTATCTTTCAGATCATTCCATCGTTACATGTCGAGGCCGATCAAAATCACAAATGAAATCAAAGAAATGGCATGAAATTCAAGAATGTAACAAAATTACTTTGGAGGTATTAATTTTCGAGAAAAATACATGACAATTGTAATTTTCTTTGCAAGATAAACTCCAGCGTACAAATAAATTTTTACATGTAAGTTAATTAAAAATCAAAATTTCGCTTATTTGTTTCAATTCTAAGACAACGGTGAAAATAAAATAAATGAAGAAAATTGAAGTATTATATATATTCTACACTCGTCAAGTCTTGGCCATATAAACTGCAATTAGAATTAAATTCAAAACTGAATTTTAATCAAAATATAAAGCATCGAGGTCACATATGAAATATGGGGTGTGTCATCATTTAATTCGTACACGTAAAATAAGTAGAGTAATAATGAAATTCATTTGCAGGAACGTTTAAAATTGAAATAAAGAGAGGTGGATAACAAGGGTGGTAAAATTGGTTGCGTACACAAGGGTTAATTATACGACTATCATCTTCAGTCGCTATTATTCACCCTTCTTTTCGCCTAATTCTTCTATCAACCGCAATCTCAGTACGACAAACTTGCCGAAGAGACAATCCATCCGAAACTATACTGTTCCCAGTTAATTACCGTTTGCTCGGAAGCAAAACGCGTTATAATGGCTGCGGGTGTTCCCGAGTGCTCTTCAAGTTCGTGGACAAACATCAGCTTGTCACTGCACGTGCTTTTCCTCGCTAATCACCCGCGCCGATGTCAACAGCTCCGCCGAGAGCTTTTCAACAACGA
The DNA here is from genome assembly GCA_022405125.1 of Anthidium xuezhongi. Lineage (NCBI taxonomy): Eukaryota > Metazoa > Arthropoda > Insecta > Hymenoptera > Megachilidae > Anthidium > Anthidium xuezhongi. The sequence continues at coordinate 2,701,262 of CM039642.1, forward strand.
CCTTCGACCCTCGAACATCTCTAGATCCTGGAAAAGCTTTTAGTTTGAAGGAGCGGCCGACGAGAGGCCCTTTACGTTCTCCAAGATTTAACGTCTGTTTCTATCCCTCAGAGCCCAGCAATTGTTTCTGATGTATATGCCACGAGCTCAACAAGCGTTTCCTTAACCCTTGGCCAGGTCAATCGTGACCCAGCTTACCAAACGCCTACCCGAAAACTTACTTCGACAAAGATTGGGTGTATAAATATTCGAACGAAATATTTTACACCTTGGAAAAATAATATTTATAGTATTCGTAGAAAATATAATGTGCAAATAGTATTTGTAATATTTATGTTACGGTAAATGTGATTAATCCGGTGATTATGTATAATTGCCGGTTATTATATATAATCACCACTAGGTTGGGTAAATGTGATGAATTTACAATTAAAAATTCAATAAACGGCTATTTTAAGTCACACGCATGTAGCCTGCACGAAATTTGAATAAGGGACTGACGTGTCTTGACAAATGAAAGACCTAAACAGTTAATAATTTTATTATTAGATTATACATAATTATACATAATCACCGGATTAATCACATTTACCGTAACGTTTAAGTTAAACAATTAAGTCCGCTGATCAAGGATCAACACATTTAATATGGGATTATGAGTATGGAAGAACTGTCTGTTCGAACGATCTCTGATCACGTATTTGATTAATATCTATATTTTTTGTTAAAAACGGAATTAATATTCCTACTGTGTCACGTTACAGTAAATTGATTTCACGTAAAATCGTAATATGTAAAATGAAAATCTCTTTGCAGCAACAAAATGGATAAAATCAGGATATAAGTATGTCTCTGTAATTTTGTTTTTTGTACCGTGTACGCGTACCGAGATTAATGGTAACACCCATTCTTTGTGGAAAAAGTTGCTCCAACCGTGTTGCACTCTTTTCCTTCCCTTATTTTAATGTTTTTCCACCAAATCCCGGCTTAATATTTGTTTACGTCGAGCATAGAAGAATTCTTATAATAATCTGGGATCTCGTACGAAAGTTTTAATCTTCTTTTCTGATGTGCTCGTCCATTGCCACATCGCTGAATTCGTTCGATGAAAATTGTAATCCATTTGAAATTATATCAACGTGTTTGATTTAAACGTAACACGCTATCGAAGATGAACTTTCTTATTTCTCTTCATGGTAGTTTTTATCATTTCCAAGGAGCAGTAAAATACTTAGATTTACACCAGCCTATTAACGCTTTAACGGCCACTAACTTAATTAGCTGTTTATTCGCAACACTCTAAAATTAGTCCTTTGTTGTAAAAGTACGTATACACTCGACGATGAAACATTTTTATTGAACATTAACCTCTTTGCAAAAAATTTTGATGTAATTAGAAAACCAAAGTTTACTTTAATCCTTAGAAACGTCGCTATGAATATTTTTTATATAGATATCAATATTTTTACAGCATGTTAAAAATACACTTGCTGCTTTCAATATTGTTACAGCATGTTAAAAAAGCACATTTTTCAAGCAGAGAAAGATAGAATTCGATTTTTAGTTTAAAAATTTGTTTTAAGACAAATTCGTACGATTAATTATAGTTCTGCAAATTTTCAATAATATTGCTTATCAAAATTCTGGTTATTATTTCAAGTATTCCTAAATACAATTACAAAACACAGCATACGTTAAACTTATAAGTTTTATAAAATAAATTCGCAAAAAATCGAGTCTATAATATTTGAATAAATTATCCTGTGGGAACGACGGTGTAAAATAATTAAAAGCTCATGTATATACTTTTTTAATTTCACGAATTCTTTTAAAGCGATCGTCGACTTACAAGATTTGACCATTTTCTTTACGGTTTCATGACCGTTGCCGTCCAAGTCTGTCGTCAAAATTTATTGCACGATTTCGTGGCGCACGCCTAAAGATTGAAATTAGGATTAGAGTTTCCGGTCCGCGTAAATTCACATCATGGATATACGTGATTTAAGCTCCCCGTCAATGTATGGGTAATCATATGACGAACAGCGTAATAATACCAGAAACTCAGTGAACTCGATTTCGAATTCATTATGGGCTTGCGATTTATTCGTGCGAAAGCGCATCGTAAATGATGTAGGCTGAAACTCGTAGTTAATGTATCTTATTTGCTCGAAAAGGAAATCGTATTTAAAGTCGCTTGTGTGATTAACAATAAGTACAATTTCTCTTGTATTCAAGTACGTGAAACAAAAAAAATTAAATATACGACAACTTTTTTTTTTAATCTCAGTAATAGAAAGTGTTCTTACCGACAAGATTTAGTAAAAAAAAATCCTTAACCCTTTTAAGGTTGATATGATAGTACTATCACTAGTACAATAATTATTTATTAAAATTATTGATTTGATTGTTGTGTATTAAAAATTACCAATAAGTATTTATTTTGAAATTATGTACTAACTGAATTTTAACTTTTCATTAGAAACTTATTAATAGACCTTTAGATACTATAATTAAATTTCTAAAATTAATTAATTACATCTTTGATTACTATTACTAGGTTCGTTGGTCCATATCCCAATTGGGGATATCCTCATAATTAAGCGGAAATTGAAGACAAATGTTGCTAATCTTTAATTATTCTTGAATTTAAAATGATGCTAATTTATTTTATTTTAGAGCACTAGATAATGTGTTAAGTAAGATGTACAATTATAATCATGAAAATTGATAAATTAGAAAGATCTACCTTGAAAGGGTTAAATTATAAATTAAATTCAAGATAAAGTACATATGACTGTGTAATGATTTGTCTAATGAGCGCTAACAAAGTTTACATGAACGACTTAAGAAGCACAGTGGCGTGATTTAAACCAACAAACCGGAAGCCGAAAGGGGGATAAAAGGGTCTCAAAGCGTATCCACGTTCCCTCCGGTCGAATTTTTCCCTCGCAAATGATATAATGGCATTACGACACGTAGCGCTAGCCGGAAGAGAGTCGAACAGAGACGGCGCCGAATCGTTGCTCGTACGTCGTGGCAGAATTCGCAACACGTCGTGGCCTTAATTGCAAATTAGCAAGGGAACCGATATTACCTTGGCCACCCGCCAACCTCCAACTGCGAAAATAAAGTGATAGCGAACCGGGGCCGATGGGAATCTTCGCAAAACTCGACGACACGCATTTACTCCAGCAACGATGATATACTCGGTTCAGGCTGATAAATAAGCAAACTTTCTAACATTAAAGTATAGGATAAACTTTATTTCGTGATTAGCATCTCTGTCCTATAATTTTAATAAAATGTCAAATGTTTATTTTCTATTTGAAAGAAATAAAGAATGATTAATTCTACTTTATGAGTTATCTTTTTAACTTTGATGCTAAAACATTGAATTATCGTTTAACCTTCTGTACTTTAAATAAATTATGTTCATGATTAATTTTAACATTTTCAAATAATTAATTTTTCTTGGCAATGGAATAATAAATAATTAATTAACCGATTAAAAGATTAATTTACCGAGTTATTAAGTTGGGAACTATTTTATATTTTAAGTCAAAGTTATTTGAATTCCATCACGGAAGAATAAAAAAATTATTACAAGTATTGCACGAAATTAACTTAAATGTTTTGATTAAAAGTTACATATTGAGCAGTATTGAATAAATTTGGTGTTAGAGTTTTAATGAGAAAGAAGTTAGTGTTTCACTATATATTTTAATAATTACCAGGAACGCAGGTATACATCGGTTAAGATAATGGTAAAAATTTTATATCATAACATAAATTATTTTCTTTTTTAACTGTACAACTTTTGAAATGGAGGAAGATCTAGCCTCTATATGATTTTCTTTTTCAGGGCTGCCCATAAAGGAAACCGAGTTGCCCAGGCCTGACCTACTCCGTTGCTTTGAACCATGTTGAACGATTAATACCGGCGAAGTAGTAGTGAAATATTATCTCCAACTTCCGTCGAAATCCACTGACTATTAGTTTCGGCTGACAGATAATAGGCAATGATCGTTGGATACACAGGGAACGGTTAACAAAGCGAGTCGAATTCATTAATCATGAACATCCCTTCGCGTGGCTTGTTATTTTAGGGGAACAATTTGCGGTACGAACTGTTGCTTCACTTTTATGAAGAAGATCGAGTTCATGGTGGGTACACTCGAATAGTCTGAATTAATCGATGGTTAAAAGGAAGAGCTTTATAACGCAGGTGTATTAATTAAAAAAAATAAGGCAAAAAGTCTTTATAGATTGTTGGCTATCTTTTGGTCTACAAGATTTCAGACTACAAGATTTGAATTTTGTTTGTTTGACAAAATAAATGGTAAAATAATTATACTTCGAAATCATAACAAAGTGATTAGGATAATTGATTCAACACAATATGTTCAAAAATATGTTTTTTTGTTTTTAGATATTCAACGATTCTACAAAGTTTAATTAAAATTAAAAAGGGATGGTATACCTTTTTACTTTTAATTGTGAACTGAGTATCTAATTGGTTTCAATGAAAAATGTTAAAAAACTTTCGAATTTCAAATAATAATTAATACACTATTAATTCACATCACAATTTTTACAATAACTCTAAATCAAAATTCTAAGATGCTAATTCAATTGAAAAATAAATTTTCATGAAAAGCAATACAGTAATCTGCATGTTCATTAATAATAACAGAATTTTCTTAATCAGACTCCCCATTGGTTAGAAAACTCGGTACGTGACTTTATTAAAATCTCGTGTAAAGATTCCATCGAAATTTAATTAACGCTCGCACGAACGGGTCCAACTAGATTCACGGCTAAAACATCAATTAGGGTGGAATATAAAATTTGTTTTGTTTTTGAGATATTAGATAAATAACTCTTTGTGAAAAAAGAAAGCAAATTATTTGAAACCTTTTATCGGTTACACGGGCTTTCAAGTGTATCTCGTTAATAATTACAAAGGCTACTTCATCGAATTATTGAATCGCTTTTTGCCGATAGCTGCTCGTAACTTTATTATTTCCTCTCTCTCTCTCTCTCGCTCTTAGCTCTAGAAGCTTATTATCGGAATGTTGTGTCCTTGTACCAAATATTCCTTGCGCACAACAGCCAGGATTTCACCTGCAGCCTTGCTCCTGCATCGATATATAGGGCACATTATGTGCAACTGAATATCTAACTTGTATTTTCTTCCCGATAACTTCTGCGCGACGTTTTCCATCCTAATTAGCAAATAAACGAAAGGAAAACTACAAAAGGGATGCTTCAACGTCGCTGCTGTTGTCTTAAGAAAGAAGTTGAAGAAGAAACTTTCATGGGGGTAATGGTGTGTTTTCTACTTTGTGCTCCCGGTTCCATGTTACTTCCAGACAGTTAACACTGACTGTTTAATGTTTTATTATAATAGTAACTCGTTTGACTCGTCATTCTTTGTTACAGTCTCGTAAAGAATAATGTGGTTAATTTGAGAAGAAATTGACGATGTTACGAAAGCTTGATTAAATTGTAATAATATTAGCGAAAATTAGTGTGTTTTACAAAATTTCAATTTTAGAAATTTGCAACCTTTTTTAAAATTATATTTATAAGCATATTTATGGGTATAGGAGAAAAATAGTTTAAATTTGCATTCACTTCACAACAATTACTAATAATTTTTTCAAAATTAAATCTTAACAGAGTGAAGTAGGTTCTGAAAATTATTTGAAATTTAATTTTGCTAAAGGAATAAACTATAAATACCGGAAACAGTACCAATATTATGATTTATTTACAAGTAACAATTGCTAATTGATAAAAGAATTCTTTAATGGAATTTATCAAAACTGATGAATGAAGAGGAGTAATTTAGTTTTTAAATCCATGAGAATTTGAAGGTTAAATAAAAAACTGTAATAAAAAGTAACTTTTGGGCATTCAATTTAGAAACCTACAATTAAGTTCAGCTCATAGATTTATCCTAAATGATGATAGCACTTCTTACATCGAAATGATGAGCCAGACGAGCCGGTAAAATCGTTTCTAACGCTCAAAGGGTGGAAAGGTTAAAAGGCAAAATAAGCAACCTGGAAAAAGTAACGTTTCTTCTGTCACAGGAGGAAAGTTCATTCATACTTTTCTTTTCTGGATGGACCCGAATTTCTGTAAAAGAATTTCCCTCTGGCACCCCATTTCTCTTTCGTCTTGAAGGCTAGTCATGCGGACAGCCGCGAGAATCGTATTTTCGTCACGAATTTCTTCCCAGAAAGGAGATGTCTCGTCTTCCAGCGACGACGACGAAACGTGTCGCAATATTGTTACATCGGGAAAATCGATATTTATTCGAATCCTATTTGTTGCACGATCAATAATTACCGATCGTATCTGTTCCACCGTGAAAACATAGTTTTTGAATCGGTTAAATCGCTCAGTAATTCTTTAACCTATTTCTATATTTCTTTTACAATAATAGTTTTAAAAAATAAGTGATCAACGGAAGATGTTAAAAGACCATTCTTCCTGGGAAGAAATTATTATTTATAATTAATTAGAACAAAATTAAACAGATTAAAATCGTAAAACATCCTACTAATTAATCAATTCATTTCCAGCTGGATAAATTTTCAAATATTTAACAAAATTGTTCATAATTTATTGCTTGAGACAGTTTTCACTATAATAAATAACAGATAGAAGAAAGATATCAAAAAAGAAGTATTTACGACAATTTATTTATGAAATATCTTTATGATATTTATGCAAATTATCTAAATACCAGTTTTACTAAACTAGGTTGATACTTTTTGCAACCCCGTCAGATTGTCCTCCAATTTTCGCTTTGAATATCCGAAACAAATAATCCCCTTTTACCGTTAATACATTTTCGAAACGATAGTTGGAAAGTTTTGAAAAATTTCGACCATTAAACGTGAAATGCAAAATCGTCGAATTTCGATTCGTGATTAAATGTTCGCAGACGTTTAGTTCGACTTCAACAGTTTCCGAGTATCAATTTGTCGAAATAAAGTTTATGTTACGTAATGGCCGAATACAGTCAAAGAGTTTGTTGGTTACAGTTTTGCTTAAAAATGTCTCCCAATTATACTAATTTAAGTAGAAATGGTACAGAGTCAGCATAATGGAGTGTACGATCATAAAACTTGCCAATTAAACTTTGAAACAGCGCCACTGCGAGTCTAAATGGGATATAAAATTACATTTCAAATATTTAACGTTGTACGAGGTGTCGCAGTTAAAACGGGCCACTTTTACACCTCCTTCATTCTTTATACATACATAAAAAATGCTTGTGGCGTGATTTGAATAGTTTCAAAATAAAAATACTTCGAAAAATAATTCTTTTGGGGTCATTTTTTCTTACCTTCTGATATAAGCAGTAAGTTTGCTTGTCATTTTAGCAATTTCTTATATTACTAGTTTTCAAAATCATCTGAGAAAAAACTGAAAAGAAAATGGCCTGAAAATCATTTCCGGATTAAACAATTAAAAAAAATAATGTGACAAAATAAAAATGTTATTCGAGGTATCCTATTTTTTTAAGTACAAACTCTCCTATAACCATATGAGACTCAGAGTCAATACAAAAAGGGGCTTACGTTCAGAAAACTTATTAAAAACAAATATGTTTTTAAATTCCATATAAGCAATGTAATTTTTTTAAAAATATAAACAAAATGAAAAAAAGAAAAAATATTATTGTCATTTAATGTAACCTTAATTTAATAAATTTCTTTCCCCGCCACTACTCAGGGTACTACGAGGGTGAAATCGTGTTATAGGACGTCGTGTTATGCCACTCAAATTTTTCATGCGATATAAAATAAAAGTGTAAAAGTGCAATAGTGTCTAAAAATGTTGCAAAAGAGGTTTATGGTAAAAATAATAAGTCAACCAACATTTTTCTCGGGAATTCCTTTTCAATCGGAAATATAAAAACATATCATTTCACTTCGTTCCCTTCCATTTCCGCTCTGTTCGCAGTAACAACCGTCTAAATCATCTTTATTTTCAGACAATATTTATCATTCGCATCCCCTGAAATTGAATCTTCACCATAGCTTGGCGACTTTCACCGCAGCTTTTGTGCCCTCCGACCCGTCGATCGAATAAAACGAGTGGCCGTTTAAATTGGCACTTTGCGACTTCCTTCTCGCTCGAACGAAACTTAAAAATAGCCGGATCGATGAAAGACATCGATCATTACACGGGTTTTAATACACTGTATCTTTTTCATGGTTCGATTCGGAAACGACTGTCTTTGCTATACGGATATCTTTGTGCTCGCCAAGGAATTCTCCGTTTAAGTGTAAGTAACGAGACAAATCCGAGTTATCATTACATTGCAGATACCGAGATCTGATCAAATAAACGCATCATTCGCTCGATTTGATACGACAAAAGGTATTGATAACGTCCCGAAACCTTTACAAATTTTTCCCTCGTGATACCAGAATCTGAAGAATTTTCGAAATATGATTCCAGAGAAAATTTCACCTGTGGTTTATGAAATTCTTATTGTTTCAATACCGTTGAATATTCTGTTGTATAAATTATACAGACTCTATATTTCTAAATAAAAAATTATGGAATATACGAACACGGAGCACTGTTAATCTGGGATTATTTCAAATAAAATAAATAATAATTCCCTTCTTCGAAGCATATGTTATAAATCTCTGTTGTCTACATTTGTAGTTATTATTTATATTTGTTTTAATTATTAATCCAAACACTTTAAATGGGAAAAATTTGCTTGGCTGTGGGATAATAAATATTTTTCTTAAATTTGAACTCAGATTTTAAGAAAATAATTGTTCTATAATCACCAGTGAAGTAATTAATTGACTTTAATTGTTTTTATTGAATAAGTAACAAATAGTGGTTTCGATTAATTGATTGAACACAGAGTCTATCCAATTATTCCCAGCCAATTGTCCCCACGATTGTCCTTAAATAACCAATTGAAAGCTAATTGCTTTTATTTCTAAGGTTGCTCTTGGTCGATCAATGAGAACTAACTGATTAGCTGCGCTACTAATTGATTACTAAAGGGGCATTAACTTAATTCTTGTAGCTACAATTGGTAATCAAATTTTATTTTATTTGACTGTGGTCATGGATTAATAAAAATAGTACTTTATACCAGTCTCGTGTTTATAAAACAACTTTTTTGATTTTCTTAATCTTATAATTTCCTCGATTTTCGAATCATGTTACACAGATAATGTGTTATGTGGAGGTTACGTGTAATGTAACTTCTTCAAAACGGAAATGTTATTGTATTACTACAGACACATATTGTTATTTTATTGTATGAATATTCTCCATCTGCAGAGTGAATCAATTAAATAAAAATGTCTAAATATTTATTATTCGAAATGGCCCTCGAAACAAAATAATTTTACCGTGGCATATACTCTTTTCTCAATGAAAATTCAGAAATAATAAAGCTATTTAAACAATCCAACCCTGTATATTCCATTATTTTAAAGAACTCTAACTTCATCGTGTTTTTTAATATTTCTTTAATTGATGTATGATTTTCCACCTAATCAATTTTGTAAAACTCCAAATAAATAAAAATCCAGTCCAAATTAAATAATAACAACTGATGCACTAGTAATTAAATTTGCTCCCTTTGTATAAATAAATCTAGAATGCATTCCATATTGATTACTAATATAATGATTACCATTTGATAATAACCCTATATAAAATTATTTAAAAAATTATTATACAAACTTTAAAATATTTCTTTACAAAAATGATTATTGCCTACAGAACCACCTTATTTGTTACTTGTAAAATAAGTACCTCATTTCTCTGAGGACAATAAAAATTATTTATTGCAGTATTCGTTTTTAGAATATAACAGAAAAAGTTTAGGGATAACGAATACGGTATTGTATTTTGAAATACCTTTTGAAATTCGTCCATTGGAGGTAATAGCAGAAAGAAACAGCTGACGAGAGCTAACTTTCCTCCTGCGAGCGAACGACCCACGAAAATATCCCGCGGGACGTACCAAAATTCCAAAAGTCACCCTCCTTATCGAATCGAAGGGATCGAATTCGATGTCCCTAGAATTGCTTCGCTCTTTTTTTTTCCCGGAGGGTCGCTGATCGAACTTATATGATTTCTTGCGTTTGCCACATTTCACGCAAGAATTCCCTACGCGCGATCGATTCGCAACTTGCGTCCAAGTATTTCGCTGTTTGCAGGATCCTCGAAGTTCGTCGAAGGAAAAGCGGAGTTTAGCATGCGTTTTTGTACGTAAGAAGATTTTCATGAACAAAGAGATTGACATCGAAGGGGACGTTCAAGGGGAACGGTAATATACAATGGAAGACGTGGATGGAAGAAGTAATCGGATAGATTTTGCGTTTGAGAAAAAATTTGTACCATTTCCTTTGTTACTTTGTCCTTATTTATGCTACAGTTATTTACATTATGTATTTTTTGTACAGGCTAAGGCAAACAAAGTATTCGACTTGGAAATTTTGTTCAGATTATTTACCAGCAACTCAGAAATACTTAGTTACAAAGTACATAGTGAACAATGTACCATTGTAGATAAGTTAAAACCATGTTGGAAATAATTATTTTGTTTAAATTATATTTGGAAGGAAACTTAAAACTCTTTTCACTCCCCTTAAAGGAGACAATCAAGTGGAAAGGGTTAAAGTAGATAGCCCTCGCCAAATCTATAAAATGTGAAAAAGATTAATGTGATAAACTGAATATCTTATAATATGGTAGTGAAGGTATTAAATTTATTTCTAAGCTCTCAGAAAAATAATGTTATGTGCATATGGGATGATATAACAATTACACGAGTTTATTAGATTTTCTTCTCATTTTTAGTCTAAGAATAATGAAAAATCTTGAATGATATTGAATCAATTGAAAGGATATCGAGCCCTCATGATATCGGAAAACTTGTTGCTCTCAGAAACCTCTATAGAGACTTATTCGGGGATATTTGAGTCTACAGTTTTATCGATAAACGATACACGATTGACACAAATCGGAATCAAAATCCTTCAAATTTTCTTTTCAGAGCAGAAAATTTGTACAGACTTGACAAGTTAAATCTACCCCCTGAGCAAACGTAAAAAAATTAAATGAAATTTATCTCTGTATTATTAATACAAAATTAATCGCATTGAAAATTCAATTAATTCTGTAAATAATAAATTAAGCGGAAGCTGAAGAAATTAATTTTACAGGGTGGCCCATAAACCGAGTACCTTACGTTCTTTTCAAAGTTTTGTTCCTGAGGTTCGTTTGTTAAAAGTTTGCAAGGAAAGTTCACACTGAAGTAACGATAGCTGTGCTAAAAAATAAACAAATTCTACAAGTTTCGAATAGGCGAGTAATTTATGGACCATTCTGTAGAACTACTTGGAGGTTCGTAACAAAAAGTAGGTTGGAAAAAAGAACTTCAAACTCTGATACTGATCTTTGTAAAAAAGAAAATAAAAATTCCTGAGCAACCAAAGGTCATCTTGTTAATTATATTTCCTTGCGTAAATAACGTCCAATTTTCCCGGTGGATCGGCATCGACCAAAGGAGGAAAATCAACGAGTTCCATTTCCTTTTTTTCGTTCGCGGGTTTTTCGTGAAATATCCTAGCGGACGTACCGAATGAAATTCACATTTTTGAAGGAGATTCGTATTATTAGACGAGCACGTAACAGGTATTTATGGTATTCGGATCGATGGGAACGTCCTTTATACGTTCTGACAAGCTGCAACGAGAGCTCCGTACCGGCGAAATAAATTGGAATCGTGAGCGGGAATCTGATGTTTCGATCGAAATTTGCCGGAAGCCGTCGTAGATGACGGTGTCCTTGATGAAATCGCGGCCTGATAAATCGAACGTCGGACGACGATGACGGAAGGTATTCGCAAACACACGGCAAGAATCTTAATTAATGAGAAAGAAAGAAAGAAGAAAAACGAAGCCTCCAGCGAAACGAGCGAATTCTACGGGAGATTCCTCCGGGAAATCGTGAAGATTAATGCCGGGAAATATTCGATATCATTTTGTTGCGAATTCTCGCATTCGATGGCTTTATGTTAAATCTGTTCGAATATTACTCTGTTTTTTATGGAGAGATAAAAACATGATAAGTGTGTGCGGTATTTCATTTGTTCCATTAGTTGTATTAAGCGTTATTTGTAATTAAAAAATTTTTTCATTCTAACATTTAAGACAATTAAATAACTAATATCAAGTCCAATATTATTTATGTTATAAGCATCACTATCAATGTCAAAGGTTATAAACAATTGTTATGATAATTTAGGGAAAAAATTCTATTATTTATCTTGTACCCGACATTTACGCATACTTGTGTTAATTAACCAAGCCTATCAATTACTTAATTACTTAATTACTAAACTACTGATGATACCAATTTAGTGATTTAGTACCTTAGTAATTCAATAATTTAATAATTTTGTAACTTAGCTACTTGATAACTTGGTAATTTGGTAACTTATTACCTTAGTAAATCGATAATCTGGTAACTTGGAAATCTATAATTTGATAGGTTAATAATTTAATAATTTAGTAATTGAGTAACTTGACAATTTAATAACTTGGTAACTTGTTACCTTGGTAACTCGATAATCTGATAACTTGACAATTTAGTAATTCGATAGTTTAATAATTTAATAATTTAATAATTTAGTAATTTAGTTATCTAGTTATCTAATAATAAACTCATTGCTATCGATATTTGATCATGCTAAAATGTCAAACTTGGAGAGGCGTCACCGAGAAAACTTTCGTTTTATCGAAATTCATATAGTAGTATCAAGTTTGATCCATCGAGACGAGAATCTTATGTTCCTCATCTCGACAGACGTCACGAGCTTTCTCGGAATTCGCGATGGTTCTTCTCTTTGATACGCTTCGAGCGTCGAGAAGGAAAAAGTGCACGTTTCCCGTGCACTTTCGCGTTTTTCCTGAAAATATTTTATGTATCCTGACCCCGGGAACTTTGACGAGTAAAGTGCCTGTTCGATTTCTTCGTCATTGTTACGGCACATCAAGGCAGTCTCGTCCATTTCTTTTTCAGCTTTTTTGTTAAATTAAATTGCAAATTTACTGGTGCTTTAGATTGTCAAAGGAAACTGACCTATACAGTCTTTATATCATATGAAATAAATTAATTGAAATTAATTAACTGAAATTTCTTTATATCATATACGTGATAAAATATTTAACATAATAATGTATATAAAATAAAAATTAATTTATCGTAAACTCTGAGTTATAAAAATAATTTCGTTAGAAATGATCAATTCTTTGTGGAATATTTATTTTTATAAGATTTATATGTATACTAAGAAATAATTTGAAAATTACCGACGGTAAATTCTGTTAAATTATCTTTCCACTTTAATACTCATTTAAACCACTTTAAAGAACAATCGACTTATTAAGCGTTGGCGAGAAACACGTCACCCTGGGAAAAATATACATCTGACACAAGACGACCTCATTTCCCATTCGCTTTTTCACTCCTCTTTTGTGATGCTCCCTTTGCTTTCATTTTCAAGTTCCTTTTATAACACAGAGTATCTTGAATGAACATTAAAAATCTAAAACGCGACTGTGGGCTTCAAAATAATTAGCGTGCTTACAATGATGAATCTTTGATTGTGCTTTAAGCAAACACAGTCAACGGGTTCATTCCTGCAGTGGAAATGTCCGCGTTTAGTCAGACACGTTCAATCGGACCGGATTCACTTTTAATCAAGTTATTAATGCTTTATTAACCTGTTTTACAGGCGTATGCGAGGCATATTAATTTGAAATTTAAGGTCCAACCCTTAGTCGTGTTCATCGTATCTTTATTAAAGTTACGTGTCAGTATTTTAGTAAAATAAGGAATATTATTTAAAGCAATAGTGAAAAGTTTTGTGAAAAATTCAATATAAATTATTAGTTTTATGCCAGTTCACCGTTCAAGGATTAATAAATATAATTATGTTATTTTGACAATTGGTATCACGCAAGGATGATTGTGATTCATAATTTTTCACGTTAGAATTTCTTAATTTATTTCTTCATTTATTACTTCCAGTTTAATAAATATTCAATTTTCAATTGCTTATATCACAAAACTAATTGTACTTTTCAATTCATTTTATTATGTAGAATCTGCAGTCTCCATGTTATATTTTTTTTAGAACACCTACTGTATATGAAGGGAAAGTACGTGGTAATATATTCTCATACATTATTTATCGATCAAACTTTAACCCTTAAAGGTTATCAAGGTTGAAGTTCTCCCCACGTGATTTTAACATTAAAATATTTATTTAGGTGGTTAGTGGTGATACTGTTATCATAAAACGAATCAGTTCTCGTATGCTTTATTATTAACATAATTGAACTTATCTGAAGATGATATTTCATGATAACCTTTAGGGGTCAAGCTTCAAATTGGAATGCTATAGTTACTATTTTGATATACTTTTGTCATAGAATCTTAGAATATCATAGAATTTTTAAATCCTAAATTTTGACTGCAATATTTAAAGTAACTAGCTGTATATATTTTTTCAAAACACTGAATTCGAATGCAAGCGCTGTATATTTGAATCTGCCGCTTGGCCAGTTTCAGTTAATTAAATTAATCCTGAGCAAACAGGATTAGTATGGTTAATTGGAAAGCTTAGAGCAACCCAGGGACAAACAGATTAAACCATCAATGCTCAGTTTCGGGCGTTGACTTATTGCTTTCCGGGGAATCTTGTTTAAGATTAATTGAGCTCTATCGAAATCCAATTCTTTCTTGGTCAATTTATTCTAATTAATTTCAGTTGACGTACTTTCTCTACGTTCACGTCTGTTTTTTTAACTCCTATACGATAAAAAATTCAAGTTTCTATGTTGTATAGAATATTTTCTAATAAAAAGAATTACATTTCCTATTGTCTATTTACAATTATAAATTTTGCAAAAGTAATAAAAGCTTGACCTACAAATCACCCCCATCGTCTAAAAATTAATGAACTTCGTCACAATTCCATTATGACTTAATTCACTTTTTATCCTTAGAGCCAAAAATGTTTTTAAAACTCAAAGACAAAATCCAGCACAGGTATTCCACTCTCAGGTGTATTCCTAAACAAATATTGCTCCATCCCGCTTAATTTCAACGAGTCCCAACGGCGTCACAGGCGACTAACGCGCCCAATGTTCGTTCAAGTGGTTCTACTCACCCGGAAGTGGCCTGTATGTCGACTTCCGGCCAAGAGGGTCTCCTTCTACAGAACATCAAAGGCGGTCGATCCGCCGAACCCGTGCTTCTGCGGAAAGAACCAACTCTGCGAGGCGAGGTGCTGCCCGACGCACTTCCGGCTGCCGGATGGACCGTCAAACCCGGGGCGGAAGTGCACTCCAGGGTACGTCTTCGCGTCGACAACGAACGGCTATGGGATGACGTGACCGTGCCGGGGGGCGGCACCACCTGAAAGGATAAACGAGGATGATAATTATCTCCGTCGAGTTTCCTCCAGAGAGGATTAAGGTGAATCCTCGAGACGGTAGAACGGGCTTTTCAGATGTCGCCGTTGGAGCGACGGAGGTAAACATCGTGCCGGGTCGTTCGTGCGTTAAGCGAGTCGCGAGGGCTTTTCATTCTTCGCTGTTTTCCTGTTTTATGTGTGAACGAGGATTCTGAAGGGCTGAGTGCTGGAAGATACGAGTTTCGTTGTGTACGGGGGCTGAAATGCCTTCCAAGAAACTACAGGACGTTCTATAAAGTGTGGATTCGTCTTAAATAATTATTCGCGTAATAAGTACTAGTTAACATACGACATCAGGGTACTTTAATTCGAATTAAAATAAATAAGTGTGTAATGTCTTTAAATTATTGCAAGAGTTTAATAAAGAACGGATATTGCTAATAACGTAAAACAATAAAATTGCAAATTCAAGCATATTCTGTTTCAACAAATTGGAAATTTATGATTTATTAATTATTATTTCTCGAAAAAGAAACGTACTATCAGAAGTGTCATAATAAATTCTCTATCCTCAATTTTCCTAGTACTATTTCATCTATTATTTGAAACGAGATTACACCTCAATATAACAAAAATTTAACTAGTTACGAAGTTCGTATTGGAACTTGGACGAACTGTAAGTATATGTTATAGATTAGTAGTAAAGAGACATGCAAGTTATAATTACTTATAACGAGGGAGGTAAGAAAGTTTTCAATTCATAGCTGAAATTGGTACATACGAATATTAGGTCGAAGTTACTCTAGGCCATAGGAAATTGACAGCTATAATATTATGAATAAATGGAAATCTAATTGGGGCACGTACTGCTAACAAAAGGCACACGCGTATCGTAAATAATGTATAGAGGAATCAGAAGTTTCAGAAATTTTATAGAAGTTTCAATTGTCTACACCTGACACGAAGGAGGTGTTTTCTAAAAGCTTTGACGTCCTTTACACTCTTTAACCCAGGCCGTATTAATATTCTTGGAAATACATACCGATTTAGGTGAATTAAATTCAAGAACTTTAGGTATCGTTTAATACTCGACAAACTTCAATATTATATTTCATCAAAATATTATAGTAATGGAAACTGCAACTTATTTTCAACCCAATCAATGCTCTAATTTGATTAATTATCATTCTGTCAGCATATAAAGCTAAACAATTTAAAAAATAATGATCTAATAATATGCATACAATTGTAGTAAATTCCACCTAATTTCAAACTCTATTTCAAATTTAATCAATACCATAAATTGATAAACGAAGAATACGTACGATACAATGATTTGATTTTACATAATCTAGTCACTGTTCCAATTTAATTAATGATAACCCATTAAACATAAACAGATCTAAGCAAAACAGACTAAATTATTCAAAACAACACCCAATATTCATTAAGCTTGAATATTATAATGTAAATGAAATTTACACAAACTTCACCTAGTTTCAGAACTGTATTTTTCAAATTAATTAATGCTATGGAATAACCAAATAAAATTATTTAGCTATTTTACTATAATTTGAAATATATTTTTTAACAAAAATTAGTTCATTTTATTGTCATCTTTATTCTCATTAATTACATGAAATACATTTTTAAATGTTATCATATTAATATTGAACTTTAATTTTGATTGAAATTGAGTTATTGCTTTATGAAAAATTAAAAGGTATATGATATGTTTTAAAGAGTACAAGGATTAACATTAATTGTAGAAGGTGAAACTCACCTTTGGGTAGCCATGAGGAGTTGACTGCTGCGCGGTGGAGTTAGCATTGCTCGTGGCGGACACGCTTCCGGTGGATCCGCTTCTTCCGGTGCCGCTGGACGTCGAGTCCTCTCGGCTGAACGAGAATCTTTTCGGGCTCAGGCTCAAACTGGCGACACTGTCCGTCACGTATTGTTGCAACGAATTGAAGAAGCTCATTGTCAACGTGTTCGCGTGCAAGCCGATGATCAATCTGAATGATACACTTCTGCTTTAATAATCAGGGCAATTATCATTGTTTTTCCTCCCCTTGCTTCGCCGTTCTCGAACGGTCTCGAGGCGTTTAGCTGAACGCGAACTTTACACGCATCAATCCCGAGGTAACACGCTGTATTGGCTCGCTGATACGGAGAGGAAAGCACCTCGACCTCGAGAACTTTCAAGGTTCTTTGCGTCACGGTATCGATTCTGCCCCACAGCCATTTGTAATTTTGTTACTTTCTTCCTCTTCCTCCCGATCCTTCTGTTTCCTCCTAGGAACTTAAGTCATCGTCCCTCGGAACGACTGCTTAAGCAGCTGCCTTACGCGAGAAACAGCGATCACCCTCTCCTTTTGCTCGCATCCTCTGCAAAAGAGAAAGATCTTCATCAGTGAAAAATTCAAGGAAATTGAAAGTGGGCTAAGTGTTTCGTCCAACTTGACCCACTCAATCTTCTTAGTAATTAATAAACGAATCGTCTTGAGAAGTTTATTGAAAAGTGAGAAGTTTTTCGATTTGTTCTTCGGTTAGGACAAAAATTATATTGGTCAAGTTGAATAAAACACCCTGTAAATGCTTTCAATGCAAACATAAGAATAATAATGTGAGAATTAAACGATATTCATTCTGATAGTGGACTATTTGAACATTTATATTATAAGATAATCGAAATATTTACAGGTTAACATCTGTCCATTTAATTGTAGAATACAATTTTTGGGGGAATTAAAATTTTAATTCACAAAATTTGAATACATTTTATGGGGACACTCAAATGGTAGAAGAAGAAGGGTTTGGGATGATTTGATGACATAAAAGTATCTCTAAATAATATTTATATACATCAAACTGAAGTTTGAAGATTGATGACAATATCATTAACGTGAAATCGCTAATTGCCAATCATATCAACCTAGGACCAATTTTTAATAAAGCTAGATACGAAATGATAAAAGTTTTATAAAATAAAATTTACGGTACACAAATTTGATCCCAGAAATTGAATCAAAATACAGCATGGCTGGTTATTTGTTCATACAAACAGTAAATCGAACAATGTCCAGTTTTGTAATGGCGAATATTGAATTTGAATTCGTATTTCTGTATCATATACAAAGAGTTTTAAACAATGGTGATATACGCATGAGATATCTGATATATATATGATTTATTTTTATATAACAAAAAAAAACACGAAAAATCTGTTACCCTTTCAGAATACAAACAATTGAGGATTGATGTTCTTAATGGAAAGCATTGAAAGTTGCTATTATTTTGATCAAACTTTATGTTTTAAATTCAAAAGTCCTGAAACTATACTTTTTACCCCTCGATTTATAATGGAGTGTGCTTTTTACATTGTTTTATTGACCAACGATAAGGATGATTATATTCATTAGACACAGAGTTTAATTTTCACGAAAAAGGGCAAACAATGAAAAATTTCAAGGAACAATCAGAAAAGTGGAATATTGTAAATGAAATTTGATGGATAAAATTATATTATTTACACTTATGTTAGATTGTAACTAATAAATTCGCGATCAAAATTATTTAAATTTTATTACACAGGAATATAAAAATTGCTATGAATATATACAAAAATTTAAATGGCGCTTATCTTGGCTGAAAAGTATTATTTTTGAAGTTGTAATAAATATTTCTCCATAGAAAAAATTCGACTATTTTCCACGAAAAACCTTAGTGACAGAAAGGTTAATAACAATCTACGTCACTTGAATAAATAAAGTACAATTATTTCAGCAAAGCAAATGGATAGAATTTTTTCATTTTTATCCAGGAACAATATCGAGCTAATGAAAATCAATTGAACGTTCCTCGTCGGATAAACATTTTGTGGCAGGAATAAAAAACTGGTTTCATATGACCATTTCTTTAAAGCTATCGCGACAGCGCAGCGATATATCAAAAATTTAATAATCGCGTTGTTATAAAATGACGGGAAAGTCCGTTCGCGTTCAATAAATCTCCACTTTTGACTGAAACGACCGTGAACGGGACATCATTAGTGTGCTTGGAGGGGTCCCCCGACCCCGGGAAACCAATATCAGCCGGAAGCAGCACCGTGGTTGTCGATCTTGAGACGGTATCGATTAAGGGGGTTAATTAATCGCAGTGGTCGGAGTGTCGACAGGGTTGCGACGTGCCACGTGAACAGATTGTGTCAGCCCCGTGGATTTTGGCCTGATATAGTTGCGAAATTGTTGCGTGAATCTTGCGGGTAGCTTGTTTACAAAACTGTCGATGCGAGGGGTGGAACGGATTCGGGGGAAGTAACGAGCCCTGAAGGAAAATGGCTTGATGAGACAGGAACAGGATGAGAAGAGGCAGATAGGAGGAGGGATTGTACATACAACAAACACGGGATACTGATCACCGTGGTTACGTCAAAGTTGGGAAACTAACTAAACACCTTGATGATTTCGGGGAAGTTCATTACGTCGAATCGATGGAAAAATTGGTGACCGGGGCAAACAAGAAAGTATCCCTATTAGATTGTGGATGTTTATCCAAATATACATATAGGGCGGTTCCTTGCCGACTGTGAGGTTTCACTTGAAATCATTAACCCTCGAACTACGCAATTGGGTCAAGCATGACTCGTGTCTACGAAACACGTGTAATTGTGCTTCAATTAAAAGTAAGTATCCGAATTTCTAAACGAACGGCCTTGGTATACTACAAAATAATATTTAAAGAAATAGTGTAAAATTGAAAAACTTCTAAATCATTTTAGATTAAATATTACATTAAATTATATTATACATACGCATCTCTAGAAACTATTTAAAATTTCTTATTGTGAAATAATATTTTCCAGCAATTTTTAATTTTTGTTATCCTTCAGCCAGCCAAAAGGTAATTTAAGATAACATAAAGTTATGAGTTCTGGTATACAGATGTATATTTTTGAAAAATGTATATGTCAATGAAAGTTTGTATTCGTCGTTTCTCTTAAATTTCTATTTAATAAATTACTGAGTTTTAATGCTTTGCCCGAGTCTTACCTAAGATAAACTACGAAAAAGTTAAATACCTTAAATCTTCATCCCTTATGTCAACAGGAAAGAAAATGAATAAACGTGCCAAACACTGCGATTTATGCCCTTTTCTCTCGAGATCATCCTTTATGCAAATACATATTTTCATTTTGCCTGGTAGATTTTTTAAACCTTTGGCAGATTTTATAATTTTATGAAATAATAAAGTAGCTCTTTGAATGCACAACCTGTGTATTAAATTTTCAACGAAAAGTCTGTTCATTTGTGTCAATAATATAAATAAAGCGTTCGACTTCAAATTATCATAGTATGCCCTACTTTTTGATAGACATCAGCCTATAATTTAGAGAATAAATTGAAAAACACAGTTGTTATTTTACGTTTGACAAATTTATTTCACAAAGAATTGTAGATTTAAGATGGAAAAATGATTCTTTCGGGGGTGTTTATCGATCTTCAATAATTTCTGACCTAGGAGCGAATTACTGTCATCGACGCGGAACAGAGTTTAATGAGTTCCGCTACGGTCTATAAAATATATGTAGCAACGAAGAGAGGGAGAAAGAAAAACGTGAGGGCTTTCATTAACGGGAGCCTGGCAGGATATTCCAGCGGGACCGGGAAACTTCGAACGAGCCAACAACGTCGATGGGACCGAAACGAACGATGAAATGTAATTTGTTTATCATCGGCTACGAAGCACTTGAATCCGAACTTTAACGGAGTCAACTTCATTAAAACTTTCTTCGATATGACTTCTATACGCCGTTAAGTTCGAGTTAATGAACACCGACGCGATACTTGGATCAGTGTCACGAAAACAACGAGAAACGAGATACCTTGCTTAAAATTAATAATTCTCGAATATTTC
This sequence comes from Anthidium xuezhongi, assembly GCA_022405125.1. Lineage (NCBI taxonomy): Eukaryota > Metazoa > Arthropoda > Insecta > Hymenoptera > Megachilidae > Anthidium > Anthidium xuezhongi. The sequence continues at coordinate 2,722,671 of CM039642.1, forward strand.
ATGGAAAATTAACTTCTCTGGTCGTTTGCTCAATAATTAAGGTATTAAACATTGAAAATAAAAAGAACAACAAATAAATATAAATTATTTTTTACAATAGCATTTAGATATTTTGTTTTTAACACTTGACCACCAAGACCTTGACTTAGAATATAATTGGGCCACTAACTTCCACAAGCGTTCCTTCAACCCCTTCATTACGGTTACCAAACACTCCTGTACGGGCTATTTCTTGTTAAATTGCTTCTTTTTTGGCAGTACGCCTTCCAAAAGCACGTTGACTGCCACAGTGGAAAAAAATGTGTGCGATAAGACACATTTAAATTACAATTATTGATTTTCAAATGTAATCATTCAAATTGCTATTTTACTTCCACGGTTTATTCTATCTTTTGTTTTATTAATTATTCCATCATAGAATATTCGAGGTGCCAGTCATCGATGACCACCATAGCAATCAACATGTTAATGAATCTATAGCATGTTATAGTCTATGTAAAATAAGGATAGGTTTGTGTCATCATTTGCCAGCTTCAAACTAACTAAGAAATTGTAGCACGTTGAAAAAGCGGGTTAAATATCAATTATTAGTAAATGATTATTAATGTTCAACCAGATACATGCATTTTTATGGTTTAAGGGTCGAAACTAAAACACTTAGGGTGTTTTATCAAAGAAGAAAATAGATTTGCCTATTTTCACAACAAACGGGTGATTTATTGCCGGGTATAATGTGCATACAGGATGAAAATAAAGGGGAAAAATATAGATAACAGGATTTTCAGGATAATTGCTTCCGAGGAAGAGAGCTTCAGAAATCCATTGATGAAAACAGCGTTTTATCGATGCGCTCATCCCTTCCGATTCCCATCGTCCCTTCCTTTCTCGCGGTATTCTAAAGTAATAATTGCCCGGGGCAGCTCGTTTTCTGCACACCATACCCTGCCGTGAGTTTTACAAATTTATCGGGCAACAGGGAGCACTAAACAACTGCGGGAACCAACGATCCCTGCGGTAGATAAAAAAAAAAGCTTTTTTCTCGAATACAATTCTGCTGTTATCTCTTTATCCAATCGCGTTAAAAAAATAACTTGTAAATACGATTTTATCAACATCGACGATTCAGCCGAAGCTGTTGAGCTTTCAGGATAAATGTTTCGGTACTGTATGAAATTGCCGGGTATTTTCTGGCACGATAGGCTTTCCTGCATACTCTCATTATTCTCTATAGAACACTAGCAAGTTACCATGCATCTTGACTGAGTTAAGTCTGGATTAGGTTACATCTAATAAGTATTTGACTTAATAAATATTTCAATGTAAGCTTGTTAATTTTACAACGAAGTAAAATCGATAACGGGCTACTTATAGTAACTTTCGAGTATAAAAAATGAATGAATCATTAATGTTTATTAAACAACTACCAATGGAATACAAGCGTACAAATAACGAGTATAAATCTTAATCGTGTAAGGAATTTTTCTAACAAGTGACGAAAGGTAATGTCCGAACGCTAGTGTTTCATTTCATTTTAGGGGCTTTAGTGATTATGTTAAGCCGAAATACAAGCTAATAAGGTACCGACACGGGCGTAACATTTAATTCAAATGAACTGGATGACGAGACTGCGTCCCAAGAGTTAATCCCCGTGTAATCCTATTCTGCCTAGTTTTCCGTACAAACCCTTAATCCAAATTCTGTCAACGTTCATTTATTTAACAAATTGTGCCGCGTAATCGACGGGCGATCTATTTTCTAAACATCGTCAACACCCCTTTGCGAAACAATTCGTTTCGAAAATCAACGAATTCGTAATTCTCCCTCGAGAACCGTTCGTCTAACTTCCCCCTTTTTTATGATTTGACGAATAGAAAAGATGTTAACGTAGATCACGTGGTCACTGGCAACGATAAAATATCTTTTTATTTCCTAGAATCTGAAACGTTTATAAAATAACGAAAGGGGATCGAGCGTTTTTCTTGGATAAAAACGTCGAAATGCACATTTCAGCGACTTTCAGGAACTTGGCGCGGAATTTTGAGTGCAAGGAGCTACGTGGCACGATTGCATGATGTGTGGGTGAAAAGTTAAGGGTATGGTACGATTGGGAAGCAAGTTGGCCGATGGTTTACGAATTGGGAGATAGCAAGCAGAGGAAAGATAAAAAGGGAAAGAATTTACGAGAAACTTTTTCAATTAACAAATTCTTAACCAACCTTCGTAATTCCGCCGACATTTCGAATTCTTAGAAAATTTCTCGATGTACAGGTAACGTTAAATCGTTTTCTAATCTTTGCTATCCAAACTCATTATTTTTATTTCGCAGTTTTTATTCAAATAAGAAGAAGCATTAGCATTTTATCTTATCAGATACTCAAAGTTGTAAACAATACAGGTAATTAAATATTCTGAAAGTAACAGGTAATTTATCGACTCGATTACCTTATCCGTGGAATGACTCGATGCGTTTGATAATCGACGCGCTGCAAAATAAATGGAAGCTTTTATAAAGAATACGTCTAAGAGGATAAAAGGAGGCTGCGATGTTTGTGAAATAATTCAAAGGAAAGTTTTTCACCGCAGCAGCCGGAGATTCCTGACGAGGGAACATGCATTTCTTCACGGCCTGGCCAATTTCATTAGACGTGTCAAGCTTTCTTGTCCGCTCGCTTTTCAACGTGTTCGCCTATAACGGTATGTCGCTTCTAGCAATTTCAGCTTCTTTCTTCTCTGGAGTACTATTCTCGAGTGTCTTCTCCAGTTTCGTCGTTCAAACAATACGCTTCGTGTCGCGTAAATGGCGAATCGTGAGATTTCATGGGATTTCGCTGGTTGAAAAGGTAAACTGATAGATCCTGATGGCTCTGTGCGTAGCAGCGATTCTTTTTTAAAGTTTCGAGCACTTTTCAATTGTTTGGAACCAGAAACCTGACTGAGTTTTTCTCCAAATAAAGCGTATACACCTGTACGTCCACAAAAACCGAGCTTATTGCTAAAGACACATGCGAATTGCTTAATTAACCTTCCGACGCCATGAACTAAAATTAGACACTCGCATTTTGATAGGAAAATCTTTCCTGTAAAAGTTAGCTTTTATATTAATTTGTTGATGAAATAAATTTCCATTTTTATTTATTATTATTAAAATGAGTAACTTTTTTGTAACTTCTTGAACTTTTTCAGAAATATCTAGGCTAGTAAATATTGTTATACTTTGTATCCTGTTAAAATTAGTTCATTTCAAATTCTGTTCTATCTTTGACACACAATTACGCCCTCGACCCTTGGCTCAAGTTACTTATCAACCCTGAATCATACGCCTGACCCCTCAGTCCTAGCAATATCCAACTTCTATTGGCCCTTCTCCTCGTTCTCCCTAACTCCCAAACCTTTAAAATTAATAGCAGTACATATATCACTACAGTTTTAGTTATAATTGTCTTTGTAAAATTTCTGGGTATAAAGTTTAATAAAAATAAATTCATTGAATTATTATCAAAATTATTTTATTACTATCACAAGTATTATAATTATTTTCTTTTGTGTTGATCAAAACGTACTATCACCTGGATGCTTTTAAATCAACTGAACATTTTCAGACGTAATAAAAATTAATCAAGATCATAGTTTGAGTTAAAAAAAAAAATATCTTATCGTACTAGATCGGTCGACATAATGAAAGGACCAAACAGCCCAAAATGGCGAAACTCCCCTTTTAAACGGTAATTGTTCCGACAATTTTACTGACAAAAATCGATAGTTTTTATAGCAAAAAGTTCGAACTACAAACGTCGGTACCGCAGTTTATAACTCGTTCGCTGTATTTTCCAGCGGCCACGTTAAAGGAAGTCAATTCCATTAGTGACTCGCACCTCTCATAGAAATACAACCTCCGGTCGTATCCTTATCTTTACGACATGACAAATAATCTGCTCGTGTCGGAACGCCAAAACATCGAGCTCTGTGCAAGTTTAAAACGCGTAAATCAAAGAAACGACGGCGAATAACCAGAAGTAATCGTCGTGTTTATAGGGACTGAGGCCAATTAAATAATTGGAAATTTGCACATTCAATGATTTTCAAAGGTGTAATTTGCATTCGTTTAAAGCTACAAATTGACGAGCTACGTGACGATAACTGTTCATAAGATTAAACAATCAGAAACCGAGAAAGCATTGAAAGGAAATTTTAGAAATTATTCTTATTAGCAACGAATGCTACCAAATTAACCCTTTGCACTCTAGGACGACATGTGTAATTAGAATATTTTAAACGATCAATACTGAAGCGTAGCAATTAACGAAAGAAATAAAAGTAAATAGATCATAAACATCTGTATCTCTTTTCTTCTAAAATAGGGCTTTCAAATTTTCAAAGTTTCATTGGAAAAGAAATCAAAAATGCTTCGAGTGCAAAGGGTTAAAAAACTAAGTAATAGTATATCTGACAAAATCCTAACACGTTCATTATCGTACCAATAATTACTGCTTAACAGCACAAATTCACTATCACGATATAATTGAAACATAATGACACAGTTTTAAATAAAGTTCTTACCGAACTCCTACTACCCATAATAATTCTTGCTTTAATACGATTTACCACGCTCGTTCATCCGTATTCTCGTGGAAAAAATGTTGAAAGTAAGATTATCTTGCAAGAAACTTGGGTGTGTTAATACTTTTTTGATGTATCGTATAGATATCGACCCTGGTCGAAGTTCAATAGACGGTATAGGAGTACTATGGGCACGGCAGAACGGTAGTCAACCTCTTTGGATTGGGTCGAGTATCGATTAATACTGTTAAAGCCTTCTCAAAGTGGGTAGGAACATAACGCGTATATCAAAAGCTCATCCGAAATGGCGGAAGACCAACAGACAAAGCAGTACTAGACAGGCCATGATAAACACAATAGGATATCGTCGAATTTACTGGGACCTAGTTAGATTTCATGAGATCTTGTTGAGTCCCGCAGAACGTTATCGTAATCGCTTTGATCGATACCCTGTTATATCATATTTGCTCGGGGAATATGATAAATTTATGTATCCGCTAACTCGATGGAATTGTTTAAATTACATCTGATTAGATTCGAGCTAGACTTTCGTATATACCATCCATTTTGTCGTCTTTTATGAAATACAGAGATGAAAGAGGTTTATGATAAAATAAAATGAAAATAAAATTAAAGATTCTTTAAAATATTTAGAACAAAATTTTTGAAAATTATTCTCTTTTTGAATTTTTTAATTACCTGATTAATCCCGATGACAATTTTAATATTCATTGGTAGGAATATTCATTTCTACTGTGACAGTCAACGTGGTAAGGTGTATTTCCCTCTTCCACTCCGAAACTAGGCCTCTGCTTTTCTAATCGATTACATTTCCCTACTTTAATTAACTCTTTCACCGCTGACCGCTTATGAATTTCTGACGAATAAGAAAGTATCGAGCTTTCAGAGAGACTATTTGGACTGGCAATATTATTTCAAACGAATGCTATCAAGGCATAAAGTAAGAAATGTTATTTCGAAATGCTATTACATGACACTGTATCGTATGTTCAAAACTTCCGAATAGTTATGCAAAATAAAATAATATTAAATTGAATTGTACCATCACTAAAATTATAATTAAAGTTTCAAAAGTAGAAAATTTAAAAATTTCCCAATCCTATTATAAAAGACAGCTGCACTTTCCAAAGCTGAAGTAATCGTATTTTTCAAGTATTACACGCTCGAGCGCGCATGAAAATTGTATTTTGAAAGCTATTCGCGAGAGTATTTTGTTAGCCTACATCAGCAACGAAACAATATCTGTGCCGTATCATCGATAGGTGTACCGTCAGCTAGATAGAAGCAGCAAAGTGCTCGCCTGAAACGTAATTTTCCAGTGCAGCAGCCCGATACTCGTTAGCGATACCTTGATCGGAGCTAACTTATTATTGCGACGTATTAGCTCGTCGGAGCGAAGTCTAGCACGAATCAAAAGCACTTAACGTCCTCCTCGTCGTCTGTCGTGGATCAAAGACTTCGTGAAAGACTCTCAGACCGCCAATCTAATGATAAGTGTAACTTATCTTCATCACTTCATTTAAAAAATTGAGAGTGACCACGTAACTTTTGCTTGAAACATTCTTTTGTACAACAAATAATTTAATAATTAAACCGTAAGGTGCGTCACGAGTCTGACTCCTCAAAGCATGGCAAGGGGTTAAAGGGGCTATCTCCTAAAGAATCGATCGAACATAGAAGACCCGTGCTTACGCATTAAGGATTTTGTAACACTTTATAGCCATTAAAAACGCAAATATTGTAAATCGAATAGATGTAACTGTAATTAGAACTCACCCCATGAACGTTGAAAAATGCCTCTCTCGATCGCAGCCAGCATTCGACACACATTCCGGTAACTTCGCACGAATATAAACATCGCGACTCGCGAACCGAACACCTCAAGCAAATGCTAATAACTGACTGTTGTAGACCTGACTCGACATCGTGTATGGGTTCTAGGACGATTCGAGGAACTGTTTACATTCCACGACTGTTTATGTTCGATTCAGGATACGTTCGTTTGAAAAATTTGATGGACAAAACTCAACTGTAATAGCACGTACTATTTCTTTGTACTCGGAAGATGTTCAATTTCTTTTCTAAATAAATATACTTCTGTTAATGCTAGAACTATCGACGCCTAATCTACGCTTTCTTTTTAATTGGAAATAAAATAGAGAACGAAATAAATAAGGGATGAAATATGACTTGTAATACAGAATGAGAAATATGATTTATAATACAAAATAAAAAATGTGGAACGAGTCATTTTGACCTCTTTGGTAGTTCTGGTATTAAAATAATTATTTTAACCAATAACTGTGCTTCCAAAATACACAAAATAATTAAGCTTAGCTCCTGTATTTATAACAAAAATACAGTTAAATAAAAGTACAATAAAGTGTGAAATTTAGTACAAAATTGCCTTGGCAGAGTAAAAATTGATCGGTAGAGGACCGAAAAAATGAAGTTCACAACAGATGGACGTAGATAAATTTCACGTATTCCGATATTTATGGACAGCAATGTATATCCCATTAAAATTTGGCACGACCCATTTTCAACATCCTGTATACACCTATTAGCTTCCGGCGATTACGCTAATTATTAATATTATTATATTAAAATAATAATTATAAATCTCATCGTAAACATTCTACAAAAAATTTAGTTCTGGCCTTGACAGTGCATTTAATTAACTCTTCGAACATTTCGTATTTCAATTTATTTTTTCCCCAAGCAACGTATACTGCATGAATTCATTACTTCAACAATCAGATAATTACTTTGCTCATATTGTGAATATGAATTTGAATCTGAATCGAAGCAATAATTATTCTAACGAATCTTGATATTTACCAGGCAGTTCCAACTGTATGGTATCACGTTTAATATTCCCTTCGAATATTTTTTTAACACACTTTCACCAAGATTTTCAGCAACTTTGAACAGTAGCAAAACGCTTTGATCGTTTACAGAGCCAGTAATTATGTTCCTCGTTGCAAGTTTCTTTGAAGCACGAACCATTCCCGCGCTCTTCGCATTGAAGTCATTAATTCTTCACGCCGTTCGTAGTTTTTTCGCTTGGTCGAGTACCATCTTCGTTATTTCGAGTCCGACGAGTTGTCCGAACGACGGTGGCGCAAGTTTAAGAATCGTTCGAACAGATATCGATCGAAACGAATGCAAACGACCTATGATAAACACAAACCTGGTCGTTTGAATTTTAACTGAACTCCCCTTCGTTCAGGAACTCTCGTGCCGTGTTATCTTCCTTCGAACGGGACTGATCTAGATAGAAAATGCGGGTACCGATAAAGCTTGATGTACGCGCCAACGTTTCAGAGTGCCATTGTAATTGCGCAAACGGAACTTCCTTTATGAAATGGAATATCGGTAAAAATACGTTAATAAAACGCGATCAGTTAGTCCTTTGTGCACGTACATACGAGGCTAAATCGAGTCATCGTAGCAATTTACAAATTTGTAGAGATATTCGACGAATATTGCTCTATGTTTTTGACACAAAGAATAACCGTGTGGACGATAGAGATTCATAACAACAGCTTTGAACGGGGGAACTATTGCTTGTTTTATTTTAAACAAATAATATACCGTGCTTTCATTGTGTCAAGCTTAACGATGCTTTTATTAAGTATTGTATTACAGTAGCCATCGTTGGATACTGTAAAAATGATGTTTACGTTGTTGTTAATGTAAAATCGATTCTTAACCTTTTTCACAAACGAGCCACTCTCATTCGCGCTGTTTTGCATGTATAGAATATTCAGAAACAGACTATCAATCCTGACAACAAAGGCGTCGATCCCTTTGATTTTGCCACCCGATAATGTCTGTTTCACGTGGACGTAAGTTTATCAAGATGAAAGACAAATACCGTTTAATTCACCTCGACATACATGCAGCTTCGACGATAAAATTTATTTGAACGCACGATACCAATTTTAAACCATTTATTAAACACCGTAATAAATCCACCTTTACGGCCGGACGATTCGATCTGGGCCCTTTGAGAACCTATTGTAATGCAAATGCCGTATGTTGCGTTTAATCCGAAAGCAAAATCAATAACGAAGCGATTTCATCAACAAATCAAAGCGTTGAATGTATTAAAATATTTGCGACTTGGTCAAAAGTGGGCGATATCGTTCAACGTGAAAAAAGGAAGAAAACGCTGCGATAAATATTTATAATTTAATATCGAATATAGTACGAGAGAATGAATTCGAAAATGGGTCACGGTAAGTGTACACGAATTTCATTATCCAAAGTTTGGAAATACGTAACAATGTTTCCCAAGGAAAAGATTTTGAACAAGGGACTTCAATTCACTTTGTATCTTTCCAATCGAGAAAGAACCAAACAAAAACAGAAACTCGTTTTCCTGTAAAATTGGATTCCGGATATAATTACGAACCTTAATGTCATCAAACCACCTATGGTCTTAAATTACCTTCAAAATAAAAGCTTTTATCCCTTTCTTTCTATCAATATTAATTCGTCAAATGAACAATTTTGGATCTAATCGAATTTAAAACAAATTTCAAGGTTTTTCTCGATGGCATACATCACAAAGTATAGGGTGACACGTAAAAAGAAATAGATGTGGAAACGGAAAGAAGGATAGAAACTGTTAGTGTACGACACGAGTTAAAGTGTAAAAATTTGCCTACAAAAGAAACTCGTAGGTATAATTTCCTTGAAACCCATTATCTATTATGCCATCCTCCTTCGAATAACCTTGCACGCCTCGCGAATCCGAACAATCAACCCTGTCGATAAGCGAATATACCGCACAGAGCGGTGAACTGTCTTTAAGTCAGCAACAAAATTGTTTCATCCACGAATGGAACAGTAAACGCGACTCGTTGTGAACGATTTTCCGCATCGCCCGGTGCTCACCCGTTTCCGCACGAGCCAGTGAATCGAACCCAGACAAAATACCTAACGAAACGAAGCGGAGGTGTGGGCTCGTGCAGGACGATTCTGAAAGCGAGATTATCAACGTGAGTCACAGCCTTGGTAAATCACGGCACCCGAGCGAACGTACAAACGCATAAATATACACACACGGAAGAGCGTGCTCGAGCATCGAAGCACGATTTTATCGGGCACCTCTTGACCCACCCTCCCGTGACACGGATTTCCGAACGCGTACCCCTCAATTAGCAATTGAGTTTGAATGATATTTTTCCTGGATGAGATGTTATGAAAATGTCGATCAACAAAATTATTAACGAAACGCTATTAACTATTATTAATTGGTATTGTCGCTATTATTAGAGTATTACTGTTATTGTTGTTGTTCATCAAAGTGTTAATGAATTAATCGAGATTGTATATGCGGGCGGATCTCGCAGAGTATCGATTGGCGAGGGTCAAAATATACTTGAACGAGGTTGAAATATTTCCATCAGATAATTTTTAGATGGCTCCGTGCGGTTTCTCCTTTCGATTGTGGCTGATAGTCGTTTCGACCATTTAAGGGAAGAACGTATTTCGTTGGCGGCAGTAATTAATTTGTTTCTATAGCTGTTTGATGAACGAGAGTAAGTTCCAATTTAATTTGATGTTTAAGATGTTTTTAATTAAGAAATAACTCTTAGAAATTATTGATATTATTATTAATATACTAGAAACTAATTTAGATTTAATTAAATTAAGATATTAAATTAAATATAAATAGGTACTAGATAATATTCTAATGATATTTTTCTTTAAATTAAAATTTCTTTAGATTTTAAAGTAATAGAACCCTTCTGTACATTTTGTTACATTTACTTTCATTCTATCCCTCATTTTTCTTGTTAATTGGTTATATTACTTTATGGCTCAATTTTAGAGATGAAACATTACTGAGTTAATAACCTGTAATGTTTATTTTAAATATTGATTATTTTATTATCTTCTTTTGTTACAACACTACGATAAAACATCGACCTTTATAATAATTAATTTAATGTAGGAAATAATAATAATTTACTCAGAAACATCTGAATCGTGAAATACATTCATTTAAATTAAGTAAAAGTGTATTTGTTATGGACGAAATAAATTAGTTTATCCTCTCAATACATTCTGTTTAATAAAAAACAAGTCTCACCAAACAAGTTCTGGTATCCAATAAATGTTGAATTAATCAGTTCCTGGAAGTTTATAGATTTCAGAACACATCAACTTCAAATTGCATTTAACCCATTTAACTTCTCGGCCATCTTATTATTCACATAGTTTTTTTGTTCTTTTTCAAAAAATTTCAATAAATTCCATGCAAATTACAATTTCCCTTTCCCTCGTTTAAAATACAGCTGAATATGATTACACCATCGTTGTGGAACATTAACTTTTCGCACCCCAGGCGTTAATCCGATTACCATTAAACCTTCTCAACTTTTGGTGTATATTTTAAAGCAGTTGCTATTAACCGAGTGATATAATTCTGCAGACCTCACACCTCCCAATCCTTTCTTTTTTTGCTTGCTTGGGACACAATAAAAGTGAAATTTGTCCAGAAAACTGGCAATAATCGGTGAAGTAGACAGAGCCATTATAAGAGAACCTAACAAAGCGAAATAATTCTTAATATCTTCATTATCAATTTGAACATTTACGATAATTTAACAAAATTTCATATTTCTCTGTATGAATTCAGATTAAAAAGTTTTAATTTAATCAAATAAATAGGACCTGGGAAATTAACCCCGTGACATACGAATTAGATAAGGCTTTATGTGACAAAACGTTCACTTTATGTTCACTTAACACGTTAACTGCCATAGTAGAAACAGACGTGTGTGGTCAGACACGCTTAAATTCCAATTATAAAATTATATTCCAAATTTAATCATTCAAATTACTATTTTGCACTGCTTGTCTAATGCTAGTAATATCCACGGTATATTTTATCTTTTCTTTTATTAATTATTTCATTAGAAAATTTGAGGTGCCGGTCACCAGTGACAATGGCAATCAACGTGTTAATTACAAAATTACGAATAATAGAAATAATGAAATATTCTAAAAATAATTGACGAAATTCTTAATCAACGATTTCAGCGTAATAATCAAGGGACTAGATATTAATTCAACAATCCTGAGGGGTATTAAATCTTTCAATCTGAATAATGGTATCCAAGATACCTTCGTGCGTCAACGGATTAATAAATCGTTCCTTGGATCTCATCAACCTTCCAAAGTGTCAAAATAGCAGACAGGTTTCTCCGAACAAATCGAAATCCATCAAAACAAAGTGCATCCTCAGACGAATAGCAAGCTCATCAATCGTGGATCCCTCTAATTAATTCGCCCCGATCCTTTAGTCCGCGATGATTCCTCTTGCACCGGGGGTGGTATCATGGCCGTGCGTATGATCCGATCGCGATCAATCGACCTCTGTCCTCGACGGTCCAAGAACTTTCATCGTTCCTGTCGCGTTTAATTGCACGTGCAGATACAAGAGGCGTGAAATACCCACGCACCGAGGCGATTCGGGGTCGCAATATCGGCTACAGGCTGATGGACCGCTGGTTTTCTTCATGAACGAGTCCCGTTACCGCTGTACACACACGCCCAAAGGATCCTCCTGGATGGCGTCGTTTCAATTTCCATCACCGACGTTACCATTCAATAGCCTCGTTGCTGGAAGTGCAAATCGACGTGCCGCTATTGTACACACTTCTTTATCGATCTTATAAGGTAATAGCGTTGCACTTCTGTTCTTTTGCCCTTTTTTTTCAGTTTCTATGTTTCAATTTTTTCTTTTTCGAGCAGGTTCGATACATCGATCAAGGATGCTCTTTGTCGGGAACCCGTGGAACTTGGTCCTCGAAATTAACGCTTACATTCGAGCACCCATTAACCCTTTCCACTCGAATGTCCCCTTTGAGGGAACATGAAAAGAATGCAGGTGCTAAGCTTCCTGCCAAATATAATTTAAATAGAATAATTATTCCCAATACCGTATTATCTTCTCTACGATGGTATATTGTTCACTGCCTTGTAATTAAGTATTTTTAAGCTGCTGTAAATAACCAGAAAAAGATTTCCGAGTGTAGAGGTTAATATTCTGAACCGTTGTTGTATTTTAGCCGGAATGTCTGCAGTAACAAATTTCTCGCGACGTTTTTATGTCCTACTCGATTTTGGTACCAACAGTATTTTTGTACTTTTTATTTTCAACAAACGAAAGTATAATATTTTCTTAAGAACATAAAAAATTACGATTGCCAATGTAGGAGTTAACTTTGATTGAAAATTAGGTCTGAAGAAAATGATTATGGTAATAATTGACCACCTTGACCACCTTCTGAATATACATATGTAGTTGTTTCGAGGACGCCACATGTTCTACGTAATGACAAAGTTGGCGAATGATTAAACTTCAATTATAAACTTTTAAGAAGGTCATCGAATAGGTAAGGAGACAGGAGCTTTAGTTGAAATGATGTTAAAGTAAAAAGTACGACACTTTCAGAACAGTTACTTAACATCCCTATTCTTGTTTATTTGTTGTTTTAATGCGCATAACCGTTTTAGAATTGATTTTGAAATAATTTAAACAAATATGAACATATAATAAGACAAGAAACTTAGATTCAACGAAAAGAAACTACTGTATTTTAAAAATAGAGGAATTGAACAATTTATTGTATAAACCGAGTTGAAGCAGCAGTCGTTTCTTCACTCGTAGAATAATCTGGTACAAACCATTTTGAAACGCGATATTACTTTATCAAATGTAACGATATCGCTCGAATAAATTGTTAACCTTATTCACTTGAAATTCGATTTTCCGTACCAGGAAAATAACCAAAGCTGTATCTATAAAACAAGTAATCGCTATTTTTGCTATTGTACTCGTGGAAAATCGGTTTCATCGTGTTTTTCCCTGGACCCGTAACGATAAATCTTGTCCGGAGACGGTCACCGGTACGAGCGTTGTTCCAAGGAGGGAAATAAATATAAAGGAGACACTGTAATAGCGAAAGAGGATAAAATCGAGAGGTTGCAACGGAGGGAAAGGTGACAAAAGGTGTGCCAAGAATTTCAGAGAAATCTGGTAAGATTTAAAAAGCTGCTCTCCGAGAAACCAGCCAAAGGTCTCGTAGAATAGCAAAGGGAGACTAGCAACGAAATATAATACAGAAAGGACGAAATTGATAGAAAAAGAGAGTCTTTTACAGCTACGTCTGTTCCTATTACGCTGATGGTCATATTTGTCCTCGACTGTTGGAACTGTTACATGCCATACATCTTGGTACTAAATAAGAGAGTGGTCAAGCTTTTTTATGATTTGTACTGTTAGTATTTATTTTTATTGCCATTCTTTTACACTTTATTTTATTAGAAATAAGTAACATATTTTTCTACTTAACACTTTTACGGCTGATGTCAGCTGTTACTATTTTATTCTTTACTTTATCTTTGTTCACTCCATTATATGAAAATAAAAAATAATAACTTTGAACTTTGAGCAACAGAAAGCAATCATTTACAATTTTATGAGAAGCTTCTACTTAAATAAAAAGATTTCAAACTTACAGAAGAATTGCGAACCAATTAAGATTGGAAATACTGGTAATTTGTGATTGACATAAACAATTTAATTAATTTGGAAAGAAAGAAAACTGAATCAAACGATGCTAAGATTGTAAAAAATTATTCTTGCTTGTAATTTTATGGTATTTAATTTGTATAATTGGAAAGACTTCCAAATGCTTAATCAAAGAATTATTAATAAATAAAACGCTTAGAAAATTTCCTGTAAACGCAAGCAACCGATTGGTACAGCACAGAAATTGCTGCTCGATTTAAACGAAAATGTTTAATAAATAACATGCATATGCTACGTTGTGTTGTCATTTACAAATTACAGAACAATTACGCGTACAATGTAATGTCTGAAACGTAATTATCATCCGTGGTCATGAAAGCCAATTAGCTAAAACGAAATTCCATGCGGCGATAAATTGTAACATCCATATACAATTAAGATATTTATGAAACGAAACGAAACGTATACCGCGTTCAAAATAAAAAACCAATCGAATGGAAATAAATATTGCATTTGCACGTTATTAAAGCAATTTCTTTTATTCATCTAGAGACAACTTGCGCGTCAGAATTTTGATAAGGTCAGCTTATTGCGACTGACTTTCGATCACGGATGAAACTTTTTCTCCGTATGCATTTCGAAACTTGCACAATGTACACACGTTCTGAATTCGAACAATATTGCCCGGCGATATTTGCGTCATGTTCGCTCGCTTTTGTACGCCGCATGTCAGAGATACTTTTACAAAAATTCATTACTTTTCACGAGGAAAAAGGGGAGCACGTTACGCACGGGCCCAAACGCGTTTCATGCACGTCGCGATAAAAAGGAAACAGGGAGATACACTTTTTCGAAATGAAATCCGTCCGTGTATTCTTATGCAGATATTTTTTGCGTTAAAAGTGGTTGAATTTTAAACTCGTTCAGCCTCGGATTTTTTCGCCAAAATGGCGGTAAAAATTGCTTTCAAGAAAGGTACATATTTGCCGACACCGACTGCACGTTCCAAACACATATTTGACATTTTCAATACGCCTCTCTTTGAGATCCGCGCGACGCGTTCCGTCGAGACTATTAAAACACCCTGTACACCGACCGCAGCTACGTTTCTCGGGGCAGTCGCCGAGGAATCAAAGGCGACCCGACATGTTTCCCACAGTGGCAAAATCGAACGAAAATATTTCTACTTCCGTCTTACAATCGAATCGGAGCGACAGAGTGTGTCGAAGGGACCTTTGAAAGGGAAGCTTTGCACGGATCATCGAGACTCTTTCTGAAAACGAACGTCGATGGAACGCTGATAGCTAGCCTTTTTAAAGGTTTCGAGGTTATCAGATTTTTATAGGGTGTCTAGGGAGGTCGAACATTGTGCCAAAAGACTGGATTTGGAGAGCGGTTTGTTGGAACATCTGTTTTATCCCTAAACTTTAACTGTGGACAAAGCTCTACTTGTAGGTCTGACACTGCTATTGGAAGCTATAAATTGTTATAAATATTACTGTTTAACACTTTGACTGCAGTGTCACCCACGTATGGGTGACGCTTGAATTTCAATTAAAAACCGTCACCCATATTATCAGGAATTTTTTCAATTATTTGGCTGAAAATACTGCTATTAAATACTTGAAATTATGAATAATAAAAATAATAAAATATTGTGAAAATAGAATAGAAAATTTGTCAAAAGTAGAATTCCTGCCAAATAAAATTTTTAGTAGCTGCAGCGTGGTAGTCAAAGTGTTAAAGAGTTGTGTTGTTATTTTTGTTTTTACGCCTGGCAAACGTTGTATGATATAAATTAATAAAAAATAAATTTGTTCAAAAAAACAAAGGATATCCAACGAAATATTAATTTATTTGTGCCCCCTTTGATGCGTTGGAACTCTCATTTTTATTGTGTATTAAAAGTATGACTGTAAATGGCTGTAAATGAAATATACATACTTATACATAAAATAATTTAAATAAATACGAAATTTAAGTAAAAATTTAAAAGTGTCCAGAATTAATTCCACCAATGTAATAAAGCGATAGAATTAAAGATACACAAAATTTCAAAAAAATTTCGAACTCCCAAAAGCTCTCGTAAAAGAAAAAGAAAAATCGCACTTTAACGAATCGATAACAAGTTGGGAAAATTCCAAAACATTCTCCATCGCAAAAACAGAGAGATCGTCCCTCACCAATCAAGCCAAATTACCAAAGTTCCCTGATATAACATCGAAACTGGAAAACACCCGATGGGTTTCAACCTCGATTCCATCGGGCATTTTTTGTAATTCGCCGTTTCATTCCCAGGACACGTGCGATACATTTCGTGGCGCGAAAGGAAAAGAAACAGAAGGACGACCCGAAGGAAGAGGATCGTACCAATTGGCCGGACGAATCGATATGGAAACGTCGTCGAATCGACCAATTCACATCAAACTTCACCCTTTGTGCCCTGCGATTCGAACGCGACCGCCTTAAATATGCAACTAAAACGTCGGCGCTCTACTTCGAATAAAAAGAAACGATATCCGGGATCGCGTTCGAGGAAGTATACGAGCGAACATCTGGGAAGGTTGGACGGAAATTTGCAACTTACGATTAGGATTCGTTGGAATTCCCCTTTTTTTTTTCTTCATATCATGGGAATTCTTTCGTCTCGGGGTGGAAGGGACGGCTCCGCGTTGCTCGGAAACGAAGACTATTTATATGCTAATTGTTGCTCCAGTTTGTTAGACGAATATTGTATGTGGAGGAAGCCATAACGCGGAAGGATTTTTCGAGAGGAAAAGCCGCGAATGGAATGAATGATATGGAATAAAAGCAGTTACGTTCGCGTCGGTGTTTACCTTAAGCGGGGAAAAAACGTTTATTTTCTTCAATTCGTTCCTTTTTTTTTTTTTTTTGAAGCAGGCGCTTGAAGCGAGCGCGGAAATGTTCGAATTAATTATTCACCGCTCCTGCGTCGCGGAAACGATGGAAAGCAGAACGTTTTGTAGAAAATTCGCGATTTTGAAAAATTTTATTATTAGAATTTCACTCGCGGCCGGTGACTTTTTTAAACAGTATTCTTTGATTAAATTTTCAGCAAAATTTTCGGTTAAATAACGGGGGAATTAAATTTTGAAATAAAAGCGAAAAAGATGTGTAATCAATATAGTGCAACTGCAATTTTGTCCCATTTAACGGTGGAATTTAATTTTTCTCCTGCAGCGTTGTGTACTTTTGATTTAAATCTATATATTATGCGACTTAAGCTACTTCTTCACTAGAATTAGAATTATCAATTTCATCTCTGATAACCCTTTCTATTTTACGCTTAATACCTAATAATACTAATATAGTGGTACATACTATATTATGCAATAATATTGTGAATGTGGCTCGAGAGCACATATACACATTCAAGTGATGATGGGATAAATCAAACGCCTGTATGCACTAATGGCGCAAATGGATTAATAGGTATTCAATTGATAGGATGTTATCAAACTTTCCCCTCTTAACTCCTCGCCCTATATCAAGTTACATTCGTGGCACACTTTATAATTGAAATGCGACAAACTTGGATCGTATTTGTTTAATTTTAATTACAGTTTGCATATAAAGTGTGCATAGTGTTTTCATTATTTTTAATTGATTTAATATTGCAACAATTAATAATTAACTTTAATAATAACCATCTAGAGAATTATAACCCAATGAGTTAGTACCATGAAAGACTGTAAACGTGTTTGTCTTAACTTTTATAATTATTATGGCAATATCGATTGACTGGCCCTTGTACGTTAATTAATAATTTATTTATTTGCAATGTTTGCCATTTGTATTAATAATTACTTAATTAAAGAATATTTTATTCATCCACAAATTGTCTTTAAAAGTAAGTGTATTTGTCCCAAAATCAAATTAAATTATTTTCCATCTGTTATTATATTGCATTCCTTAAATGTTTTATAAACATTAATTATTTGTGCAAGAGGAATAAAGAGGAAAAAACACGTACAAAAATGATCGATCATGACAAAACACATGATTAAGGGTATACGTAATTTGAATTTCTAAAACATAATAATTCTGGATAAAAGGTTAACATTAGAAATGTTGCATATAAAAAATAATTAATAAATTGAAAACATACATTTACAAACACAGGAATAACAACAAACACCTCAATCACAACAATTTTAAGTCAAACTTTAAGAAACGTTCAAAATTGAACAATGAACAAATAAGGTACGTCATATAACTCAGGTAATAATAAAAACAATCCTTTAAAAAAATTTCAATGTATTAATTTGCCCAATTCAAGCCAAAAAATAATTGTAAAATATAGACAAAAATTCACACAATAAATGATGGGATAAAAATGACAAAAAGAAACATACAATTTCTTTTTCATTTAGAAATTTTGAATAATTGTTTAAAAAATTAATAGAGTTTCTGTAAATTTATTAACACTTACCGATTGGGGTACGATGGCTTCAGAAAAGCATTCGAATTTGGAAAATCAAAGAAAGGTAAAATCTGTAAAGTCTATTGTTCCATTAGTCGAGCACAGACAACGAGCTGATAAATGATAACTTCCATCTGTCGAGGAAGTAACCGATGGTATCCATCGGTCTAGCAATCGATGCCTGCTGAAAATATTCCTCTGGCCGCTTTTTCACCCCACGGGAGAACCGTTTCCAATGAAGGGACTCGCTTTCACTTCATAAATAATGCATGTATGTACATTGGTCGAGCCGAATACCACGGTACAGGAAAATCGACAGCAACAGCGACGAAAATATTCGTTGAAATAAATTTCTTTTCTTCTTTTTTTTTTTCGCTCGAATCAGAATCGAAATTTAATAATGAAATCGCACGCGAACGAACGAGAACACTCGAGAACGGACCGATTAATTACCCCCGAATTCCTCATTTTCTATTTTCGGCTCGTTTCTTCGCCGACCTCGAAACGGGTGATTGACAGAGAGGCAATTTCACGGATCACGACGTCTCGTTCTTTCTCTTCTTCCTTCGACTGTCCTGGCTTCTCTTTCCCTCTTTTTCGTGCACGTAATCATCGGAAACACCTTCCTTTGGAAGTATCCCTTTTCGAGAAGTCAAGTAATGCTTTCGCGAGCTTCTCTTCTTCGCTTCTTACATCGAAAGCAGAGAAGCAAGCAAAGGTTTTTAAGGTCCGTTTGAAAGGGGCTTCACTTCGTTCCCTCAATGCAGTGTTCTGCAGTAACCAGTGTCAAGAAATCATTTTTTCTTTACAATTTACGATTTTGAAAGTGTATTCTTGAAACATTATAAAATAGAAGACTAAAAACCCTTATATTCTTCAGTTTCATAAAACTGAATCAATAAATTGATATTTTTAATTGCAGAATGTATTATATTAAATATTATGAACCATTTAATTTCTAATTACAGATATGTAATGGTAAATTGATAAAGGTGCAAATCAGGAATGAAACGTTTCAGTGATTTATATAAAATATTATTACTTCAGTTGAGAGACTCATTAAATGCTGAATTATTGAAAAATTTAATTTTGTTAAATGTTGCCTGCGCGCAGAAAGTAAATTACCCAAATTAATTATGATTCAAATTTTAAACAAACTGCTCTCACAAATTAAGTGATTCTTTGTCTAAAAAATTGCTAGAAAAATCAATTTGAAATTTTCTGTAATGAGTTCATATTTTAATACTTTGCTATTTTTTGTGATACTATAAAAACCAGATTCATGAAAAATAAAACACGAAACCATAATTCGTATAATATTTTGCAGTGTACATACAAAATATCAGATCACTAGATTTGAGAGTTTTCTAAAAAATTGGAAACGTACCAAAAAAACATCTAAATATTGAAAATTGAAATCTGAACCGCAGAATTAAAGTGAATTGAATCAATGTTTTCCCAAAAATAATATTTTTTTCTTTCCAAATTGTTTAATCTTTAAAATAATATCAAGAATTTTATACTTTTCAAACGAATTATTCACTATTATTATTCCAGAACCATCATTTGGTTCCACTCTTTACATTTTACAGTTGAAAATAAAAACATGGGGTATCAGTTAATAAACACTTATAAAAATATATTCTACATTTGAAAAAATATCTATTATTTTAAAATGACGAGGATAACCCCGGGTCAACTTGATTTTTCTTCTCCCCCTCGAGTGAAATACCAGATGAACCTCTAATTATTGTTATTCATGTCGTTTATTGAACCGTGAAGTCTCTTCGGTAAAATTCCGAAATTACCATTCACAGCGGGGGTTAACTCGATTCCCTTATCAACGTTCCCGGGAATTTTCCGTTTACGAAGTTGAATGATATTAATTAATTCCACGATCGTACCCGGTGCACACGAATTCTCCTTCAGCAGAATGTTTCACCAAAATGCATTACTGCATACGTTCGTGACAACATAGTTGCTGTTCTAATGTACAAATAGACGTAACTATACGATTTAACGTTCTGATTAATTAGCCACGGAATCAAAACTATGCGGCTGAAAATCCTTGAAATAACCACAGTTGCAGTATGGATCGCATAGATTTTATCAAAAGGTATAACGACTAATTTACATTCGAAACGATAATAAAAATTCTATTTTATTAGAACCAAGCATGATGTCGTACCATTTTCTTCTGCTTTGAAAATAAAACTTCTTCCAATGTGATTTTAAGACAAATTTTATTTTTCCTTCATTTCTTTTTTTTATATCGTTATTTTTTACATAAACTTCGTTCCAATGTCAAGCTATATGCATATTTAAACAACCTTCGAAATAACATCACAGTTGAAGAAAATATATTTAAATAATTCAGAATAAATAAATCCCTGAACAATTCTAAAACTAATAATGTAAACAAATTACGTTTCTTGCACTAGAATAATATTTTGAATATTTGACAACATTGCCTATAAAATAAATTGCTCTGAAATGAAAGGTCAACTTGTAACTGCATCAATTTTGGGAATGGCCAAAGTGCTGAACTTCTGTCACACGTTTCCTCTTTCAAATGCAAAAAGCCCTCATCAGCGTTAAATAATTCGCGGAAAGGGATCGAATGGTAGTCACGGATCGAAGTTCGGGCTCGTGTTTCCCTCCAAGTTTTCAACGAATGCAAAGAATCCCGGAATGGATGATGGTGAACCGTTGGAAAACGCCATACGGATATTCCTTTTAACATTCTGATCGCGTTCGGAAGCCAGATAAATCGGATTAAGGTTATGTTCCAAGGGTCTGGATAGGGTGCACACCCTTAAACCGTCCGCTTCGACCCGCGATCGATATACTACATGCTATATGATAGCTTACCTACAAGATGGCACGAACGTTCCCTCTTAATGAACTATTTTCGAGGGTAAAAGTGAAGGACGAAGACGCGGGCGCAATTTACTTTCCAGATATGTCCCTTCATCCTTGTACACCAGCGATGTACAGAATTTATAATAAGTAATGATCAACCCTTCTACGTAACCCTTGCCATGGAAGTGCTTGGGTCTGCTTCGACTTCGATGCTCTGCGATCGAGCTACACTAATTGGCAAAAAACAAAAATCACTAGGTAGGTAAGTACCTAACATGAATAAACACAGACGTATTTAGCATCAGCGTATGTCGTATTACGATGATTACATGTATTTTTATAAAAATTCATCATCCATGTGATTAGTCTTTGAAGCCAGGTGAATCTCGACCCAGATCTATGAAACGTATGTAATCATATTTCTGCGAAGGTAGGTCACATGAATTTTTAAGCCAAAGAACACAGAATGTTCAAAGAAGTTCTGAAAATTGAAGGTAGAACGTCAAGAAACTCCATTCAGCTTGTACAAAATTCAAACAATTTAAATGGCAACATAATAGCACATTTACCCAAAGCTGGTTCCATCATCAGAACAGTGTTGCTTCAAGGCGTCACTCTAACGAATTTGACACCGAGCTGAATAAAATGGGGATGTCACTTTAAACGCTCCTTTGAGACAACTTCTCGAATAATTGGCCATGTACCTTAAAGGAGGGTTATCACAGAGATTCGCGATGTTACAGTATTCATAGCTTAACTCGGTCTATTCGTAAGTGTCGTCAAAGTGACACGACAGTCGTCACGTTCCTCGTTATAACTTGGCGAGCTTAACATTTACCGATTCGAAAGTTTTGATATCGTAAACTACTGTGCTCGAGTTAGACGCGATCAGCCTTCTGCAAAGGAAACTCGCGATTATGAAGGGTCGTACGCGAATTTCGACGTTTCAACAACACGCACCCCCGTTCGCTAAATTATTCGAGCAAATTGAATTAGCAACGTCGGTTATCAGCGACCCCTGCAACGGTTAACGCGTTAAACGCGTCGCTGAAT
The DNA here is from genome assembly GCA_022405125.1 of Anthidium xuezhongi. Taxonomy (NCBI): domain Eukaryota; kingdom Metazoa; phylum Arthropoda; class Insecta; order Hymenoptera; family Megachilidae; genus Anthidium; species Anthidium xuezhongi. Next base: position 2,745,164 of record CM039642.1, read on the forward strand.
ATCATTTTTGCCTCGAATTCGTAAAAGTTGTGAGAACAGCGTTAATGTACATTTTTCAGAGCAGCTCCGCGAGGTTTTTGATAAAATCTTCAACGATTATAATATCGTTAAAACGCAGTTTAACGAAGGTACACGCGTTAATTTAAAAACTGGATCCTTCTACGCGAGTTTTCTCCGCCGCAAATTCTACCCTCGAGGCCTTTGTAAACAGCCCGACTTCTGCTGAGGGTATTAAATTTCATGTTTGTTCAAGCGATTCCCTTTTGTAAATGGATCGCTGATTAAACATCGCTGGAATCGTATCCAATGGATTAATAAAAGATCACAGGGAAACGTTAATGAACAGCCCTGCAAATCATATCGCGTTTCATGCTTTCCACATACTTTTTATTCTTTTCGAAACGGGAAATCGTGATTGGTTACGAGACATTTCTCGTGAATAATAAATCATTTTGAACTTATATTAAAAATGCAAGTCAACGATAATCGAAGAAAAAATTTTAATAACAGAAATCGCTACTTCAAAGAATATTTATTTCCAGTTCGATGAGAATTATATAATTTAAATGCCATGAAATATTGCAAAAGTAAAACTTAATAAAATTGATAAATGTAACAGAAATTCAGGGATATTACACATCTTCTCAAAGATCAGTTTTTGTAATTAAGAATGTACTAAATAATTTGACGTTTCTCCAACAAATTGCTTACAGAATTGCAATTGAAAATAACATACTGTTTCAAAATTAAATTCTGTATGATTCAAACCGACGAAGGAAAAAGGATACCAGGAATATCAAAGACCAGTTTCTTCTTTCTACATCTTCCAATAAGTTGACAAAAAATGTCAGTTACAGGTATTAAAAATCTGTTGAAAATTAAATTCAAGTTAAGAAAAATTCTAGAACCGTGCAAGTTTTACAATTTTTCAAAGAGTATTTCAATTAAATAATTAACATTATTTTTTCCGTGGAATTATTATATTGTGTTAAACAATAATGGGCAGCAAGTTTCTTTTGTAATTATAATTCTCTGTTTTATTTTTTATGAATATGTAACATCACTTCAAGTAATTTTTTAGAGTACAGAAGGTTGCGGTATCACTTTTTCCAATGAGTTTCTTTGAAAATTAAGTTCGGTTTATTAACATCGATTAAAAGAGTATACCATTTAAAAATTTAATTGAACGTAAATCCTATTGAGGAATTAAAAACGGAAGAGTTTTATAAGTCTTATCATTTGCTTCAGTTTAACTGGCTTGTTTGAACGAAAAAATCTGCTCGTAAATCTGTCTGATCAATTAATTTTCTCCGGGAAATGGTGAAACTTAGTGTGCAGCAGGGAATAATGAGTTCGGGGGTAACGTAATCCCGTCGTGCCCGCGGGATGAATTAAGGGTGAATAAAAGGGTTTTCTTTCGCAGTCACGTCCATGCCCGATTACCCCGCGTGTTCGTGACCCCCGTGGCTCGAACAGGAAAAATGCGATGATAGAAATGATCGCCAACTACCTTTAACTCTCCTGCCAGGAAGATTGTAATCGTGAAAGGGTCGCGATAAGCTCGAGTGCTAATGGCTCACCATAAACGGCGCTTAACGATCGCGTCTTCGCGACACAATTTGACCCGAAAGCTATACTTTCAGACCGTGTAACTGGTGCTACGAATGGAAAAGAGCTTGAATATTCTTACAATTACTACGAAGGTAAAAGAAATAAGGAGGATAAAGAGCAGAAAATGTCGTCAATAATACGTAACTTAAATATTGCATCGTATCTTATTTTATCTTTCTTTTTAATATAAAGTATTACTCTTAGTAGCGAAGGTGCAGTTGCTTTTGATCGAAATTAATACAAAAAGTCAGCTTATATGATTTCTATTATAAGATATGTTAAGTAGCTATAAGTTGCACTCAACAATTAAAATTTAATTATAAATTATACTGTCAAATATCTCAGAAATCTGTTTGTAAAGTGTAAAGTATATTATTTACTTATTTTTGCTAGAACTCCCTCGATTGCTGATTTATTTATTTTTTAATTTTATTTCTCAATACTTTTTACTGATAGTCTGTCTTGCATATTTCAATAAAATCCCAAGTTTTCAAAGAAATAGGCTGCCATTGATAACAAAATGCTAACACTTACTCGTATATTAAAGTTAAGAAAAAGAAATATCTCTTGAATCATAGTTTATTAGAACCTTATTGTTAACAGTCAAGGACAGAGATAAAACTGTAAATATTGTAACATTCCTTTGGATAGACCCTGTATATCAAGGAAAGGAATGGAACGGTTCGTGCACGTGACTCCGCGATGGTGTGCACCACGCGATATTAAAAAGTTAGAAAGGAACTTTTCGTTGACTGTTCGAGTTAGTTGAGTTAGTACCTTCTTCCTTCCTGTCCCTTGTAGCAATTTAGGTCACGTCGACCGTCTTAGAATTCGACACATAAAGGAAGAAACGCTGTAGCTCTACGCTTGTAATTCCACCTTCGATTTTGCCACGCTTACTTGAGACACGCGCCACTTAGGGAGGGCTGTTCGTAATATGAAACAGATTCAAATGACGGAAGAAAGGCATTACCTTCGATTGTTCTCAGACTCTGATATTAAGTTACTCATAAACTAAGTAAAAGGGACGTCTTTGTATTCCGGACACCGTTATTGGAATAAATTAAATAAAATAAATCCAATCACTCGAAACAGGAATTGCAAATATAATTTTAAATAATATTTATATTATTCCAATATATACTATGCAATTAAAATATTTAAATCAAATTTCGAACTACTATATTTAACACTTGTAGCAAGGCAAATTTATTTCAAACTCTATTTAATTATTAACAATGAGATCGATTCGCGCTGTGACTTTTCTTCTGTTTTATTAACTATCCCGTTATATAAAATTTGCTAATGCGTTAAAAACTACCAATTTCTTATTTTCATTGTTCTCCCATCTACAGTGCACATCAAAGATAGCAAACAAAGGGAAAGGATTAAAACGAAACCATTTTAATTTATTTTCTTCGACGTTCGCAGCAGACACGTCTGATCAAGCGTTGACTCGTACCACTGGCTCGACTCGCAGTGATATCTTGGACTGTTTGCTTCCGCCAGGATAACATGCCATGACGTGGAGCAAACGTAGAGCAGGAAAAAGGAATTTTTCAAGCCGGGACAAATGGAAAACGTTTATTCGCAAACCAACAGGAACGAGGCATGCATCGGACATCGGCATTCGCTATGCTAAAACTAATTTCCAACGTCGAGTGGTGGCTACGCGTGTTCTGCCAGTAATAAAAAGCTTTGTAATCCTTCGGCAAGATAAATGGCTGATAACTGAATCCAATGCACACTTCAAATGCTTGATAATGTACTTTGTCTATATCTAGGGGTTTAATTGTTATAATTTTATTTCTACGCTAAAATTTCTAAACGCAGTTATTAATAACTAATTGATACAAAAGCAAGTAAAGTTCAATTAACCTCCGTAATTTAAATTTGTAACATTATTAAATTGTTATTAATAATATTAATCTAAAATACTTTGAAACTGTAAATTAATGTGCCAGCAAATGTAAAAAAGCAACGTAAAATATCCATTGAGTTTGAAAATTGGGTTTCCTCCCAAATAATTACAACTTGTGTATAATTATTTTAATTAAGCTAAGTTAAAATGGCAAAAACGCATAAAAAGTATGGATAAATCGGTTGGAAATCAACGACCTTAATTTGTCAAAATAAAGAACGAAGTTCAGGCTCTATTCGTCAAATTTCACGCTCGATAACCTGATACCTCCTTGTAGAAAATTTTAGGCCATTTCCTGCTCGTCAAGAAAATTATTTCCTTAAAAGGGACAGAAATATTTCAGACGTTTCTGAGACATTGCGAATGAGATTTGCGGGAGGCATCCGGGGAGAACGCTCGAAAGTCTTGGAACATTAAGCAATAGCTTTCCTCCATTCTTTTTGTGAAATCGTTCCAGTGAGGTCAACGAGAGATTACGACGGCATTGGAACCGAAAGTCGAGCAACGCCACGAAACTCACGATCGATCGGTGTCTAAAGCCACGTACTTGTCTTTTTCTCCATGATTTACACGCTCGCGACACGATAAATAATTCCGTGTAATTGTTTCACACTATAGCCGCACTATGTTCTATGCCGGGTATCGACATTAAAGCGATCTCGTAGGGAATAAACAGATCGCATTATTCATCGCTCGTTTCATGTAACACTGTTATATGCAAAATGCTGTATATACGCAACATCGACCTATGTAACTGCAGAATTACAACTCTGAACGATCGATCTTTACATCAACTCTGAAGAAATCGCGAAGCATAAATGCCATAAATGTCACTTTTATTCTCATTTTTGTCGATTAAGCTGGTGTTACACTGAATAATTAAATACATAATTGCACCAATTTGCTTTGACACAAAAGCGTATGGAATATTACGAGAAATATGCAGTATTGCAAATAACCAAAAGATTATTAAATTAATCCCTTTGTATCAACGGACGAGAGATTTCGCGAATTGATTTTTGTCCATTCGATGTTATTAATAGATCATAATCGAATATTTAATACAAAAAAGATCAAATACACTGTGGATATTGTCAGTAATATATTAATAATGCAAAGTAGCAATTTGAATGGTTCAGTTTGAAAATTAATCAATAGAATCCTCAATAATTGGAATTTAAGTGTGTCTTATCACATATGTCTGTTTTCACTGTCTTCGTTGTTGACCGATCACGAGTTAACTCGCGTTTGTTCCTGCATTAACTATTTCAATTTTTAAAATACAGGGTAATATAAAATATTGCAAAATAGCCGGTGACATGAGACACCCTGTGCATAAAATTGTCAGTCAACAATGTGTACGAAGCAACAATTGACCGTAAGTCGAGAATGCTGTTGCAACAAACGTTCCACGACGTCCTTGATCTCCAAGCGATCGAGAGCAATAATTTCTCACATAATAACTCATTTTTATCAGAGAAACACGAACAGATGTTCCCGGTGATTACGTGCTATCCGGTTTCTACGTCGCTTGGCCCACGTTCTTCCCATTGTTCGGCATATTTCTCCCAGTAAACGGTTCATTTGCATCGATTTCGATGGTCGACGAGCCGAGTATCGGAAAGCGCACGGCGTCGTGGTTTCAATATTAAGCGCCGGCCGTGGTTACTCGGACAAATCGGCAGCAACCGGCCCGTTCACGACGATTTTTATCGAAAAGTAGCTCACTTTATCCCCCCTTTATCCCCCCCGTACCTATTTTTCACATTTTCGTTCGTGTTCTTTATAGGATTCCACATTGGCAGCAGCTGGTTAATACTTTACTCGCCGTTGGAACAATAAAATGTTCAGAAACAGTTCGACGATTTTCAAACGCCCTTTTTTCCATTTTTTTTTTCTTCCCTTTGTTCCACGAGTAGTCCGTCAAACACGAATCGATTTTATGGTACGAGAGACGTCCCGGTTTTCACATTGCCGAAAACCTGCTTATCACTTAACACGTCGTTTACCAGAGATTTTATCTTTCCTCTATATCAGTAGTCCTTGAAACCGAGTTGGGGGAAAGCGTTTTTAAAATAATTCTTCGAACATGAATTGATATTTTGAGCGATGTACAGCACGTTTTAAATTATAGTAGCAATAAGTAAATTTAGGTTTAATTCCTATTTTTCGAAGCAGCTTGGTCCTAATTGGTTCGAGTAATTGACGCTCTACTATCTATGGGATCCCATAAATCTACATAAGTTTCATGTAATTTCATACAAACCTTGCTTTAAATGATTACTGTTGTAATTTAGGAAATTTAAAGATATAATTACAAATTAGTTTAAAGTACCCTAAAATATTAAAAAATAACTAGTCTAATTGCAATGTGTATAATTGCAAAAAGATTGAATGTTATATGTTTGAGATTAATAAACTCAGCAATTAACAATACTGATGTAATCATAACTAATTACCACTAGGGATTACGTAACTGAATATCCTCAATTAGATGTTCATTACGAGTAATGTGCATCAATTATAAAACAACATTAATTATTACTATGTTAATCGTACATCTTTCGATTAGCTGACGAAGAAATTTTATGAAAAGCAGAACAGAACAATAATACAAAATTTCGAAATAACTGATTTATTTAAGATTTGTTTAATTAAATACAACTATAATCTACGGATAACTTCGTGCATTTCAAATAAGTAATTATGTAATTCAAATTGTAAAATAGATTAAATACTTTACTATCTTGCAATGCATCCTCATCAAATGAGTGCAAAACCTCGAAACAAATTTGACGATTAAAAAACCTCAAGTGCTTTTTGCGCAAATTTTTCTTAATCGCGGTTGTCGCGATTTAATTAAAGTTGGTATTTAAACGACCACGAAATGAGACAAAGGAATCAACAAATGAAGTCAGGTTAAATCGCTGTTGTTGTTTCGGGCTGAGAACGATTTCATGGAAATTACATCCAAGGATGGTACTTCCAGGTCAAACTTAGAAATAATTACGACATAACCAAAAAGGCCCTCGATTAGCATTTTCGTTTACTCCAGAATGCGAACGACAGAGTTTAGTCTAATCCTACACATGGTCCTATAAGCATACCATCATCCTATGTTTACTCAGAAGATAGAGTTCGGTTCAATTTTTCTGAAAATCCGCTATGAGAAACAAGCCACCACCGTAATTTAATTCGATACACGAAACAAAGCCAGTTTGCAATTTTATAATAGGATGATATTATAATACAATTTTGAAATATCAGGAGTATCTTTTATTTCAACGTTTATAACATTTTTATTCGTTTCTACTATTTATAAAGAAATGGAAAAATAACATCCACTGTTTTCGTACCAGAAGCGAACGAGCTTTTAAACCATGTCTATTGGAATGTTTTTTCTCAATTTATGATTACCGAAATACATTTATGTCCAAAATACTTGGAGAGTTTCACATCTCAAAAATATTCCGTCAAAAGAAAAAATTGGATTTGAAATATTTGAATGGAAGTTTTGTAAATAAAAGGCTTATAAACAAATGTACCCAGTCCAAAATCAAACAATAAAGAACGAATCTTTGTTTATTGAAACGAACAGAGGACAGTTTAATTATAATTATTTCTTAAAGACTTCTTTTTGGCTCTTAAAGTTAGATGATTTACTATAAAAGGATCGGCGTATTGTTTCGAAAATAAATATTGTCCTCGAAGAAAGAAACAAGTGTAAAGATCCGTAACAAATCGACATTCCTTGGGGAGGAAGTTACATCGACGCAAAAGTCTCGAAGGAATTGTCTGCCCCGCGATGAATCAAAGTTTGACGCTTAAATTTATTCGATTCTTTGAACAATAAGTCATCGTTGAAACTCTCTTTCTACGTCGTTCCGCATCTATTAATATCTTCTTTTGTTTATGTTCGAAAATTCGATGAATCGCCGTTCAATCCCCGGGGGATTTAATCCTCTCGCATTGTTTCTTTTAACCCCCTGTATGATCGCAATTTTCTACTCCCGAGTTTATCAAAAGCTTGCCAGATTTTAAAACATCTTTGTTTGACGCAAACTATTGATGCTAGATTAAAAAATAAGTTAACAAGTTGATTGTCAACAAGAACGAGACACAAAAAGCTTGAAAAAATAAAAATAAGCGACTTGATCGTTTGTGAAAACTCGATTACTTTGATCTTGTCTATTCTGGATGTATCAATATTTCAAAGTAATTAATTACTCGTGAAGAATTGTTTGTTCTATCCTTGTTCTATTATTTGTAACAAAATTCAAAAAAACAAACCAACGTGGGGCAATATTTAATTCGATTCAGGATTAATTATCATTTAAATTGGATTAATTGGATTAAACATCAGACTAATTTCAATCGGCAAACAGATTAATAATTAACCACCTAAAAGCATCTCTTCAAAGTGAAATTGAAATATCATTTTTATATTTCAATATGTTCTAAAACTACCAGAAATAAAAAACATTAGAAGTTGAATAGAACGACAAGTGTACCAAAAGTAATTATATCAATTTCGATTAAAAACTAACAATCGATAATTAACGAATAATATGTTTAATCAATCATTAATGAAATTTTTCTTGACGGTTAATTTCATCAGTAAATTAAATCAACCACAAGTTTTCTTTAATTGAGTGTATTAATTAATCAACGAAATAAAACATTTTAATTGATTACTGTCCGATAGTGAATTAAACTGTTGGTTTTTCCAATACCTGAATTTATTTTATGTTCTAAACCTAGAACACTAACACTATTAAAAAAATAACTTATAAATCTTTTTTTCAAATACTCAACACTTTACAAAAACATTTATACGTTTTATTGCACCAGTTAAGAAGTTTCATGGGACATCATAAAAGTTACAAAAGTTTTGAATGCGTCGAAAATAAAAAAAAAAAGGAACAAAGAAGTTATATTCGACAAATTTCAACAATTTCATTATTCCAAATCGTGTATTTGAAAAGAAAGAAAATTAAATTTCATCCGGGGGCGATGTTTCAACAATTGTTTGTACTGTTAAACGTTTTTCTGTCGGTCAAGTGTGCTTCGTGCGATGCACGTTCTCTGGAACATCGGTTTGCGTCAGTGTGTATAAAACAAGGACACGGGACGAAATATTCGAAGCAACAAATAAAAGCCTATCGGGCCGGGTCCAGTTTATTTAAAAGCGAATATCCCCGTTCTAAAATTACGACATCCGACCTTCCAGTCTTCGCCCGTTGGAATTTTCTCCTCGCAAAATCTACGCACACGATTACCTTCGTCACCTTTTTGCTTGATTACCCCTTTTTCTACCCGTCGAAACGCACTGCCCTTACCCGTGGATCCTTTGATTACTTTTTTTTTGCGCGGCTCGTCCCGCCCTTTCTCATCAATGAGAATGCGTACGCGGTGAAAAAAGAAAGGAGTGCGCAGAAAACGGGTGAAAATATTTTAATACGAGCAAGACGTAAAACCTGGAAGATCGTAAACATCGGTCGTAAAGTGTATTAAAGACATCCTCCCAGTTTAGACCTCGCAAGGATAATAATCTTCGACGAAAATCGACAATCATTGTGTACACCCGTTTTTTAAGGCGTCTAGACTTGCCATTTTATTAATTGCAGCGGCTTAAAGTTACTAATGTGACAAACAGAACGGGGTAGGGTCAACGTTGACCCCGTGACCCTTGGTGCTCAATTAGCGCCCCTACGATAGCATGTGTAACATGTATGAAAATGTTGAAATGTAAAATATAAATTTTATTTGTATTAAAAAATAGAAAATTAATAAATGAATAGATTCAGAAACGTTTGTAATTGTTTTCTTGACAAAAGCTTCACTGTGATAACAAATTAGGTTTGATGGTATCGCAAAATAATTTTCATTCAGTAATAAATATTTCATTACGTGTGCGGTTATTTAGTTTTTAATATAGATACCATGGATTTAATTTTGATATAGTTAAACCTGACCTTAATTTGATGTTTACGGGTTAACTAAAGCAACGCATGGTAATTTTCTTTCTAATTTAATCTGCATAAATCAATTTGAACATGAAAATGTATGCTATAATGGTAATTAATTACCTTAATCTTTATTTTTAATCTCACTATAATCTCTAAATTAATCTTCATCATTTAATTAAATTGTATAAACAAAATTGAAATAACAGAGTTCATATGAGCCATATAATAAATTAATTCGAACGTGGAGATGCATAAAATGGTTTTGATGGTATCTGAAACTACTGCATTCGATACATCTTCAATATCAATTTATTAAAACATGAAGCCTCGTACGAAAAATTGCCGTTCTACATTTTGTTACTTATTTCTTGCCTGTACGTTCACCCTCCTTTCAGTTGTACTAAAAAATCGAAAGTACCATGTACAATATCTGTCAATAAAATTTATGCGCGATTGGGAAAAAGAAACATAATTCATCGATCATTCGTGACACTCTTTTTAAAAAAAATTCACAGCAACCATCTTTGGATCAATTATTATTATGAATTAAATGTAACCACCTGTCGTGTTTCGGTGATATTAGCACTCTGACCACACAAATTGATTTTTATTAAAATATATTGTATTTCTTCTCTTTCAAAATTCGGCAAAAATTTGTAATTAATTCTCTGTATTTTTAAATTCCAAACACGATTTAAAAATAATATTTTCTCCCAGGTCTTCCAATACGAATAGTCAGAATATCTGGTATTCATTGTACGCTTTAATAATTGTTCACGAAGCGTGTCACGAAATCAATAAAATACCATTATTTCACACATGTGGGAGTCACTAATAAACCTCTCATCGGTGATCGCGACGTTTCACGAATCACAACAACCGTCACGATAAACTCCAGAGCAGGAAGCGAATAAAAAGTACGCTGACCCTTGGGTACTCACCGTTTCCGTCGCTCGTCGAACGTGTCTCATCCGATGGGAGGACCCTGACCCAGTGGGATTTTCACGTAGCCAGGCAAATCCAGTTGTCGGTTGATAGTGTTCGACGAACGTTTGATACACGACGGAACGATAGAAGCGAGAAAAAATCGAAATGACAGTCGATGAAACGCGAAGAAACGAGCGCGTCTAGGCGGCCGCGATGAAATAGCCACTTGTAGAGCCGGCGGATGACCGGGCGCGTAAACTAGACTGGCGGGTTCGCAAACAGGTGAGATGCCGTCGCGTGCCCGTCTTTCTCTGTCTCACTTTCTCGTTCTCTTTCCATCCCACCCTGTTGTCCCCCCACTCCTTGATAAACTCGGTTGGTCCCTTTTCCGTCTCGCTCCCCCTTATCGTGGCATTCCTCTTCTCCTATGCTCCTCCCACTCCTGCGTGTTCCTAGACCGGCTGACCGTCTCTCTCGAGCCTGACGCGTATCAACCCCTGGCCTGCTCCTTCGTACGCCTTTTTCCTGAAATTTTACGATTTTCCTCTCTCGCGGTAACAAGCCATTATTTTCATCCCTTTCTTACATCTTCCTTAACGCCACCGTCCCCCCCATTTATCATTCTTTCGACTTCCTGTCCGTTCCTCCCGCTCGTTTCGCTCTTACCTCGAAGCGACTGCTTAACTTCGCGTTTTTACATTTCCCTCTACCGTTCCTTCCTGTTTCCTTCTCCGTCTCTCTCCGTCCGCCCTTACACGCCGCCTCGTTTCTCTCCGCGTCCTTCTCGCTCTCTCCCATGGACAACCCTACCCAGGAGCATGGGGGTTGTATCCCTACCCCCTGCAGGGGTTACAACCGGAGGTACTTGCGTGCGCAGCACGTCCATCGATCTATTTCAGCTCACCTACGCTCCTGGCAAGCCTGGCCTGTACCTGCTGGCCTGCCTGTGCGTCTGCGGGTGCGTTCACACCGTGCAAAAGGTGTCGACCAACCAGGCGGATAGCTGTTTTATCGTGATCCCTCCCCCGCCGGGGACAATGTTAACCGCGTACGAGTGTCGTAATAAGGGAGGATTTCGGTGGATCGAGCGAAGAAGAGGATATCGATCCGGGACCGTGTCAGATAGAAATGCGCGTTCTCCGCGTCGATATCTTTGACAGATTGACGGGGCGGGTTCGATCTTTTTGCATGCGCTATTGTTCAATTATTGTCCTTTCTTTTGGTTAACGCTTCACCTATCGGAACCCTATTAAAAGGTTGTTTTATATTATCGGTTATTGACTGAAAATTGATTAGTAAGCATTCGATTATTATTTTTTCTATAACGCTGTTGGAATAATAAAAAATAGGTGCGTCACAATTTAAAGGAAAATTGAGAGGGGTTACCGCTTCTGGTCATGAATTATTATTAATTTAATTAGACAGGTAGATAGCGTGTTAATTGGTGATTCAGTACGGACACGTGATATCTTTTCTGAAGGGATGGAATCAATTAATATAAGAAACTTTGCTATCGAGGCTTTGTGCGCGGCTCTTTGTCCATAATATATATCACGTATAATCGCTATTGTATTTATGTCTATAAATTGATTATAGATTGAAATGATTAATATGGGCTGATTGAGAGTAGAAATTTGATATAGTCAAGTAATTAAAAAATAATATCTAAATAAATGATAATGGAGGTATTTTATTAAAACTTCTAAGCAGTTCTGTGCTTCTAATTAACTTGCATACGACTAGCCATAACCATTGACATACATACATCTTTAATTCCTATAAAACGTCGTGACTCGTTATTATAAAGTAAAAAGGGTCAAATCAATGTTTCCCTACTGGTATGCTACCAAAGAAACTCAGGTGTGTCATGAAAATTTATTGAAAATTTGCTTTCTGTCCACACTTGAAATGCATCTATTTATAAACATTTTGCATTAAAGTGTATCAGTTTCAAATAACCAGAAATTTAACTACTTTGAAAACATTGTAATTTTACATTGTATGTAACAAAATTGTAATAAGTACAACCAAATCTGAAACAATCCTTTATGTAACAGCTAAGTAATATTGCAAAATAAATTATTTCGCCAGTTCTATGTTCAACCGCATGGTCTTTTCAACGATATTTAAATTATAATAATTAAATTTGTTGTAATAATTGAGACTTGTGTTTACTTCTTTATTCTTTTTATTATATTATAATTAATTAGCAACAAAGGTCATAAAACAGCAAACGGTTCTCAGTGCAATATAATATTGTAAATAATTTTAACTGATTGTCTGCTTTACGAATCGTCGAAACTTCTTAAAACAAACACGCAATTTAACCCAATTTAACCCATTAATTTTCTTAAAATACATGAAAAAGAGAAAAGGACAGAATTATCATATTTCAGTAAAGTATCGAGGAACGAGACAGTTTCTTGAATAGCGAGAAATCGGAACGAGAGTGGCAAAGGGGGAATTGGAAGCACAGGACAGACCACAGGGATTTCATACCTTCCGGACTTGTGAGAGGTCTTCAAAATGAGATTCAGTCAATATCGGGCTTTAGAACCGACGGAACGAAAACGGCAACGCGGAAAAGAGAGGGAAAACCGGAAGTAGGATAATATGTATTCGGTGAAATTGTTAAGGTACATGGTTTACGTGTTACACTGTCCGTGAATGGAACAGGGACTGCCAGTTTGGCTCCACAATCGCCTTCTAGAACACGAGATGCATCCCTAGATATTTCTCTTCCTTTTGCAATCTCTGGCTCCACTTAGAGAAATTCTACCGACCAATTACCACTTGCATCGATGTTGGAATTACAGAAAAACTTTGAACAACTTCTAACTGAATGTCTGAGTGTTTTAGAAGATACAGACTGTTTTCGAGTGGTAAATCAAGGTTGCCATCTTTGTACACCGGACAGGTTTATACGTCAATAATTTTGAAATAATTGCAATAATTCAAGATACCAAATTTTGATACCATATTCTATTTCTTAGTTATTTAATCCTAACCTTTTTCTGGGGTGCATCGAAGACCCTAGGAGTGTGCGTGCTATTCCTGGGGGTGTGTGGGACTCGTTGTCGGAGACCGTCAAGGGTGCAAGTTAACCCACTAAAACCCCTTCTAACTGGCTAGACCCCGGAATCCAACGTTCAGCTACTACTTCAGTAGTTCTTCTAGGAAAGAACCCTAATCCTAACTCTATTTTTTTATTTTTTTACGTGGAGGAAATCAAAGAAACCCCCGGGGAGAGGTGGCGGGTAGTGTCGGACTTCCACCGACTAAAACCTCCACGGCGACCTTCGGACGTTTTTCCGTATCTGGTGTTTTAGGAGAGCAAAGGGAACTCTTGCGAATACAACCGCAAACTCTAACTCTAATCCTAACTCTAACCTTACTGACCCATAACAACTAAATAGTACATTTTTATGCAGTAATAACACATCAAATTATACAAATGAAGGTATTATTTTAAATCACCTGGCACGAAGAACTGATTCGTAAAAATAGAAATTTGCCAAAAATTCTGCAAACCAACATTCTTATAAACGCGGACGAATTTAATGCTGTAAAAGCATGTTTCTATACCGTTCAATTTTAAAAGTTTCTACCATTATCCGCATAAAACGTAATTCATCCAGTAGTATCGGGGCCGGAATATTAAGCACAATTCATTGACAGAACTGCAGGTAAATACAATTTTCCGACTCCGGCACGGCAATCGTTTATTAAAGATCACCCGAAGCAGCCGGCGGATAAATTTCAAGCTAAACCGGAGGTAAAATCTGATGTAGTTAAGATCACGTTCAACTACTCCAGAGGCATCGGTTCATGAAAGACTTCGGGGATCCGTAGATCGTATTTGACCAATTTTCAATCATCGGAACGGCTTTAGGTATCGACAAATCATCGGCATTTCCCGGCTATATTGTACACGATACTGTATAGAACGCGTTGCATTCATTTCAATTCTTGGCAAAGGCTTCACGCTATTTCATATTAAATCCGCAATCACGACGTGCCACTCGTTCGAGCGTTTTTGTTATATACGCAAGGATCAACTTGTATCGATTCGTTTCAAACTATTTTTTAACACAGAGACACCGTACGGTTTCAAGCCTCGAACGGCGAGGCTGTGTTAACCGTGACCCAGACTTTAAAAACGCATAGTACGGTATTTCAGTTTTTAAGCAATAAAATATTTAAACGCGGCACCTTCATAGACAAAGGAGTAAGGAATTGCCTTAAAGTTTCAAAAATAAGGACGAAAATTGGATCAAAATTTCATTCAAATTGTTCGCTCTCTCTATGCTCGGTCGTTTGAGAGTTAATACGTTATGCACCGCAGTGGAATAAACTATAACTGGTCAGACATGTTATAACTGCAATTTCTAAAAATATGATCGTTTCATTTAGCGAATTTCCACTTGCTACTTTGCATAAATAATATAACGTCGATTCTGTATAAATTAAAAAAATTTGTTTATTTTTAGTTAATTTTAGTTTATTTTTAATTCAGTCGTTGTGCCAGTAAAGGCGATTATACTGTCCCCAGTTGAAATGTTTTATCATATTTTAATGTATTAAAATATAAGTAGTTTAATACAATTTTGAATGAATAATACTTGCTTCGATTGAAAATGGTTATTTGCAAATATGGAAATTGTTATCTAACTTTAAAACAAAGACGTTCGATGTTACAATAATAAATAACCAATTAATTACCCAAAAATTTAAAGTTTGTCAAAAACTTTATGATAAGTCACTTAATATAATCGAATAATTAGAAAAAATTCTTAAGTAGCATAAATATTATATGAATTTCGTAAAAAACCAAATAGAAAATGAAACGATCATATTTTTAATGCAATACAAATTATGCATAATACAGCGTGTCGCATACGTTCATTTTCACTGCAGCATTTAATATTTAGCAGTACTCAATATGCACTGTTCCTTTTTGTATTTTTATGTATAAAATTTGGACATTCTTTTCCATAATACACAAATAAAAAATTGTGTAAACTTCTTACAAATAAAAATAATAAATTCGTACACGTTTGACAAATAAATGAACAAAACTTCTTATTCGTTAAGTTTATCAATTTTTTGCTAATGATTGCAGATTCACGTTACTGAAACCACCGGGGCTGGAATAATACCGTACACTGCTCTTCTCCTATTTCATTTTATTCGGTTTATGTTGTTTTCAAGCGTAATTTCCTTGGGAAACATAAGCCCATAGAAATAATGGAACACGAACGATTTGTTGCGGGCCAGGGATAGTTTCAGGTTCCGTGAACATTTCAAACATTGACTTTAATAATATGCGTTACATCTCTTCCGGAAAATTTGGCGCAAGCACTTGAGTACATAAAGAAGATGCATCACTTTAAATCAACGATTATATACACTAACTACTTGTCTTAAATTTACAGCGAAATTTTAAATTAAAATACCATCATTTCTTTTTAATTTATGAAATAATTGAGATTAAATTTAAAGCGAAATTTTTAAAATTTCTCACCAGTCTGGTAACTGAACCTGACATAAGCATGTTGTAATGTTTTTAAGTAACTGCCTCGTGAGATATTTTAGAATTTTAGAATTAAATTCCGTTCTCTTTAAATTCATAATTAAATTTCAAGTGAATCTAGTATATACATATATTTAATATGAACGTGTAATTATTTTCTTTGATAACTTATGAAATGTTTAAAGGCCTTCATTTATCTCAAATTTTAGTGACATTTTATGTCAATCTAGTCAACACGTTACACCTTAATTGTAATAATCGGATATTCAAAACAATATGCATTCTGGAAAAAATGCATGAGACTTGTTTCAAAGTTAACGGGTTATATTTTCCTGCGGAGTTATTAATTCTGCGAAAGAAGCACAATAAATAAGGGAAATTAATTAATGTCCAGAACGAGTAATTTGAGCTAGAAGAATATTGCAGACCCCGGTGGACTCAGAGTACCAACAAGGATTAAAATAAATAACATGATTTTTTAAAGTGGCTATCTCGTGAAATTAAAATACCTTCAACTTTCTTCATTAAATAGCGTGTGTCTGTGTTGCAATACGATGCACAATTAACTTGCGTTTCATTCTGTAAAGCATCTTGGTAAAATATTTGAGTTTACGTTTCGTACGAACTGTATAATCAAGACGCGGTAATAACACCTGAGAAAGATTTATGGAAACGAAAGTTTCGAATATACATATAACAGGTTATACTCAAGAGACGGATGACTTTAGGTCTTTTTAATGAGATTCCATTGCTGCGACGAAATCTTGGAAACTGTGCCCGCAAAATACACAAAAATTATGCGCCGTTCACTTTTCAACTACAACACGAAACCATTATTTACATCGTTCCATTTCTGTTATTATAATCACGTTTAGTCTAAAATATGACTTCAAATATTCAGACATTTTTAATGTACATGAAAAGTAGATATTTATTGAAAATAAAAAGGATCTCAGGGGTATCGGCTTTTGGGCTGATAAAATTTTCACAAAAGCAAATGATTTTTAATATAAATAAAACTCAATGAAACGAGGGATTTCGTTCTTCAATTTAACCATCGGGATTGGTAATTAGCAAAACCAAAAGAGATATTATTTGTAACGAACAAAACATTTTATTTGTGTTTAAATAATCAATAACGTTAGCAAAAATGTTTTCTATTTGTTGAATTATCATTTTTCTTCGTTTATCTTAATTTGTGTAATGACACAAATCGTGGACATTTAATGAATTAATGTGTTTAATTACAATTCTTTGAAGTAATAATTTTAAAGCTGCTGCATTCGTGATTTTTTACTTTATATCCAATCATTATATTTCACGCTAATTACAATTTGAAATTTGCTCATCACGTTACGCAAACTTCTGTGCATAATTTTCTCGGCAATTTCCTTTTTTGCAATTATAAAAATCATCGATTCCATGAAATGTGCGATCTCTGAGCAATTCCAATTTGACAGACTCTGTTACCGAAAGGTTCCAAAATTTTATAATTTAAATTAAAAGAATTTCAGTCGTTTCGTGATGAATTATTATTCCTTTACAACAAAAAAACACAAATAATGGAGCGTATTTGTGTTGAAACGCGCAGACTTTTGAAACACGTAATTCAAGCTATAGACGGGACTATCAAAGTGCCGGTCACGGAAAAAGATTTATTTTTCAGGCATAAAATTCTCTCGGAGACACGGCAAGTTCAAACCATCAGCGAGCTTTCAATTTACTTTAACTTGTTTAAATTGCTTCATCGTTTGCCTCAAAGGCAACGAAAGATGGGACGCGATAAAACGATAAAGCATAAATTTATATTCTCTTCCAGGCGAACACGTCTCAACCCTGAAGGTAGGGTCAACATTTCGAGAAGGACCGAATTCTGAACGGAATCCTATTGAATTTAATAAAAGAAAAATTGTCCTTCTCAATTTTTTTCAACACTTTGAATAAATTTCTTTTTTATATTTATTAGAACAGAATAGTGTAGGTGCTGTTAAAGTATATTAAAACTATTCTTTTTTCTTATAAATATTACTTAGTTTCGACTTCGAATTTAGAAATAGACAGACATTCTGGAACTATTACTTGAATTAAAGGGAATTTTCAAAACTCGTTTAATTTATTAAAATATATATCAATAAATAATATCAAAATTTTAATAAATAAGCCATTTTATATCAAGAATATTGATATATAAGTATAGGCACTTATTTTCATTCAATTTCAAGCAGTATTTTGAAGTACTGTTATGTTATCGAATTAAAAATAAGCTTTCAAAATCCTCTATTCAGTATTTTTGGAAAAAGCATTACCGATATCTGTAAAAGTGTTATTTCTCATCTGCTAGAAATTACAAGCCTTCTATCGTTGTTAATTACTGATCCTTTTATTAATTTACCAATACCTACCAAAAATATGATTGGAACCACTATCTTGCAGCACTTTGATTTATGTTTTGATCAACGTCAGCCAAGCACAAAAGGCTAATAATTTTATTCAATATTTAATCATTGAATGTTTCTTCCACCTCCTCCTGTCTCCTCCATTCTTTCCAATCTCCGATTTTGGCAACACAAGAAACTTTCTGTCTGCATAATATCCCCGCTGGTCTCGGGGCAAAGTTTTCAATTCGAAAAATATCGGGCCGACATGAACGATTCGTAAAACTTGAATAAACTTGTCGACGATCGGACGAGGGATCCGCGCAATCTTCCTCGGCGAAAATTCGTTTCGTTCTAGTTCATTGATCTTGATACGTATATATCACGGTTAGATGCAGCCGAAAGATTAAAAGTTGAAACTCCCGTCTCGAAACGGCGAACGAGCTTTCGATATTTCTACGGATAAAATTCGTTAAATTTCCGTCTTGTTGCGTTCTGCTTGGCCCTTCGCGGCTTAATCCACTGTGAACGTTAACAACGTTGAATCGGGAATGAGGACGTACGCCAAATCAGATCGCAATACATGAAATTGCCGAATGTAAATTATTTTTCTGCGGTTATGCATGCGGTTGCTCGCAAACGTTGCATCGCCGATGAAATTAACAGATTAAAGTAAACTTGCAAGAGATGTTTGGTAACCCGATTTTTTTTAAAACTTTGCAGATTTTCAGATAACTCCAATAACTGTATCGGATAACTTCCTAGTCCCGCTCGGGGTGAGACCATGTTTTTTTTTTTTTATTTTCTCTCGTATATTTGTAGATTCTGATAAAAAAATATATGTTTTCAAAAGATTATATAATTGCATCAACCCCTAAAACTCTTACAAACATAAAATGGAAAAATTAATTCTATTCATTTTTAAAGTACTTAAACATCATTAAAATTAAAAATTTTTTAAATATCTTTCTGTAATTTAATAAATTTCTCAACTTAATACTTTAAATTATTTATTGTAATTGAATGTTTGATGATTTGATTGAACTGCAATGCAAATCTATAGATATTTTTTTGGAGGTAAATGGAATTCAGGTTTCAAGCGATACATGATCAACTTTTGTTTATAGGCGCTTGATTAACTTGATTTCAGAATAGAAGCCGACCTCGTCAGTCACGCAGAAATTGATCTAAGATTAGATCAGAGCTTCACAATGGTCTATTGTTCATTCAGCGATACAGATTGTTCACAACGAAACTTAAATTGAATTAAATTTCTAACGAACTCTGTGCCACAATGTTCCGTCGAATCGGGACTTCAAGCGAACCCTCGAGTAATTAATAAATCACTAGTGAACGATCGAATTCATCGTATCGGTACTGCCTTATTTCTATTTTGTTTTTACATCTAATTACTAAATATTAGTTTTAAATTTGCTATTTTCATAACTATAAAACTAGTAGGTGTAGCCCTTTGCTAGGCAAAGCCGAGTTTCAATAATATTTGTGAGTTATAAAAACTTATACGTACCGTTAATTCAGTGCTTACTGAAATAAAGAAATGAAAAAATTTGGTTATAACGTTGAATATAAATAGTATGACAGTTTTTGTATTTTTACTGCCAACATAATATTTTTAAAAAACGAATAATATTGATTTCCATTAAATTAATTATTCTTAAATAATAGTGTTACATCATATTGTTCATATTTGCTGTTAGCACCCAATGAAATAGTTTTGACATCATATCTTAAACTTGAAAATAGATCTACGAAATGATTTGTCATAAGAGAATGGCCACTTACCGAATTGGACGAGAGGGATCATGTTTTCTACACGGTCAATCTTCTTTCGTGAAGGGTACTGAATGGTCAGAGTTGATTGAACATTGATGGATTCCAGTGGATTCCTTGCCAAGAGGGCTAAGTTTCTACCTGAAGAAGATAAGTGATATAAATTGAGCGTGTGCTGATGGCCGCTTGAGCGCTGAGATAAATGATTCCAATCGCTCAGATTTCATCCCTGATTATTGAACGTTCAAAGCCGTGATTTATTTTGCATAGATTTCGCGCACTTTTACTAACACGATGAAATATAACCTTGTACAGCGTAGGCGAACTGATCAGTTTTTCTACAGGTGATATCAATATTTATAATTTTATTAATAATAAATTTAGAACTTTCAGTTTGTTATCCTGTATTAATGATGTAACAGTAACATTTCGCAAGTTTTCTTACTTTTTTTTAATTACTCTACGTAATTTAATTACTTTTTTAATTAAGAATTAAGGTTCACAATTCTAATAAGTTGAATACTGGCAACATCTAAAGCTTACCTTTAATTAGAATATTTAATATTTATCTACGAGAAGGGTTGTAAGGTATTTTTTTTTCTACGTAAAAGAAAATTAAATTATTTTTCATCGGATAAAAACACCGTTCAAAATTATAAAAAGAAAGAATCAAAAGTATATGCGTTTATAAATAGAAATGCGATTGCAGCAGGTATTCAATCTTTGTCATTGTATTTCGAACTAGATTACTGCGTCAATCGATAAGTACCGACACTGTATTATCCCTGGTGCATTATTTACGTTGCTGTCTGTTCTAATTATGGAAATGAACCGCTATAATTAGTTCTGCAAGTGTAAGTAGCGATGCACACACGCTATGCATCCAACTGTACACACCTGGCTTATTCGCTTTCCATAACTGTGAATACTTATTGCATCAATAATCAGCTGAACAATCTTTTCAATCGTATCTTTTAACAAACAAGGACACTTTACTCAGCATAAAGTGCAAAAAAATTAAAAATTGAATTCTTTTACTTGTTTCAACATAAAACACCAAAGACTGACACATTAAAAAAGCACCTACAATAATTTGTTAACATTTTATGTTTTGAATTTATCCGGGTGTGAAATCAAAGAAATTTATTGTAAATAAGTTTGAAAAATTCTGAATACTTCAGTGGGAATTCTCGATACAATAACATGACAAGCATAAAGTGTTCTCCTCTTCCTCTTGTCTCAGTATCGCGAGGGTTAATTGCTCTCGAGCATCCCTATTATTCCTTTCAAAGTATGACTTTAACTTTCAAACTCTCACGGTATAGAGTTTTAACAAAAGAATTGATTATAACTTTCCATTTCATGTAATTTCCAAGAGAAACAACATGAAAGAAAGATTTGAAAAGAACGTACTTCTTAAAAAGTTTGTTAATGGAGGTCAGTAAAAGGCAATTTCTCCAAACTTACGATACACATTGACAAAATAAACAGAAAAGAAAGATACGGGATAACGAACAGCTTTTTTTCAGCTTTTTTTTTAACGAAACTACAGCTAATTTTGTGCTGAAATAATAACTTGAAGAACAAAGTAGCATTAAAATGTTCTATAATTAAATAATTAATAAAAGAAAAGGTAAAATAAACCGTGGATATTGCTGGTATTAGACTAGTAATGCAAACTAGGAATTTGAATGGTAACTTTTGAAAATTAATTGACAGAAGCCTTAATAATTGGAATTGAAGTGTGTCTTACCACGTGTTAACACTTTATGTACCGGAAGCCCATTAATGGGCTATTCAATATTATAAGTTTAATTATTATTTTTTCGCTTCTAACACTATTGAAATAACGAACGTTAGACCTTAACAAGGACATTTTTTTCACTTCGCCAAACTTTCTATCTCTCAGATAGAATTAAATCGAAGTAATAAAGCTGTTGAAGCAAAAGTACCAGGCACACAATTCCAATATATTGTTCGAACGAAGAATTTTATTGACGTCAAGCACTCATTATTTTCGCTTGAACGAACGAACAGTTTATGAAAATAATATCACCGAAGACGAAAATAATTGACTATTTCTGTACTTCCTCGTACAAAAGAAGCTGTAACCTTCATATTGTAACTGTTTCACACCATTAATTCAATCGTTCAGGTTTCATTTATTTAAAAATTCTTGTATAAAAAGTAATCAGACTCAGCAATCGGTTAATATTATTCTTCCTTCGCGTTAGTAATTGTAAAAAGAAAAGAAAATGATAAATACCCTATTTTTAAATCGATGAAGGAATATAAGAAAATCGAACTGTAATTATTAATAACATACATAAAAATATAATGACTCTGTTGTTTACGATGGGTTCCTGCAAACTGAAGGGTTTGCGTGTACTGTGCCTTTATTTTTCTATCGATCCATGAAATGAACCAGGTACATCGATGTAATAATTATCTCGAGCGACTATACACTTTAGCATAGTGCACAAAATAAATAACCAGCAGAATATTTGACCACAAATTTCCGATAGTACGGTTATCGAAAATCTGTTCAATCCCCGGGTTCGTTGACCGGAAAGGGGCAAGTATACATATACCTCGTTGTCTTTTTTCCCCGCTGCTTCTGCCCCGATGGAGATTTAACATTCAAAGAAGCAACAGACGCAAAATAATAAAAACGATTTCCCCTCGAGTACAAATTTCCCATGGAACCACCCTTTATTTAATATTTCTGTATTTTTCAAGACATATCCTGTCTTGTTCCAGAAATATTGATTTATTGTAACACGTTAGATTTCGTATTTGTTGAATAACCCTGAAACGAGATTTTCAATCTTTTACTCATCGAACAAATTCATTTTGACGTTTACCTGCTTTTCTAACAATGTTTTCAACCTGTAGTACTCGTAACGAAGAATAATAGCTTCTGGCAGTGAACAAATATTTTGAACGACGTTACAATATTGAAACTAACCTTCAAGTTGTTTTCGAACCAAAATTGAATCAAAATATTTTTGTTCAAAGGATATCGATTAAATTTTCGTCGGAATAGAATAAATACTCTTGTATGCTGTTACATTATCGTTCGTTGCTTACGGTTCTGCCCCTTGAAGTTACATTGCACTTTAAATATTGTACGTGCTTCTAAAAAAACAATCGAGTAAATTTTTCAGTTAATTGACAGGAATACTTGCAATCCGTCCTACAATTTGCTTCGACGAAAATAAGTATGTAGTTTTATCAAAAACACGAGAAACGAGGAAATTTAAAGCATCAGAAAGACCTAATTTCTCTTTTTTTTCAAAAATGCAATGGTTCTTGCATCGTAATTGACCGTTTGCTGTTTTGCGACAACAAACAGGGGCAAAACAATGATTTAAGACAAAACACTCTTTTGCAACCCCTGTTTTGCATTGTAGTATTAAAGGAAAGCAGGTCAACCATGTTCTGGATAAAGCAACAAAAATTTTAACGAACTGCACGATACAAGGAAGGTACGTATTATAGCACAATCTCCATTGTTGGAAAGTATACTATAATACTTATTTGCACATTATCTATTCGATTTTAATTTATTCAAAGATTAGCCCATTCCGTTTTTAGCACACTCGAATTTTATGAACAGGAAACGATGTAAAATAAAATGAACGAGCCAAAGTAAAGCAGTATTTACTGTTTTATTTAACATCATGTTTCGAATGAGTTATTAATAAACTTATCAATTAATCATTGGATGGCTCAGCCAAGTCGCTGCTAATCCTAAGTGTAATTTAAAATTTAAATTTAATCCTGAATTTACTAATTTTTGTAATTTTATGCTGTTTTTTGGAATATTGTTTTTCTAAGTGAAACTATTTAGTTTGGGAATTTGAATACTTAATTTTTACCCAGTCGAGGGTTAATTGGATTAGCCACTAATTACGTGACATAAATCCTTCAAGATTTTATTTTTCTTAAGAATGTTCTTGATTTTCTTGTAATCTAAAGATTACTTGAGTTCTAGATATTTTTTCCTTTTAAATTTTTTGCTGTCACACTACAAAGTCGTTCCACTTTTCCTTTAACAATTGGTGGTAGATTCGCTCCATATATTGACTTTTGTAGAATTAAAGAACGATTCCATCTATCAATTTATTTTCTATCCTACGTTTATTTATTTTTTCTAATTTACTTTTCATCTCTTTTTTATTTATTTTTCCAATTTATTTCCAATTCAAACACAGACGTACGTACACCATCAGTTATTCTATTAAACAAAGTTTATTTAGAATATCTACGGGTGAATGTTTATTCATTACTCCACGTACTTTGTATAAAGATTTTTCAGGGAATAATACGAGAATTGCTCAATAAATCGAAAATCAAATTAAATATTTATATTACTATTAACAGGGAAACGTGTAATGAATTAACTAATCATTGTAACAACAAAGGGGAATAATTCTGTTTTGTGCTAAAAGTATAATAAGCTTTGGATTGGTTTTTAGATTAAAAATAATATTAAGCGTTCATTCGTAAATATGTATACGTATAATATTTTGTGGTTAGTATTACACAATAGTATATTAATCCATTCTGTAACCAATTTCCTGCATCGTAACCACAATTCCGCAGTCATGCACCTGCAAATGTTCCAAAATTACAGCGAACTGCAGTAAATCGGAGCAAATACCGTGAAATTAATGGATAATTGAACAAAAATCAGATTCCTTTATTACAGAAAGGTACATATTACATTCCTTTGTTAAGGTCACTAACTTTGATTATTAATGTTATTTTTATTTGAAATGTTACTGATCAATAATATAAGTATTTAATATAAGCATTCAAATAAGTATTTGTTAAATCAATCAATGTTTTATATAAATCAAATCTTAAATGCAATAAATGGTGTTGAAAATGATAATATTCTGTATGACAATCTTCTTTATTAACATTCCATGTTTATTAATTATTTACTAACATTTCTTTAGAGTGAAGTGTCATAGCTTTTTTTTAAATTCATTTTTCAGCCAACACCTCAATTTGGTATTTCGAGGAATTAATGTAATTTGAACGTCGCTCGTGGACAATGGAAAATTTCGTATATCACTGATATGTTATAAATTAGATTGTTCGGTCTACCGTCGTATTATTACGTTACTGTATAACAGAATGAATAAACGTACAGTCCATAAGCTGCAACCTTGTTATAATTAAAAACTAATTACACCTGATAATCTTTGTAATGCATCGAGTTATATGAAACAAGATCAACTCATAAAACGTATTTGTTTCGCAGTATTTATTATCTGATAATTACTTTCCGTTATTGTAATGAGAACACAGGCATATACATACGCAAAAATAATACATTTTTAATAATTAATTAGGTTTCAGTTCCATGAAGCAATGGTGACAAGTTTTTTAAACAAAGGAAATTAATTATTACACTTTATGAACATATTTTTTAAATGCTTTTATTTGAAATTTCATTCAATTAATTTAACTAAATCAATTAAAATTAATTACTTTACCACAGACTAAAATAATTACGGGTATCAAAATTCTCATTAACAGAGCAAAGAGGAAACTTATCAGTATATTTTTTATCTTAACTCTTTCTCTACTAAAAAAGATGTTTCTAGAAATATAATATTCCAATCTTTCTGAGAATCTGAAGATATAGTTCGAAGCATTTATGTTTCTAGAAACTCCATATTTGATTTCTAAAGATACCATACTGTTAGGGAAAGGGTTAATGAAGTAATACTTCCAGAAACTTTATAAGTAATTTTTAAAAACTCCATCCGGTAAAACAAATATTGTTATCGATGGAAATAGCAAAATATTGTAGTTTTCGTTTCATTATGAAGGATTATTGTGTTTTGGTTTCACGTACGTGTGCTCCAACACGTTGCAGACCTTTACAGAACTTTCGTCAAATTAATGGAATTTCTCAAATAAATTTCTCTGCCACACGATGCTATTAAATTGCTATTAAACCTTGCTGAGTAATAGCTATCATAATGGCCACTAATTCTAATTCTTATAACAACTCATGTAAATTAAATAAACCTCTTCAATTAACCCCTTAAGCATCCATTAGCAAGATATTACGCTAACTAATTGTTTATAGTCATGTATTATCAACAAAAGGAGAAAAAAGTTCAAATTGTTTCTTTGTTAATTAAAAGTTTAGATATTATTTCTTAGATAAGTTTAGATATTTGTAGTTACCTTTTTTATATTTTATTTAAAAACATTATAATGATAATTTTATTAAAAAAACAAAACAGTTACTTCAAACCACCTAAAAACACCTTGTTTTTTATTAAATTCGTTTCTCCTATATCTTTTATTATTATGAAATGAATATTTGACAGAAAGCTTCGAAATCTCGAGCTGTTAATTTTCCGCAGGACTTCCTTCCACGGCAAAAACCAATCGTAAAGTGTCTCGGTTAAGGAATCGGATAGATAGCAATTAGTTTGCGAGATACCTCATCCACGAACGAGAAGGGATAACAAGTTAATCAATGCTGAGAGTTTAATTCAGTCAAGTAACTGAATAACGAGGAAAGAAAAAGAAAAAGTTCTGACATACAACCGAGGTTGCACCAGTAATTTCCAATAAAAAATTAAAAAACAAATATAAAGTTTACGGTATTGATGTCTCTTACAGTTTTGTATTTACATAAAAAGTATGAATAATATTTCTGAAGTGTTTATCAGAAAATTACCAATTTTTAAATTAAAATTAATAAATGAAACAGTAATTAAACTGCAAAATTGTATTTCAACATGCATTTAAGAATTTATTTCTATAGTTCTGTCTTTATCGTGGCGATCAACGTTTTAATAACGAAACATTCTGATTCTATAGAATATTTATAACGTTCACGGAATTTATAGATTTATACAAAAAATCAAAGAATTCGAAACACCCATCTTTCCATCAGAAGCTCGAACGAAGCTATGTTTGATCGAATAATTCGCATAGCAACTTATCGTGGATCAAAAAACTGATAAAAGCATCTGCAATATGTTGATTTTTATTGGACGCTGCGTCGATTAAATATCCTTCCGTTTGGAAGGCAGTAATTTCTCATTCGAATAGCTACGGTTCGTAAATACCAGATATCGTTCATCAGCGAGAATAACGTTGTATAAAAATGTTCAATTGAAACTGAATAACATATAATTGATAATTTTAGTCATACATTCCAATGAAATGTTCGTTATTCAAATCCGTGAATTATTCGAATAGTTTCGTAACCGAGATTTTGCATTTCATTTTGTAACAGCTGATACTTTCGCCGAAATAACAAACTCGTTTCTGTTAATAATTCATCGCGAAGTTGAAATTGTACCCGCTTATAGAACAGCGTTGCCAACAACAACCGATGGTGTAAATTGAAACTAACTACAAAATAATTAAACCCTCGCGTTTTAGCGGGTGCCGTGTGGAATATACGCATTCGTTTAAATGAACGTTTGAAGGGAACCAAAGGATACACCGAGATTTGTATGCGGCGTTAATGGCTAAGTTAACTGTTTGGAAATTGCTGTAAATGATTATAAACTATTTAATATTAAACTATGAATTTTATTTCTAAATCGTCACGAATTTGATTCGTCGAAGGGGATAAGCGCGTTATGGCATGGTGCACGGTTTTAAACTTTCCACTTAAATGCAACTCAATTGAATCCCAAAAACATCAAACGTACAGTTTACCTTGAAAACTGCATTCGTTTTATTTAAGTTTACCGGTGATACGGTCCTGAGACCGGTCCTGCTTTTTCTTCCCGTCGCACGTAATTACTTCGCAACGGCGCTTCGATTAATTGGCAAGCTTTCCTGTTAACTGCGCTACCTCTGGAGAGCTTGAACACTCCCGGCGAACAGGCCATTTCACCGTAACACATTTACGTAAAACGTGGAGAAACAACGAGCTTCGTGTTACAAAGGGGAAAAATCTCTACTTTGCATAAGCTGTCTGTAGGTAAACGTAACTTTAAGAAACAAATTCCTTTTTGCGCGGGTTCGAAGAAAAATGGAGGTTACCAAAGCAGAGGTGACATTTACATTTTTATAAAAATTCAACGCCTACATATGTATTCTTCTATTTGCAAATTGGGTATTTGAAATTGTAGAACAGAGAATTTTTGGTAACTTAAGACGGATACTTAATAACTTAGGACAACTTAAGAGAATTAATAGTTAATTCAATAATACTTAATAGAATTGGTTAACTTAATAACTTAGAATAAGTTAAGTAAGAAGTAATATTTGATCGAAATTAAAGACGACAATTAATAAAATTTTTGATAGTTTCATTTGATTTACAACAAGGTAGAAGGAATTAATGGCTGTTGTTATTTCCAATAACTCATAAAACAATTACTTCATTATTTAGAACATTCTCGATTGTTATCTTGTATAGAAAAATTATATTAATATTTAATATTTAATATTTTTTAACCATCAGTTTCGACACTTTCGTATAATGTATATTTTCAAAAAGCGTATACTTAAAAACAAAAAATACAAAGGTCTTCTTTTCATGCAGAATTATTAATCATGCCAAAAAGAGTATAATAAACGAGTGAATTGAATTAAATTCAGTCTTTTAAATGTCTCTAAAATAATTGTCTTCATATTTATTGCCCTATATTCATAAAGACATTCAAGTAATTAAGCTGCTTACGGATGATTTAAAGCAAGAATTTAAAGCTTGATAGCATTAATAATTCTCTGAACAAAGACAAAGCAAATCAAACCGTACGTACAATAAGAGAACTTGTGAAACAATGTAACAAAGTAAAATTTAATCCTTGCGTTCCTCATTAATCGCAAACATTACACTTCAGAGATTTTATTATGTAAAGTTAAGCTCCCTTCGCAGCGGAACGAAGCTTCTTCCTCTTCCGCCATGGTAACTTCGATAAAAACGGTAAAATTTGAACAGAAACTCGCGTCGCCGAGTTACAAAGTTTCCCCGCGATCAAAATTATCGAGTTGCCTAATATTTGAGAAAATATTCTAGAAATTATTCGAAATTATTATTCAGCGCCGAATATCGAAGACGTCCGAGCCATCGTTGCGGTACTGATCGAACCGGCACAAACGGCCGATCGATGTCAATTAAGACGATGGTTGTATCGCCCCGCTATCTGTCAAGATGTACGTGACAAAGGGTGACAGGGGCCCTTTGAAATCTTGTCAGGATCGCAGAAATAGACTGGTCGGTTTGTGGCTAATCGAAAGTGAAATGCAACAGCCGTGGACGTAGGTGGCAGCGTTAACCGGGATATATCGAGATCACTTTATAGCATTGTCAAATACAAGCGGACACGCTATCGTATATTACCGACGAATAACGGCCCCGATAAGAGCGTCACGTGCCGTTTTAGATAAATTCCTGAAACGCTTCAGCAGCCATTCGCTAATCGCCCGTACGAAAATAGAGAAGAAACTTGAATTTCGTTTCGACCCGATATCGATTGGCCCTTATCTCTCGATCGCGATGGAACATCGACTCGACGTACGAAAATTGAATCCATTAGAAGTCGTAATGGCGTTATTTGCACGCGAACCCTTATCCTTTTTTAGCCCTTTCTATTATGCAAAATAAATATTGAAAACTAGACAAATTGTGCACTTAAATATACATAATATATGGAACATAAGAAAAAAGGGTTAATAATTTTTAAGTAATGCTTGCCAAACGATTAATGAAATGATTAAAGAAAAACTAATATTTTTTAAGTAAATTGAACGATTTATTTGCTAAAAAATTGTCTGTAATTAAAAAGAACGTACTTGAAGTTAAAATAGTGCTTTTTAAACTGTAAAATATCAACTTCCAAAGGTTTAACAGCAATGTGTTATTAGACCAGGAAGCTTATCAGAAAGTCGACATTTTCGTGACCTCAAAATTGTGAGCGTGAGTCGTAGTCAGCGACAATTCCCATTATCGCAAACGTCTATCACTGAATGCATCTTTGTAGCAAATGAAACATGAAAGCACATTTTCCCGGGAACGTGCAACTTTGTTAGAATTTTACCTCCAAAGATAACATTACACCCCGTGCTTCTCTTTTTTTATTTTCAATCTTCATCGACGTTTCTCAAAATAATTGTATAGTTTATTCATTTAAAATATACAACAGTAAAATTTATTTAGTTTTCAAATTCTATTGGGACAAAAGGATTTGTTACATTTCAAAACATACCCTTTAATTGTAAAGAGGATGTATGTACATCATATCGCGTTACATTTGATATTTTTTTCATTGTACTCTTATTCCTTCCTGTTCTGAATAATTGCATGTTTTGTTAAATGAAAAGCTATTGGTATTTATTAAGAATTAACCAAAAATTTAATTTTTGAATTTGATTTGTTAACTTGAAGGTACCTGCTTCGCTCGTAATTTAATTGATCTGTATATCATGATAACTATGTTTAATTGGTAGAAATAAAATAAATGATAAGAAATCGTGTTGAACAAGAATTTATGTCGTATAATATGAATAATATAAAATAATATGTTTAGAATTATTATTACCCTGTTAATTTTTATTTTCTGATTATTATAGTATAAAATACGTTTCTTTTTAAATAAATAGCATATAGATACATAATATTGATCTAAATGTCGGTAAAAACTGCAGCTAATTTTTCTTACGTCGGTTAACAGTAATACCATTCAATTATTAAAATAATTCATAAAGTAATGAATCTATAAATTTAATTAGCAAAAATAAAAGCAAATTAGTTAAATATAGATTTATAATAATTTATATAATTAAACAATGTCCTATGGTCACCTAATTTTAATAGCAGCAGGAGAAAATATTATATTGTTATAAAATAATCAATTTGTCACCGTACAAGCTTTATTTTTTATTATTTTTGCATTTTTAGTTCAGTGTAACCCAAAACGGTACAAGTGGCGCCATCTAGCGGTGAGCGGCGGAACTAACGAAACAAAAATATCGGTTTTTGGCAAAACCAGCGATTTTTCGGCAAATCTGCCGACAGAATATGATTTTACGATCGCGATTTCATAGAAGTAAATGATTTTTGTCGAATTTAAAGCACTAGAATAGATTTTAGAAATTAATACAATTTACGTTCTTAACTTTAGACATTAATGCTTAAAATGACTTTAATTGTCGTCGCAGAATATTTTACAATTTCCAGAGAAGAATAAAAGTAACTTGTTTTTAAAAAAATTAAATACTTTTTCCCGCTGATTTCTATGCTCACCGCTAGATGGCGGGAGCGGTACAGTTTTCAAATTGCGCACAAATGTACAACCTTTACAGCTCATTAAGTTAATTGTATCTAATCAAGTTTAATTGTTATCTGTCTATTGTAGAAATCAACTAACCATAGTATTTTACTGAGAACATGTGCTTTAACTGAAGAGATAGTTAATAAATTATTTTAATTACAAATGAACAATAATTTGTTGCAATTTAACGCACATACGAATTAAATTTATGAAGGCAGATAAAATACATCAAGTACTTGATAAGATGCTATATTGAAATGAAGAAAGAGATTTTAAAAATTTCCTTTCTTTTTATCATTTAAAATTTCAAGTACCAATACATAAATGGTTTTGATTTTAATCCCTATCAGCAGTGGTACTGTTAATCTGATATCAGTCCAATTGATATGATACGGTATAACATGAAAATGATAAGGAACTCTAACCCTTCTTCAATTATATGATTATAAGCGTATTCCGTGAGTAATCTATTATACGCCTCGTCTGTGGACAAGATTTTGGAAGGCGTCGGTATTTCAGATCATACGACACGTTTTCCCATAAGGTGATTGGTCTATCCCGTACCGTGACTGTGATACTGGCCTATCGCCATTGGCGTTACTTTCTACGTTACCAATTGAGCTCTGTATTCGAGCTATTATTGTTGACAGTTCTCGGGGAAAGCTACTTGCAGCTGTTGCGAGAAACAAACGCTTTCTTCGCACAGCTTCTCGACTGTTTGTTTTCCTTGAAATACGTTTATAGTCATACTGGTGGAAATTGAGGAGAAAACTCCAGAGAAGAGTGGTAGTTTCCACGGAATTCCGGTGTTAAAGGAGTTTCACGCAGAACGAAGAAAAATGAGGTATTTATCGTAAGAGCTGCTTTCTTCGTTCCCGCGTCACTACCTTGTATAATTTCATTCTGATCCGCACCGTCCATGAAGTCATTTTACACCTGGATAGTTTCGTACTTGTCTTTGGCAACTTGCCAATCGTTTCCTTGCTGCGAGCATGCAGAAGCAACAGCGTGAAACGAACGAGATAGGAACAGGCGGGAATCACAAAATGTCACGTTAGCTGTCATACTGGAACCGCCATCTTTCCCACTGACATTTTCTCTTCGAAAGTTGGCTTGTCATTACTAATTATTTTGTATCTTTTCTGACTGACTGAACATTTCGGAACTCTTTCATGCATCTCAGCTTTTCAATGACGATGTTTTAACATTATACTTTGTTTCAATTTTGTAAGAGAAACGTATTTGAACATGTATACTGGAAAGAAATTCTGGGTATACGTGGCTTCTGACGAGAAAGATATATACCCTTGCATAGTTCTAATGGAATAATAATAGTTTGATCTTAATTTTTTCCTTCATATTATACCATTAATTATTAATATACGGTTATGGATTTACTTTATTATATATGTTATTGCATATCTATGTAATGTATAATTGTATTAAATATATAGAAGGTTATAATTTGCGCTAAAATGCATTTCAATAAAATGGCGTCTATTTCCTTTTACTGCATAGTCTCTAGATATTATTGCGTATACATCAATGAATTATAATTAATATTCTCTTCCTGTTTCTCATGTTTAAAACATGCATGCTTTAACCTTTCAGGTTAATAATTTGTATTTTATGTATTTACGTATTTTATTTGATATTTAGTAATTAAGTTTTAATTGCCATAAGAGCGTCAAATTTTGAAATAAAGTAAATCGAATTATGGCATTTTGATATAATATTTAAATTTTCGCGAAATGATATGTTACAGCGGTCGATCACAAATGACGGCGATGAATGGAAAGAGACCATCCTCGATCCCATCGCGACACCAATCTGAAACCATAGCTCAACATTTTGATTTAATTAAATATATTTATGACTGTAAGTATTTCCTAATTATAAATTGTTTTACACTTAACGTTTGCAATTAATATATTTCTTATATACGCTGTTGCAGCATGGAACTCGGTGTCCAGAGAATTGGATATGTGTCATAATCAACCGCACAGTAATTCTTCTAATTATAGAAATGGAGCATCTGTTACATATTATCAAGAACGAGAACCTAATCCACAACTCAAAGGTATGCTGTTTTTATTTCTGAAAGTAAGGGTTAATCTAAAACAGTTGGTATTTTGTGTTATAATTACAGATTTTGAGCCATTCAACCTTGAAGCTTGGTGGGGACAACGAGTTGTTCAAAGTATCACCAGAAATGCAAATTCCTAGTGCCAGGCTCATCGTATTGATTACAATCGAACATTCTCAAATAGGCATAAGAAACAGAGGAGATAAATTCAGAGCTGCCGGAGAAAAATCTTTTTCCATTTCTAGAAACAATTTATTAAATTGTATACTCAAATACAAATAATGAGAGGAGAATAGTATAGGTATAAATAAGTATCTAGCAATCAATTTTGAATCTTTTTGATAACAAAGTAGGATATTAGCAAATAATCAAAGAAGAATATGAAAGAGAAGAGAAAGGGAAAGAGCAGGGTTATGAAATGGCATTCCTCTGACGTTTTATCATATTTTAATATAATATTGCCTTTTCCTGAATCTTTTTACTCGTCGCGTTTTTAAAAGTATTTTAACCAGATGATTGGATATAAGCCTGTTTCTGATATTGTCTTTCTACAATTTGAAAATCGATACGTAAATATTAAGAAGTACAGGTAGGTCCCGATTAATAAATTTAAAAAATTGATCGTGTTATTCAAATTCGCAATATTCGAACTGAAATACAGAAAAATGTTGATTGTAATGTAAAGAAACGACCTGGTATTATTTTATAATTTGAACTCGTGTAAACCGAGAACTACCTGTATAGTGCATGCCGAAGCTATTTATTTTATTTGCCAAAAAGCAAACGTAATTGTAAGAAATAGTTTATTACAAATCATGTTTTTCATTGTTACTTAACGGTAAACTTAGTATAATTATTTATCTTTGTATCTCTTTGTGATTAAAACTTGAATACGGTACGGATGAACGGAGAAATCATGAGAAAAAAAATTTCATATTTCGATCGAAGGGATTATATGAGGAGACAAGCTAAGCATTTACCTTATAAAGTTTAATGCATACATGTATTTTTCCAGAGATTGCATTTCACATTTTTAATAAATTTTTCCATTTATACACATGTAACGAAATCGCACTTCAATGTAAAAAGATAAGTACGTTTTGTGATTATCTAAAGGAAAGTTTATTCACGTACAAGAACGTAGTAAAACGCACCTATATATATTTGGCAACAAACGAAAACGTTGTAACTTTTACTCAAAATAGTGTGATGAATCTTAAAATACGATTAAACGTATAGTTATGTACATTTATTATATATGTATGTATGTAATGTACAATTGGGCGTGTATAATTATTCGGTAAGATTCAGCTGAACATTTTTTAACGATAAAACAACAATAACGAACTAACGTTTCTTCTAAACACGTGACATCTTTACCAATTGTTACTAGCGGTATTTTTTGATGTACAATTCAATACCATGAGTATTACTACGGTTATGATGAAACCTAGTTTGATACTGTTACGTGTTACGAACATTGTTGTAATTTTAGGAATTCGTGCACCTCGAAGAACGATAGGCATTGTGCACAGCGTTTATTGACTCAGTATCTTGATATAATCGAATATCTCACTATTATCGCAAAGCTGTGAGTCTTTACCAACCATGGTTTGAGCTTGATTTAATGCGTTAGATTTTAATGTCCTGACCGTTCGTTCCAGGTTGCAGAGACTTCTTTCTATCGCACGTTTTTCACTATTGAGCATCTATATTTGATTAAACAAAGTCTACATTTTGTACCAATCATGATGAAAAAAAAAATCAATGTACTTTTCTCAATTGTATTGTATGAAATATAATATTATAAGTATATAAACAAATCAATCGTTAATATCATTTTAATGAGTAATTGTTGAATTCAAGGTGCGAGTTTGGTGTTTGGCTTGTAACAAAATCAAACGAATCGAAATTAAATTAATCTACTGTTTTAAATTATCGTTTTTCGTCATTATGGCGCTGTAGCCAGTGTTGTGCAATAAAACGTTCTTTCTTTGTTTTATAATCAATAATAAAATGGTGAAGGGGATAGTACAAAGAAAAATTTAAAAATATGTTCACTCACCGTGACGCCAACATTCAAACGCGAAAACGAATTTATTCCGGTCATTGCAGTTTGCGTAAAGTTGTTGGCGGTTTTCACTTTGACCGTCTGTGTGCTGCACGGTATTCCGGTTTGTTTAACGTTCACAAACGCGTATATACGTTTAAATAATATCAACATTCCGTCCAACAATGCCTTCTCGTATTCGTTTTCGTCATCAACGAATTCTATTTTGACCGGCGTGTTCTTGTGGCTCAAAGAAACGGGATATTTAATTTTCATTTCACGATCATTTGATAAATTCAGTATGTACTCTTCGTAAAGCGCTCCGTTTGAATGCGATTCAACGTAAAGCATTTTCCCGCGCTTATCGATCGCGCTGCTGTCGATATCGAACTCCTTTCGATTATCGTTTCCGGGCGCGTCGATCGGTTTGCGTGTTCTGTCAGTGTCGTCCGTGTTTAAACAGTGATTATTGTGATTAATTAACGAATTTGTGCAATCTTTTGTGTTCGAAGCATAGTTTGGGTCCAACGCTGGCTGATTCGGTGAGTTTTCTTTACAGTTTTGCGAATTTACTTGAATTTCATAAGATCTAACTTCGAGACGTTCCTCGTTCCCTCGTTCGGTGGTCTCGTTACGAGTTTGTTGCAATATCTGAAACTTTTTAACGAGTATTATGAAAACTTTTGGGTCAAACCTGAGTTTGAAGTAAGAATAATTATAATTGTAGTAATTAACGGTCGTGGGACAGTGACTGGAAGCTTTTGTTCATTAATTCTTTAATATCGAGTCACTTATGGCGGAATTTTACTTCGAAGTAGTAGAATTTATGAATGTCATATGTATATATATATATTTTTATATATTTCTTTCAAATGTTTTGACGTATTTTCTGCAGTAGAATGTTAATATTTAAAATCTTGATTTGGGTTTATAATTTTCAAATACGATAACGAGTTTGTGGAAAATCATCGATTTCTGAAAAGTTTTATCTCCATCTTGGAAAATTATTGACCAGTCACTCCCCTCCCTTATTTGCTACTTTGAAAACTAACCAATAAACGTGAACTTATTTAGAAAATTAGTTTACGTGATCAATTTAATAAATTCAACAGAGTTTGGATTATTTTACGAGTTCTTTTATTTTGTATACAGCATTTTAGTTAATTTTTTTTTCAAACTTTTCATTTATTAGTTACTAATTAGTTATTATAATTATTATCTTTAGTAATTAATACAAATTTGAATATGAATAGAGTTATTATCCTACAATGAAATTTATATTAAATATAAATATATTTGTAGAACCATAAAATAACGTAAAATAGATATTATTATGATGTAGTTTCAAATTGCAAAATTTAAGGAGTAGAGTTAAGTAATTAAGACTGAAACTTTAAAATTAAATTACCAATTTTATTTTTAGTTTTTTTAATTGGTCACATAGAAAAATTTGGGAAAGAAATGTAAAAAATATTAAGATTAGTAACGTTTAATTACGTGAAAATTACAATTATACAAACAATATCGTATTAATTTGTTGATCATTGGTAAATTAGTGTAAAATTATAAGAACTCATATACAAGCTGTTTATTATACAATAAGACATTTAACATTTTTAGTTTTAAAGCCAAAGCAAAGTAACAAATGAAACGGGTAAACCACGTTAATTGTTTTTCAACTGAAATAAAAAGGTCCAACACTCCGTCCCTAAACTAAAAAATACATTTCTTCTTTTAATTAAAATACTGACGATAATGAACACCGCGGATTATTAACGATCCACCACAGTGCCAAATGTGTTGAATTGTGTGTACGCAACATGCTTGAAAAAAAAAGCAGAAAAGTAAATTTTATTTATAAAATTTCGCGAGATGCAGGAATAGACTAAGGCTATACACGGCTGTAAATTTCCCCGTCAAGCACGTTTGTAATATCAATTTTGAGAAAAGTGTAATGTTATTGCTTTCTTTCTCGCGGAGGACTCTTTATTTACGGTTATACGCGATCGAATTGAGGTGACGTAAAATTTATGCGTATGAAAGGATATCACGTGGAAAAGTAACGTGGATCGGTATGGGGATAATTTCTCTATAGCATAATTTTGTAGCCACTTCCTTCGATACCGATATGGCTACAAATATTCTTATCGTCCCGCGTTTGCAATATTTGAAAATTTACTTTTGATAGCTCTTTTATCTCTCTTTAATGGCTATCACATTTCCATCGCTAACTTGTATCTTTTCCTTCCGTGGATAGGATCGCTTTCTTCTGCTTTGGAATATTTGAATGTAAAGGAAACTTAAATGTATACAATCGTCTTACACTAATTCTGGGACACCCAGTATGTACAAATGTCTTTCGAGGGGTTGCAATTGAAGTATACGATACAGATTCAAACAAGATCTGTAAGTTTCTATTGTGCGAAAGTAGCAGTTCCTTTTTGAAACAAGAATCAAAGATTCATACTTTTCTTTTGAGACTCTTCACGAGCTCCCTTAGAACGGTATTCTGTTCCGTTAGTAAAGCCATCTCCGGTTCATCCTTTTTGTCTCTTGCGGTCCAAACGAGATGTCTCAGATTCTTCATGCTACCCTCGTATAGGTTTCCTCGTTCGGTCAAGTTCTTCAAAGCTGCTCCGATCAGATGTATTTGACTTATACAAACAGATCTCGTAACAGGGAATAACGCTTACCTTCTGCTGTAAGCTGACACACAGACGTAACGTCGACGTCGAAGCGTTTTAAAGTTTCAAGTAGATTCGCCAGTTCAAAGGTTCGGTTCTGGCATTCCTGTTGAGAGGATTCGTGAGTTTCTATCTCCTCCTCTAGTCGGGTCATCTATTTAAAAAGAAAGATGAATTAAAACACAGTGGTTTCAGATGTTTCATCGATACTCTATATCGGAGGAGTTGTTTGAAATTCGGAGTTTGCACGGACACTGCATATTCAAAAGGCCCAAAAGGAAGGAGCGGGGGGGGGGGACAACTTCGATTTCGCGTATCAAAAAGGCGACGTTTCAAAGAGCACACGTTCCACACTGAACTGTCTGTAAAAAAGGCTGGCTACAAGGCCGGAATGCATATCAATTAAAAAAGTACTTTGATGTCGGTTTACGATGCATGTAGCACCGTTATTGCGTTCAAAACTTTCTGGACCACTGTCGGCCCTACCAAGGAAAATTCGAACATCCTTTGTTCTTTCACATTTTCAAAGCAGCTCGTTACGCAGTTGCAAAAGAATAACATCCCATTGTGTAACATACAAATTGCATGGCGAAAAAAACATTTTATCTTCCCTAGAAAATAATATTTCTGCAAATGAATGACCGTTTTTTAATTAATTCTCGACAATCCAATAGTGGCTATAACTTTGAATATTTCAATACAGAATTAAAATTCCTTCTTTTAATATTAAATCACTTTACTTAATTTACCCCCCTTTGCATTATCTCTCTAATTATCTTATGTGCAACATGTCACGTTATTTATTTTATTTTAGTATGGTATTAAAGGACTATGTACATTTATTGTAGGTGAATAAGAAGTAGCAGTATCTTTTAAATACATTTTCTGAAAATTTCAGATAATATTAACGAAGCTATAGTTTGCAATAAACAACAATTGCTATCTGATCCTTAAAACACCTTGAATCTTAAAATTGTTTTAGTTTGTTTTGTAAAATTTGTCTGATTGTCATAGCTTATTTATTTTAACTAAGTAAACATAATTTTTTAGTGAAAAATCCTTATTCAAATGACTATAATTCTGCGAAAAATGAATACTTTTAAAATTGAGCACAGCAGAAATTAGGTAATCCAGGCAAAGATATTGTGAAATGTTTTTGTTACCGTGAAATTCTTAAAAAAATTGCTTAAAGCAAATTGTTACCTTTGGTTTCTGAATGAAAATTGCAAAATTATGAAATTAAAGCACTTACTTTAAGATGTTTTCTTTTTCAAGATTTGTTTGATTAAGAAAAGGTTCATTATAAAGAACAGTGTGAAAGTTTAGCCGAGTTCTTTAGTTCTACGAGCATGTATCCTTCCGTTTCTGAAGATTAAATGTTTACCTGTATACTGCCAGCGCATAATTCATACTGAATTTGTGGCAATTGGAACAAAGGCTTTAATTCACTTTTTGAAGCATACTTTTTCTTTGGTTCCTTTGTATAACTCGACCAATTCTTGAAATTGTTTCTCTGCCGTGTCTCGAGTGGCCTTTAAAATATCTTCACATTCTCGTTTAACCTCCACGACGGTGTTGCTGCATTCAATTTTGTTGCTGAAAAAAAGTATATTGTCTTAATTATGCAGTGCATAATGAAGTTTTATCTTCAATACTAATTATAATATTTTAGAAAATATCATTGCGATGTAAATAGAGATTTTGATGCAGGGTTGCACTGCTGGTAAAAAATACAGGACTAGAGTTTCTATTGCAGTAATCTGTTTGCTGATTTTAATTTCGAACAACAGCTTCTTAATCCTTTTTGAACAATTGACGCACAGTATGTCAGTCAATGAGTGGTCTACGAGGGTTAACCCTTTGCGGTCGATTGACGCATACATGCGTCTAAACAGAAGTTACAGCATATTTTTGGCATAAATAATAGGTACAAATGTAGACAATAACAGAAGGGAATTATTATTAATTTTATTTGTATTCACCGTCCCAGATTAAAACTGATCTGTCCTCAAAGGGTTAAGAAAACTACCTTGACGACAATCGAGTTGATTCTTAAGAATGTAGCGCGGATAAGTTTTTACAAATATGGTCGCATTAGTCTCGGATTAGGCGATGTATATCCTTAATGTAACAGCTGCAACAAAGCTTTCATTCTACCGGGTTTCTGTCTCAATTCGCAGAATCTTTGTCTCAATTTCTCAGCCGCTCGTAGCCGTGATGTTTCAACTTAATCGGCGTCAAGCTATTTGTCAGTGTTCCTTACAAGTTTACCGTTTCCCTTTCGTCAAATAAGCCTGCCACAGAGGCTTCCATGCTGTCGCAAGCACAATCCCGTTCTGAAGCTGGTATGCAATGCGAATTTCACCTGTATCAGTACACAAGCTGTATAGTACTTTATCTGCAACATGCTCCGGTAATTAAACTGCGACACGTTTCAAATTCGGTAATCCTCAAGTAATAAGACTGAATTTTTACTGCAATCTTACAAAGTTTGACCCTGATACCGTTATTTGTAGGTAGTTAGGTAAGAAATAGTGAAACTTTAAATTAAAACCAAATAAACTGATTTTTATAAGTTCAATATCCTTGAAAAATAAACACTTTAGAAATATATTTAAAAGTTTCTAAATTCCTAACAATATATTTCTTTTTTTAATTTCCGTTTCAAATATATTATATTTCTCTTCTTAATTTCCACTTCAAAAATATAGTATTTCCCACTTGTAGCGAAAGATAATTTAGTATTTGATCTCTTTTTCGTTGGTTTCTTTTATATGAAAGTTATTTATGGGCAATTGGTAGGAAAGAAAGATGAAATCTTCTATTATAGCAGCTCATAACAGAGCAGATAATCTTTGCAAATATAATGCAGTTTTTCTCGAGTAGTAAATTGTTGTTTCATCTCTGGGAGACACTTTATTACGAATAACGCAATAGCGTTCTCATTAAGGAAGCAATTCGATTTCATTCATAATTTGCAAATCAACACCGGAGCCGTGTTCATCAGCGCGATTGTACTTCCGGCGAGCGACAGAACAAGCGGCTGCATGCGTACAAGTTTGGTCACCTGACCGGAATCACCTTCGTAATTTCATAAATACTGAATTCATCGAACGCACACGTATAATTAGTTATTCAGAACGAATCTTCTATTTCCCCCCATTTTTTTTTAGTCACTGAGAAATTGATACGATTATTAATGTTACAAATAGCCCGCTTATAGGCTAAAGGGATTAATACTTTGATTGCCACGTCACCCATATATGGGTGACATCTGAATTTTCATTAAAAATCGTTGCCTATATTATTAGGAATTCTTTGGTATATTTGGTTGAAAACATTTGGTTGAATATAAAGTTTGTCAAAAATAAAATTATTACCAAATTAAATTTTTAGTAGCTGCAACGTGGCAGTCAAAGTTTCAACTCTATTCGTTTATTATTGCAAACTTTAATGTCAGATCAGAGTTTTGTTTTTTAATATTATTATTTGCTATTGCATTTAACCTCTACCACTTTTTAGCTTGAAAATAATTCAAGGGAAGTTTATCAATTACTAACTTTGAAAAAAGTAACCAAAGGTTTACTAATTGCTTTTCGGTCAACGATCCATGATACTGAAAAGCCGATTAATAAACTTCTACTTGGTAAAATGAATTAAAAAAATTTGTGCATTTTAAACGCTTTTTGTCTAGAGTTTTTAAATAAACTGTTGCATGCCGAAATAACGTTGATCAAAGAGTATGTAAATTTTGAAAATGTTTTATCTTTATTTTAATCTTCAATCCGCTTTGATGTTTTTAAATTCCTTTTTCTTTTCACATTCACTGAGAACTTGAATTTTGAGAGTGCAATTAAAAATTGGGATGAGTTTCTTAATAAATTATCTTATGATGAAGTAACGTTGATCAAAGGTGTATACCATTTTTGTCTCTGACGTTTTTTTAAAGCTATTTAAAAAATGGTTTCTTTCCTGATTGTTCGAGCAAAAATGTAGAAATTTTAAATAAATCGTCTGGAATATATTTAACATAATTTGTGTTACCGAATAAATGTAATCGTTTTTCAATTTAACGTATGCATTTAATTGCAGCATAAATGGTAATTAATTAAACGGTCTGACAATGATTCACGATTATTGCGATGAATTATAAATATTGTAAATGTTTAAAATATAATTTTTGCAGATGCAATAAGCAAATTCTTAATTTTCTGATAAATTATACGGGTTGCGGTGAAACGGTTCATAATAAATTTTAAAAAGCATTACATTTCAGTCGCAAAAGACCGTAAAATTTTACAAATTAATATTGTATTAATTTTCATGTTTATTGTTAAGAATTTTGATATTTTTAGAAGAGCACAGACATATGTTTCAGAAATTTGTTTGATGACAAGCATGAAAAATTTGTTTAGCGAAAAGCATGCATCACGGTTTAAAAAATACATGTATATAGATGCATGTTTTTTATTGTTTCTCCGTTTTGATCGAGGTTTACCAAATTTTCTGTTCGAAACGTTTGTTTATTTGATGTTACGAGCGACATAACAGTCAATAAAATTGTTGCGTCGATTGAATTCTCTTATTAATCGCGGGGTTTGCACAAAATTGTAATTGCGCATACTTCCCGGGTGACCTGTTTGACAACCGTACAAGCGCTTTGTATCCCACTTTTGTTCGGTTCGTTTTATTCGTTCTCCAATTAGTTTTGCTTCTTTCCAAATAACGAAAATAATTTCAAAATAAAAATGTTACCGAATTTCGTGATAAAAAATCTCTATCGTTCTTAAAACAATTCCAAAATAAATAACAGAATTCAACTGGTGTTGTGAAAGCAGAAATAATGATCAGTAGGGTTGTAATTATTTCTGACTTTCCAAAAATTTATCATTGAAAACTTTAAAAGCCTTTTTATTTAAAACTCACTTTTTCAATTAGGCAATTTAAAAGATATTGAATCAGTTAAATTATGTCGTATAAACATCAGGCCATTAAACAGAGATTAATTAAACAGTACTTTCAGTGATTGTATTATTTATAGTATCAAATTCATCGGTGGCTTTATTTCAGAGCCATTTGAAAATGAATAGAGTTCGAGACTTTAAATTATTTAAAGAATTGAGATGATAAATTGTATCCAAAGTAAATGAATAATAATTTGAAAATTTAACAATATTTTTCTTAACAAAAAAGAAAGAACAATAACAGGAAAATATGAAAAAAATTTATCAAGTAATAGTTTAGATCTCTAAGTCCAAAAGCATTTTAAAGAAATAGTAATTATCTGCAGTAATCAAAATTTCAATTTGTAAGCTCTCATTTTCTTTAATAAAATAATGCAATCACATTTAATCTTTGTTTAACTTTGTGCCTTAAATAACCCAGTATTATTCAACTGAAACTGTCAATCATTGACAAATCGATCCTTAATAAACAATCAGATCAATACTAGACGAGTAATGTTCGCGCAATCAGTTTCGTCATTCATGAAGAGCAAAATCGTACATGTCGAGAACTATCGATCCGATCATCATGAGGGAACAGAAAAGTTAGATGATTTACAAGTGATTGGTGACGATTCATCAATACCAATGCGATTCGTCTGTCGAATCGAGTAAATGTCCGGTTCCGGTAACAGTGAATTTATGGTTATACGAACCATGTAAACTGATATTGTGCCAGTGGTTTCAGTATCCCGTGTTCGAACCATTGGCTCGAAAATGTTCTCTTTAAATTTTTCCATTTATGGCAAATTAAACAAATGAAATGCGGCTGTCGGTTCTTTTGTTGCAGGTAATGCAAATAAATTAACGTTTCGTTGGTCATTAACTAAGTTTTAAAACAAAAAAGTCTTTTTCTTTGTAACGAATTAATTAGCACATTGCATGCGGGAATCGTACTTTTACGTTTCTTGCAGCCTGTCGCTGGAGCACGGGTCATATAAAAATACGTATTTAGTAGTTTTCTGCTGGAGAGCAGGTGTCGTATAAATACGATAGGCATTGTAAGTATGCAAATGAAGTAATTTTTTATT
The DNA here is from genome assembly GCA_022405125.1 of Anthidium xuezhongi. Taxonomy (NCBI): domain Eukaryota; kingdom Metazoa; phylum Arthropoda; class Insecta; order Hymenoptera; family Megachilidae; genus Anthidium; species Anthidium xuezhongi. Next base: position 2,789,421 of record CM039642.1, read on the forward strand.
TATTGCAATTTTACCCGCATGGAATGCGTTAAGAGAGAAAAGTTAATGAAGACAAGTTAATGGATTTACCATATTCTGATAATAATGGCATGCATAATATTGTAATGTATAATCAATTCAATTTTAGAATAGTAACATAATTTTTCTTTATAATTAAGGAGCAATATGTCATACGAAATGATAATTAAATTTGAACAAAATTTATTTAAACAGTGATTAAATAATGATTATTCAATATATAATGAAATATATAATAAAATCAAGGTTTAAAGACCGATTCGCAATTCATGTATAGAAAATATAAATAATTTGGTTCCTGAAATATACATATTTGATTAGAATATGAAAATACGAAATATCATAATATTGAATATTTGAAATACTACGAATTTAAATATTCGATGAGGTAAATACTCTGCGTTAATATTAAAACATTTTCCGTACGCAAGCTTTGAGTTTGAAGTACAAATTTGTGTTTTTGGTCCTCAAAATTTCGTTTGTAGTTATAGAAATATTTTTTAATTATTATCTCAGAAACTTAATGATTCGTTGTACCACCGTCTGTCGGATATTTTTCATATCCCGAGTATTCTTCAATTCGAGCTCGTCGAATCGAGAAATATTCTATATTCGTGTTTTTCTGTATGTAAACTCCAATTTCCGGAAGTTTTTCAAGCAAAGAGCAAACAAAAAGCGCGCACGGTCTCTTGTTCGTTTCTTCTCTTCGTTTTTACGTTGTTCTTTGTTGACGGTAGTTCAGTATTTTACGAAATAACGTGACGAACACTGCCATCGATTCGTCAAACACTGTTTATTTCCATCGTTTCGTTCAATCGACGTGTATATGTTTCATTGATCCTGTTTATGTTTCAATTACATAATGGCAGTGCCAATTACTCGAAGAATTAGGGTATTTTGTATTTCCATAGAAATTGGCAGTGATTTTCAGGCAAATGGTCTAATCAGGAATTGTTTCAACCATTTTCCTATTTCTGGTTTCAATTAACAATGATTTGGTCAAGTAAGTAATACCGTAAAATAAAAATATATATGTATCATTAAAAATACACATTGATCATCGATTAATGATACTTCCGCTACGATATTTTTGACCTGTTAAAACTAATTAACAGAATATTTTTTGAAACTAAAGAATGACGTAAATTACTCAAAATGATAATGCTGATAAAATGATTTTTACATGTATTTTTTTATCAAAATCTGGGGTAATTTCAGGAATATTTGGTCAATTTTGTTTTAATTTTAAGGTTGATTGAATGAATTAAATAAAAAATTGTGATCAAATGTTTTACTCAATTAAATCATTGTACCGAAGAAGAATTTCATTTCCAAACTAAAATACATACCTTATATTTAATAGAATAATTCTAAAATAATAGCTCTCAGGTGTGAACGTTTTAAATTGGGGAAATGAATACTATAAAATTATCAGAATGAACCGTTCGAGATGGAAAACCTGTTAAATCTGAATCAAGAAGCGCGAGAAGAATTTATCGTGTCAATTTCATCACGAAATTAAAGCACGATCGTTCGAAGGAGTTTCATTTATCGATTATTTCTCTTTCCTTCTTTTTTTTTTTTTCATCGCTGCTCCAATTTCGGAACCGATGATAATTTATTGCGAACGATGTAACTCCCTTTCAATATTCTCGCGGACTTCAGCGCGCGTTTTCGAGTGGCGTTACGACACGAATTGAATTAATTTATTACGACTGAGATCAATGATGAAACTGGAGCACTATCTCTTCGGGCAGCGTGAGTTTCGTTGATAGCGTATTCACGCCCGCGAACATCGTGTTCCTCGACGAATTAGTGGACCTAGTTTCCACGGTGTTACCTGTCATGTCGGCCTTCGTTAGATCTCGTATAAAAAAGCGGTATTAATTCTTTCGTAATCTCGTTTTTTAATTTATAACACCAGGCGTGTAACGATATGCAGTTTTTTCCATTAAGCAGCTTTGAATACGAATACTGTTCCCCAATCAAAAGTATGAATATGAATATTTTAGCCTTTATCAGGGCCGTTTTGTTTCAGCACTTCATCTATTAAAGAAATTAATCAGATAATTAATAATTGATTAATTTGTGTACATGTTCTCTTATCGCGAAAGGGATAGGTCATATCTGTTGTTAAAGTTATGCTAAAGAAACGGGTATGGAAGGGTTAAAACGAAATATTTTTATATAAAAATATTTTCTCTTCTTTTTGGACATATAAAAATTGATGCCTGATAAATTACTGCATTGGAACGATTGGTGCACGACACTGCAACATTTCATATGTATCTGTAGGCTGCAAAAATATGAATATCAATTTTAAACAAAAAAAGAAGGATTATGATTCTATCGGTATAGATAACGATCTAGGCTCTAAATATCACTAGTGATATGATAAAGTGAAGGATTCATACATATTTTTGAACAAAACTAATTTTATATAAGAGCACACTGTAAGATACCATTAATTTATATTTTTGACAGAAATCAAGTGTACTTCATTACGATAATAGGATACTCTAATTATAATTTATTTTCTGCAGATTATAATTGACAAAAATTAATCCTTAATTACTGTAGTTGGGTCCTGAAGCACTATATTCATATACATAGAAGTACCTATATAGGTATAGGTACAATCAGGTATAATCAAGTAATGAACGTCTCCACGTATCTCAGAGATCTTCAATTATCTTGACCTTATAAATTGTCAAATGCACGTGCTAATGAGGGTTCCACTTAGAAATTAGACAAATATTTTTTCAATTTTCGAAACAATATTTGTTTATCATCGCAACAGTTAAGGCTTTTATTAATGTCGTGATTTAAAAAAAGTTTCACTTTCAAGAGAGCCTATATTCGCGAAGAGCAGACAATGACCGTAAACGTAAATCGAAAGAAAGTGAAGATGATACGAGGGGGAAAGTTTGAAAAATAAAACTGTTAGGTAATGTCGAAAGTGTCGCGAACAATAGGGGAGGGAGGATGCGCGGAGTTGCTCGAGTCGTGTTCTAAAAGTTTCACCATCGCGGACGACTCCGTAAATCTTCTGGCCTTTCATCGAATTTCAACAATTTCACTTTTTATTCCTTATGTTAATGGCGAATTTGGATAAGCGAATTTATACCTCCACTTGCGTCGCGCGAGATTTCAATAACCGCGAGAGCGATAGATCGAAAATGATAATCCTCTGATGAAAACTGTCGCTGAATTAATTACTTTCGGTTCAGGGGGGGCTATGACGCGAATACGAAATTAAATCGCGATTATTAAAATCACCATTCATCAGGTTTATAATTTAACACGGTCTCCGGGTGTTTCGGTATTAATTTTGCGATAACGAAATTTTAAGATATTAAACAGCTACTGTGTAATATTTAACCCTTAGACGACACATAGATGACACTTTCTATTATTTTAAATATTACTCAGCAGTAAATAAATTACATAATTGTAAATGATAGTGATTATCATGTTTTTGATATAAAAGGTCCAGCCAATAATTTACAAGCACGTTGAAAATTTCTAACAATAAGTAGCACAATTAATATTCACGCGAAGGTCTGCTGTTAATATGATAATTGCAGTTAATATTCATACAGGTATCTGCTATTATTCAAGGAAAACAATTACTACTTCAGAATTAAAATACGATTTAGTAAGTTACGTGATAATGGGAAGACATTTCGCGAAGCTGTAATGTACATTGTGGCATCGAATTATTAATGGCACCACGATGGTGTCCCAAGCGCCATAGTATTTAACACTCCAATGTAAATTAGGAATTTCATGGTCGCGCATACTCAAATATATGGACACACAATTATATCTCGGACAATATTGCAATTATATTCCTGTATTGATTCTTTCAGAACCTAGATTCTAGATACTGAAACTAACCTTAGAGAAACAAATATTAAAAAAGGAAATACTATATTTTTAGACATTCAGAAATTTTGAGATATTATATTTTTAGAAACTTAAAATCTGAAAAATAATCTGATATTCTTTGCACGTAGACATTTTTTTAACGCTAGGTTTATGGCACCAGTCATTTTGACGGATTTCAAATTTTGTAATGTTATGAAATAATTAAATTAAAATAAATCCTTTTATTCGTTTGTAAATAATAATTATGGTATTGAGGTCAATGTCAAATTAATAATATAATAATTTTAGCGTTGCGTTGATTGAAAGCTAAAAGGGTGTCGATATTAAGCAATAAAGTCTATCATGGGTGAAACTTCATCCTTTGCAGCTTTAATCCTTCGGATTCGAAGCACTTTTAAATATAATTAAGCCTAGGTTTCTTTTTTAGTGAAGCTCCGAAAATTAGAAAGTACTATTTAGAAAGAAAGGAGTTATAAATGCTTATGAATTCATTTATTTTAACAAAAATAACACTTTAACACTAGAACTACCAAACCAGACAGAATGGCTGGTTTTAAGTTTCTTATTTTAAATGAAAAAGTTTATTGAGATACTTTTAACGAAATGTATATTACTTTTCATCAAGATAAAAGCTAATATTTGCTTTTATCTATTTTTATTTATTTTTCTATCTTTTTTTAAACTTAAAAGTAAATTCTAGTGTTAAAATACTCTAATAAATTATGCATGTCGCTCCACAAGCGTCACTCGAGCTCAAAGAATTAATATAATTAAAAAATTTAACAATTAACAATACCTATTTAGACAATTGTCATCTTACTTATGCACTAAAAATATACAGGATAAATCCATTTCTGATTTATGGTAGCTAATAATAAAATATCTTCGTAAGCGAATGTTGTCTACCGAAGTATATATTTTTTAAACAAATAAAAATAAGGAAACGCGTGTTCAAATAAATTCGTCAGTTTCAACGTTGCTTTTTATCCTGTATTCAGATTTTTACACAAGCATGCAGCCCGCTGTTCCCTCGATAATTCATAATAATTCACATCGAGCAAAACCGACGACACAATTGTTTCATATTATTGTCCGTTCTATTCGATCGCGGTACGTGCATCAACGATAAAACAAAAAGAAAAAAGGAAAAGCGATAGTCGAGGAACGTGAAATGTACAAACGAGATCGATTTATCGATGGGTACCTGCTTCAATTCATTGTTATCCGGTAAACAACGTTGTAAACTGACGATACGTGGTCCATCGCCTCGTCGGCATACAAATTGCAGAGAGCCGTCTCTCGTTAAAGGATAAAATACGGAATTGGATTCCTTGAAATTACTCTGGATATTAATTAAGAAGCTTCGAATGGGTTCGTTTAGGCGCGAAAGGATCACGAAAGCCGGACTACTTCTAAGAGAGATTGCGTAAAGGCGCACCGTCGTAGATGTTGTTAATTACACGCGTTTATAATTAACCGTTTCGCGGAGCCATCCGAGATTTTCGCAGTCAGGAAAAGAAGAAACGAGATCTCGTAATTAGTGGAACGATACTTGGCAACGAAAGGGAGAGATAAAGTAAACAATGTACAGGGTGGCCTGGATTATGACCAGCAAACTTTGTCAGTATATAAGGATTTCGAATAATCAGCTGTATACTTAATTGCCACATCTGGGTGATGTTCAAATTTAATAAAAGATATTTATAATAAGTATTTGAAGTTATAAGTAATGGAAATAACGAAATTTTAAGAAAATGATAAATAAAATTTGCTAAAATTAAATTGAGATTTATAACATAAAGTAAATCTTATATTTCCATAAAATACATTTCCTTCTACAATATAATTATTTTTTAAATAAGTTATTTTTCAATCATTTTTTATAACCCTTGTATAATAATATCATGACGCATTGTAATGCTGATCGTTAATGGCTTTAAAGTTGATGTGACATTAAATTTATTTAAAACCGTAGAATATACCGACAAAGTTTGGCTGCTAAACCAAATTTGGGACACCCTGTAGAGTTAATTAAGAAGTTGAGAATGGTTCGAGCTGGCGGTGGAAATGAAAAGGTTTGCTTCGCGTCTTGGATAAATATTTAAAAAGATAAATTCTATAAAAATTGTATCAAAAAAGTAAAATATAACACTCGTTGTAGATAAGAAGAGCAGTATATACTTTAATAGATTCCATAAAAATGAATAAAAACCATTTCAAACAAACGTAGCTGTAGTTCATAATTATAGAACGTATTTGATTTTGATTAATTTAATTATACAAGCAGTGTCAATTTTTTATGGATTTATTTACTGTTCATTAAAATAAATTCAGTAAAATGAGAAAGATTAAGTTCTAGACAATTAATTTACAATTCTTTGGGTATTTATACGAAATGCAGCTGTAACTAGAATTCAATTTGACAGATTAAAACGAAACAATATATGGTAGTAACAAATTGCTCATTGAATCAATGTTAGCTGCGTGCGATTCGGTTCAAAGCAATTCGTACACGTTTGATATGTCCAGTGGTGTCTAAACCACTCGCAAAATTCCAATTACAGCACGGATTTGGATCTGTGTAATTCTAAATATTCCATTTCCCCGGGACTGCGGTGGACATGTAATAATCCGCCGATAGCGAATTAGTCGGTGCACGCTGCCGCTATGTGACGTAAATAAGCTATTACATTTCCATAATTGCACCAATAGTTAGTTTCCAGTACGTGTGTAACTCCTAGTTTGACGCACAATACGTTCCAATCCATTCTTCATCATTATTCATCGATTTGCTGAAGGACAGAACACTGACCTTCCCCAAAGCAAAAAGTGCTTCATAAAGTTGAGTCGCCACAATGGCAACTTGTGTTCAGCATCCCTTGGAGTAAAAAATGCCAATGTTTCGACCAGATGGTCACCGAGGACCATTTTTCATCAGTTTTGCGAAAGGTTCTTCCAGTTTGATAAATAATAGCAATAATTTTCATCTGTTTTTAGTGGAGAGTTTACCTTTTATTTATTTCAATGGTAGATTAACAGATGAATGATTAAAAGTTTTTTCAGTTTTCAAAATTGAGTTTTAAAAATAATTTGTGAATGCTTTGATGTCATGTGTAAAAATTGGCTGTTAGAAGAAAATTGTTTTGTTCAAAATGAAAAATCATTTCAAATAATAATTTGTTTTAAATACTCAGTTATTTCATATTTGTTTTCCAAAGTGGCCAATCTTGATTTCAAAATCACACTTATTTCAAAAAATAATTTCTTTCCCAAGTACATGCAATAAAAATTAACTTGTGTGAGAATGCCAATGTATTCCAAGTTAATGATGTTAAAGCTATATATTCTACCGGTAATTCCATTATTTTTGAAGTGGGTATATTAAAGCAAACGAATGAAAGTGATTTTTCATAATCTGTTAGATGAATCCAAACACCATACACCATTACATCGAATCAAAAGATTGGAAAACTTGTAGAATCACGCTCAATGCTTTGTAGATTGTACAAACGGAGCAAAGTTAGCGTGACGTTTAAATTCATAACGGAAGATGTATGATACAGCTAAGCAATATCGAACGAATGTCGTTGTATGTATTCCTCGTATCAATATCCCGATTGTTTTGGTCTGCGTTCGCTAGTCCGCAATTGAATTTCCCATAGATTCTCAACGAATCAAATTCTGTCGGTGCCCGTCGATTTTCCCTCCCTTCCCCTCCACTTTTTCCTTTGTACGTGAAAAACGATCGCTCGATTCGTCGACTAATCGAGATTAATGGAAAACAGGATCGCCTAACCGATGCCGGAAGTTGTTACGCGTCTCGGTAAACGTATGTGCCGAATGTTAATTAATCTGATTCCCTATAGGTACGTCCTCGATTCGATAGGAATCCATAGAGTTTCGATGTTAATTCGATAGAACCGGGCGAAATTCGATGGATTAACGTTGCCTCGATCGATTCTCTCCGATGGTGAAATGTGGATTGAAATTCTTTAGTGTCGCGGAATGCGTTTTACTTCGGAAAAATCTACCTAACCGGGTTCAATTTCTTGGAATTGTTGCCCGTCGAATTTCCCGTTGAAAAATGGCTGCTTTTCGTATACCTATCAACCGGTAATTTCCATGCAAATTTATCAGGGAAGACGATTGAAAAAATATTCGTAATCGCAAAATTCATTCGATCATAGTGAATTTGACGATTTCAGTGATTTAACCCTTAAATAAGCAGAAGGATATATGGGTGATTTAAAATAGCAGAGGGATAATTCCAGTTATTGGAATTTCGTGGAGGAACGATATTGGTTCTTAATAAAATCGATGATACAGTATTATTAGTCTGGGTGACGTTTTTATATTTTTTTATATTTTTGCATCTAAGAATACTAACGATAAAAGTACAATTAAAATGTTTAAGTACTAGTTTTAATGACCCTTCTTTGTAACGAAAGCGTTTTAAATCTTTCTTTTACGTTTTCATACCAAAAAATATCGTAGTTTTAATTAAAATTGTGTTAAATACGTTATAATATTATATTAATTTTTTACAGTATAGGGATAAATATTCTTCTTAGAAATTTCAAAACGTAACATTATCTTTTTGACATGGTAAAAGAGTCAATGGTGTGTAAGGTATTTTAAATTTAAAAGCGAGACATTTTATACAAAAATTTGAAATATCTCATAAAGTGCGAATAAAGGATTTCCCACATTTTTGTGCAGAATTGTTTTCTCGTGTAAAAAGTATGTAAGTTATTTTCCCATTTAGCAGTTGAATAATCTTTGTATTTTTTGGTAATGGAAAAATTCGCAATGGAGCAACGATAGTCCTAGTGTTAAAAAATAGAAAAATTATACAATTTTTAAATGGGAAAGTTGTTATAAAAATCGATTTTTGTGAATATTTGATACAAAAAGATATTAATGTTTAAAAAATCGACATTTTATACATACGTAAATAGTATTAATTGAGTTCAAAATTAATCTTCACTCACCTGTCGATGAATTGTTTCTGTTGCAAGAAAGCGTTCTTCCAATGCTCCTTTTCGATCACTGCGTTCGTCAATTGCGAATTCAGCTCCGTCTTCGTCCGAAGAATCTCGTCATTGAACCTTCGAAGTTCTAAGGGAATCATTACATATTAATTACCTCGTAGCTGCAATCTTATTCTTGTTGCGCTTCGACGCAAACTTCGCATTAAAAAGTTTCGGTTGCACTTTTTCATGCAATTTCTTTTACGCACTTGTTTTACTACTTTATTCTCATTTTCGCGAACCCCAATGGAAGTCATCAATTTCCCGAGCGCGAGAGAGCTCGTTAATTCTGAATTTTTAATTGAACATCCGCGTAAGGAGATGCGGAATTTTTGTTCTTAAAACCGTCAAGAACCTGCAGCCTGCTAAAAATAAGTATTTCCACATAATGGAATACGATAAATAAGAATCACATTAAGCAAACGAATTGGATCTCCTGTTTCTTGCTTTTAATAAATTAGTAATTCTACTTTCTCCATCAATTGTCAGCAATTATTGTATATTAAATTTTGTATAAAAATAGCAATAATAACAAATCCTACTTCAGTTTGTATGCAAAGTAAAAAATCGCTGGTAACTAAGGATTAATCGAAACCGATTGAAGTGTACAATTCTGCACAATTAGCAGCGTTAACAAGTATTATTTCTGGAACACGTATTGTTTTTAACGAAGTAATTATTGCTGAAAATTTCACGCTAAAACTGGTCATTTCAGCTGCAATAACATAATAGGAATTATTGAATCGTATGAAAACAATTACACGCAAGCCCGTGACGAATAACGAGAATTAATGAGCATATTGAATTTCATAAACGTACAGAGAGGAGAAATTTCGTTTGCCTGAACGAGAAGAATTCACGTGCGTTTCTTATCGATATCGCGAGTAATTTGCCCGAGATAATTTGAGAACACTTCAGACAAGCAGCTAGTTATTTATCGTTAACGAGTCGGGGGTAACTAGACGCCGGTTTACCGAAGTGCCCTGTTATTTGGTTTATGCGCACCGGCTAAATAATGCCTGTTTCATTCGGTTGAAATCGGAGAACGCTCTGACATTTTAATCTTAACGATTTCGCATTCAGTATGCTCTTCAGGGTTTTTTCGCGGTGATAGGTCGCCGAACGACATGAGGAATACCGAGAGCGATACAACTTCTGTCGCCCACTTACCCTGATTTTCTAGTTTTACATGATTAAATTCAACTTCTTGACGGGCCTGAAGTTGTAAGTTGACTTCGAAAGCTCGCTCGAGTTGGAAAAATTTCGCCCCGAGTTCGCGGAGATTTCGACGCAGTTCCGAGACTTCTGATTCCCTTCTTTGCAATTGCTCCTCGAGATACCGCCGACGCTGGTCCATCCTACCTGTAATTACTTTAATTAAGTTACCGATGTCGTCCGTGGAAATCGTCCCCAGATACTGACTCGTGAAAACGCTGTTTGCTGTTCCAAGAACGAAACTTTTTCAGTTTCTTCTTAACGATAATTGAATGAAAGTTGCGTGTAATATCTTGGAATTAATCTTTTGGATGGAAATTTCGAATATCGTCTGCATTGCAGAGTATCAGATCCCCCATTTTGAGGATTTATGTGTTCAGTAACAATGACAAAATTGGAGAGAATATTTAGCTATAATGTTTACGATTTTCGATCTGAGATTCATATTGAAGTTTTTTAAATTATTATAATAATTAAGAATAGATAATCACAATCATAAATCTATTTCTCCAACCTTGTACACCGTATTTCATAGGGAAGGTGGTGACGCAAAGGAAGAAAACCTCATTACTTGTCTCAATATACGAAAATTGAATTTACATTAAGTCTAGATTAAGTTAAATATGACATGGTAATTATTTCGAAATGAGTTTGTTAAATTAGAAATTGAGATTACTAAATTAACTTTGTAATTTAATATTACACGTAGGCACGACAATTAACCTAATTAACCATCCACCGCTAAACTATTAATTACTAAATTACCATATTACTTAATTATAAATTAAAAATTAATAATTTAGTAATTATTATTTACCACCAATTTAAGCAAATACTAAGTTAGTAATTTAGTAATGGATCGTACCTAAGGATATTAACTAGTAATTTTTAAATATCAGCTGAATTGTCATCACCATTTTCCCTAGAAAAGACTAACATGCTCGATATTATACATATATTAATTACGATATAAAAACCTTTGATTCTAATTTAAGAGTTATTTGAGATTAAATAACTCTTAATTTTCCGGTCGAGTTGATATCGCGGACTTATGTTTGATCCTATCACCTTAGAAGTTGGGCACAAACGTTTAACCATACCAATCGATACGTTCAATCGATTAGAAAATAAAAATGAAATACGAGTTCGATGGCCGACATTCAGCGGGATCGGATCCTTTGAGCCGAGTGCTTGTGAATTCACACCAATTAATGCCTCTCGTTTAATTCTATCTGAACGAACAATTTTTTTTTTTGTTCGTTTAAACGGATCGTGTATGCACCAGTGATCTTTACGTGTCCCTGTAATTGAAAAATATTCAATTGTTAGTTGTTTTCTCTTCTAAATAAGGAAACGCTCGTTGTCTGTCACGTTTGAGTTAATTAAGCAGAAAAAGACGTTAATAAAAAGGAAACCTTTTTTATATACCTATTTATTCCTAATTGGATGGGCCGCGCTTTATTCGCTGAAACAGACAAACATTTAAACGGTTTATGATATTAATTTTGTAGGTGTTACTTTTAAATGAAACTTTAAAAAAATTCGCAGAAGCAATTAAGTAATTCAAAGAAATCAATCAGAAACGAATAAAAAGTTTAAGAATATTATTTCATAAAACATTTATTCATTTCTTAAAGTTAATGTTGGTGAACAAGGATATCACGAGGGACATATCTCATCCGTCCAATAATTTACGAACACGAATAAACCATTTTCGTCTGTTTATTGTTAATAAAGGGATCGAGTTAAAATATTTGCGAAATCGACGAAAAGCAGTCGTTGCTGCAAGTGCTCGTTATCGCGATAAGTCTGTGGGAGAAAAATGGAGCGTGGATGGAAATGATCTCCTCTGTTTCATGCTAACGACTCTTCCATTCTCATTTTTCTACGTCACGATGCCGGCGTCGTCGACGTCCTCGGGCTTGTTCTCGTTATGAAATATGCGGCCGCGTTGCGACGGTCACCATGAAAAGAGCTAAAACCCGATACAATGTCCCAACGCGTTAATCCTTAGAGATTCCTTTCTCGGATTTTACGCTTCGCTTCGATCATTTGCGCTCTTTTATCCGGGGATCGCGTATTTCTGCGATAATATCCCCCGCGTTATAATTGCTGTATAACAATCCTATTATTCTATCACCGTTTATGCCCGTATCGATATAAAAAAGTATTTAAAAGTAATTTTAAACACGCAAAAACGGTACAATTTTAGGAGTTCAAAATGAACGACCGGGTCACCTCGATCCAAACCCAATACTATTTTAAGTAAAATTGAACATATGAATTCTTAAAGAGGAAGGTTTCATAAACCGCCAAATAATATTAAAAAACGGGGTAGAAAATTAATTTTAAATCATTGTCCCAGCGACCCATTGTCCAAGGGTTAATATTTGAAGAGGATCTCCCTAAGAAAAGAGTTGAAACTTCATAAAAAAATAAAGTTCTAAGGGTGATACTATAAATTCTATTATGAATTTTGATCGAATAACGTGGTTGAAATTAATTTAATCATCTGAGTGTATACTGTGAGAATAATGAACGACTGCTCGCAATACTTTAGAAAGCTTCACATGAACGTCAGAAAATGGAGACACAGCGAGTTTTTTCTGTTTTTAATAAAATCCGTACAGACTATTCAGCTAGAATTTTTACGCGTACAGGAATTTACCGTTCGCAATAATCTTTTGATGCAAGAACTGTAGTTCTATTTGATGGTCCACGGTTACCTCGTTACCTGTCGTTTATATTGAAACGTCAGCTGCGTCGTTTATCAGAAAATCGCGGAATCAGGCGGATAATTGAGCAAATATTTCTCTGCGATTGGCATTATTATGTCGTGGATCGATAAGAGATTTGTTCGTAGGCGTTTCAATAGTGTATCGACAAATATAGTACACAAAGAAATTGGTGGGGCGAGGGGGGATGTAGGGGTGCAGTAATTTTTCTTTAGAAAGATATTGGAGTCACAACTATTACTAAGTTACTCTTCGAGGGTGTAATATTTTTAAGATTTTTTGGTGTACTTTCATGATCTAAATTTAAAAAAAATTGAATTATGAACAAATGAAATTGATTAATTTCAAAGTAATAATTTGGTACAAGAGTTTTATTGGTAAACAAAAACGCAATCAATCGTTGAAAATTGATATTTTGTTAATTGCAATCTATATCAGTAAATTGCGAATGTTGAAAAATTTAATTTCAATTTACCAATAATTTGATTTATTCAAGAAAAGTTTATCAAAGTTCAATTCAATCAAAATTAATTACAATTCGTACCTTAATTTCGTTAGTTCCACTGGTTTTATTCGTTTTCTTAGATTCTTCTGGTCTTCTACAAGAACTTTTTTTATTATTTTGAACGAATTTCTTACTATCTTAATATAATCTTAATAAATTTGGTACTTTAACGGTGGTGGCCATTGTCTTTGTTTATTTTATTTCAGTTTCTCGTGTTATTTATTATTCCCAATTTTAAAGCTGCTAATTTTATGACATCCAATATAGAAACCTTTACATATAATTTTCTTAATAATGCCTCTTTTAATATAAAGACAAACTCAAGATCGCAGGATCAGTCAATTTCATAAAACATACAGCCATCAAAATGTTAATTTATTGAAATTACTTCAATTTTAACTTCATCTTCCTTTATTCTTCTACGAGAATGTTTCTATAAATTCCACCAGGTCTCGTTCCCTGTGAGGATTCCTCTTATTATTATGTTGAGTGAATTCCTTATAATCTTAAGTTGCATAGCAAAAGTGTCCGGAAATTTCGTTCCCGCCGCTGCCGGATCGACGAACGAGGCCCGAGTAAAGGCACTATTTGAATAATGCCTTTGTGCTGGCGCCAGTAAACGTTCCTCAAAGGGTGAACTATTTCGTTACGACGTTGCCGGCGAATTCTTTGCTTAGCTCCAATTTGACAGTTCATCTTTGAGAGGAAGGAACTGCGTCGTCTTAACTTATCTTCATCGACGCCGCCCGACACTTTCCACCCTTTAAACGTTAGTCTCAGTTTCGTCCCTGAAGACACTGCAGAGTGATGTTAGGCTCGATACCGACGATAAAAATCTTGAACTGATGGTACAACGTGACCTTGGAATAATTTTTAATCTCAGGACTGAGAAAAAATTTAATAAGATTAACAGCAATTGTTTGAAAAAGAGTTTAATATTATGGATGTGGAACAAGAGATTCAGGTTTTCATAAATCTATGTATTTACTAATATTAAGATGAAAGAAGTAAAGTCTTTATTCTTATATTTGCAGTCCTTGAAATAATATATCCTTTATCTTGCTGATATTAATAGAAGATTTATAATATTAATGAAAAATTGATAGTTATTATACTCATGTACCTATTGGTAATATTACAAACTAAATTTTCTTTTGTTATTTAAACGACAGAATTATACAAGTAGTTATAGATTTACGTGTACTGTATTTAGTTTCCAATTTTATAAAAGTGGGATAATTATGGGTTAGTAACGTGTTAATCTATTACCGCTTGATACGTATATCCCTGTTCAACATTATCCAGTGATGTATATACCATTAAGGATTAATGTTCTGTTAACCAATATTCAGTAATTAATATCATTTTCACCTGTAATTTTACTTCGTTAAATGAAATTATCAGGTATTGCTGATTAATTAAAAAAGTATTGTTCATTATTTATTATAGGTCTATGCAATTTCAGAGTAACTTTTCAGGTTTCTTCTTGGAAAAGTTTTCGATTAAAAACTTTGAATTACAAGAATGCAGATTGAGGCTGTGTACCTTCGAGAAACCTCACAAATTTTTAATAAGGATCATCGTTACTGCTGCTTGTTTTAATGACAGTAATTACATTAATTTACCAATTTATATTATTACTGTAATAGTAACGCCCCGGTGAAAATATATTTTTATACCTTTATATCCAAATAACGAAATTCACATAAATTATTTATGCACTACAGCAAACAAAATAACTGCAGTACGTGTAATTAAATAGCTTATCTCATTATAAGAACAAAATTAAGATACTATCAATATTAAAATTTATAATAAATTTGATATTTATATTACATTGAAACTGTTATAAAAGGCAGTTTTATATTATAGTATGAATTTTTTAAATTTTATAACTCTTGTGGTTACAAAAATAATATTATACC
The DNA here is from genome assembly GCA_022405125.1 of Anthidium xuezhongi. Taxonomy (NCBI): domain Eukaryota; kingdom Metazoa; phylum Arthropoda; class Insecta; order Hymenoptera; family Megachilidae; genus Anthidium; species Anthidium xuezhongi. Next base: position 2,804,740 of record CM039642.1, read on the forward strand.
CCTCTGTAATAATCTCTTCTACCCCCTATCCATCACTACCATAATGCCGTATTAAAACTCATTGACTAACAGACTCTCGATACGCTTGGCAGTGAACGTATTATAAAAACGTGGTGCGAAGGTGTAAATATTTCGACAACGATCTGAAACAAAGAACTTCAACCAGAAATGCTTGACCTTAAAGTTCTTATACGGACATCGATGATCCTCCCTCTATTTTTCCAAATGAAAACGATATTCTCGAGCAAGTGTTTCTGTTTCTTCACCGTCGTTCCTCACTTATTTCACTCCTGGGAAAACTCATGGTATCCGTTGCACGCCTATTCCTTTGTTATTTTCATTCCAATAGTTCCACCGAGGACGGTTGATCAAAAATTTAACGCCGTTAAACCAGCCCGCCGAGGCACCGGCGGCAGTTGCTGAAACGGAACGTTCGTCGTTGGGTCTCGAGTTATTGTTTCGTTTAATCGATGGGATACAACTACGAATGCTCGCCAATTTTCTTCTCCATTTCTTTTTTTTTTTTCGACCAAGGGTAAAAGGGACACTATTTTGCTCGTTATTTCTGCCGGAACGATTTCGTTTTGTTTCACTTTTAAAAATCTCCTCTTCGAGACCAGACGGTTGTTCAACTACTTTCAAGAGCAATTAATTAACAGCAAAAAGGGCGTTTCTTTTTCTCGAAGTGTAACCACCGTGGCGGTTACACGAACACACGGATCGATAGGAACCGTTTCTACCGATCGCGGCCCGTACCAATTACTGTCGTACATTCGATGAAAATTACCGACAACGATCAGTTATTCCAGACGGGATACCAGGAATGTATCGATTGAAAATGTATTGGCATGATAGTAGTTAGTAATCGTCTATTTGATAGTTATTTAGAGTGTTCCACTTGCCTTCTGCCCCTGGAATATTACCCTAATTTCGAATAAATATAGGGTGGACCTATATTTCCATTTACAGAAATAAGTATATCATACAAGATCGAACACTAATTCTATTTTGCAACTAAAATAGAATTATTTTCTGAGGAAAAACATAAAGATTACAAAATAATTGAGATTGTAGAGGACAAGATATATTTCGATTTTTGTGTCTGTGTATATTTTTCGTGGTAGACTTGGCTGGAAGTTCGCCAAGTGAACTGGTATTCGAATCGTTTTATCATTTACCTTCATTTCCGGGTAAGGGTTGAACGTTTGAGAAAATAAACGCAATTTCCAGATTAAATTGAATTTATCTCGAGCCCCGCCTCGAATATCTTGATCAGATCGTTTCAACGCGACTATCCGATGGTAATTTCTATTTAAAGGGGGGGTGTTGTTTCGCGTTTAACCGGTTGTTATGACCTGTTCGGTTATTCCGAAGCCGTTAGCCGGTCTAACAACATGAACGAGTGGGGAAGGCGGATCGCGGCGGATTATTAAGTTCAACCAGAATATCCGGGCGATTCATCTGTTTTCCCGGCGTGTCCTTAAGGAGATCACAACTCGTAATCCCCTCTCGACACGTCCGAAGTAATGCGGATACCACAGTGTTACGTTGCTTTATGAAGTCACGTTCAGCTATTAGCGAGTGTTGCCCTAGGTTTCGAGAGGAAACAAGGGATGTAAGAGAATTATGGACTTGCAAAGAATCGGTTCGATGCAACTTAGTTTCTAAGATCTGTGTTGCAAATCGGATTATTCGAAAATTTCCAACTATTTTATATCAAATCATCAGTATTTTACTTAAAATCAGTGTCATAATTAATATCTTGTATTGTTAACCCCCTGTACCTAGAATTCTTTGGTAAAGTATCTTTAGAAGTAACTGTACACTTATATTTTGAACAGTAAAAGTCAGAATTATTAGTTTTACAGGAAAACACTTACAATATTTAAAAAATTATTTGAACCATAATATTTATTATTGGAATCACTTGTAATATTTAAAATATTATCAGAGGCATAATTAAAGGGCGATAACATAGAAAATATTTATTTATTAATGACCGTATTTGACTTGTACCGTTAATCGATATTATAGGACGTCTCAACCTAATTACAGCAATGCCATTAATTTTGGTATGGGACATGATCGTATTAAAAATTTCCAACCATTCCATTTAAATTTCTAAAAGCATAAGTGTGGTCAGAGATAATTTTTCAAATATGACCAAAAACATGAGCTGTAACTTTTGAAATATTGCATACTGGGTATAGTGGGCTATAATTCAACTTTGATTAATCGAATAACTAGTGAATACATGTGGAAAATGCCAAACCCGTTGATTTATTTATTTTTCACAAAAACAGCTTTAAATCTGACCTACATCGAAATGTCTCTTTCGTGGTCATATGTGAGATTTCAGAAATTTTTAAGAATTTATACAATTTAAATTTTGTGCGTATAATAATATTAAATCACTACTGACTGAATTCTATTACAACAAATGATTATCCATTGAATTTCTGGAAATAATTTTACCAAAACAAAGAAACGAATTTGATTACGAAGCTACCATTTCATAACTATAATAAAATATTTTATTCCAATTTGAAAGACAAATAAACCAATCATACCCTCTACATACATGATTGTGTTATATGTAATTACAGTGAAATATAATTTGAAGAAGAAATCGTTTTCAATAATTCTATATTATTTAAAGTTTCTTCATGCTTTATAATTAATATGTTTTAGAATATCGAACACTAGTTAAATTTTCTGTTGTATAAATTTGATCTATAATTGAAAATATTTGTTTAGCTGGTATATTTATACCACGAATGCATACAATTTATTTAGTTGTTTTGACGTTGATAAAATCAATACGCCATTCGGTACAAAATTCAAACGAGACACGTTGGTCGAGTAAAAAAATATCTGTTCAATTCAACTTTTCGCGAAAAGTTAGAAAAACGTTTTCGAAACAGTTTTCTTCGTTTAGCGTCTGTAACAGAAATGTTTCTCATTGACGAGCCACGATCGGAACGCGCACTCTAGAGAATCCTGCAAGTTTCGCGGCGTTTTACGGATTCAGGCTGCATCGTTCTTTTTTTCTCCTCGTTCCAGTACAATCTGGAATAGATTAAAAGTTTCTCAGGACGAAGTCGTGCATACAGTTTCCCTTATTACGCGACGAACTCGCGGTATCGTGCAGTTTGATAAGAATCTTTTCCGCTCCTTCCGATCCATTTTTCTTGTTTGTCTTTCGGGTGTTTCCTGTTATTCTCTTCGAGAAATCCCGCGAGATTCGAGCGAAACGTAATGCCTTGGAAACTTGTTACAAGTTGCATGCAATTACAATGCCCAACTAATGTTAATTTCCCTTTTTTGTCCGATATTACAGATAACACCCGTTAAGTGTTATTTGCAAAATCTGATACGTTGAATAAATGTCTCCTTCTTTAAGAAATTCAATTGAAAAAACGAAATGGAAACATTATCTTCTTTACTTTCGATTGTGCAAATAATTAGTAGCAAATAATTTTAAATAACTCTGACAGTGAGACAGAGTCACCGATGAGTTAACACCATAAGAAACTTTAATTAATTATGGAAAAAAATGTTCTCGCAAGAAAAATATCCCTGTGTTAAAGGGTTAAAATAGGACGAAAATAGTATATAAAACGAAATGTATGTAAAGCGGTATTATTCATTGCTTTTAAACAGCTTCTGCTTTTCCGGAAATGAAAAGCAAGCCAGAAAAGCGAATTAAATGAATACGTAAGATGAATAAATAAAGGTAAACGATCGCTGCAATCGTTGCGAGAAGTTTAAAAGGTACTGTGGGTGGAAGATAATTGAAAAAGGCGCAAACTTTTAAGAATCGATTTCTACGGTGAGAGAACACGGAACAGCGAATTGAAGAAAATCACTTAAAGTTTTCCCCCGATGGAACGGCATAACATTTTCCCCTTGAATTCCATATAATTTTACGCGAAATTTTCTTATCTTAACAGATAAGTAAGTCGATTTATTATTATTGGTTACATTGCTTATGAAGATATCACAGAATGCATATTATACATTAATTATTCAATCCTTAATTAGATTTATTACAATCCATAACATTGATCTTTTCAGCAAAAGGTTCGTCCTGTAAAAGACGACTTAATTAAATTTCGTCTCATTTATTATCGGAAGGTTAATTAAATTTTGCATTAATTAATTCCGCCCCTTCACACACGAGGCTTTTCAAATCCAATGAATATTTCGTCAAATATAAATTATCGTGACTTTAAAAATATGTATTTTTAATATAAGATCGTAATTATTCTAATTATGATCATATTAATTATCAAGTTTCAAGGCAATTTGATGGGTCACGTTTTATTAGTATCATATTCGAATAACTTTGAATTTTTACGGTCCAAGTTCCTGAATTAATTAATTATGTATCGTGCTGTAATTAATGTTTGAGAGACGCAGCTGGACTCACGCGGTATCATGTAATTTCTACTCGAGTCATCGGACGATGATCGATCTCGTCAGTCAATTTCAGTCGGACGAGCTAGCAATAACTAGCCCCGCGGAGCTGTCAATGTACAAGCGGCGAAGATGGAAACGTCCATGTCGCTGCTATGCTTATTGACGGCGATTGCCAACATCAAGCAACGCTGTTCGAGTATTCCTATTATAATTGACGCTTTTGATCCTCCATGTGACGGCTCTTCTGTTCACAGATTCACCGCGTCCAACAGAGATAACGCGTTTCCGCTTTGCGGATGCCTCTGCGAACCGTATGATTTTCACGGCCGCCAGGGAGCCAATTCGAATCTCTTATTTGTAACTTACAATTAGGTTTAACACCGCCCTGGGTAATAATTATTCCCTCCATTGAACGTTACGTTTCTCGTGTTTCATGGAACAGTTTGAGAGTAATTAATTCTTTCGCTGATAGTCGTAACTCGATCACGAGTTGCTCCAACTTGCGTTAGGGTGGAGCATAAGTTCGTAGATGACTTGAAATGGAGGGTATAAGAAGGAGATAGAAGCAGCTGATCAAAATAAAATCACACCAACTTGTCAATACTTTATTTTATTGAAATATCGTTCTATATCATTTATCCTAATACCGGAACATGTCCAATTTCTCTGTTCACAATGGCTTAGGTAATTTTTGTAACTGTTAAAATACACGAGCGGTATTCAACGATAACCTTAAACGGCTTTTTAATTTCGTAAAGGTACGCGAAAGCGGTGAACGAGAAGTTAAGAGTGCTTCAGTTCTTTTTTCTTCTGTAAGAGCAGCGCGGTATTAGATGAGGGTCGAAATCTTATTATGATTAACCCTTCACGAGGTTAGTGCTACAGGAGCGAGCGCTTTTTAGATGAATATTAAATGCAAATTTCAATCTTCAAGCTGTTGCCTTATTATTAAAAATCACATAAGCGCCCCGTCATGAAAGGCCATTAATCGTCTTCTCGAATTTTATAGTCTTTTGAAACAATATCAAAACTTATCAAACGACAATTATCTGCTACTTTTGCTTCAAAATCGGTTACGTTGATTTTGTGTATAATAGGAATTTCAAAGAATCGACGAAAAGACTTGATTTGATAATCTACACGTTTATGATTCCAAATTAATCCAAGGATAAACATGTGAGTTGCCGTTGGAATTTCAGAGGCGAGACCTGAAACACTATTAGTCTTTCGTCGAAAGAAACTCGTAAAACAGAATTATGTATGGCGAAACTGACGAAACACCCGTCGAATGTCGAATTTTCACGAAATTTCTGCACCCTCATTCTTCGCGTTTGTCGATGTGTTCAGCCGAAACTGAATTAGAAATTTTGTCGCCCGTAAAAGTTTCTCTTTTACGCAGATTTCGTCAAGAAACTCTTACCTGTTTCAATGCAAATAATATTTTTTAACTCTGAATTTTTTTAAATTTTGAAGGTAATGTACCAGATCTGTTGAAAATATAAATTCTGTAATAAATTGTTTGAAGCTGATTATTCCAGCGTCGACGAAATCGTTTAGGAAGATTTCTCTTTAAATCATGGATCGATCGTTTTGACAAGAAGGTTGTGAATATTAATTGTAGTGCTGCGACTACAGAAATCAGAATGTTTGAGCCGATAGTTGGCAATAATACCGCATTGTTGATTGATATTTCCATAAAGCCAGTTGTGTGTAGCAGCAGATATTCGCGAGATATCTCCCATTAGGTCCGTACATACGTACACGGTACCATATGCTGCTTCTACTCGCTTTACGGTCATGCATCATGCAGGTATCCACCTGTAAACATCGTCTTTCCGTGTACAGTAATCTTTAACCCTTTGGTTACATCAAACCATGTTCATTGTTTGACGCGTTTCATTCATGTTATGCCAATTGCGTTACGTAACCTTTTCCTTCATCGTTTCTGTTGCACTTATTAATGAATGATCATCAGTTTCTATTTGGTGCCTAGTTTCTTTCTCTCCGTTTCCTGTCACGTCTCATAAAAAGCCGTGTTATTGTGTGGTGCGATCACGTGTGAAAAGATGAAGCGTCTACGGTACAATAGACACGAACTGTGCCAAAGAAATATACGGAGAGGGAGAGGGGGGTTTTCCTAAAGGCGCTTTGCACCAGCTTGACAAAGATGAAAAGAAATTGCATTCGGTGCCTTGGGGAGAAATCGTACAATCTAATCTGTGTAAAATCTAATAATGACGGTAATAGAGTGGAAGGAATGATCGTAGTGTACAATTACGGAATACCACAGAAAATGGTCGGATTATTGAAATCTAACGGTAGTACGAGATCTTGGGATCGATTTAATTTAAAAGAACGCAGTAAATAAAAATATTTAAAACTTTCAGAGCTTCCTTGAGAGATTAGACATATTTTCTTAGTTATTTCGAATCTTTCAACGTTTACCTAAAGATCCAGGGTTTCTTTAAAATTCAAGCACTCGAGATGCGAAACGATTACAGCAGACCGAAATTCCAAGAATTCCCGGGGATCCGCTACACCCCTTGATACCTTCGGATCTTCGCCCTTTACAAAGTTCTCAAGTACGTCAAGTCACCTGCACAATCGAAACTGTCGATGTTTCCGTTCACTGAGTTTACAGCCGTCTGTATTGTGTCTCTTGGGTGCTCCATCGACCACGAGAACGGTGGTACAAGGTTATACGCGTTTGGAATAAAATGGATTTTCATTTTAAATGGAGCAGAACTCTTGCTCGAATTAATAAGTGATCATACAGCGACCATTGGACAGGAATGGGACACGTTGTTATTCTTGTTTTAGATCATCCTCTAAATTCACACGGTTCCATTTAAATTAACCAGTTTGGGTCTACGGTGTCAGAATTCTTTAACAGCAATGTTCTAGAGCCCTGGTCTACCAAGAGGAATAAAAAAGTAAACGGTCTATAAAGTGAAAGCTATTTTGTAATAAAATAAATATTTAAAATTAAAGACCGACTCTTTTACTTTGGCGGTCCCTACCCGACAAAGAATCTTTGTTAGCAGAACACTTTAATTCTTCTTTTTAATATAACACTATTGTGTGGCCTCATTTTTCCCGTGAAATGCAGATGGTACAGTTAGTTACATTGAATAAGTAACGTAGAATTCACAAATACGTATGGAATAATGTAAATCGAACATAGAATCAGTAGAGCAATAAAGTAAACACAGCACGGTGTGCTTTACACCAGAAACCATTTATAAAATAGTAACAAGTACACATTTCCAGAAATCACGAAATGTTTGAACAGAAATGAAAGTTCTTGGAAGAATTTATGTGTGAAACTCCCAGTCGCACCAGTGGTCATTTAAAGTTTCTGTAAAAGTCTGAGCTTAGGACCTTTCTTTACAACTATCCCCTGAAACTTGATGTTTGTAACGTTTTGTTGCTTGAATGTTGCATTTGCTCTTTTTGCACATTTGCTACGTAGTCGGTATCTGAAATATCGCAGACTTAATTAGGTTACCTGAGCACTCTCAGGTGTGTCATGAAATCTGAAAAATCAGTTACTATGAAAGTCAATTACATCAGTTACTATGAAAATCATTGCAGATGTTACGGCAAATGTGATTAATCCAGTAATTATGTATAATTACCGGTTATTATATATAATCATTACTAGGTTTGGTAAATGTGATGTATTCTTGAATATCTATCAAATTAGCCGGTGAGTTGAGTCTAGTATATCTAAATAAGTAAACTTAATATATTGAATAATTTATGGTAATAGCAATAAACGTAATTTGGAAAAATGTTTTTTCTCTAGAGTATGGGTTTAGTTTGTTTTTGAGTTCTAATAATAGGCCTTTCATTTGACCATACATGTCAGCCCCTTATTCAAATTTCGTTCAGGCTACATCCATGTGACCTAAAATAGCCATTTATTGAATTTTTCATTGTAAATTCATCACATTTACCAAATCTGTGGTGATTATATATAATAATTGGTAATTATACATAGTCACCGAGTTAATCACATTCACTGTAACATAGACACAGCAGTAATTATAGGATCTTCATGACGCGAGGTAGGAAGTATCGAATGGTAAATATTTAGGGACACTCTGGAAGCGGATGTACGTCAGAATCGGAAGAATAAAACAAACTGTGTTCGGGTTTCCCGTCGGTTTGGTTGTTCTTTGAAGCACGCAGCTTTCGTGAAACTCACTTTACGAAGTAGATACTTGAACGTTGTTCGAATGTTAATGTATAAGTTAAGACTTCTTACGAGCTTCTGACTAGCTCGCAGCTGTGGGATAGCGAATGAAAACGTAAAATATTTGAGCTAAAATTACCGTTGTTTACCTCATAAATGTTTGTTGTTTGCACTATGTTCACTGTTTTCTTTACCCATCAACCATGTATGAGTAGCCAAATTAATTTTCAAGCGATTTTCAATCATGATATTATTGTCACCTCACTAATGAATTCGTGCAATGAATAGCGTGCAAATCGCAAAAAACATTTGTTACGGCCTACTAAAAAGGGGAAAGATGGCTGTGATAAATGTTTATGGGGAAGGTTCATAGTTATTTACACCTGTTTCGAGAGATATTTTTCTGATAGGGTGTTCCGTGTGGGAAAAATACGAACGTTGGGGAACAAGCTTGATCCGTACACGCCGGAAGCTACTCTTGAGTGGAATCGAACAGCGGCAGAAAGTTTCCGAGCCCGATTTCCAAAAATTGAACTGTGGATCGCGCACAGTCCGGATCTATTTTATTAACCGTATTTTATTTTTCTACGGCCCGCGGCAGAAGTTTTCGAGCTTGCTAAGCAACGGTAACAGCGACGTGAAAGCGTTTCGCGAACCAGCAGATTTCACATGGTTAAACAGGGTTTACCGGGAAATTCGTGAGTACGTGAAAAGTTAACTTATATACAGGGGGTACGGTGTGTAATATTTACATTCCTGTTCGTGCGAATGCAGCGTGGAAATTGAAGTACGTTTTAGCGGGTTTAAACGTTCCTCCTATTTGCAAAAATTTGCTGAAAATTCTCTTCAGCGTAGATATACGTAGACACTCCCCGCTCCGTTTTAATTCGCGATGACTAGCATTAAACTGTTACAGAATATTTTCGAATTACAAAAGTTCACTCTTACGTGTCTGAGTTTATCAAACTTTACGATTGAACTGACTTCGATTTGTTCTAATTCAAAATATTCTAAAATTACAAAAATTTGCTCTAACTTATTCTTAGAGATATGTATTTTCTAATGTGTATTTTCGATTCAGGTTAACAGGTATTCGTTCCAAATCTAACTTACGAAACTTACTTTTGACCCGTTTCAATTTTTAAATATTTTACCCCGAATCGTACCTGATTCACATCGTAGAATTCTCGGAAGTTCGTTTCTGCAGTTGAACCTTTTCCAGAACAAATTGTTTTACACTGCAAGGTTAGTTTAGTTCTGTAATAAAGGTGTCATTCGGATTTTTGAAAGTAGAACGCGTTTAGAGTCGTGAAATAGGAGACAGGTATTAAAGTAAACAAGCGGTCATAAACAAATCAAACACAATAGGATAATAAAAACTGTAAATAGAGATTCTCATGGTCGAGCGAAGGGATAAATCGTTCAAACTCGATTGAAAGTCGTAGGTGCTCGGTCTGTTTCGTGTAAACTCGCAGGAATTCGTTTCGGGTCGTACTAATTCGGTCCAAATCAAACATTTACCGTCTCTGACCTCAGTCGAAACCCCCGCGTCGCGTGTGTAACGTGCGCTACCCCCTTGTTCCGTGATCGGGACGAACTTCCGTTCCGCGTTAATCCCAATTCGAGTACAGTTTCGACGGCCAAAGCCCGGAACAAGATATTTATAGTCTCTTCTCTCTGATTGTCTTGTTACCTCTGTGTACGGTGCGTCTATGTGCGAAACGAAGGAAAGAGAAGAATCGATGGGACGGGGGAGAGGATCGCGTCCACCTGACCGAGCCCGTTTATGCGAGCAAGCGTCTTTACTAGCGGGAAACGAGCCACTTCCCCGTGACAAATGTTGATAACGAACGACCAGCACGCCGGTGTCTCTTTTCGAAGGATCAGCTTGATATCGGGACAATTATCAAAGGACTTTTTGGCCTCCTCGGACGGATGGCTTATCTGATATCCTGTGGCCCCTTACTTTCGTCCATGGTAATAAGGTAAGATCCTTGTTGATTAGTTAAATATAAAAAAATGATTAAAAATATGACTATAAAATATGTTTATTTCAACGGTGAAATAGAGTTTCCTAGTTTTTCGGGTTCCTCCAAAATAAAATCCACTTCGATAATAGCTCCTTTTGAAATAAATGTTCAAAATAAATGTAACGTAATTTCGATATCGCTGGTGACAAAAGGGTTAAGAATTGCCTCCGTTTGGATGATGATAAGCACCCTATTTTAGCTTAGAGCTTTTCTGAGAATCATTTTCAAAAAGTGCCATCGTGTGGATTTGTTAAAAAAATATTTCACAACCCCTTTACCTGGAATTGTAATAAAAATTTATGGAATCATGTCAGTTCCAATGAACGTTACGGAAGATGTATACCATAATTTAATTTGCGACATGATTCTATTAAAATGAAGCTCAGTCGCCGTTGTTGTTTATAATCTCCCGATATTCCAGGAACATGCTTTTCTCTAAACTGACGGCGTATTCTCGAGGTAAATATTTTCATAGCGACCATATTTCTCAAGCAAGCTGCTTTATTTTGTGTATTCTCTTTGAAAAAGGGAATTTCTTTTTCTTGTATACTTTGTTTCGGTGTTTCATTAAACATTGTTAACTGAGTTAGCATCTGGCAATTACCACGCTCGGTACTGGAAAAGATACGGCATCCCCATTTTAAAAACATAAATAACAGTGAAAATATTAAAGTGATATAAGACAGCTATTTTTAGAATATACTGAAATTCTTTTATAAACAGACAAAATAAAATTTTTAAATTAGTTTGTTAGTATAGCGTGAATTAGTATTATTAAAAATATAGTCCAAGTGACAGAAGATAACGATTTCTGATAGTATAAATATCGAGTGTTTATTTATCTTTTAGTATTGTTATCGATTTTGTAGTATCAAAAATTACTTAAAGTATTAGTACAAAGAAACCAAAAATTTTCTGAACTACCTTTCGTAACACAAAGATTTTGAATCTTTATTGAAACGTTCTATAGATCATAAAATGGAATACAAATGGTTTGTTCCGCGACAATCTTGGTTACGATTTGAAACACGAAGGGTCGTTCGAACGTCCGTGATTCTTCATGTTTTGAAAAACAACCCCTGAGCGTTATGTTTCCGCGAGGAATTCATATCAATAATGGACAGTCAAGATTTTGAAGCGCGGTGTTTATCCGTGTAATGATATATTCCGTGGGATAAATTGTGGGATTTCCCAAGAACATGAAGATATGATGAAAAACACCCCATATGGAGTGCAAGAATAAGAAACGTAACTTTGCACCAAGGGCACCGTGAATAATAACTATCTCGCCTGCTAAGATGACACTCTGAGAAAAATATCTTTTGTTGTTGTTCCCCGCGTACACTCCGCAGCTTTCTTTGCATTTCCGGCCAGACGACCGTATTGTGCGGCAAGTTTACCGAAACATTTCTCTCGCTATACTTTTATAAGAAGCTTACCGTAATGTTTTATACTTAAGAGGTGTACCATCATTTCTTTTGTTCGTGTCTGAGCTTTATTTTATCATTTAAAGAAAAAATAAAATGATATTAAACAATATCACTCCTATTGTAAATCGTCTTAGCTTTAAGTCTTCCCCAAACATTTAAACGAGGCTGGCAAGATAGGGGTGGTAAGTAACAATGAAGCATTTTTAAATGTATCAGGGACATTTGTGTAGATGTTGCTTGTAGGATAAATTGTATTCTTTCATTTTTTCTGTAGCAAGGCAGGGTGGAACATTAATTAGTGAAAATATCGTTTGGGAATTTTTTAAAAGTTCTCAGTTTGATAATTACAGTATAGTGCCATTAAAAATTGGTCTACTTTTAAAATTTAAAGTGCAACACACCTCAGTTACAATTATTTAGAACATACTCGTTTCATCTTTCAATTTAAATTTCTTATTTGTCAATTATAGCAAAATTATAGCAACTTCACGTATTTTGATTCAAAGTTACTTGAGTAATTAATTAAATTAATGGATATTTTATTCTCAAACGTATTAAATAAATTCTTATACTTCAATAGTCATTAGGCAAACAATTTTTCTACTCTTCTTTATTGCCTCAATAAGAATTCAAGTTTTTCATTCTTGGCTTATTTTAATCGCAAATGGTTCTAAAAATTTGTGTACATTCAATTTGTTTAAAATCGATAAAAAAGATATATGAAAAGGGTAGAAGCATCTTCACAGAAAACCTCTTTGCTAGTTCATAAACAGTGATCGATGAAGTTTGGGGAACTTTGTGGTACCTGCATAAGATGTACCAAGCTTCCTTTGAATTTCTGGAATCATAAGCGACGGCAACAGGCATCGATCCGAAAAAATAGATAAAAACGTTGCTAGATTGCGAGGATGAGCGATAGGGAAATCCAGGATTTCCCGGGAGATGGTGAACCGCGGAAAAGCGGACGGATATTGCGGGATATTTGTCATCGTGTCTTCTTCCTCGAAACAGTTTTCACTGAAAAATCATCAGTGTCAAGCGTATTTGAAGTTCATGTCAATCATTCATGACAATAAAAACACCGTAATTCACAATAATTTATCAACTTGTTTATTGTCGTAAAAGGAATGGTTGTACAAATGTTTGCTCTTCTTTGTATTTGCATTCTTCACGGTATATTGCATTTAAACAAACAATCGTAAAATAAACCATAAAAGATTATATTTATGATTCTGTGAATTAATAACGAACGCGTTTAATTAGAGAAAATTTGTTGGAAAAGTAATAAGAGAAAAATAAAATACACATGGTACTTATTTGTTTTAAAATTTGATAGGTAACTGTATTAGAATAGTAAAAAAAAAAAAAGAAAGAACGTTTCAATATGCATTTGTTCAGAAATATTTGCATTTTATGTTCAACGCGATAGGTATTCTTTAAAAAACAGGGAAATGTTTATTCTAGTCGCGTTGACTGGAAGTTTACAATGCTCAATTGATCCATTTCCCACTGGTACCGTAACAATAAATATTGTTTAGTTCCTGTTCATACAATATGTTTACGGTTCTCTAAGCGCAACGATACTATTTTTCTAGTGCAGCAGGTACCATTTTGACGAGTGATTTTATCTTATCGTGCAAAATATTTGGACACCTTTTCGTTTCTCTGCAACCGGATTAAACTTTTAACTTTGTTTCTTTTCTCTCGAAGGATTGCTTTGTTAAACTTTCAAGTTTATTTCTTACGGTCAGTAATTACAATAGTAATTATATTTACATTAACAGAAAATTTATTATGCTGCTTTATAGTTACTTGAACCAATAATTAAAATTTTACGTAAGAAGTTGAATGAAAAAAAGTAATTAAAGATAAAGTTTTAATTACATGTAACTGTGGTATATTAATCAATTATTGCACATCTCGCAGTTTACATAATTTAAGAGTTTATAATTAGTTCACCGACGAATACTTCCCGACGTAACAATATTAGTAAATGTATATTAATACTTACATTTACATAGATATTGATCAATGAAATTTGTATGATTCGGTAGATCTAATTAAAAGTTGCAAACAGCCTTACAAATTTTGGCTTACAAAATAAAATCGAAAAAGGAATGAATTTTCAGGGGTAGGGAGCTAATTTTAATTAAAATAAATTAATTAAACGGAAGTATCATTTTTTAATGAAATTATTGAATAATTTTACTTTTTAAAATGTGTAATTTATAATTATATATGCTCATCGTTACACAATTTTTTAAAGCTCTGTACTGAAGATTACTTTTAATTAATATAAATTGAGTTGCTCAACCCTTTAATTAATTAAAATACAATTAATATTTGAATAGTTACGATTTGTTTTTTATCAAAATAGCAATAGAAACAAATTTAATTCTAATTTGAATAGTTGTTCCATCGGTATGAATTAATATATTCGGTTGCTCACTATTAGGTTTACCCAATTCGTTTCTCCATAACTTTGGCCACAAGGATCAGGGCATTGTTGGAATAGTGGGGATTTACTCTATTATTCCTGCCATTTTGATTGCCAACAAGTAGGACATGTCATTGCCCATCGTGGTGATGTTTCGTGGTTACCTCGTTCGTTTGGTATCCATATCTGCGGCTTCTTCCTTTGGGGTTACTGCAAAGGGAAAGTTTATATTAATAAATCACGAATACTGGACAATTTGAAAGAAACCAATTGTCATTAAATTGACGTGATATCTTGAGAAATAATTCAAAGATGGACACCGTTTTGACATCCACATTTTTCAGATTTAAGTTTTCCTCTATCAAATCTTTTCCTTCAGATCTATTAACATTTCTTGTTTTATAAAAATATTGATTGCAATTACTCATCTTTTTTTATTTAAAAAATCGCTAGATCTTTCTATGAGCTTTATGGAAAGCTTTGGCAACAGCACAAATTCTGTGTTGGAATTTTCAAAAAATCTACGTGTTTCAAATTCAAGAGAAATTATACAATGACTTTCCTCGATAGTTTGCAGATTGTTTGGATGCAATGCGTTCTATCGTAGCGTAATTAGAAGCTCTTTGTCCGGGGATTTATCGAAGAATTTCTATTGGAATGGTTGTTGAGGCTTATCTTCGCGTTTTCTCCAACTTTATTACGAGCAAATAGTTTTTAATGTTATAGTTGCATCCGAGAATGAGAAAACGCGAAACGATAAAAGCATACGATGAGAAAAATAAATTATTATATATTTGCGTCACATTTTTAAACATATTTCTGGACGAATTTTGATTGATTTTATCCTTAATTATAGGACGATGGACATTTAATTTAATTTTATGCTCTCTATTCATCGCATTTTGAAAGTTTTATGTTACTCCTATAAACATTATTTTTCGTTTTATGAAAATTCTTGCTTTAAATGTATACACATGGGATTGCATATGATTCGCAGATTTGGGTTATGATCGACCCAGTTTCTCCATTCAAAGGTTAATTATAATTTTCGGTGACACCGAAATGCTTATTTTTGCGTATCAAGTAGGTCATTTTACAGTATAATTTAGTGATATAAAAATACCACAAAATGCCACTTATGTCATATTGATTTCAAGCTTTTTTTATTTTAAATTTCAAAAATTAAAATGTTTTTGACAAAAGTTATTGAAAGACTTACTATATATGTTACTATAATTTATTATTTTATTTTATTTTTAATTCTAGCGTTAAGATCTGTGACTAAAATTATGCTTACTTTTCAATAATAATTTTAATACTAAATGGCTAGTTGTTAAAGCTAACAGTAGATTAACACGAAATACATGGAGTACGTTTATTGTTCCTTCATGGATTGGAATTAAATTATTCCACAATCAATACTGCCAGTAATTTGATACGGTATTTAGAGAAAATACAGGCAATATATGTCCAACACGGCGTTAATTTAGTTCATTTCGATCGGAAGATAGGGATCTTCGAGATTAACCGAATATTTCACTTAAACGTATAATCTCGAGCAGGATAAATAATACAATTTAGAACAACTTTTAACCTTATGAGGTACACATTTTTAGGAATACATTCAGTTTGAATAAAACAAAAGTAGGTAATATTTACTAGGAAAGTATGTAGGATTAAAAAAAGTATTAAAAAAAAACTTCAAAGTTTCAGTTTAGTATTTTTCATAATTGGAACAGAAGTATATTTAGGAAATTATATTTAAGATTATAAACTATCAGATAAGAATAAAAAGGAAAGTGATTTTTTGTCTTCAGTTTAATCAAACCCTTTAATTGCAGTGATGCACCCAGATAGGGGTGAATTAACTATCCAATTATAGCGGAAGTAATTCAAGAGCTTAGTACGAAGAAAGGAAAATTAGATTCTATTCTCTGAGCAAACTTTTATAATCGCTTAATGAATTTTATTGGATTTGCATTAAAAGTATTTTTGTTCGTTCTCTTCGAGATTGAATTCTAAGCGTGTCATTGATTAAGGACTCGAAGAAGCGACGTCGGCTGTCGTATCAAAATATTTTTTAAACGCGGGAGTGTATTCGAATCGGAACCGACGTTTCGAAGGGTTGAAAGGTTTACATAAAAAAAATCGAAACGTACAGAGTCACTCGAAAGCTGTATATTATCGGGACTGTAGTGTAAACTCGAGTTTTCCGCGGCAACTCGAGGAGTACTACCTTGAAGCAACATAGCTACGAAGTTTCTTCCTTAAATTAACGAAATCTTGGAAGTTATGTTGTTCGATCGAGAAGTTGATGGAAGTTGATTAAGATGTTGGCGAGTGAAGGAAGTGTCACTTTATGTCCTACTTAAATCGCTCTATTTTCTTGAGAAACGTAGTTCTTTCAAAAGTTAAGATTATTTTGTTCTTAATGGCGAACCTGATGGTTCTTAAAGAGTGTAAGATAAGCAATTAAGGCAAGAACTAGATTTTATGCTTGTTTCAAATTTTATATATAATCTGATGAGAGGATATCGCTGAAAAGTCATGATTATTAGTTAAAGTATTTATTGAACAAATGTTGTAATAATTAGAGATTATTTTGATAGTATTAAATCCAGAAACTAGCATTGGATTTATTTAATTATTATTTCATTAAAGTACGCAGCATGACTTTTTTCTATTATATGATAATTCACACTAACTAAATATATTAACATGCGACTCTAATTTACCTTTTACCTCAATATCGCAGGTATTAATGGCTCTAATTCACACTAAGTATATTAACACACATCCCCAATTTGCTTTTCATCTGACCATACTCTATATCTCCAAAAGTTCAAAGGACCATCCAACAACTTGAGTATAATTCATGATTCATAACATACATCAGCCCCATTATTCCATTCTAGGCACATAGGATGATTCTCCTTTGATGTATTCCTGCTGACATGTTCTAAGCACGATATGTACGTTAACGTTTTGACTGTCAGTGTTGCATGTTCGGTATTTTGGTGTTAATTCTACGTCAATTATAGCACGTCATTCTTCAAATATAAATATACCCAAGAAAGCAGTAAAGTCGTTAATTTGATTAAAATTTAAGTTTTTCACTTGATATATTCTGTGTCTAATATAGTAATAATAATATTAAAAATTTTCTCAGTTTCTATTTTCTTTTAGTCGTTTAATTTTATTAGATGGTATTCGTAGGGCGGATTATCAGCGATCCAATCGGACCTTTATTTTATATCTAAACTTCGCAAAGTTCAGACAGGATCCCCTAACAAGGCACACTTTAAAGTGTATGTTAAATTAATGTCAGAAACTTTTATCTGTATAAAATTTACAATTTGTAATCTCTTGAGGTGTTCCAAAAATATGTGATAGATAAGTTAACACGTCAGTCTAGGCAACTTTATATCCCCGTCACCTTTAAGCTGTAGAAAGTTCAAACAAGACTAATAGCGCACCTTTAACAACTTACGAACTTTATATTATCTCATGTTGGATTCATTACTGAAACTTTTATCTTCCTCGTTAAAATTAATAAAAATGTTAACTATCGGTCAATAAGTACATTAGTATACCTATTTAAGCACCTCGTCAGTTCATCCTGAATCCTTTCGTGCAGCTTCAAATAAGTTAGTGTAGGAGCACCCAACAGCACCCATAGCAATTTATAAATTTCATGTTTATTCTTTATAAAATCTGTCAAAATTACCAGCCGAGGATCCGAACTCATGATAATCTCTAAGTACAGTAAGTGTGTTAACACATCCATTCAACTAACTCCACAAACTCTAGTCCTTAGGAAGTTCAGACAAGAGCACCTTACAGTGCACCCTTAACAACTCATGAACTTCGCTTCGTCCTGCACGGAAGTCATAACAAAAACTTTTTCCTCTATGAACCCTACAAAAATTTCGAGTACCAATCTCATTTCGTGATGAATCGTAAACGCGATAAGTTCATCAAAGATCCTCAGAAAAATCGGATAACATCACCCAATAATGCACCCTCAGCAATTATAAAATCAAAATTCTAGATAGCGATCCTCGTTCGTAATAAATTTTAAATACTTATCTATTAAAGCTTGCAAATTCTTTTTTAACCAATAAAATTTGAAAATCAGCTGATTATTCCACTTCCACAAATAAGGCACCCACTAGGGCACCCATAGTAATTTTAAAAATTCAAATAGACTTATAATGAAGCCAGGAAGAAAACCTTTTTCTATAGAAATTTTATAAAAATTTCAAGCAACGTTTATTATGAATTTTGACCATAATAAATATATTAAATAGGAAAATGTAAGAGTTCTAAAATGACAGAGGGGTTGTAAGGGGTTGGGTTCTCAAAGTACTTCAAGCTCAAGGATATCGGAATTTCGGCGAACTTCAAGACCGTGTATTTCGAGAAATTTTTTGGAATTTCAATCTTTTCCTGACCTACGTAAGACTTTCCCAAGTTCTCGCGTATCTCGGGTTCGATCAATCACTCGCGCTGTCCACATTTAAAATTTCGAAAGTTCAAACAGAAGCGCCCGTGGCAATATACAAAGTTTAACGCGTCTCGTGTCTAATTTTATGGCGGAAATTTAGCTTGAGAATGAAATCCGAAAAAACTGATAAAACGTTCAGGTGTCGAGCGCGGATATCGCCGCGAAGAAAACGCGATCGAGCCCCTGCTCGAGTTCAGGAGTGCAACGCGTGCGCAAGTGGTTGTAATCAGGGGTTGTGGGGGGTGCTGGCGGGGGCGCGGTCGCGGGTACAGAAACGTCACACTTCAGTTGGGTTTGGTTCGCGTTTCGCGACTGGCCATCCGCGCCTCGAGGCTTCTTTTCACCGTTCGTGGTTATCTCTTCGGGATCTCGGCTCGTTCCTCGTGCGTTGCGATTTTCCAGTGAAGTTCCAGTGCGATTTCGTGCGGGTTCCAACGGCTCCGTCTCCGCGGGAAACACGCATGGAACGTATGTACGTGTTTGTGAGTGATCCTTTTTAGTGATTGATAAATCGGCTCGTTCAAGTTCAACAGCCCGCGAAAAGTAGCGAGTTTATCGAGATCAAGGGTGAAACCTTTTTAACGTCCTTTCGGACCACGATAAACCAGATTTTCCAACGATGTTTTTTTTTTCATTGATACATGTTTATCTTGCAAACTTCTTTCAATTCGTTGTATCGAGAAATTGTTTTTAACGAGACGACAGTAGTTCTTGGAATTCTTGTGTCGTGTACGATGCGACACTTCGTTGGACTCGCATGATAGAAACAGCTGTTTCTGTCCTTGGGCGCATCATATGTTATTTAGCGCAGTTTTTATTCAAATTTTCATTTTTCTTCGTTGCATCAATTTTGAACAGTATTGAAATAAATTAATTCTTTGTGGTCCATTTGATCGGTGTATCGGATTTAATGTATCGAACGTAGATTTTATCGAATGTCACGAATAACCCTGCAGGAAATAAAGTTAATACAAAGCTGAAGATCTTAATTAAATTGTGTTCAGGGGCTAACTGTATCCTTGTAACATTCGATACTTTAACGAAGCAAGGTAATGTTTAATATTTCGAATGTTTGTTTCTACGGCAGTTTGCAAAACAGAAACTTCCTTATCATTGGTAACATTATTGATATCATGGAACTATCTTCTGATAGAGGTTTCAAAGCAATATCAACCCTTTGTGAAGAAGTTACGAGGTTTCTGTTTTAAGCTCACAAAAAATCTGCAAATATTTATGAAAGTGTTTAATGTGTGATTCGATTGCTCGCTGAGTCGAAAAGAAATAAAAATTTCCATTCTCCAACTTTTTTACGAGGGATGATATTTTGAAAAGCTTTAAAATATAAAATATTCCACTCAAAATTGATCGTGACCTCTTGATCGCGCTACGCATACACGATTATCCCATTTGATGGGAAAAGACTGTTCGAAGACTTCTAACTCATAGACGAGCGAAGAGCTCGCGAACACGCGTCTGATCGCGTCGCATTAAAGGCGGACTGTTAGCTGGATGGATCGGTATAAAAAAGCAGAGGCGTTCGATGCTTGAGGATCAAATGCGGATGAAATCCCGATAAAAACGAAGTGGATACGGTTTTTCAGTGACCAACTTGGCTCCCACCCGGGCCCTAATGGAATTTTTGTTCGACGGCGCGCTAAAACTCTCACGATTTTCCGCCTCCATTAATTTTTATCCACATTTTTTATTCAACCATTTTTCTCGCTTCGCTCGGGTCACAGCGAGAAATCCGATTCGAACGCTGTCGATCGAAGACAAAAGTTTATATCTGATTGCCCGGCCAAACGAATATGATTCGTTCGTTTGTTACCGTTTAAATTCCACAGATTTCATTTTTTTCTCAACGTTTTTAAAGAAAGAACTGAGTAGAATGATGGTTCGATTAAACCAAATCAGGATTTGAGCTGCGTGGTAGCTTCCTTGTTTACGTTTATGACGGACCTTGAAACGGAAGTCTGACACGGTTTTAAAATTTTAAATCTGACGTGAAAAAAATTACACAAATTCTTCACTGATACATATTTTTAACATAAATTGGCTCTTTTTTCCACTGGAAGGAACAATGGATCAAATAATTTATTACTTAGCAATGATTGTTAATCCTTTACAGTCTGAATTTAAAGACATAGCATTTGTTTCATTATTTTATAATTTATATGTTATGGTTACAGTAAAATTATTAGAGGGTTAACAAACATTTAGTTCCTACTTATTCACATTTTCGATTTGTTTTGCCACAGAAGGTTTACAATTTTTGTATTGTACAACCTTTCTTTTAATACCCACTCAAGACACTATGAAAGAGGATTGTACAACTGCAAACGTTGAAAAATTTATCACTGCTTTAGTAGCTTAGTGGTTAAAAAGTGAATCCTCGCTAATGGATACGGGGCTGTAAATTGGTTGATTCATTGTTTCCTTCAACGAGGAACCAGCCGTTTTCTATCAAGAATATTGATGAAACGCTTATGTAGCGATTTCCGCTACACTTGAAGCTTCAAGTTGATGTTCCATAAGTGGTATTTTGCGATACTTTTATGTCATCAATACGTATCAAACTTTCCCCGTTTCAAGACTTGTCATTTGGTACAAAACGTTTTAATTATTTTTAATAAATGTTGCTTCGTGTCACGGTTCACTGTTTTAAAGGCTTTTAAATTTCGAATTAA
Source organism: Anthidium xuezhongi (assembly GCA_022405125.1). Lineage (NCBI taxonomy): Eukaryota > Metazoa > Arthropoda > Insecta > Hymenoptera > Megachilidae > Anthidium > Anthidium xuezhongi. The sequence continues at coordinate 2,826,451 of CM039642.1, forward strand.
TATTTTAACAAGTTAATACTAGGATTTTAGAGTTTTTAATTTCATTATATTTTCTTTACTTTGCGTTTATCTTCCTATATCCATTGGGTTTAAAACAAATTTCATTTTATAATAACTGATAATAACCTAATTAATCAGATAAAGATAGAATGAAGGATAAAATGAGAGATCATATATCACGAATTGTCGCTCAGCTAGTGAAAATGAATTGGATGATAAATTGATTATTGTGTTTCGTGCATGTTAGAATTATCAGATTTAATTGTTTGAGCTTGAATTATACATTGTTTACAGTGCTCACATCTTAGTCGATCAAACACTAATTAATGAAACGGTAATCAATCGGAAATTTCAAATTTACATTTCATAATTATACGTATACACATTGACTTTCTCAGTGGAAATGATCATGTATAATATAGTATATTATGAACCATCGCTAATTTACTGTTGAATGTTGATTTTTATCAAGATAAACAATTTCCAATTGTTGGATTTTTGATACAGTTTATTCGTTAATAAATGATACCGTTTAACTGTGTTTATTGTAATTAAAATTACAAAATCGTGTTTTATAAATCAATATTATATGTATAATGTTTGGTTCATACGTGAATGTATTCAGGATTCACCAACATATTCAGTAGGAAAAGTACAGGAGAAGTTTAATTTTTTAAATTTTTATAACAAACTGACTTTTGTAACTTTCCTATAGAATGTGAAAAAGAATGTGAAAATTGAAGTGGTTCAAAAATTCTTATTCTCTTCTTGTTTCAAAATTTATTGATACAGTTTAATTGTTCATTTCATGTTACTGATACAATGGTAAGGACATTCACTATTTGTGTGCTTTCTGAAATTTTGTCTGTAATTATTCGATTGTATGAAATTTGTGAGGATAGTGGCTCGACAACCCTCATAATAGTCAACTTTCTAAAGCGCAAAACCGTGTATTTCCAATTCGCTCTTTCTTCGTCGTTACGCGATCCCTTTTCATAAAATTGCTACCCAACCAGAACCCGAGCCAAACTGCCGCAAAAAATACGTAACAAAAATGGCGCTACACGAATTTGCGCAGAAATTGGAGTCGTATTTCAGCCCCTTAAGGCTCAAACTTCTTCCAAATTTATTTTGAAGAGATTCCTACATTCTTTAAATCTATACATATAGTAACACATTTTCTTTATCTGTAATGGTGCACAAAGTACTTTTACTGAAATACAAAAAGAAAATCGAAAAATGAAGTTGAGATTTCTTCCATTTAAGATGATGATATTATCTTGAAGACTCTTTTATCTCCTAATTTTAAATAAACACTTTTGAGATTTCTGGAAGAAATTCTTTACAATAAATAATTTGATAATTGCTGAAAACCCAAGTCAAAACTCGTGTAAATCGTGAGTAATTTAAATTGTTTATACAATTTGAAGTTTCTAAAATAATACTACAAGATATACACTAGGGCATCACGAGAGTAACGTTCAAGACAGTACTTTATAAGCAAAAGTACTTATAAATATTTAACATTTCACTACCTGATAAGGTAAATTACAAATTTGTACAACTGGGTTTTAAATTTTAACTCTTCGAACTTGAAATTCTGATTTTGGTCTATTTTGAAAAGAAAAAAATTACAAATATTTAGAATCTATCTAATTTTATCTCCTTCATTAATTTATTATATTCTCATACAAATAAAAGGCGCCAATTGACTATAAGAGATTAGAACCGTACAATGTTTGTATAAAATAAACAAGTATCGAAAAAGGATCAATAGCTCATATCGCGAAACTTATGGTAGTTTCGAGTATGCGCGATTGAAAGGGGTAAGATTACCTCATTTGTTCCACGAGCATCTCCGCATGCCTTAACGCAATTTTAAGAGCCGTTCTCATCGGTTTCCGATCGGTTCCCCGCGCGACAGATGGATCAGCGGAAAATCGGTCTTCAAATTCGACAGCTTTCCGAGCAATTTCGTGGCGAACGCGAGTTCACCGCTCACCACATGTTCGCAAATGATTCCTGAAGCAGCACACGGAGCAAGGAAGCTCGTAATTTCGCTACAAGTTTGGGGGAATGTTTCGCGATTAACACCCGGCCTACGCTCGGGTGTCAGGCATAATTTAACCGGAAGCTGGTATTATCAACGTCTGCAGGAGTCAGTGAGTTTTCTTTGCCTCTTTGCACACGAATTTCGATTCATTGGCCGGAAGTCTCGCCCCGTTTCACGTCAGACAGGAAACACTTCGGCTGAAAAGCGACGACTAAATCCCTGTGTCGCGAAACAAAGCCGAAGGGATTGCATTTCAAGGGTGATATTCTAGTAAACGTTTCGGCTTAACGAACTCGAACTTCGTCTTCCACCTCAAGAAATACGAAGTCGAAGTTGAGGAATTTTTTGACAACGCTCTGAGCTTTCCTTTCACAAGAATTTATTTTACATAAATCTCTGTGTGTCAGGTTTCATAAAATAACGAGGACAGGGATCATTCTTAACCTCTGATCCAAATTTCGGTGATACAGAAATAGCTGGATCTCGGCTAAGATTCTTTTTATTTGATCTAAAACTTTTTATATTGATCTCTTTTATTCTCCTCTGACCGTGATTTCAATTTATATTTCACATTTTCTGATTACTGGCTTATTCTATCATATTTTACTGGTTTTATAGTTTCTATCCTTTAGATATATTTCAAGAAAAATTTGGTCGTATTCTTCATTTTTATAAAGAATATTATTTAATTGTTCTAAATACAATTTGAATTTGAATTGAAATTAATTCGATATATCAGAAAATCACCAATCAAATCCAAAACACTAAGTGTTCAAATTGAAGAAATCACAGGTAACAATATTTATCACAAATTTGAAAAGAAATAACTCAATTTATCTGTATTTTATAGCATTAATTTCGTCGTAAAAATAGATAAACATTTTGTAGAAAAGGTTTGCAAAAGAATCTCAAAACTCTATTAATGTAGCCAAAATTATTATTTAGAAATAGACAAACTTTATATTTAAAATTTCTTTTTACAAGTACTAGGTTTTCTTTTCATTTTTCAAATATGTCACCCATCTGTTTAAAAAAAATTAACTTTATCAACATTAGTAATTGAACAATCCCTGTTTGAAAAATTGTTTAAATATCGTTTTATTGAAGTTTTGAGTATCTTTCAGAAGCAAGTATTTCATTACTAATAAGTATACAAATTTTATATCTCAAAAATAAAATTGAAAATTGCTAATCCACAAATGGGTACCCGGCTTCAAACATAGAAAATTCTCATATATTTTTTGTCTCTATCAAATTTCAATAATTCCGTTAATTGACAACGGATAATCCATAAACGGATTTCGCTTTGATGAACTTCGAGTGTCTCTCGGAAGGAGTATGCTTGAGAGAAAAAGACAATATTTGTATATCCGTTTTTATATGTTGACGTTGAGTTAAATTCGCTTGGTTTGGACAGATAAAAATGTCTCTATCGATTGGTGAAAGAACTGCGTACTTCCTGGCACCTTTATCGCTCGATACGTGACAGGAGTCGTGATCTCTGTCGCTCAGATTTCCTTTTTCCTTCGTCAGAACGAGGAAGTTATTCGGGTCGGGAAAAGAAGGTCAGAGATTATAAGCAGTCAATACGATTTATGTCTTCTTCTTTCCTTCCTTCCTTCTCCTTGATCATTAAATATTAAAATGCCACGGTGAAAATGACCACTTTTCGGACGATTTTGAAAAATTACAATTATTTGACACGAAATTGCTCTATTTCACAATTGAAACCTTTCGCAAATTTCATTTTTATTACACTTTTAGAACCTTTCTAACACTTTGGCTGCCAGAATGCAGCAATTGAGAATTTTTGTTAATTATAATTTTCTTTTTCTTTTGCGCAATTTCTATAATTCATAGTAGATGTGGCAATAAAAAATTTACATACTCTGATTCACACACATCATAAAAAACAGAAATAACTTTGCTTGGCAAATATGTTCTTCAATTAGTTTTAATTAACAAAAGTACCATAGATGTTTCAATGCCATTTTAGTATCTTATAGTAGACCAAAAATATGCATCCCCCAAAATTACAAGTGTCTTCAGTTTAATTGTTTCGTATTTATGTTTCGTATTAATGTTTCGTATTTAAAGTTATGTCATTAGAAGAGACGAAACACCGAATAAAAATTATACATAAATTCTTACACAAATCTAGAAAAAATATATGTTACACTATGATGAAACGTAACTTAACTTGTTTTATGTAAAAATCAAATCGTTTTCGGTTTTGTACGTTCGTTTTCCGTTCCCTTCACAAAATACACAAAGGGGTGTTAAATGACTTATGAATAAGTGCGAATTTCAGTAAAACCGGATCGATGTCGCGGGCAATACGAAACAACCGATTGATTATGGCTTCCATAATCACCTTGGTACTGTTCCATGCCGAGACAATCGAGTATCGATTCCTTCACCCCGCGAACCGGCACTCGGTTGTGTATCTTTGCTCAAAGCCATTCGGAAGGCGACACAATTATCGACTTTGTCGGTAAATCCTGTTGTTCGTTATCGAGTTGGTTACCGATACGTTCACCTGTGGCAGCCTATTTCGTGGGTTTTTGTATTTCGCGTTCCACGATACTTTAGAGAATTCCGTTTCGGTTTCCGGAAGAAGTAGTAGTAGAAGATCATCGGATAACACCTTGACAGTCAGTTGACATTTAATACTTAACATTATGGTACTTTATTTTATTTTGATCTGTTGTATTAAATGTCAAATGAGATCCTGAGGTTAGTTCCGTTAATAATCTCTTGTTGGGAGTGAAAAGGAATTTAAAATTCTATGAAACGCGAAGCCATTAAAATGTTCAAAGGAGCGAGGGTGAAAAACGATAATTAGATACGTCGAAATAAATGAAATTATAATTATGATGAAACTGATTACACGATCGGACTTGGTGAATTAGAATAATTTTATTGCACGTGTCGTTGATGTTAACAGTTTCTAATTAAGCATTATCGTAGCTGCGGGATTAATGAAAACATGGTTCAATTAGAATAAACCCATTCATGTTTCACTGACTACGTAGTAAAATTACACGTTCATTGCTCGTATGAATAATAATATGAAGTAAAGTGAAATAAAACGAGTCAGAGGGGGTTTAAAAGGATCAAAAATGTTTTAGAATTATTATTATTATTATTATTGTATCATGAACGGTTTCACAAGAATAATAATTATTAATTTAAAACCACCAGACGTTAAATATTTTCATAAGTTATTTACTTCTTTAGTTCTTCATTTATTTGCGCCTCTTTTTTTTTTAAAAACTCCCAGAAATAAAAGTAAATTTAAGTATAAAAGTCACGCAACGAATAAAGAGATAAACGACTGCTACTTTAATACGGTTTATTCAAAGAGTCTAACGATTAACCTATTTCCCGACATAATCTCCTACCACAATTATACACTTGTCCCACAGTTATGTCACCTCTTTCTTTTTTACGCCAAGAGAAAAGATTTCTTTGTCTCGAAGTTCGAGCCAGTTTTTTGCCATTTGTTTTCACCTTTTTTTGTCGTGAAACTTGATTGCGCGTAATGATTCCTCGAGGGGGTAGTACGGAAAGAAGTTTGATGGGGTGAGATCTGTACTGTAAAACAAATCTGGCAAAATACAGTACTTTAAGCGCTAGCCTAATTTTTCAAACTTTATTTGTTGGTAAAATCATTTATTCTATCTTAAAATCACAGAAAATTGCAGATCTTGCTCGTTTTATTTATTCGAAACACTTTATTAGAAATGAAACACATCATTTTCTAGTCGATTGCATTCTTCGTTCAAAGTAATTCAATTTTCGTTTCGAATGAAATTTCAGTTAAATTCTCAGATTAAATCAAGGTTCGGGGACTGCTCGGGAACAAGTTCTCAAAGAAATTTTTAAAGATTTCAAAATGATCAAAGGAACGTTGCCGGCGGTGGTAGAAAATTATGAATTAAGATACCTCTGAACGTGTGAGAAAATGGGTGAAAAGGATCCGCGAGAAAAAAAAGAAATGAAGGATCCGTCGTTAATTAGTTTATGCTTCTAGCAGCTTCTAGCTAGAATTGAGTTAATTAACGTTGCAGTTTTGCAAACAGCACCGAACGCAAGCAATGCGAAACGACTTACAATTAACATTCCTATTGTTGCCGAAGAGATAATTACTTTTCGTTGATTAAAACCTTCCCTTATATTCTTGTAGAATTTTCCATAAAAAGAAAAGTTGGAAACTTTTCGGACAAAAATGAAAGTTCCGAGTTCAGTTTTATAAAACTGGGACGTCCAAGCTGTTACACCGAAGTTTCGGAAATTTTCAAATTCTAAGTTTGTTAATTTGAACGTGCGTCCTTATTATTAATACTATAACACATGGTGTGCTTTATTGAGGTTATTAAGACAATACCAAGGGGTCAAATTGCTCGCGACCTAAATGAATTAGGAAGTTTTTGAGTTTTATTAAAGTTATTGAGTTTTATTAAATTTAATATTTCAACCTGTTGCGATAATAAACGTTTTGAAAATTTTCAGATTCAAAATTAATTAATTTTAACATGAATCGTTTTTATTAACACTCTGACTATTATATGAGATAACATTTAGTGACAAAAAAGGAGAACTTCGAATAGCGTTTGTGCTACTCCGATAATGTACGATATACGATATCAAACTGGGAGGTTTGGTTAAATTTGAAAATTTAATCGTATTTAGAACAGTTTCATGTCCACTTTCGTTGCGGCAGCTACCGTGCTAATTTAATCATTCTATTTACTGTTTGAAATTGTTTAGCGCGGCTTGGGTGTATTAGAAACAACTGTACTTCCGGCAATACACGAGATACTATTTAGTAATCAATGATATCAATATTTGGCATTGACTACCACAATGTAAACAGTTGAATATAATACGATATGAAGTAATTGTACTTGTTCAGGGCGAACTGGTTTAGTTTTTCAATTTTAACGTGATAAATTAATACATGGTATTTCAATATCTACCACATCGGTATTTGCGATTGAGTCGCAAAAAATTCAGCAAAAAGTTCGGAAATTTCCACCGAACCATGGATTTCCTCCGTATTTGAGCTCACGTTTTAATAATCGCATCAATTACTGTTCACTACTTTAAGTTAATTCAGAATAATTAGTCTAATTAGAATTTTATTTAACGCTTTATCTTATTTTTATCCATTCTGTCAAAGTGCTATTTACAATTTAGAAATTAGCAATTTCTAAAACTTTCGAATATAATTCAATTAGTAATCGTTTTTTAGGCGCAAAAAGAAATTCCTCAAGTTGTACGCCAGGTAAAGTGTTAATTATTCAATTACATACATCTGTGATTCGTAGCTTTAATGCCATTTAACAGTTAATTTTTTAAAATCCAATTCACCTACATTTTAAATGAAATTGTCTTATATATTTCGTTCGGGCTGAACTTCTCTCGTAAACTTCGAACAAACACATTACGCGCGATGTTTTATGATTTGTTTCTTCCAACGAGTTCCGTAATTACATCTGTTTGGTATTGTACCGAAAACAGTGATTTTATCTCGTACACAGATTAATAGGAACAACAGGAGATAAACGAGGTCGTCATTAATTGCATACAAAAACGGAGCTTACCTTTTAAATTCCTTGACCCAATTAATTTTTTCCTCCACTCGGGAGTTAATGATGATTTATAACGACCCGTTATTCGTATCCGCATTCAAATGCATATAAAGAAGATACGTATTTTATCGCGGCCACTGTAACGGGCTCGAGATACGGGTAATTCGTGGTTCGATTAAAAATTTGCCGAAAATTCGTAGGGCATGGAATTACATTCGGAGGCATGTAAGTACATCCCGTTTTCAGATTTCCAATTACGGCACTTCGCGTGCGCGTTGTAACCGGGTTCACCTGAAAACATTTCTTCACCCTTTTATCAGTTTCGCGTGCGTTGGACACGGGATCGGCTTGTTAATTAAACGCGAATCACTCATGGAGACGAGACAGGCACAAAGGGATCCGCTAAATAACCTGCTTGTTGCGAGATTAATTACTTTGTACCCGTGGGACCCTCGTCTTTTGAATATCCAGCAGTCGTGAAAGGGTTGCTCGCGCTCGAATCGTATTCGTTTGTACGTTGGCGAAACAAACGGCTCGTAAATCTGCGAAAAACTCTTATAAATATCATTTATGTATATTATTTTTATCATTAATGTTACCATTAATACGTAACGGGTATTGCGAAATTTCAAGCAATTCGATGTATAATTCTGTGCATAAATACGAGGGCCATTCAAGAAGCAACGGGACAAATTGATTTAGCTCATAAACTGTTTATTCAATTAATACAATATTTTGGTTACTTTTCAACATAACCCCCCTCTCCAACTCTTATACATTTGTCGGAGCCACATTTGCACTCGAATCTTGACTTCTTCCTGTTGGAGGCAAATTTTTCGCCACGCAGAACTTCCTTAAGACGTTGACTCCCACGGTGCCTCAAATTTTCTATAATCGAATAATTAACAAAACAAAAGATAACAATCTATATCAATCTATATCAATTTGTCTCGTTTCTTATCGAATGGCCAATAAATTTTAAGAAACGATATCGGTAAACATCGGTCCATTTTTAAACTTGTTGCTATTTTTACTGTGATACGAAGTGCGTTCGAATTTAACGAACTGTTAAGCAACTTGCATATTTTGCCGCTAAATGAATTCACGGTGTGTTCGTTGAGCAGGGTCCATCGCGCCGGGTCTCTTATTGCGAGAGTAAAAATTGTCAGCTAACTTTTTTAAGCCGGCCAACGACGACACTCCGGGCAGCACAGAAGGGTGAAATAAATATGACCCTGGATTTGGCGAGGTTAATTGCGCTACTCGCTCGAGAAACCGCGTTTTTACGGCTACTGGAATGGGTGTGCAAGGTATTTTTCAGCGTGCACCGTAATTCATGATAAATAAGTCGGAATGGTAAAGGGACCGGCGCAGGGACGATACGCGACACCGGGGAAGCTTAATCTATTCCCGCGTCTTTTCTTCCATCGTTTTTTTTTGAGACCATTTATAGTGACTATTTGTATCCTCGGTTTCTATAATCTCGTTTACTTTCAATAGCACAAAAAGTCTCTTGAAAATGCAGGCTAAAATATATCATTCCTTAATAATAATAGATATTCTATTTTCAACCCTTTGCGGTCCGCTACCCAGTAGTTCCGTTTATTCACGTAGGAAACTGTTTGAAAAGATACCATGCGTTAGCTAATTTTAAATTATAATTTGTTTTCATAAGCAAATATATGTATTCGCTATAATTGGGTTTCTTTTCCATGTATTCAAATTGACTTATTTCGTTCTTAAAATCAACTTGGACTGGAAAGGGTTAATACTTCTTCCGATTAACCCCTTGCCTGACTTTTATTCTTATTACAATTGACTTTTAAGTGTAACAACAATTGGTATGGTATACTGTCGTGAAATGTAAATTCTATATAACATTAGACTTTTCTTTGTTTGTTTTAACATTACAACAATAGGTATTTAGCTTTGTTTGCCTCAAAGTGTTCATAATTCTTATTAAACCGTGCCCTGCTGCACACGGTTATTTTCGCTGCAGCAGTCAACGTACGAAAGAAATAAGGGGATTGTGACAGTTCCGCGCAGACAATTTGTGCATGTATATTACCTACGTTGTATATTACCTGCTACAGTAGAAACATCCATGGCACGGAACATCATAATATGAATTGTTAACATGCTGACCGTCATAGCGGAAGCAAGTGCGTGTATAGTACGCTATAATTGCAATCATCTAGATTATGACCAATTTCACTTTTCAATTTACACTTATCACTTATTACTTCACTTACCTGTTACGGTTAACTTCAACATTCCATTTAGTTCATTTTCCTGAATCTCTACATTTTGATGTACCTGAAAGAGATGTTTCAAAATATTTCTACGTAATTTATTTTCGTTCAGTTATTTAATACAATGTTTAGATACACAATCAGCTTAGATACACAAACTCATATGTAATTAAACAAGTAACATCACATTTCAAATAATTTAAAATTTATACTCTATTATACCTTGTTTAATATGAAATATATAAAAATAACGTTTACCCGATCAATATTAGAAATAAAAAACGAACAATAAAGGGATTTAAAAAATTCAAACCGCGACAGAGGGAATTAATATCTTTGACGACGTTAAAGAAAGCAAGCAGAAATGCAATTTATAAAGTAGAAACGTGCACTCGTGCACAGAGAAGTCATATTGAACATCTGTATCCTTTTCCAATAAAGAATACTCGTAAACACGTAGCTACGAAATATTCAGAATAGTTTTTCATTTAGACCGCGTATCCATTTTTATACAATATATTCCATTAAACAATTTTTAGGTCACTTACATCCTCGGAAAAATTGTGCAAATATAACAAATTGATATTGGATTCAAAAATAAAACAACGGTAAAACTTATTTTCCCAACGTTCATTATTTACGAAAAAAAAAAAAAAAAAAATCGTTAATTACTGATAGCTCGTGCATCCAGTATACCATGCCTCTTGTGTTAAAGGGTTAAAAAAATCTGATCAGCTCTAACCCGAAAGCGATCGATGGTTTACATTTTTCTTATTACCTGGGTCGGACACGTTCGATGCTAATCGAGATTCCTAGGATATAGGGACCAGGTTTCGTGGTCGACGTGCCATTCTTCAGTCCGTATAAGGAAGTCCGCAAGGGTGAACAGTTGTTAATCAACGGAAATAGGTCGACACGTGGTTGGAATGCAGGGTCCTTCTCGTATCCGGCTCATTTTTTTTCCATCGAATAAAAAGAGATCAAAAGAAGATATTGAACGGCGCTCTTTCGAATAGAATTCTGCTAGCTGGTTACCAGATCGGCCAGATCCCATTACGACACCGTGCGAACGCGTTCTACGCGATAAAAAGCAAGTTCGACACGGTCAATACGGCCATTTCTCCCTGAAGAAATTTCAAAGACTATTTCCATCGCTCTTAATGCTTCATAAATTTATTCGCCTTTCCTTTTCGTTGATACGTGGCTTAATTCCTCTATGTAATACTTGCTTTTTGTGATATTTGAATTGTGAATGGAACGTTTTCAAGGCGGAAGGTCGAAGGTTAGGTATGCTTCTTTTATGCAGAGGGAGCGTTTACAAATAGGTCTTTGGGAATTCGTTTTAGTAATTTTATTACATTGTATGTTTTGAAGAAGATTATGGAAGGAATTTCGTTTTATTTCTTATTTTTGTTTATTCGAAAAGTGGAATAGGTATTGGGAAGGGGAGGATCGAAGGAGATGCGAGCCTTGCGAGGACACATTTGAAAACTTAGGACTCGATGAGAAAGTGTAAAGAATTAGAAAAGAGAATAAATTAGTAAGGGAGGTAGTTAGCGAGGAGATAATATATTTTTTATTTGTTTATGCAATGTTTCCAGTGTCACGTATATACACAAACTTTATTCGGGATTGAAATTACAATTCGCAACTGCAAATCGGTGGAAAAGATTTCACGCCTCATATTTAAGAAATTTGAAATTGGTTTGATAATTTAAAGTGCTCAAAAACACAATTAGGATATATTGAATTCTGGGGTATATTATTTATTCGAGCAATTTTATATAATTAATGAATTGTATGAAATTATAAAGAATTCCTTGGAAACAAAGTCTATGTATTTAGTAAAATCTTTCAACTTTGTTTTACAGTACAATTACCTAGAAATGGGCTGTAATAAAATAAGTAAGCCGTAATTTTTTATTGATTTTTCTATTATTTTGAGATTTTGTTGCTTTCGGGAGTAACAGTCTCCAGCACTCAAGATCCATTGAATTTATATATATTTTTATGGTATCACGATACAGAATAATTCCTTTAAAGTGGCGTACGCGGAAATTTTTATAATTCCATTTTACATTCTTCCACGCGATTACCTCAAACTGGGTCAAATGAAGGATTACAAGATGTTTTCAAAACTACATATTGATTTTCTTTCGGTCTAAAATTGAACAAATGGATTGCATTTTTGGACGGAGTATTAACTTCTTTTTTTTTAATTCAGATCCGAGTAACATTTCGTGAAGCATTTTCTGTTATGCCACATTGTTAAAGAGTTATGGCGAAGAAGTTTTCTCAGAAGATATTGGAAGAATGCCAGAGAAATACGAATGAAGGTATTTTGAATTGCCGATCATTTCGTTAAATGTTCAAAACAATGTATTTGAACTTTTCAACACTTCTTAATTCCTGAATTATAAAGAGAGTTGAAAATTTTAATTGAATTTTAAATTATTATATAAAGGAACATTACAATAATAATACTATTAAAATAAACAGTGTTAAATAAAAATAACATATTTGACAAAATACTGCACTAAATCAGTTTTGTAAACAAAATCAAAATACTTCTCTGTGAAATTATTTAAAATTTAAATCAATCTTTCACAATAATTCTTTAACTGATCATAAACACGGTAGAAACAAAATGTTTCAAATAAATGTTACGCTTTGAAAAAATTAATATACTATTTCATTAAAAAAATAGAAACAATGAGCTGTGCCCCTTTTGTTTCTCTAGTAATTAACACCGAAAAGTTTGCTGTTTGCCAGTGTGGGACAAATATGTTCCATGAAAAGTTTAATAAAATTAGATTCTATTGTTATCCGTGTGAATGAAAATAATGAAAAAATTGTTCATAAAGAACAAAGGTATGATATGAGATCTATATATCCTGCATTGTAAAAGAAGAAACGGAATGAAATGAAAATTTATTACTCATTTTTACCTTTTACGTTAGACGGAATAATGTAAATCGGCCTTTGCACGTTTAATATACGGTTATCGGTTGCTTTAATAAATCAATGCCGGCAACACAAACGTTTCGATGATATGATAATAACTCCAGAGATTCAGAGGTTATCGCGTGAATACTAATTTTCCATAGGATTAAATGTACCACCCAGGAGATATTTCAAATTTCTATACAATTTTCGCGGAAGATGTTCGTTTTCTTTGTGTTCCGGCGGGATATCATCTGCCCGCGATGCTGAAAACGTCAACTTCTTTCAAAAATAATCCTTCCGACATTAAGGGAGGATATTTTGTACCAACCACAATTCCTATTTCAAGAATTTTTACTACGTTTGCATATTTTTAATTTTCAAAATTTATAAAATTTCAATTCGCAATTTATTTGTTTAATTTTAATGGGGATATTTATGATATAAATGATACATATTGATTTGATGGGTACAAAGTACTGGTGATAGTTTATTTAACAGAAATTGTACAACGAACAGTATGAAACGTGTACATCGATTCAACTGATGTTTATAACAAATAATTGACTTGGTTGGTTCGATAATATCAAATACGAACAATTCAATTGTTTTACCAGAGTTAAAATTTCAGGTAATTCTTGAAATGTTGTTTCATAATTAAAAGAAATAGACTTCAGACTTCATATTAAATTATTGCTAAATTAATCAACAAGCTTTGGGATTTTTTATTTTTATTGTTCATTCCATTAGAATTTCAATTTGAACAGAAAATTGTAATGTATTTTCTTCTTCTCTCAACAATTATGAGCTAATTATTATTGTAACCTCGTTTAAATAACATTTTAAACATCAAATATTTTTAGAAAATAGTTGTAAAATATTTGAAAATAAAAAAGACTTAAAATAAACATCTAAGATCGAAGGATTAATTAATTGAATCAATCAATGTCAAATAATCGAATAAGTAGTACAGGTACTTAAATTGATCTTTTGAACTTCGGTAGGATATTAATAGCCAGCAGTTCATCCTTTTATATCGTGACGTTGATGAATTTAAAAATGCAATACATTTATGAATTTTGTAGCGGAATATCGTCATCATATTTATCATGACAATATGTTTCGCCGATTGCTGTTAAAAGTTCCGTTCAAATTAAAATTTTATACCGGGAATATCGTATTTCGATTCTAACAGAAAAAGTATTAATGAGCGGAGCGGATATGAAATCGTAGAACAGGATGGTTACCTGGCCCCAGAACGCATTATTTTATAATAAATAGTCCAAAGTGCAACACGAATTTTCATGTATGAAGAAAATTGGCACATTTTCAAGTGAAGTACGGAAACAAGATAAATTGCGAGCTCGCAAACCGTATTCAACTATATATAGTTGAAACCAGACAGATTTTTTTTCGAATTTCATTTCTGCACTTCAATTTCTACTATTACAACCAAACGAATTTTATTCCATTCGTGTTTCGTTATAATGACTATTATTTTTAAGTACATAAAAGCATTCAGCAGAATGTGATTAAAAACATATTTAATATATATTTTCAGTTTAAAATTAACTTTGCTCGATCCTTTCAGTGTCGATTAAAATTTTTGGGCGATTTATAAGGATTATATTACTATTATTTATTGTAAATGATATTCAAAATGATATATTCTTTATGATTTATATTACTAATATTTACTGCAAATAATCTGAAAATTTGTCGTTCGTATGATGTTTTATGTCTTGTCTGTACGAAAGGGTTGAGGTAGGTCTCAAGTATAAAAAAATATAATATTTGAGTTGGTGTAATGGTAATTTTCGTTCAGGACAACTTGTAATATAAAATGACAAATATTCGGCTAAATTTACTGAAAACAATTCCTATTCGAATAAAAAATTATTCGTTATTCGTAAATAATGGCCAACTTTCGAAACGGAAGTGTTTGGTCCATTAATTCGGTCGACGGAGTAGGATCGATTAATTAACGTCGATAACGCGTGCAGGATAATTCCGGGGTTGCCAGAGAAGTGGTCGTTAACTGTACGCGCTTTTTCCTCGGCTGCTACGGTTTTTTCACTTCCGGGAAGAACGAGACGTGCTCTCGTGTTACGTCCTGTAACCAGGACGGGTTCCCCAGGGAGTCGGCTATAGTTACTTCTTTTCTCTATAGCTCTTAACGAAAGCTAGAAAATTGATGTTCAACCTCTGGCCCTGAAAATTTATCTCTTTCAGGGCTTATTCGATTGTTCATGAAACGTCCGGTACCCTTGGATATTCGTGTGTTCTTCGGGCGGAAGTTAAAGTTGAATTTCAACGACGAGGACCGGGAATTTTATCAGCGAGTTAAATTCTTGCCGAGGGACCTTAACCCTCCTAATCAGACAGTCCTTTTTATTTCTATTTTCCGAACTCTGCACTATTCCCTTTTTATTCTTGTTCCTGAGCTTTGACATATTTTTGCTCAATTATATTTCATTTATTATTTATTTTTGTTTATATTTTATTTTCTATTTCAAATTTTTATTCAATTCTCTGTGTGCTTTAATGGAAAGGTTAGATTAAAAAAAAGTTTCATAAAAGCTGTTATTATTACAAAATATTTAATTCAATATAGACATGATAAAATTGCTCTTGGATAATTTTTATATGGTATTTTATTTTTAGATTTTTCAAAATAAAGGATAATTTGAAAAGCCTTGTTTTTCAACTTAAATTTCTTACCTTTTATTACCTGTATTTATACAGGGTGGTACAAATATTATTATACCACTATTGTACACAAATAAAATAAAACCTCGTTCTTTTATGTCTGTTTCCTCTGTAAAATTCGTAGTAAACGAATCATCATTCATGATTTGATTTAAAAAAAAAAGAAAAAATATTTAGAATCTTTCAAAATATAAAAACATGATTAACATAAAATGATATTACATCGTATATCGAAGTATTTTGTATGCAGATCGGTTCACAATTTACTTTTTATCAAATCAGATGTATCAGGTATTATCAACGTTTTAGTTTTCTGTTTCCAATTATCGATGTATTTTTAATATTTCTTTGCTTTAGTCCGGGCTTTAACCATTATATCGAATTAATCTCGCGTTGCCAGCCGTCAATAATTGTTTTGGCAATTGTAGTGTCGATATCAAATTTTATTCGGTCGACATTTCCACAACTCGTACGTTCCCTTTTTCGTTCTCGTTGCTCCGATATTGTAACACAATACATTTTCATTCATTTAATAAAACGTTCACCCACGTCGAATATCATCGAACCTGTAGCATGATGTACGACAATGAAGAACAGAGAAAGGTGTAAATTTTTACCGTGAAATTCAGCCAAATATTTGCATTACAACAATTTCAACTCACGTACCATCGCAAATATATTTTTCATGCACGTTACATTATTTTTAATTAAAACAGGATTTTAACGAACGCTTCCTGGCTTGTCCAACTTTTATTGTTCTTTTTTTTTTTCAAAATCATTCATTTTAGCGTTTTGTTTGACTGTCGTCGTAGGGGATGAACAACGAAAAGATTTTAAAGCGTGATAAAATTAATCGAATTTGGTTATTCGACACGATTCATTCTTCGCGTTTCATCGTCACCCTTTGGTTCTTCATTTTGGAGATTAATCTGATTATGGTCGGTTATGATAAATTGCACGTGTGATCGTAATTTTGGGATGGCAAACAATAGTAACGTGCGCGACAAGCCGCACAGTATTTGATTTCCAAATTTCGTACTTGGCACTTTATCTACCGGAAGCCTGTTAATCGGCTTTTCAATATTTTGGATTGTTGACTGGAAAGCGATTGATAAAGCTTTGATTACTTTTTCGTCTACAACACTGGTGGAATAAATTGAAAGCAAGGAATTACACTTCCAAATTTATATATTTTCAAGTTACAAAATGACTGCTTATTTGTCTTAATTTAATATGTTAAATGTTTTTATAATTCAACAGAACCTAATTTTTTATACGAATTAAACAACAGACTTAAGTATTCGAATAACTTTCAATACCAAAGTGTTTTTATTTAAAAATAAATCTGGAAAATTTTCTGTTTGCATAGTTCATTATTTTTTTATATTGCCTGTTAAATTATTCAAAAACCTCGTCTAACGGAAGACATTCTGTTTGGATAACTGGACTTCCGGCTAGTGGGTGCTTGGATACGGGAGGTATATTTAAATTAATAGAAATTTCAAATATAGATATCCAGTGCCTGCATATTTTTGCATTTAAATTTGAAGCTTAATTTGTCCTGTTAGATATCCTTATAACATCTGAATTGACACAAATTTTAAATATAAATATCTAAATTTCATATTTTATATTCAAATATTAAATTTAACTTGTTTAAATATAGATATTTTTACATTAACAAAGTTAAATTGTTTATATCCTGATTAAACATTGTGCAAAATTTCAAGAGCAATTTGAAACTATAATTTAACGAACTGGAACTCGCATAAAACCTTAGTAATTATTTTCCTCATTTTTGCGCAATTGTTTCAAGAAAACATTCAAGCCAACAGACATTTTCCATGAACCGAGTAATCAGAGCGAAAAATGAAATTTCCCTTCTTTCCAAGGGAAAAACATTCCTTTCTTTCATAAAACATTTGGTTCTGATTTTTTTTTCTCGAGAAAATGCTTCGTCATCCCCTAAAGGGACTCATTCTTGGCTTTGGAATTATCCCTTGGTCACTCGTTCTTTATCGATTACTATACCGAACTTGTATTAGCTTCGATGAAGGAAGCGTTCTCCTTGCCACTTTTTTCTCATACTTTTGTAACGATTCAGCGGTTATCTGCTTCCACCCCCGCTGCAAGCACCCTTATCTTTCCCTCGCCGGGTGTCCGCTGGATATGTTGACTGATTGAAGATTTTATAAAAAACTTTGACCGAATTCATAGATCGTGTCCCTCCCGACGGATATATTGCAGACAGAATATAAGTTATGTGGACGGTGTAATATTAAAGTAGAAAAAAGAAATATGCAATCGTGCGACGAATAAAGAAGAATAACGTTTCGTGATACGAAATCTTTTGATAGTTTTGTGCATTAAATATTAGATCAAAATGATTAAGTATGAATTCCAATACTTTTACGAAATTTTGTCTGGAATTGTTCTGCAATTTCAATACAATATAGGTTGGTTATAGCTTTAGTATCGTATAGCTTAGCTATTAACAATTAGCAGATGGATGCAAACGAACTAATTCGTTAACAGAATATTTAATAAGAAGTTCAACGATCCATAGATCCCGGTTAAACCTTTCAACAGGCGCGCGAATTCAATTCCAGGACCACTTCAATTATTTTACGCAGTGTGTACGCCTCTTAAAAATCAGTTTCCCTTCGATTCTCTCGGATTAAAATGCTTCGAGAACACGTGCGTATGAGTGACGTGGATACACGGTGTCGAGCATCGTTGCGAAAAATTCACAATTTTGGAAATTTATTTCTACAGGTCATTGACGATATAAACCACGCGTCAATATCCACGTAAATTTCATCGAAATGGAAATTAACTCGCTTGGCATGTTATGTTAAAGTTCCGGTTACTTGATCGGAACAGTTTTCGTGAAAAATTCATCGATAGTTTCACACGGGTCACGTTTGTCGTGGTTTACCATGAAAATTCTGATAAAACGTACCCTGATACGTGTACAGCTCGTCCCTTTCACATGATATCGAGGAAACTATTTTATAGGAAACTCTGCGTGGCTAATTGCCGCGCTGTAATGCAAACATAATAAATATCGAGTTTACTTTTCAATAGCGTACCAATTTTAGATAAAACGAAATGTTTAGCGCAAGGGAGAAAGGGGGTTAGGCTTTAGAAAACAAAATAAGTAAAGCAATTATACTGGTAAAAAATAAGTCAAACTTCACTTCCCCGTTTTTTTTTAACTTTGTAAAAAGTAAAGAGAAATGTAAACTTTAACTATAAAGTCTTATTAAATAGTTCAAATATTTTCGTTTTGATTTCTGTTAACTCTTTTGCTTTAATTATTTAACTTGTTTGAATTGAATAATATCTGTATAGATTATAAATGCATACGTTCTGCGTAAATATTGAAGCAATTCAAAATAAATCAGGCGTTTATCAAAATAAATGTTTGAGCTGTATTTCGTTGATCATATAAACAAACAAATAATATTATATTATATCAAACGTTGCATTTTTAATCGATGCTTAATTTGAATTTAACGCTATTATTTAAATTGAAAATAAAATAAAAAATTAAATAAATGAGGGATTAAACAGGAGCTAGAATGTAGAATGATGTTTTATGTCAATAAAAAAGCGTCTTGATAAATTTTGTAATATAAAATAAAGAATCTGGAATAAGTTATTTTATAATATATGTTCAAACAAACAAGCCAGTTTCAATATTTCATAAAGCTGAATTGAATTAGAAAAATTTGTGCGTGAAGACAAAGGCTCCCACGGTAGCGAGAAATCATTTGGTGCATACATATGAATCATACCGTGAAGTTTTAACTGCCCATAGATTACAATCCATTAACGATTCATTGTTAACCAGTTATGCTCTGAATAATTATTTATGATCGTTTCGTTGAGCGGATATCGAACGATTTGGTTAGTGTTTCTCGCTCGATGGACCATAAATGCGATTGGTATTGAGATAAAATTTTAGCCTTGCATTCGTAGGTTCGTTCAATTGCATTGTTTTCATTAAAACGATAAATATCATCCTTTCCGAACAAAGACGATGATTCATGTGATTAACCCCTTGCCGTATCATCTTTGCCACAAATGTATCAAACGAGGCTAAATATTTGGTGTTGTAATATTGAAATAAGCAAGAAAAATTGCAATGTTATATATAATTTACCATTCCAATTATAATTGTAACATTTGAATAATAACGTGCGTCACGAGTCTGACTCGTCAAAATATGGCAAGGGGTTAACCCTTGTGTACACAACCAACTTTACCACCTTTGTTATCCACCTTTGTTATTCCTTTTTATAAATATCATGATTTATTAACACTGAACAGTAAAAATAAATTTTGCAAACAAAAATCTAAGAACGGACTGAAAACAATTGAACATTTATTGGAAATTGTTTTCTTCGGATGTCGCTAGATGATATCAGAAATAAGGGACTTGTTTAAGGTAGTATCAATTCCATCGTCCTTTACAATTTCCTCTCGCGAGATTCGATTTAATCGAACCCTTGTTTGGTGCAGTTCAACGATATCGTAACCACTTTAAGCTGTACGGCACTTTAACGCACTCGCGAGGCAAGCCAACCAATAATCAATAACATGTGCTCGGTTGGAAGCTGGAAAATATCAATAGTATTTAGCAGAGCATCTGGTGAACGCCAAGATATGTCTGGTTCAAAGGTAATTCGAAGTGGGAAAGAAGCCGTTTAAATTCTGACTTCGTGGCAACTTTATTGAACGAAACTTTTTTCGCTGCTAGCCCAGAGAGGGTCTTAGTTTTTTTCATTGTAACTTCGTAGGTCTTGGCAAAAGTTAAATTTAAAACAAGGGATTCGCGGTGTACATAAAGCTTGATAAAAGCGGTGAGCTTTCCTCAACTGGAGTAACAGGAATTGATAGTTAGTGTAAATATAAGAATAGTAACTAGTATCGATCAGTTATTTCGATAATTATGTTAGAATTGTGCTGTGAATTTATGTCCACAAATATCACAAGTGAAATAGTTAATATTTTCTTGATTTGAGAATTCTTTATCAAAGTCTTGTTTTTTAAATATGTTACAGTGAATTATAATATTCATTCACTAGTTTACATAAAATACAAGTAGATTGTTGTAGAAGCCTGAATTAGTTTTAGTGGGTTTAACACTTCCCTGCAGGAAACGCTCCATTTCCTCTTATCAATCAAATACCATGTACTCCATCATTCATTTTTTAAATGCTCCTTTGTAAGGATGTTGTAAGCAGGCACGATAAAGTCATACTTCATTCGCTTAAGATTCTGACATCACGTTTTCATTTATCAATCATACCTGTCGACGAGTTAAAATTGAAATGTACCTTCCACAAAGTACATAATCTTCTGAAGTAGACTGCAATTATGTTCAATCCTTTGTAGCTCGAATTTTCTTTACCATCGATAAGAATTTTTTTGAGATACTTGCGTTTTTAAGTCACAATCGGATTCTACGATGCAATACATAATTTATTTGTCAAAGTTTACATGAAAAGTGAAATTTTAGGATTATTTGAAAAATTTAATCCTTTGCACTTTTATACGATCAAGTTCAGCTTTTATTAGAATTATTATAATAAACATTACTCGTTTTTCACGACAGTTTCGATTCTCTTTATTTGTTTTAACATTGAAACGATACATATTAGAAAAATCATAGGTTAAGGGGTTAATTAAAGCCAAGGTGCGGGTAATTTGAAGCTGGCAGGGGTTAATGAGCGACACGGTCCGACTCCTCGACGAGATATTGAGTGACGAGATCGTAAGCAAATCCGTCGATATTTGCAGCTCGGTCCCGGGGCACGTCGAATCATAAAGTGGAGAAACGTGATCCATGTCCTGATGCCGGAATCTAATTACCACGCGAAACAGAAAGATCGAGCCCGTTGCTCGTGACGTGTTCGTTGTTATTCAAATTTCATTATCAGACGGTGCTCAGTTCGATCAGGATTCTCGCACGACTCTGTTCATGCTGTCTGAATTTCTAATTTCAAACTGGAGTCATCCACGAGGTATGATACCTGTTTAACTTCTGATACAATGGAATATGTTTATCGAAAGGTCATTTCATTTTACTCAGAAATTAATAAAAGTTATATTAAATTTGACGTTCAAACAACTGGTACTTTATTTATCGAAGACCTCCTAACAGGGATTTTTAATTGAAAACCAATTAGTGAACTTTTGATTATTATTGTTTCAAGTAAAGAAAGCTAGATGTGCTATATTGTTCACGATTCGTCGAGAAAATTTTCTTTCATCGATTCGAATTGACAATCTCAGCCGCTCCTTCTTGAAACCGGAGTACTAATCGACTGACTTTCTAGAATTTCATATTTTTCAAATATAAATTCACAGTTTGTATCGTAATTACAAGAACGATTTTTCAATGAAACAGTCTTTCGTTTAACTCAACACGATTTTCGTTGATGTTTGAAAATTGGACCGATCAGTCGAATATTAATCACGAAATTAATTATTGGAAACGACTGGAAATTACTGACGTGCCGTGCCGCGCGTGCTTGAAAGCTTTCACATATTTCAACTATAGACGGTATTCTATACGCGTGGTAAAGGTGTTTTCCATTTGAAATTCAATTCGAACGAGTGGTTGTTGGATTGGTTTGAACGAGTCGATGTTTAATTAGTGCAGTCGGTCGATTGATTTCAGCCCTTTCCGAAAATATTTGGTTGAGACGGATGAAAAGTGGATGCAACTGTTGACAGTATTATCACACGTCATCGAATAGAGTTTATTAAAAAACAAAATCAATTGAACCAATTCATAAAAAAGCAATACCCAGTGTACAGATTGGTGGAATTAAATATTGAAGTGAAATCATTGCTGATTGATTTCCTACAACGAAGAATTGTATTTACAGATGCAATGTAAATCGCATTTAAATAATTGCATTGAGAAAAACGATTCGAATCGGAATATTTAATAATCTGGTTTAATTATTTGTCGAAAATTTGATTAAACTTGGAAAATGAACAACATCTTGGTATCAATATTAAAAAATAAATAATTAGTAATAAATTAATTGGGGTATTATTTCTGACAATGTAACTTAATTTGATGACATCAATTAGTTAATTACTTTTTATAAATTTAAGGGTTCTGTAATATATAACACCACTTCTTTCATAAATGCAATGATATATTTTTTTTATATAAAAAAGTATTAGAATACAATACTTCTCCTATGCTCCTATTATTTTCCCCAGTGATGTCTATGACACTTGACGGTGTACAAATATGTACATACGTAACATGCGTGCGATCATCATGTTACTCGTTATCTAAAGGTTGTAAAGACGATCTTTAGGAGGTTTCAGAATCATTTCAGAAGATTTTGTTGAAGCCATAGCAGGTATCGATAACGGGTACAGGATATGAATAAGGTTACGGAAGTCGAGCATCTCTTTGGACTTTTCTGTTCGCTGATTATTAAACTTTACTGTATTATCGACTCGTTCGATATACCTATACCCCACGGTTTAAACACGAAGGCGTAGGATCATCGTGGATTATAAGCATTGTCGATCGATTTTCCATCTAAGTGGTGTTTGATCGCGCAAGCTCAACCCTATCGCTTGTCCCGGATATAATTAACCGGGTGAAAACGAGATTACGCAGGAGATTTTGCGTAATCTCGCTAAATCTTGCCTCGTTTCCCTGTTATTTGTTAGAAGGTGCCTACGCCGCTCTTGTCCCTGGCCGTACTACTAGCTGCGTACGATACACGCGTATCTCTACCACTGGATTTGGCCAACACCTTTTTCCATGCATAACTCCGGCATTAAGATAGTGATATTAGTTAGGATTACATTAACGATTATTTTGTTGCCGGCTCAATGGTATTTAGTACCCAGTGTACGTTTACAATTAGTGTATAAACATTCCATGCACGCTGAAGTCTTAATCCTCTTTCACAAATGTTCGCTTTATTTTCGTGCATAAATTATAATTGAGTTGTCAAGGTACTTGACCTCAGTGAATTATATCAAAGACACATTTGGATTAGAAAATGAGCGAATCAGTTCGTGACACAGAGTATTCACGTGTGGGAACCAGGAATTGTTTAGCCTTATGTACTGTCAAACATGTTTACTAACTTCTTGATGACTAATACAAACCAACTATTGTAGAAGTAACTTTCAGTCTGGTAGTAACCCGCTTCTAATCAAGTTTGGATTCATCTATACGTGTTGTCACACAATCGGGTCTGTGTATTTTGATGAGATAGAGTAAACGTCCAAGGGATTTTGTGCCATTATTTATCTTGTGTCTGTGTTGCCTTAACCTTTTCATTTTGGATTAAGATGATGAGAAATAGTAAGAAAATTACTATTATACAATCTTGCTTCCCTTTTATTCAATCATATTTGTATTAAAAATAGATATTAATTCCATGTTAAATATATTTTTATATACTTAAAACGTCACTTGTTTTCACTACCTTACTATTGTGAATTATTTGCAATTTCGTTGTTAATTAGGTTGACTTCGACATTTTTATTGAACTATTCTGAAGGATACAGCTTTTATTTTTGAAATTTACGTAAAATACTTCTATAACTAAATCTTGATTTGTACTTACAAAAATTCGTCAGCGCACAGAAATTAGTAAAGTAGGATGATACACAATGCAGCCACTGTTCTCCATTGCATTCTCCAGCGTCAGAATATTAATGAATGCATATGTGATACTTATCTAAAGTTAACCTTATCCAACTTCCAAGATTTGCATAATATCGAGGATCTTCCGGTATAAACGTGTCTCTATTTCTACTAAAGTTCGAGCACAGCTTCATCACGAGTTTGGTAGTTCCTTGAGTACAAAGACGTCAAGCAGTGGTATAAGCGTTCAATTATAAATACAGAATGATTTCAGACACTAATAACATTCAAAAATAAATTTTATCTTTAGTTTTTCAATTTTAATATACAAAAGTATTTGTTTACAAATTAGTTTTGATCATTGGGGTATACATTTGTAAAAATATGGAGCACAATGAAGCTTTCCTAGAGTAAATGGCGTTGTAGTCAAAGGAGGTGCCATTATTCATCTTGTACTTCGAAGATAGTGGGAATTATGCTTTGACACGATAATTTACCTAGCTTGCCATTCTAACCTTGTTATTAGAGCAATCAATTCCCTTTGAAATTAATATCAAACCCAATACAAACTAAGAGACAAATCAAGAGGTGTTAAATATCTTATAAAAATCTTCAATGAGTTTTTAATTCTTAATTATCCTGGCTTAGAATTTTAAAACTCATCTTAAACGTTTTTGATACATACGTTTATGTTTTAACCCTTTATACTCAAGTGGTTCCTTTGGGACGACAGGTGTAAATAACTAGAATGTTTTAAAATGTGAAATTTAAGCGTTATTTATATTGAAACACAACAGTTAACGAAAGAAATAAATGTAAATCGATCATAATTTGGATCATAACTTTTCTTCCAAAACAGAATTTTCAAATCATGATTGAATCATATCCAATAGTGCTTCGAGTGCAAAGGGTTAAACGTATAAAACGATTATCGGTGCTTATCTTTAATGCGCTCTTCCTAAATATACCATGAGTTGATTAAGGCGATCAGTGTTAGTGGTTCATCATATTCAAGGTGGTACGTTCAATCATTTCATGAAGAGATTTTGTACACCCTCTTCATTTAGAAAATCGATCGGTGCTTCCTGTTTGATGTTTGACGAGATTTAACGACATATCAATCATTCTGGGAAAAGACTTCGACTCATTACTGCCTATATACGAACCAAACATCCTTGTAAAATTTTCAAATTAAAAGTTAAGGAAATCAAATGAATAAAGACTTGTAAAATTACTAGGATACTTCTACAAATATGTATAGTATATTAAGTACAATGACAATATGGTTGCATTTCATGGACACCATCAGGATTTTATTTTAATAATTACATATTATTACAATTATATAATTACATTTTAATAGAGCCATCCGAAGCATTCGATTTTGAAACACTTGATAACATTACACGCAACGTTATCTGTCACGAGCACAAAGAAATATCTTTCTCGTACCATCGCTTTGATAATTCGATCGGTCGCGTTTTAACGAATTCTTTTGTCGCGAAAATTCAATCGACCATTGAGGCTTTTCAAACCAAACGTACTTTCGACGACGAATCCTCCGGATAAAAAAAAAGGTTCAGTACATATCCCGTTGTTCAGTTCAGTGTCCCTTTAACGCGTGTCACGTGTAATGAAGGATAAACAGAGGAACAGCGGGAAACTGCTTTCATTTCCTGCCATTCGGCCCGCGGTGCGTTCCCGTTTCGCTCGTCAACGTCTCGTCACCTCTGAATTCAACGACTTTAAAAGCGGCGTGTACAATTACGGGGGCGTTGGTCTACTGACAAACGATATTCCGTCCCGATAGGGCCGTTAAATTCCCGGTAATCTTGTTTCCAACCGGTTAATTACGCCCGTAGCAGAGGCTGCAATTCGATCTTGCTTCAACGATGAAATCAGCCTGCAATTTTCGCGATATTCATAATCCATTTGATCGCGTTAGCATCGGGAACGCGTACGTGTATATATCGGGCGAACTTTTCAATTAAACGTCAGCGACGATTTTAGTTTTTGTCGGCCTCGCACAGAATTAAACATCGTGACGAGGGTGTACGGGATTAATCAAAATCCTATTGTCGGCCAGGTGGAACTGCAAAGGGATCCTGATAAGGATGATGTTTATTTCTTGCGAGCATGGATAATTGAGAAGCTCGCGGCTAAACGGGTGCAGCACCGTTTTTGTCGAGTCCAATGATAAATTGAATTAATCGCAAATTGGGGGATATTAAGCATATTGCAGGCTCAACATTTGCATCAAACGTGCACCGAATAATGTATTATAATAAAGCTTTTTTATATATATTACGTGTCACAATTAACACTTTGTTGGCTGCTATCCTGTATTACTTCGACATTGAATAAGTGTGAATAGAAGGGGGAAGTACTTTGAAGGATACAAAGGCCAATAAGCTGTATATTAAATGAAAAAAATTAAACAAAAATGGTTGGGTTATTTTTTTAACAGACCTCGTATTAGTTACAAGTTTGACTCATTTTGTATGTAGTTTTAATATTATTTATTTCTATTCATTGTTGTACATTAGTTACAACTTGAATTAATTGTCTCCCTAATCCAATTCTCGAAAAATTGACAAAAGCTATTACTTCTAGTGTTACAAGTCCAATTTTTTTAAACTGGGGTCAATGAATAAGGAATTATAATATCGTAAGTTCACACAAAAGCAAATATCAGATATAGTAGAATGTTTAAACAACATTTTTGAAGGAAAGTTCTATAGTGTCATACGTGAAATAAATTATTTGAAAAAAAAAGGGGGATGCACCGTACCTATTAAAGTATATCCGATCAATCCATCATCCCTTTCATAACGCCGCTAAGAGTTCCAAAAAAAGTACAAAATCATGGTCTACTTTGTGATGACGAAACGGAAATTTGTACTCGAAAGATGAATAGTAATATTACTTAAAATTTTAAAAGAAACGGAGGGGTAAAAAATCTACACTGTAGATGTGTAAAATTCTTATTCGTTGGAATTCTTTTAATATTTTTCTGGCCCTATAGAATTATTTTTATAAGCTCAGTATATTGTTGATACTATTTTATTTTTAAACTTAAAAAATCATTAGTGTTTATAACCATAATTAATAGAAGATAATTTCAAAATAATGTAAGCATATTAATATTAGTAAAATTTTCAAGGAATTGCATATTTCAGAAAAATTGATGATAAAATATAGATTTACTGAAAGCGACAGTAATTAGGTACTTTATCCTTTATGGAAATTTTTCAAAGCAATAAAAGCAAAACAGCGTTTTATGAGAAACGGCAAGGATGTGACTAGCTCCTTTATGATTTTTCAACGTCCCAATTCCTTTTTATTAGCAACAATATGGCGGCCATTAGGGATACAAAATAGGAAAACCTTCATGATAAAGTGTTAAATTATTTTAAAGCTCGAAGCTTCTTCCATCGTAGCTGCCGCACGTTTCCTGCGCTGTCCAATTTCCGTTTGGTCTCGAAATGGAAATCTTATTCTCGAACCTTTGATATCCGGCACAGCGGGCGCATTACAAGGACGTCTAGTCTGTCGCGTACAGATGCAATTTCGAGTAGCCGCTTTTTTGTCGTCAGTTAAATTGCACCTAGTCGTTGACACGGGGAAAAGTAATTTTATGCTTTCGCGTAATGTTGTAACTCGATCGTCGATGTTTGTTTGTTTCTATGAAGAAAATTTATGTGAACTAGAAATTGACCAAAGTTGAGGTTTAATAATACTTAAGAAAGTTTCAAGTATTCTCTATTCAGGAAATACCCAGATCAAGAATTTTTAATAACAAAGCACAATTTTTCTGAATGTGATACATGTGATGTGTTACTTAGCATATCAGACGCATTCAACTGAAATGCCCTGGGTCCTTATGGGAATGAATCCAATTCTCTATTCACTATCGTACTCTGAAGAGTCTATATACATTCATACGTACTTGAGAAATAAACACCAACGTACAGAGTATACTATAGGCGTGCACATAGTCAGAAATATATGTAGTATTTTATTTATAATATTCTGAAATTCTTAACTTCCTAAATTCTAAATTTCCAAAACTATAATATTTCTAAGTTTAAAATATCGGATGGTGTTTTATTTTTAAATATTAAAAAATCAAGAAAAACACCCACCAATCAGAAGGTATCTTCAGCCGCTAAAGTGCTGTCCTTGATTGCAACGTTCAAGCGCGGCGGTAAATTAACAATTAAGATCTAGGGGGAGGTTATTTCTGGACGCCCGTTCGTTTTGGAGAGTTCAGAGATAATATTTGGACGCCATCAAGAACGGGAGAGTACAGAATAATTTCTGAATTCTATTTGATGTACTGTACGAGTTAATGAAACAAACGATTTGTTTCAGTGTTCGAATTTGTAACTTTACTCTACTTTGGTAATCATGTACTCCTCCATAATTCGCAATCTTTGTTCATAAGAGGTTACTTTTCCCTTTAACTTCAAACATAGATGCATAATTATGCTGACAGAATTTTCTTTATTTTTATCATTCATAAAGCAAATGATTGTACATTTAATCTTTATTTGCTTTATATACTTTATAACAAAATTTTGAATTAAATTTAGAGAATTTAAAAAGCTAGAATGTTAAAATTAAACAAAATGATATTTAAGATAAAATTGTATTATTATTAACGATTCGTGTCAACTAGAATTATCGAAAAACTTCTTATCCATTTAAGTAAAGTACAAAGCTGGAAGTACTGTTTTCTTCGAACGATTGCAACATTGTTTGTTTAGATCTTGATGAAAAGTGGGAAATGGAGATGAAATCAGGTCTTTGGAGCTTCCTTACGCCCAATTTATTTATCTGTTTGTCTCGTTTTCATACTTAATGAAATGTCCTCGACAGAATAGAACTGTCGTATTCGTGTACACGGATCGCAGAGATTCAACTGCAAACAATGGTAATTTCCGATTAAGTGCTTAGCAGTAAACGGAATGTATAAAGGGATTCTGGCACGTAGAAACTTCTGAAACTGCATTTAGCTTATCTTACAAATAGACCAATTACGTTATCATTTATTATACACGAAGACATACGAGCACAGGGGTGTCGCTATGTGCATGCAAAGGCTACTGCTATTCTTTAAAAATCATTTTGTTGAAGGATACGTTTGGAAGTTAGGTTTTTTTTCTAATATAAGAATCAGAAAAGAGTACTTAATGAAAGAACTACTTATTATTGATAAAACAAACTGAATGTAAATATGAAATATGTTACAAAAGAATTGTGTCATCTTGCAACTATCCATGCAAGTAAAAGACCATCAATCTTTATACAGGGTGTCCCAGAATTAGTGAAAGAATCAGACATGGGGGCTAGCTGAGATGATTTTGAACAACTATTTGCTTTGCAAAAATGTCAGATAGGGCTTCAATTTTCATCAATGTGCAAGCTCCTTTCCAATTCTTTGGGTTTTTCTCCAATCGTTTTATTGTCCCTATTAACCCCTTATCTTATGATTTTTTAACAGGTGAATCATTTAAAATTAAATATATATATTCAATGTTAAAAGAAGTCGAGGATAACTGCATCGTAATCAGTTCTTTAAATTTAATTCAGCATAAAAACATTCAATTTCTTGTCTGTAAATATTTTAACTTATAAACGAGTAACATGGTTCAATCATTAAAAACCAGGCTGAACATAAAAATTTCTACGCGTGTGAGTAAAATTCTATTTTGTTAAAAAAAAAAAGAACAAGTGTATGCATGTTACATACCGCGGATTTTTAGAATATCTTGCCAATATCTGAATGTATATTTTGGGTACTGTTTTTTACCATGGAGCTTGCGGTACTCCTCCTCTGCTCATCCGAAATAAAAAAAGCTTTCTGGCTCTGTTGTGGTCAATTTAAAAAATACAGGTTTCTGAAAAATGAACATCGAGTGCTCACAAACCTAAAATCTAAAAATCATTTTCACTTATATGAAACAATTAGGGCATAAATTAATATACGTATAATTATCTTTAAAAAAATCATTGAATTGAGGTCTCATGAAAAAATTGTATTATTTATTTTCAAGTCAGATTTTCGATTGTATCATCAATTGCAGAACCATTTAGGTGTTATAAACTTGATCGACAATCAATCATTCATCTATTCTTCGTTTCAAAAAGTTCTGGTACAGAAATGTTCATGAAATTTCGTTTCGTTTGATCATATTTCTGCCCATAATAACGGCCATAATTTTACACGAACGTATTGCAATCCTCCCCGAATCGTCATCGATAAGTATGACACGTTTTCAAAGAGAGAGCATCGTGAAACCGGTACCGTAAATAACGACGGGAAATGCAGTTTAAACGACAACGCATTAATCACCGAACGGGGACGAAACGAGAAGCGCTTGACGTTCGGTGAACGGGAAAATGTGAAAGGAAAGAAAAAGGGACCCACATTTTTGTTAGCTTTCGTGCACGTACACGCGCGATCCTATTCAGGTCACACCCAGAAGCCTTCGTAACAATAATTCTCAAGCTTTCGGGAACAAGGATTTGAAGAACAATTATGATGGAACTGTAAAAAGAAAGAAGCGGAGGGGAGGGAAAAAGGGGAACAAAAGAAATTGTGCATTTTGCTTGAAATTATTTGTGCTGTTTTGTGAAAATGAAAAGTATCTCACGTACAATTTGCTATCTAGTTCTGGGTACGGAACAAAGGGATGGAAAATGGTAAAAAAATATTTGTACGAAAGTTGAATAATTTGCCGGATTTCAAAAACCTGAAGTGCAGTCGGTTGAAATTTTTCTCACAAGAAACTGGGTCAATTTTTTCTCTCTGATAAATCTATATCCATGAATATCCACTGTGTTATTAACTTTGAGATAATTTTCAATTAAACTAGTCCCGTTTTGTCGAATATATTAAAACTTCCTTAAGGCGACTCTAAGTTTGTAAGTGCAAGTATTAAAAATGAAACCTTCCTTTCTTATCCAGGTTGTGACTATAATATTTTATTATTAAATTGGTTAGGTCTTCTCAATGACGTATTGCATTAATGCAAGATTCCTGTGGTGTCGTCTCGATCCACGACGATTCGAGATTTTGAGTTTTATTTTTTACTGGTGATACTATTTTCGGTGACAGACTCGGCTATTCTTATTCGACTGATAATTTTGGAAATTCTGTCTCTTTCGGGAAGAACCTACCTCAAATTTCCCGATGGGGGTGAAACACGCTAGTTGGCGCGCTTGGATTTTTGATATCTGGAAAGGGAGTGCAGTCGGTTTGTCTGATTTGTCAACTTTTAACGCGAGTGTTGCAAAGTAACCGATCTAAGGGCTGTCCTCAGATAGTGTGAGTACCGATGATCGACGTATGCGGGAAATACCTAAGGCAGGTAATACGTCTATGATGCTCGTTCAATTTACCAGAATATATCAACTTGACAGCTTGTAAGGAAGAAAAATGTTTGCTAAAAACTATTTACAACATTCAATTTTGGAGAACTAATTTAAACATTGGATTTGTAGTACAACGCAGATCTAAACGTAACAATGTCGAGTTGAAAATTTAGATTTCAAAAGTAATTTGTGAGATTCAATAACTCTCACGAGGAAGAAAAAAGGACAAAGTCTGAATAGGATGTTATGTGAATCGTGCTGTAGGGGATCCACTGTATAGCCAGGGACGTAGGAAAGGTTAGTCGACTTTATGGCGAAGAACCGACTGAAATGTTGTCAGCGAGTCACGAACGAAATTTTCTATCGTTCTTCCGTTGTCGTATATTATTTTTCAGTTTCCTCGTAATAACGATCGGTGTGTTATTACCGTGGACCAGGATTGTGGTTTCATCCGCGATTTCGTTTCCCCACGATCCACGGAACCAGTCCACGTGGCCGGGGGAAAAAAAAAAGGAAACGGACGTCAGACCGTTGGGGACAATTTGATTGCACGTGCACAGGGAGTATGGGATGGTTGGGAAATTGAACCGTGGACGGCTTGAGGGTGGACTTCAATTAACCGGCCCTGCCGAAGACATTTCGGGGTCAACCTTAATTTATTTTGGTTTATTGCATGGATAGAATTGTTTCATCGTGATTATTGCGTTGGATGAAACGATAAGAGACAGGATTCACTAGTAAAGCTTTTAATTATACACGTACGATTTTAATGACTTGTATTTTTTTCCTTTTTTTTTATAAGTGATAGTATCGTTCGAATTAATGGGAGCACATCGATCATTAAAAATTTGTTCTTGTTGTAGGAATGTTCAATTTATTTTGACCCCTTATTGTCTAAATATTTTCCCTAGGAAAAAATATGATTTCTTGCAATTAATTAAAATACATATGGCATGGTAGTTTTCTTATTATATATAAGTATCACATTTATTATTAATATTAAATTAAACCAATCAAAGTAGAAAACTTCTTATAATTAATAATAAAGGATTAAATTCTAATAAATAACTGCAGCAGTGCAACCTTTCTATAAATTAAAAATTTGAAGTTATATTATTACTATATTTATTAATAAATATATCAAATGCATTGACACCTTTATAAATACTTTTTCCAATTATTGCATTATATTCAAGGTGAACGAGCTGGGTAACGTTTTATGTCCGTCATATAAATTTTACACCACACTCGCGAAGAGTTCACCTGGTAATCTTGTGATATTGAAAAATAACTGGTTGAAGGTGTAGTTGACATATTTTCGTGTAGGTATAACATGTTACAGGAATGTTCGAAGTTATCGAACGGATCTAGTGAGATACACGTTACATAACAGAACCAACGAAACTTTTAATCGATGCATGCCACGGTGTTCTGAAAACAAAGGGTCGGTGATTAATGACTTTGGAGGGTTTTCTGATCTCCCGACGATATATAATATTACAGTTAATTACAAGCTGTTCGTGCAACATTCGCTGTCGCTCAAAACTTTCAGAACAGTTGTTAAACACAGCGATTCGACGCAAATATTGACATCGTCAAAATGAAACGAATCCTTAAAAATCCTTGTTTTGGAACTAATTATCACGAACACGCGTTAAATTAAACACGTGAAGTTCGTTAATTAAAATCACATTGTTCGAATCCGTCAGTTACAATTCAAGAATATTCGAAGCTTGAAACATGAAAGAAAATTTTAAAAAATAATTTAAAGTGGTCAAGTAAAGTGATTTACTTTAATAATTAAACATATTTACATTTATTACTACTTTATTTAATTATTACTCACAATTATTGCAATTGTGCACTTAACTTTAATTATTTTAATTGCAATTCATTCACCAATCACGTTAAACACGTAGTGTATAGTTTAGTTAAAATAAGTAATTATTAGGTAGTGTATTAATATTAAAAAATTAATCAAATTAAATTATAGCTAAAATTGACGACTGATTGTTATAAAACTATTCACTATTTATTAAAAGTACAATGTTGACATTCTGTAAAATTGATTCAATAATTATTATTAGTAAATTTAATATTTCAATTAATTTTGCTACGATTTATACACGTTATTTATATATATATCAAACGTGTAACGTATTAAAGGTGAAACTTTCAAACTTCAATACTGACGGACAGAGTACGGAGTTACAAAGGTTAAAGTTACAGAGTTCAGAGTTACACACAGTAGTATACCGGTACGTGCTAGCATGTATTATACATATATTTGTAAGTACTTGTACGGGTACGTAGACACATGCAGAATGGTCTATCAGAACGTATGATTTCGTGCTATTTATAAGAACAAATGTTGTTTTGCGATAGTTATACTGCTCTACAAAGCTATACAATTTTTATTGCGTTCGATTGACAGTTAACAATAAATTGGCGATTCTCATATGTTCATTTTACAAAATTGTTCACTAGAACCGTAGAAACGAGAATTTCATCAAAAACGAACAGTTCTATGGTACATTCATGGTCATTTTTCAACTCCTCTACAACGAAATTCTGGGGATTTTAGAAAAACGTAGATGAAAGGTCGTAATTTTAGTTCCAAATCCAATAATTCTAAATTCCTTAAATGCGTAATACAGTTTTTGTTTATTAAATCTGTACACGTTGTGTTATGAAAAAATTTTAATTCTCACTATTTACAAATTAGTAATAACTCAATATTAAATTAGCTTCAATTCGTTCGATAAATTTTCATATTTTGTTATAAGTCATTATATATTATTGGTTTAATTTTTTTTTCACTATTATTTATTTTCCTTAATAAAATTAATTTTGAACAGTATTCATCTGAATCCACGCAAAACCTTGGGAACCATTTCCACGAATCTCCTTGGAAAACGAACACGTTCTGAAAATACTTCGACCTTATACAATTCGTATCCAAAATTCATTTCGCCCGTGTTCCATTTTTAGATTACGATATCGATCGCTTTCGTGTTAAATAAAACCCATTGAAAATCATCGCAGCGCGAAAAAAGGAATATATATATCGGCACGGATTGTAGCTCGCGATCGAAAATATCTCGTTTGCTGAATTTTCTCATTTTTGTACCGTTTTGTTCGTCTCTTAATATTACCACGTCGTTCATTTCCATCCGTTCATTATGCAGATGTTTCCCTACTATTTCACGACAGATTCTCCTTTTCGTCCGTGTTCTATAATATTTTTTTCCTTGGAAAAGTTGAACACCCCGTTCGAGACTGTTGTACAAGACTTAAGAACGTGAGCTGAAAGCACCGAGAATGGTCTTCCTTTACGAACAAAGCGGATCCACGTTCAAAAGAGTCCCGATTCAAGTTTTTATTCCCTGAAAACTGCGACGGAACTGTCATTTTGCCGATGGACACACAATAACCCATGTATTTGTTCATACCGTCGCTTAAAAACGCGAGATATTGGTAGAAAATTAGGAAATCGTGAAAATCCTGCTAATTGATAGTCGATACCTCAATAAAAATTGTAATAACAGTAACTATTTCTTTAAAAAATTTGAAATCAAAATTTTAAAATAAAAATTATTTTATGTGTGGCATAACAATTTTACCATGATAGTCCTCAAAACTGTTTTATACAATTTAATTTGAGAGATTAGGGTAAGGATATTTGATACAATTTTTTTATTGTATTACCTTTTATTTATTTACTACTTTTAGTGTTCTTTAAATCTACCTTAAAACAATGAAATATTCAATTAATGACGTTCTAATTATAAGCAAGTTTTATACGCCTTTCTGTATAGGTGGGGTATACATTATTGTTCATAGAAATGAACTTATCTCGTCCCTCGCACTTTTAACGACTGCTATGCAGTAAAGATCACTTAAAGTTTATGGTGTACCTAAAATTCCAGAGTTTCATTCAATATGACAAGAACCATTAGATTTTTAAATTCTGGGCAAGCTCGTGATATAAATTCTTTAATTGCTCTCCGAGATAATTCATTTATCGTTTAACTGTTCTTCAGGAAGTTTCTTTTATCGAATTTCTAAGCGAATATAAAATTAATCAGTCGTGCTTTTAACGACTCTTCGAATTTATATTTAGGTCTTTCAGTTGTTCTTTACTTGGTGCTTAAGCTTGTAATGACTAAAATTAAACAAATTTTTAATTAAGAAAATAGTATTTAAAGGAGCAATATTGAATAACGAAATGTGTAAGTAACTGTGTCTTTATTGTAACTACACTGAATAGTAGCACTGTAAGAAAGTTTTCCGTGTACTTGAATCGACATAAAACTGCTTTCCGAGGAGTTCTGTCGTGAAACGATTTGAACAGAAATCGACTCGATTACTTGACCAATGCCTGATACCCTGTATTAAGGGCGGCATGTCTTGTAGAGGATTATCGCGACCGTAATCCTATGAATTATTTCGCTTGAAACTTCCGGAATCCGACTGCAATTGCCATTCAGATGAATTATAGAATACAATAGTCCGAATGTCGAACCGTTACCGATTTAATATCTCACATAGCTGGATGTAATCCATGAGAAGTTATTTGATTGATTAGATATATCTCGTTTTATATGAAATACTGTTGGTCAGGAACTGTTTATTGCGTATACTGTTCCAATAATTCAATAATCCTGTTTTCCTACGGAATTAATTTTATTGTTTCCAAAGGATTGCTTATTAATTTATTTGATGAAATAAATTGATTGAGTTTCATTTTTATTTTCCTTGTTTCTGTACGACTTAATTTGCGAGAATCGTAATTTTCCCTTTGTATATATTACTAGAAAACAAACAAAATGTCAAAGAAATTCATGTAATAAATTATGGTAACAAAAAGCAAGATATTATAGAAAATATCCTGCATAGGAGTAAGAATTAATTATGGAAATTTTCCAACGCATCCATGATATAAAATTGTTGAAAGATTTCATTTAAGGTGCAGATTCCCTCTGTCGTTCCAGGATATCTTTTCCTGATTCTTATAGCCTTTTACGTTCTTTTAGATCCTATCGGTGTGTATTCAAGATTAAGCTAATCTTCAACATTAAGTAAATTAGTCCCTTAGGGTTTTGTGTTTAATCGGAGCGACATATCGTTGTCTACGACTACCGTAAAGGCTTGATCAGTATCTCGAACTCTAATGAGCTCTGATCGTACCCAATGATCCCACATTGTTAGCGACCCTTCGAAGTCCAGTTTTCGGATTCTGTACTATCGTTTCGATCGCATGCTCGAACGAACTAACACCGATTTTCGAATGTAAAATTCCATTAGCTCGGACAAATTAAATCCAAAACAATGCCAGGATGACCATAAGCTTCCTGATTGAAAATTCTTTTGATCTGTGATTGCAGCGAGGTACGAATAAATAGATTTTGCATTGAAATTCGTAGTAACTCTTAGTAGTAATTTCGCTGCAGTAATCCGGGTATTAAATTTCAAATTTTGATGAAATATTAAAGTTTAGAAGAGAATTTTTCACATTTAAATTTTGATTTCCATTACCATATTAATATTGACAATTTAGTACAATAAGTATTTTTAAAACTGTTACTGGTATACAATACTAGGTAAATAATATCAATATTTATTATGTTTGTTTAAAAATAAATAGTGATGCTTCAGACAATGCTATAATATCTCCAATAACGTAAAAGAGCTTGCTAATAAATATAAAAAAAATACAAAATTTTATACACCGTAGCTCAGAAGGTAGAGGGAAGTGTGCAGATAATAACGCAATTTGTTGCATCGCGATATCTTAATTAGTTCCTGAGATATAAAATTTACAAAGCGCCCGCCGCGCGAAAGGGGAAAGGGGTAAACTGTCTGGGCCAGACTTTTTTCCAGGAATTGCTTTGTTATGCATTTTAACATACATTCTAATACAAAATAACACTTAAATTTCACGTGTTAAAATATTTTAATAAATGACACATGTCGCCCTGAAGGGTTAACATATAATGTGCAATTTCCATTAATAGTTCAAGACCTATCATCAAACTAAACGAAAGACCGTGAAAATGAAACTTTACCGAGTTTGTTTAAAAGCTTCATTGTTCCGTGATCGAGCATTTCAAAGTAACCAAACTTTTTCAATCGTTCTTAAAATTTTACCGAGGAAACTTCGCCCCGGTGAAGCTGCACAGAATCCAAGCAACGGGTGCCCTGTTAATTAGCCACGCTTCTGGCAATCGCAAGTTTCGTGAAAATTTGAAATTGTCCATCGACACCTCGTTAGACGTTGGAACTTCCACGGAAGTATCCTCTGTAACTTCTGTGTTACACTTTTCTCGGCCCCGACGCTGAATCTTTTCGTTCTCGGCGTCGCCAAAGTAGCCCGAAGTACACATACAGTGTACACGTCGAATTTCTGGTTACTTTAACGACGCGATATTTACTCTTCTTTCAAGGAATACGCCACAATGGACAGCGGACAAAGTACATAACGAGATTTTCCTTTTAAGACAGAGCCGATACTCAGGGACTGTAAGAGGAAAATACGCGAGAACTTTTCGAGCAGAGGCTACGTGTCCCCATATTTATTTCTCTTTCGAATCAGTTTGTCCACGAAATAGGATTTATGTTGGCAAAATGTCTGACGGTAATGCAACTCGAGTGTGCGCTTGTGCTCGAGTATGTTAACGTTCGTGAAATGAAGTTTCAAAGTTTTAATAACACGTCTCCGATATTACAACGTTTTGTAAAGTCTGAAGCTGTATTGAGAAGAACGTAATTACACTGCAAATAAGATATTTTTTGTTATCTTAATCGTTTATCGATATAGTGAAAATAAAATTAGGTTATGTCATATAAAATTGACAACATTCGATTGATTGACGATTAAATTAAAAAATCCATTCCATAAAAGAATTGAAATTCAAATAGGAAATGTATATATTTTAGTATTCTGTTAGGAACTTAATAACTCTTTAATTGTAGTATCACGAACGTGCAGCAAATTACTTTTATATAAAATTCTAATCAGCTTCATATACTTTTAAGGTTCCTTTGTTTTCATTGAAAATCAACGAATGGAACACATTCGCGATAATCACAGAATGAATTACTTATACCAGAGGCCTCTGTTCTATGTCTATTGATGCGCGATTAATATCAGCCGCAAGCTTTAACCAAACGGGATCACAGCCGCGTTCTGTGTTCCAGAAAGCGATCCCAGTCTGTCTGGAACAAATTTATACCTAGATGTGCATCGCTCTGTCGTCGGTTTAAGTGCGCTCTTGAAGCTCGAGTCGGTTTTTTATTCGAACCGTTGGGATTAATCCGAAGAGGGCTGTCGAGCGTACACTGTAAACACGATTCGCGTAGAAACTAGTTCAGTTTTAGTAAATGGAACTCGCGTAACGATGTTCCGACCGAACGAGCGGGTAAAGTTACGAATGCGGGCCGATCATTGATGTTTCGGTAAGAATTTTTTCGTTAAACATTCAGATTTCACGGGGCTCCTATCGCGAACACGGAACACTCTTGGAATAAATTTGTAGAGCAAGAAGGGGATCGCGCAAGTTGGACGATCTCGGAGACAGGACATCGCGGAGCATAAAATTTCAAGTGTACAGCAGGTCGTGAAGATGTTTAACTTTTCTAGCCTTTCAACTTCCTATCAGGTTTCATGTTACAGCTGTTTTAGTATCGCCGTACTCGCCATTCTTTCAAGTACCCGCCGTTTCTTCGCGGACGTACGATGTCCATCTCATATTTTAAAGTTCACAATACCCTCGCTACATTTTCACTTTATTTCTCGTAAGAATTTCTTGGTTTCTTTCCGTGCAGTTCCATCTTGCGAAACTTCCATGGCATTTGAGAACGTTAAAAATATACTTCTACGTGGCGCGAAGTTTGTCATTTAGGATGCTCCAGAAATGGTGTGCATCCTGAAAGTTGTACACCGTCTGTAATAAAATATTCCTTTAGTATCTTGCAATTTACGACTTCGTTTTTGAAATAAAGATACCTGGAAATCGCATCAGTCATTTTGTAATGCACGTGATTTGTGTCCTTCTGAAGTTAGATCAGTATTTACATAAATTCCTGAAGATTTTCTTGATGCAATTGTGAGTAGCACTACTATTTTGATAACATTTCGTAAGATTATCATTTTTGACTCCTTAGGTTGAAACTAAGATCATTTATTATTGTTAAAAATCAGTTATTAGCTATAGTATCGTGTTCCTCAAAACTTATGCAATATTATTTTTAATTATACAGGGACATACAGGGAGCACCTTCATAATATTTTCAATACTTTTAAGTATTTTATTACTATTAGTATTTAATATATTTTTATCTCCACTATGACGGTAAAAGTGTTACACCATTTTATTTTGTCTTTGGTAATTACAAATTTTTATTTTACTTACTACCTATTTACCTTAACTTGATATGAATTCCAATTTTCACGGCAGCAATGAATAATACAAAGTAGTCACCAACCCTTTCTCTAATATTAGAACTAGGCATGCGTGAGCTTGCCTTTCCACGTGTTCCTTTGTCCAAACACTGACCCGAGATAACCTCATATCGATTGTTTGCTTGGCTGTAAGGTTATTGGCTATTGTGTGTCGAAAGCCGATTTCTCAATTCTCATTTATTGTTTGTATCTCAGAAACAGCGACGTAAATTCGAAACTAGTAGAGAAATTTTCGTTTCGCTTTGATATGCAAAGGCTGCAGTCGCCTAGGTGTAAAATATTTTGGAACGGCCTGTACATAGAAAAGAAATTCACGAGGAACAAATTTCCCAAGCACGGTCTTCATGTTTCTCTTATGGCGGAATTTTTATCGACTTTTTCTTCCTCAATTCTGCAGGCGATATCTAAACTTTGGCTTCTTTCCTGGCGAAACTCGTATCATGCTGGCGAGGTATTGTTCATAAAAAAAAGTTTTCAATTCACGAGCGTCGCTCTTTGTAAGAATATTCTCAAAATTTCTGGCTGATTTCGGATTCAGAACTTGCCAGAAACATGGCGCACATACTTTCAATATATTTTTATTGATCCGCATGCTGGAAGATTATTCGATCAGAAAGTTATCCGTCATTCGCGAGTAACGTTGTTCCGTGTATTATAGGATTCTATTTTCACAATATTTTGGAGGTTTCCAATGAAAAATCAATCTGTAAACAAAACTAATCAGTGAAGATGGTGCAGATTATAACAAATTCAAATCGCCACTAAGGTGTTGAAAATTTGTTAACAAGCTATTATGTATAATCTTGAAATTTACAGACAGTATTTCTAAATTTTCATCGTAACTTCATTCGTAAAACTCATAAACAAAGAAGGAAACACACCACTTAATAAATAAATCCTTCGTGGTTCTCAAAACAATTGATGCGGGTAGATCCAATTTTCATAAAGTTATTTTGTCCCGTGGAGTGTAGAAATACTTATAGACGGTAGCGTAGATTTTCATTGTGGCAGCAAGGGTGTTAAGCATTCAGTCGCTCCACACTTGCAATCAAGCAGCGAGCCAAGCTATTCGCGAAACTTCTCAACGATCCCGCTATGAAACGACAAACTTTCAACGGTACACCAAAGGGTTGTGCGTGTGTTTCCGAATGGATCGTACGTGGAAAGGAAGTTCGAGCCCGTGTAACATTTACGCCAACGAGGCTCGAGGAACGGACACAGAACTTGCTGCCTAATGTTCTCTTCGTCAATCGGTCGAGCGCGTCGCCGAGGGAACACGGTCGCGCATTAATATGTACAAAGCTTCGAGTGATTAACTCGACAGACAGTTCTTCGTCGGTTCCTCTGTGCACGGGGGGAGGAAGTATTCGCGTTTGTAATGCATCTCGGATTCTGTTCGTACGCGTGACACAAACGTTTCCTGAATTATTGCTCGCCAATTGCCGGATGACGATTCGCCGGCTCAGGCTTTCAGACCGTGTACCCGTGTTTCCACCTGCATAAATGACTAACGTTTGAGGCTGTAAATGAGCTGTAAATGAGAATTACTTCGAACCGGTGGACATTAATCATGACTTTTGGCGAATTGATGAGCCGCTCTGTTTGGCGACGCCTGCCGATTGGGTTTACTATGTAGCCACGAAACACAATTACTTTCTATAGGAGTGGTTTGCATTACGTTTTCGAAACTCGGATATTAATTTGTTGGAACGTATTGTATTGTATTAAACAATATATCGAATGTCAATTTTTGAAATACAAAAAGTTTGACACGATTTGATGACGCAAGGTTTTATACAAGCCTGCATTGATGTTTTTTATATAAAATGACCAGGTGATAATTACAGGAAGCAATGATTGATTTTAATGTTTCTTTTTAATCATTTTATTGAATCGCAGCAAAAATTTGCAAGAAAATTTGAAAAGGAATCGAACGAATTTATTACAGACTTGAAATTGAAAACTGTTTGCATACCCTGTTTTTTTCATTATTCCTTTGGTCGTTATTCGGTTGTCTATTGAAATGCTCGAACTGAGCCTGCGGTAAAAAATGGGTTAATCGATTTCACTGAACTGCTTCGACAAATGGTTAACTTTTCACCGATTTTTCAATATACTGGCAACTCAAATTTCGAGATAAAGTTAGTAATTCAGTAATTAAAATCCGTTAGCCAATTTATGTTTTATTAAATAAGTAACTTTATCTATACACGGATACTCCGTTAACGATAATTTGACTTAGAATTTGCAATAATCGGTTCTATTGTTAACCCTTTCAAAAAGTTTATTTTAATTTCATTTATATATTAAACCAATTACAAATTATTCCATCCAATCAATTTATAATGCTGTTTTAGTTCTATTAAAAATTCTGTGAAAGTATGCTATAACCATATTTCTTATTACATTTAGGTGGCCCCTGAAGCGGTGTTTCGTTGTGCGTCGCAACCCCAACAACCTAACTTCGTCCGAAAATTAACGTAAGTTATCATTCTGCTTAAACTTTGGACGAAATATTACATCAATTTCGTTCTTTAAATTTAAACGAAAGTGCTCTTAGGGGAAGTAGTTTTTGAATTGTTCAGGCTGATTAATTATACAACTCGAGGAAATGATCGAGCCGTTAAATAATTTAGTTACAAACTACGTTAGTTGCCCATAAGTCTTTAATACATAAAGTATCTTATAAAATATGAAATGCAGTTTGATCGGTTTACTTCGAAAACGCTCTGCCAATTGGAATAATTAATTTATATACTTCAAAATTCTAATAAAAGTATATAAACTATTTCATTTATGAGCTCAAGGTATAAATATTTAATTTACAATACATTTTCTATACTTTAATAATTACTTATATCGTGTACCACAAAGTTAATAATTATTAAATTGCTTTGATAATTGTACTGATGATTGTAGGTCATATATACTTTCTTCTGAAATATTTAGATGTTTATATTAGGGTTTACTTTTTATTTTATTTTTAATGCTATCAATTTAACCCATTCATTATTGCTATTTTATTGTTAATTGTTTATACGTTCTGAAATATTTTTTTAATTTTTAGTAATAAGGACTAATTTTCCAACTTTCTGTATGTTGCAAAAGGGTTAATTTACTGTCGTATTGAATACAAATTTTTAATCAATCGATGTAATACAAAATAAATAACAAATTCAATACTTCAATCATCGACACAATTATTAAAAAAATAAAAAGGATTAACAATTTATATTCGTTTCATCGAAAAGCGATTGATTGAAATCCTCGCAGCGTTCTTCCTTCGGTTCTGACCCGTTAACGATGAAAATTAAATTCTTTTACAAACCCTATGGGCTGCAAAACTTGATTTAACCATCTCCAGCCCTCGGAGATACTCCTCTAGGTAAATAGGTCGCGGAATTGAAATCGAAACGTCGAATTTCAGATCGGAATCCGTGTTTACACGGGGGACCGTTATTCCAAGGAGAAATAAGGAATTCTTTAATTGACGATGATCGGTCGGTGTAAAAAAGAAAGTAGAATGAAGATTAGGGTTTCATTTGCGCGAAATTGATTCCTCGCCACCAATCATTTACACTCGAAAATTACTCGATCGCAGCCGTGCAATTTCGACTTATTACGTTTTCTTTATAAACGTTTAGAATTTATCTTCGGCAACGATACGAACGGGTTTCTGAACAAATATCTGGAAAGCAATTTTTCAGATCGAATCCCAGTAGAACCTTATATCCGAACATCTATTATCCAGACGTCCTGCTGTTCAAAATTTTGTTATTTGAACAGGGCGTCTTCTGTCAGACACGATGTTCGTGTAATTCAATAATCAGATGAATTATCTACATTCTTGTTTAAATATTGTTACACCAAAGTTTTATCTCGTTTCTGTAAAATCAAATTTTAAGTACAAGACAATTGACGTCCTTGATTTAAGATCTTTGAAAGTATTAACATTTAAAAAGTAGAATAATTAAAGACGATCTAGTGTTTCTACAGACTGTGAAATTTATACGGTTAATGTTGGATCGTGCTCTTCTTGATTATACCCGAAGGGTGTATGGTGGATGACATTCAATTGTGTCAACCGGAATCGGTTTTTGAAAATAAATTGATTGACTCGGGTTGTTCAAGTTTTGGTAGAAATACCGTCTCAGTCACTGGTTTATTTTCTTGCTCATATACTTTTTTTTTGAAACTACGAAATCGAAGTCGTAGCCAATCAGAAGTGGGTAGACTTTTCATGGTGGCGGGGTGATCGAACGGTCCACCCTCCATTCAGGGGACTAGTTCACGTGTTGGTACTAGGGTTCTAGATGTGTTATTCTGTTAACGAACGCTATTAGACAATTTTAATCTCAGTGGCCATATGCAATTTTTTTAGTATTCGACCAGCTTGCTCGAAA
The DNA here is from genome assembly GCA_022405125.1 of Anthidium xuezhongi. NCBI lineage: Eukaryota > Metazoa > Arthropoda > Insecta > Hymenoptera > Megachilidae > Anthidium > Anthidium xuezhongi. The sequence goes on from CM039642.1 coordinate 2,870,896, forward strand.
TACACTACTGACCGTGTTATAAATTCTGTACACAATTTGCTGATTAGTATAGCTGATAATTTAGCTCATATTGAGGTCACATGCGTCAACATGTCTGAAACTTTGATCCGGAAAGTTAAACCATGAGATAGTATATATACAGTATCGATATTTGTAGACCAAAACCGTAGAATGAGAGTTTGAATTAGTTAATTGTTGAAATACTGTTGTTGTAAAGAAAGCGATCATTTTGTACAATGACCAAAATTCACAATACAATTTGATTAATTTAATATTATTGGTATCTTTTTAAACTCTGAATGGCATTTTTAATTAAAATGAAATACATAAAGTTTTAAACAAAAAGGTTCATATATTGAGGAACAACATTTATTAAAATGCAATAAAACTTAGCAAATGGTAATAATATAGAATATAAAATAAAATTTTATTTGTATTCATAGCAGTTCATCATTTATTAAAATACATATACATATAGTATTGGACAAATATTAAAATTTAAAAGAGAATTTTCCACATTTAAAGTTTTTATTTCCATTACCATATTAATATTGACAATTCGATACAATAAGTATTTTTAAAACTGTTACTGAACTACAATACCAGGTAAATAATATAAAAGTTTATTATGTTTGTTTAAAAATAAATATTGATGCTTCAGGTAATGCTGTAATGTCTTAAATAGAGTAAAAGAGCTTGCTAATAAATATAAAAAAAATACAAAATTTTATACACTGTAGGTCAGAAGGTAGAGGAAAGTGTGCAGATAATAACGCAATTTGTTTCATCGCGATATCTTAATTAGTTCCTGAGATATAAGGCTTTAAAGTTTACAAAGCAGCCGCCACCCGGAAGGGGTAGACATTCCCAGACGCGTGGGAAAGTAAACATTGTCTGGCGGCGTGACCCAGATTTTTTCCAGGAATTGTATATCAATTCGTAGTAATAGTTAAAGGGCCACGTTAGACACGCACTGACCGGGGACGAGTGAGAGGGCGAGCGAATTTTTATGAAAAATTATGTATGTCTTCCAACGACGATATCTCAGGAACGGATAAAGATATCGACATGAAACAAAAACTGTTTTAAAGAGGAAGGTTTCTACTTTCCTACAAATATAATTTTGTGTATAAATTCGAAACAGTACTTTGTTGACAGCGGTGTAAACTTTTAGTAATTTTAATACGAGTTTCTTATGCATTTTAACATACATTCTGACTTACAATCGCTTCTAACCGTAGAATATTGTTAATTTATTGATTTATAGGATAATTATTAACATTATTATTATTATTTTATTGATTTATAAGGTAATTGAATTTTGTTTATGCTTTTGATCAGTAATCAGAATTAGAAATCAGGATTAAAAGAATTAGAACTTTAGGATTAAAAATGAAACTGCAACTACAGTTCTATTTATTTATATCGAGATTCATTAGTTTATTAATATTCAAATATTTCAAATTTAATTTACGTTTGCCTAAAATTGGATCGAAACAGTGAAAACATTCACAAGACAAATTTTTGATATAACTTCTCGGTTATTCATACCGACTTATTTTGTTAAATAAATGATGATTTGAGAAGCTTCTTAATAATTTTAATAGAAAGAATTAAAATAATTAAATTATAATACCAAAAAGAGAACCAATACAAATTTGAAACAATTTCGGAGCCATTTAGGATTAAAACGGTGCTACAAATGCGATACCTAAAAAAACCCCTCGCTTCATGATTTCTATTCGTTGATCAAAATATCTCGCGAGTGAGCAATAGACAAGCTTTTGCTTGAGAATGAAGTGGTGGCACAGCGAAGAAGTTTCAATAATGGAGCCTTCATCTTTTCGTGACAAACCACGCGGTTAACGTTCTTTCTACCTATCTTTTGTCCAAGGGATGGTATTCTCGTTGCTTCTTTCATTCCTGGAATATTTCCTTCGTTCGCCGTTATTTTTCCGTCGTTGAGACGCATTGTGAGGATCCATCCGTTAAGAAAAACTCCTCCGGTGTTTTTCCACGCGCAGGCCTCCTTTTATTTTTCGTGTTTCTCTACTTTTAGGGAAAATCGTAAGCGCACGGTTCTCCTAACGTCGTTATCGTCCATATGCATTCAAACGACCCACTTGCCTTGCGATAATGCCTGTTCGCCGACTTGGCGCCGAGCAATCCGACGTATCTCTCTCATTTTTTCGACGATATTTCACTCCTTCGTTATAGGGATTTGTGTGGACCAAGATACTGTTTGAACTAATCAGTTTTTAACTCGAATCTGTTTCAAAAGCGAAATAAATTATTATTTGCAATGTACGAAATTCCTTTCGTTAAAAAATATTACAACCATTGCACAGTGCATTTAAGATCGCTTTGATTCAATCACAACAAGTAACTTATAAACTTGTATCATTTTGTATATTTTATGATATGTGAGATGTTTTTAAGAAACTTTTATCTTAAATCAGTTCGACCCTGTCTTGAGCTGAGAATTAAAAAATTCATCAATTTCAAATCATAATGCCGTCCGCCATTTCCTGTTCCGAACTGTTATTGAGCTACGCGAAACGAGTGAAATAAGATCCGATATTAAAAGCAGCGATTAATTAATTACGTGTCACGATCGCTAATACCAGACGGAGTTCGCGAACGAAAGTATGAAATCAAACGACAGAAATTCCAATCCATAATCTTGGATTTGATCGTTTTGATTCATGGGGTGAGAATTTTAATTAAGCGATCCACGGCCCTCCCGGAGGATCTGGATGAAAGGTAAATGGAATCTAAGAGCCTCGGCCAGGAACGAAGCGAAAGTTTGCCTGAAAATTTAACTTGGTTACAATCGGGTTGCAAGAAATGCAAACAGAAATCGAATATTACATTGGATCGGTCTTGGACGATTCTATTTATTCGGTCCAATTTCACAATGCTGCTGCTGTTTAGAGAATTTAATCATTTCATCTGACATATTTTCAGCGAAGATTCGATGGATTTAAGAAATATCTGGTTTAAGATTATCATAGCTAGAACTTTATCTTTTACCTATATTATATTGTCCACTTTTAAATAGCTAATTGTTTTAATACAAAATAACGGTCTTCATTTTGAAGAATAAAATTCTCTTATCACTCTTTAATTTTATGTTAAATATTACATTACAGTTATAGTAAAGTTCATAGGATTAATTAAATACTTTTCTTTATTATATTTTCCATTTAATCAAATTTTTGAAATTACATGTGATATTATATAATTAAATATATTATAAAAACAAATACAGAACATTTATGAAAGAATCATTAATCTTTCGTAGAAAAAAGGGGGTGTACGAAGAAAATTGTACTTTTTGTTTTATATTTGAGGGTTACTATGCATTTATGACCGTGCACGATAATTAACCCAGCCCGTAATCAATTTCACTCGTTACTGTATTAGCTAACTCGTGTAGAAGTAATTACTGAATTAAATACTTGTTACATTTAATCAAATTCACACCCAATCCAGGAACAAAGGGTGGTACAGCACAATGAAACGATATCTTCCCTTAGAATGCCCTTTTCCCCTTTGGAACTCTATCTTTTAAAACGTTATTCGAATCGAATCCGATGAAAGTTGAGATGCTCGATTATTTCTTTTGTGAACGATACCCTATCCACTTTCTTCGTCCACACAATTTCTCTTATTTCACGATTCAACAAACTGCTTTGCTTTTTTTCGTCACGGCGATTTCTCTTTCGGTTCGTCGCTTCTAAAGTTTCCAAACGAACGTTGGAACATATCGGTTGCGAAAAGGGTGGCTCGATTTATTGGAATCCCAGGAAATTATCGATCTCGAAACAGCGATTTCAGGAATACCAGAACGTCTGACAACGGATAACGAGATTCTTGAAATCGCTACTGCTTTGACATTTGTACCGGAATCGTACCCATCTGCCTCGCCCATTTTTCCACGAAAATTCACCCTTACATAGCTGGATCAATGATAAATCATTCGCATTATCGGGAGATATGAATAATCACGTCGTTTGAGTATTTCTTCTTCTTTGCAATTCGACGAGAAGTCATGATTTGAACAATTTTTCATTCGTATTGCTATTGTAAAGATTTGATGTATTGACTACTGTTGTCAATAATAAATAAAGAATTTAACGATAGCTCTGCTTCGTGTAATGATAAAATCATGCATCAACCTAATGTTAGAAATATTCGAATTCTATATTTAACTTTATGAATTTTTTCCTAATATTAAATACTGTCATTCTACTTTAAATACTTGAACTATACCTTGTAGTATTTAAATGATTAGATTCAATTTCATGTTTTATTATTTTGAATAGATTTTAATATTTTAATATTGGGCTTTGAAAACCCGAATATTTAAATAATTCATATTTAGTTCGATTATTTGAGTATTCAAACTTCAAATTATTCAAGATTGTCCTTTCACGTACAAAAATAAAGAAAGAAGTTAAATACTTTGTGTTGATGAATTAGTTCGCTATTAATTAAAGTAAAGGACCCGATGGTTGTGGTTATAGTCAGTTTTTCAACTTTTATTCGACAATAAAATGTAAATCGGATCGTATCTACCTCTATCTTTTTATTTCTTATTTATATCTAGAAAATGCCAATAAGAATGTATAACAAGTATGCCAATAACTGAATTAACGAACACGTCAATAACCAAGCACTTGAACGTTTTCATATACGTTCTATTTCTGCGAAAAGTATTGTCAATATAGTCTAAAAATCAATAAAACATAGGTGAACTTTTAAAAAATTTGCAACTGACATTTTAGAAAAATGAATTATAAATTAAAACCCTGTTTGAAGTGTCAATAATTGACTTCTAAAATTTCCTTTTTTTAATTAAGGATTATAATGAAGTTCCTTAAATAACTGCGATAATTTCTAAAGAATCATGTTTTGTAAGATTTATAAATACAGTGAATGAGTTCACAGTTGCAACGCTGTCCTTGAAACCGTTTTAAACACATGCAAAAGAACATTTAATACCTGGAATGTGGGTCAACCACGAAAAGAGGACGTCGGTATTAAACAAAACTATCGAGGCGATGTTCGAATTAGAAACGGATGGAAATTGGTATCGATCCTGAATGAACGTGGAGATGCATTTCTGCCACGAGAAATATTAAAGAACCGCTCGAGCTGCTTTATAACCGGACGATAGGCTAATGTTTCATCCCTTAAGCAAGACTTACACCCGATCTCTTAAACGTATGTTTTCTTGGCGTATTACGTTGTACTTCTAAAGATTTATACGTTAATCGTCGTGAATCCAGGACAAGGAGTTTCTCGCAGACGTTGGTTCTTGCAGTAAATTAAAAATTAAAGTCTTTATTATTCCGTGTCGAAATAATGTACCGTGAGATAGGGCGAGTAGAATGAAAACTTTAGGTGCGGGTTAGCGATAAAGTTTAATAACATTAAATTAACGGTATCGGTAACTGTGGTGTCGAATCGGTCGACTCGAAATAGGGGACTTGGATCCTATGGGAATTACGAAAGATGAGTGTAAATCAAACTCCGGAGAGCAACTCGTTTATTACAAAGATTACGATAGTTTTGGTTGTCGGTTGGTCGGTAGTCGGGAAGGTTCTGTCTCTTTGGAAAATTAGGAAATTTTGGGAAAACTCGGATGTAGGCGGGAGAAGTGGGAAATAGGGAAAGCTGAAATGGGGTAGGAGTACGTAGGGCTACAAAAGGCCACGGTAATAAATTATTTTAGCTTAGTGCGGTACAAAATGTTAAACATATAACCATAGGTCCCAGGAGGTTTTTTTTTTGTATTTTTATGATCAACTACTGTTTGGTTCCCTTTAAGGACGATAATTAAAATTCACAATTATGTTTGCATCAACTTGGCATAATCATTAGCAATTTTAAAAGTCTGTTGGAATTTTGCATAAATCACCAGTTCATATTTTAAGGCAGTGTTGGGCGCTTCTTTTGTGTACTTTGCTTTTGTAGATCTGGGGAAGTGACACAATGGGTTTGCGGGGTGACACAAACGTGCGTTCGATTACACTCTGGCAGTGCCGAGGGATGGGGTCATAAAATGGTCAGTCCGTATTTCGTGCCACTGCCGTTTTTCTATGTAATTGCTGGCTTTCCCCTACAGGAGGGTACTTAGGTAAAATTTCCCTCGGCGCAGAATGTGTCGAACCACGTTCTGTTACAGTTGCTGGGTTGACAGTGTCGCCCACAACCGAACCTTTCTCACATACTTTTGTTTTTTAGTTTGTGTCACGTTAATCGTTTGAGTGTCACGGGTCTTTGTTGCTTCCCAATCGAAAATTGCCAAAAGGTGCAATAGCGCTTGTCTGATTCCGTTTCCAAACATGCCAAGCGGTGCAATAACGCTTACTGATAGCACTTATTACTCTTAATGTGAACACCTACAAACTGTAATATTACTCCAATTTCATCTTAACACGTTAAATTTTCGGCTTCGCAGCCTACAGCTCTGCCACTTTTCGACACGGAGCAGAAGAAGCGCAATATCGCCGCTTGCCACTCAAACGGTTAATAAACATTCGGTTCTTTGGAAACATACTCTGTAATTGTTCGACAAAGTCAGCAGACGTAAACGAAGTTTTAAAAGCAGGGAGAGGAATGTTCCTCGAGAGGATCACCGCGTTTCCTCGCCAGACTCGGCTCTCCGTCGCGATCGTTTCGATCATCAAGACGTTACGCGGAAGAATAAGCCGCTCCTCAAAATGTAAATCCTTCAAAGCCACGGAATTGCGCGCTCCCCTCGCGTTTCGCAACGAACCGAGCGTTCGGTGGAAAAAAACGAGCGCCATTCGTCGCCGGATCCCGGGAAACGTTTCCGTTCCGCAAACTCTAATTTCCATGGAGCGTGTTTCTTCGCCGAGATACGGCGGGTCCGATTAACTAGACGCGGTTTCGAGATACAACGCGGACAACGAAATTATTCGGGGGACCAGCGCGAGCGTAGACAATGAAGACGCGGTCGGAAGCTTTCTGCTGTAACGTCGTAATTATGCGAGGTCCCGAGGTCCTCCGGGATGCTGGGGAACCGGGATGATACGCGGCGAGCGCGGACGGACTTTCAGCCGGTGCTGAAGGACGAGAGACGAGAACAGAACCGGGGAATCCTGAAAATTCTATTAACCCCCCGCGCGCTCCCAACTTGGAGGCAACGTAGCAAATTTCAATCGTTACTTGGGAACTTTCTTTCTTATATATTTCGCTGTGCACGGCTGTGATTTATGGGTATCGTGGTATAGGAACTGTGGAATAATGGAGCAAATATTGTGGCTTGGGGGTATAAGTACCTTTCGAAGGTATTTTATCATTTATTTTTGGGAGTTGCCAAGTAAAAATTATTTAATCCATTAATATTCGAAGTTCTGTGCTTTCCGTTTTTACAAATTTTTGTTTCTGTTAGGTAAATACTTGTGATATTCGTTATAATTATAGTATCATAAATAAGTATTTATTTTCCTTAAAAAAGTATTTATTTTTCTTAGAAATCTTTTCCCTAAAAGTAATTATTTTCTTTAAAATCGTCAGAATTATTCAGTATCGCAATTTCAAGAATTTGAGTATTTGAAATATGAAATATTTTACTAGTTTTAATACTAACGTAACATTTGACAATTCTTTTCTTTCGACGTGTTTTAGCATATTTTTCGTAGAAATAAGAAATTATATGGAAATAAAGATTCCGTAAGAATCAGTTGACCAAAGTTATGATTTGTGATGTTCGAATAAAAGTTTGAGAAGTTGAAAAAGAATGCCAAATGTTGGAGGGGTTTAATCAAATACCAGTGAATCAACTGCAAACGACTACTTTAGATCTTTCTTATTCAACATTCTACAGTCCTTTGATTTCAGTTTCTTGAATTTGCTTTGCACAATTCTGCCAGAGAATCATTCGTTACATTTATTGAAACTCTGTCATCAATTAAAAGTTTTCAGTTTTTCTTCATAGTTAATGCTCTACTTTATACAAATGCAGTAGCAAAGTATAATTAAGTCAAACTAAATAGCAAAAATTGTGCATTCGTATTTTCTTTTAACAAAGCATACATATCAATTTTTGTGTACGATATATAACTTTACAATTGAATTTCAATTAATATTGGAACTTACAACGGAGTACATTAGAAAATAGGATAGCAAAATCTACAACAATGCAAAAAGATTGATCGTTCTCCTTGTTCGTCACTCTTTATTACTTTCAACAGTAACGAAGATGGTTTAAGTGTTTCATTCGGACACCTCGTGTATTGTCAGAAAAAACAGATGTCATAACGGACCTACGTTCGTTACAGCACAGTCCATTGTATCTCGCGCATGTCAGCGACGAGTGATCCTCAAAGATATCAAAACAGAACAGTCCATTAAACCGTCGTACAAATTTGACAGCAACAGACTAATCAAATAAACGATGAACCATCGATACGCAAGGACCCCGTTTTTCTTTCTCTGTTTGCCGGGTCGTTACCGGGAAAAATATTGCTCGTTCCTGGTGCTTTCACGAGGCAAGTCCCGATGACAGACGTCAAACACCAGTCAAAGGCTTTCCCCGAATCTCTCAACGGTTGCGCCCGGTTTAAAGCGACTCGCGAACAATAGAGACTCGACACGAACTGTCGATTTTTGGTGCCCGGGCCCGTTGCCACCTCTATCCGTATCGTCGCGATATTTTCCCGTCGGCGATCCTCAGGATCGTTGCATTTTTCATGGAGCAACAGATCCAATCGCGAGAATCCAGTCACGGCGTGACAAGAGTTTCCTCGATCGACCGAACACCGGCTAGAAATATCTTGTCACGATCGCTCGACCGTGCACCCGAGATCGACGTTGTCGTATGTTTGCAAGAGCGGAAGAGCAATGCGCGACGGGAGAAAATACGTGCGGAATAATCGGAAATATTTTTTCCTCTCCCCGCTGCTGCCTGGAGAACGGGGCGCAGGGATGGGCGGCATCATTTTTTAGCATAGAAGCGGTTGATCCGATTTCACAATGTCGATGTTCATTCGTGTCATGGGAAATAATCACTATTATGGTGGTATCATTGTAGATCATCTTATTTCTTGTTATAGATTGTTAGTTACAATTTATTTAGTAGGTAAATTTTAGGTAAATTTTGCGAATTTTGTTGGGAAAATCTGCTTGAAAGAATTCGGTTGTCGTCGAGTGCAAAAATGTGTATAGTAGGCGTGATTTTTTAAATATTTATACGTTTATTCATAATGATGTTGGTTAGTTGGATACACAAACCCTGTTATACAACCCTGTTATGAAAAATTACACCACTTAAATAAACAAGATAGTTTATATTTATAACATTTTGCATTGCATTATTCTTTCCCAAATCGTTTTGAATTTGTTTCAATTTTCGCTGAATTTGTATGAAAAATTTCTTTTTCTCGTCTCCAGTCAGTTTCTAGCTTTCAAAAAGGAAAATAATTTTTCTCTGCTTGTAACTGGTAATTTCATTTTGACAAATCAGTCTCTGAAAGTTCCTGCTTCAAAAGTTTTATGTTATTACATTAATCACAAAATCTTCCATATTTCTGTTTGAATTTTTTGAAGTCCCCAACCTAAGTTCTTCATCTTCTTCGAAACTGTTATCTTCGTTTACATATTTAACTTCTTTAAAAATGTTTGCCTACAAATAATAATTTAATGGTAATCAAACGAAAATGTATGTAATTTTTGTCCAATTATTGATACATTATTCGCGGGTTACAAAATTATTGATACTTTTGACTTTATTAATCCACTGTGGATTGAGGAAGAAAGTTGTTTAGTTAGTTTCCACAATTTTCAAAGAATACGATGGCGTCTTGTTCGAAAACATCGTCATCGTTGTAAGTTACTTCCCCTGAAAGATTTCGCTCGTAACCGACCATGAAATTCCATGGTATAGGTGATGATGGAACAAAGGAAAGGTGGACGTCTACGAGCAAATTGCGTTTTAAAACTTTCCCTTTGATATAAAATAAGCAGATCAGAACGCGTCACTAACTCCACGCGTGGTTCTTACGAACTGATATTAGCAACTTTGATGACTCTTCGATATAGCAGAAAGAAAAGTTAGCCGCCTGCGAGGGAAAGCTGCTAATTCAAAATGACTTAAGTTGTCGAGAAGAAATTTCATTAATCTGAGAAGTTTGTTCGCGCGAAAAGAGGATTTGGAAAAAAATTTAGAGCGATTCCAGAAGGGTAGCCAGATATAATCGAAAGCTCGTTAACATCTTAAACGGTGAAATTTTAGAATAAAGGGAGAACCCTGTCGGGCGGAAAGGTGATAAGATAAATTTATTTTAAATAATTATTGAAAATTTATGAAAAACAAAGAAGAAAACAAATTGAAGGGCAGTAGTTTTAATCTTCTGTATTTTTAATTATTTTCTCACCGAGAACTTTAACAGTGTCAGACAATTTGAAGTATTCAACGTAATCAGGCCTCTTCAGTGCCGTAGAACTTTCAACGTTTGCAAAGCTTCAAAGGATTTGCAAAACTGTACAAAATTTTCAAGACCTCGAATCTTAATAAATATTCAAAGAGTTCCAAAACTTCCCGAGTTTACCATTTGTGGTCCAAAACATCTTTGTATAGCTCGTAACAACCGAACAATAATACGATATCGAAAATTAGCATTTCGATGCACGAGTTGATCTCGTGATCCCTCGATATCGATGTGCGCGCACGCAAGGCACTGTTAAACGGTGCTGGATTTTGATGGACAATTCCTGTGCGTGCAAACCGCTTAATCGCGGACGTACGCCATGACCCGGTCTTATGCGCGATTTGCGTTTGCGAGATGCAAACGTAACATTGCTGTGCGGGGGGCGAAGGTAGGTGCTACAGCCGCACGGAAAGTGCTCAGCTTTGGGACAGGATTAACATTAATACGACGGTTGCTCGTTGACCCAATGGATGCGACAGGATTGGGCTAGACTACGTGAACCGATTTTCCAGCGAGCCCTCCTTGGAGATTGGTCGCTCGGGAATACTATTATCTTTGGATGTTTAACACTCCGACCTGCGGGAGATGGAAAATATATCGAAACTTCGGTATCTTGCAAAACCATATTTCGAATTATTTTATCGAGGATAAGTGTTATAGTTTTTGAATAAATAAGCCACTTCGGTTTGCTTACGTTTGAAGTTTATTGTTAATATTCAATTAACAATGCAAGACGATAAACTGAGCACTTAAATTTGAAAATTAATTTGTTATACTTTACTGACTTGCCTTACTTATTCACTTTACTTACTTTCGCTGCTTTCTTGCTTTACTTACTCTGCTTTCCTTACTTTATCCATGATTATTGAAATTTTAATATATCTCGCTATTCTTTTCCATTTTCACTGTATCAATCAACGTGTTAAATACACTATCTCCTACTCTAAAATGTAAAAATAAGCAATTTTACTTTATAACAGAGTCAATTAAAAATTATTCCAAATAATCCTTACTTTCAATTTTTCTTATAAACATTGCACACTTAAAGTCCATTATTTCAACAATATCAAGTCAATGATTTTCAATCAAGAGCCCATAATATTACAAAGTCTATTTTAAAGCGTTAAATAATTTTTACAACTGAATGCAATGTTAATAACTGCTAGCAGAATGACCTTTCCACGCTGGTAAACTAGTCGAACACGGTTGAGCTCAATTTATTTAGCCAAGAACAGACATATTCTACTCATTTACCCAAAGAATAACTGCCTCCTCGTGTCTGACCACAAACGATCATGTTCCACTTGTCTGAGCCCAGGTTGACCACACTCTTCCGTATTCGCAGGCGATCTTACCCTCGTCCGACCAGATACGGTATTATTCCACTTGTTTGGAGCACAAATCGTGTATCCAGCGTTCACCGTACGATCGCTCCTTACAATTTTCAACTCTGTGATTTCACAGGCTCGAATCTCCGAACAATACGCTTTCCCTTTAACGAAACCGATGCAACTCCGAATATAAATCCTAAGCCACGATCGCAGCATGAATTTTTACGATGCACATTCACTGTCTCGACGAGCGTATTTGTTACGCCACGAAATTGCGTTTGCGAATACTTTTCGCGAAGGCCATTCGTTTCTGTCATTAGGGAACTATAAGCTTAGCCCCCGACATCGGTTATGAATTATTGGGCCATTTCATAAATCCCTGAGAGCTTCAATGCGCAAATCTTTGACGAAATCACCGGTCCGCCCCGAAAGAGGTGTTAATAAATTGTTTCGGCCGCGATGAATGCAAACTCGGTCGAGGAATTCTTAAACGAGCACGAAAGCGTGAGCTTCTTTCGAGACTGCTATACAAATTTCAACCCATCGATAACGTTTTCGGTACAAATATTGTACTTCCATCGATTATCGAATTTACAAGGTAATTTTCGTTGAAGCGGTTTCGGCCGTAATTTCGACGGAACGTTAGCGGTATCGGTACCACGGATTTCGTGAAATTGCATTTACAAGTTGTACCCGTTCACGCAAAGGATGTTAAGCGAGCTCTGAGTTTAGTATTACCAGCGGAATTCGATCCGCACTTCCACTTGAAATACAAGGATGAGTTTTGATGCTATCGCGCCTTTACGATCGTTCGTTCCTGTCGACCGGTCCCGAACGAATTTCTATTTGTTAACGGATAACAAACGGTGCCGCGAACTTCTGAACGGAACCGCAAGAAATTTGCGGTAAATCGCGCGCCCCGTTTTTCTCTCGAACGAAAATTGAAGAAATATTCGAGTTAAGAATTTTAACGAGCGTTTGAGGGGATTCGATATTTTGGCATTCGAGAATTACGCCGGGCATCGAGTGCAAAGAATGGGAGCACTGCTGCAATAAAAATAGCTTGCATATATGTATAGCTTATTCGGCACGAAAGAATTCAAATCTTCCACGGTGGACTCGCCTTTTTTTCTATGATAGGAATTAATCAATCGTTGTATAAAAATCGTTGGTTGACAATTTTGGAATTTTCTTGCACTCTAAATTACATAGAGTATGCAGGTCTTTCAAGCAATTTGAAAAGCTTTATTGAAAAGAGAATTATTAACACGTTGACTGCCACGATGATTGAATAATTAAAAGAAAAGATCAGATAAATTTTGAATATTGCTCATATTAGGCTAATAGTGTAAAGTACTTATTCGAATGGTTACATTTGAAAATTAATCGATAGAAATTATAACAGTTTTCACTGTGCCAGTCAACATGCTAAGAAATACATTTCATGCCATTTTACAATGGGCTGAACATTTTTTCTGAAAGTGCTAGGATTTTCTAAAAATAGAAAAGTATTTTGGTATTGTTAATAAAAGTAACTCGAAATGTCTATTTTAATTTGAAAAATATTGTAGGGTAGTGGACATTCTCTAGGATTAAACTCAGTCGTGGAAATACGATTTGTTTAGGTTAAGATAATTTACGACAGAGTCATGGGGACCCGACGAGGGTCTGCAGACCTGGCGAAGCGAAGATCTTACGAACGGATTAGTCTTGTTGTGTCGTTCGTCGTTAACGCGTCGTTTGTATTTCAGTCGTTAATCGTAGTTCTGTCGTAGCCTAGTTTAGTCGTAATTTGTCGCAGTGTAGTCGCTTAGTTGTAATTAAATTGTGTGTAATTTGTGCTCTAAACCGAGCACGAAATTTCGCGTTCTTCGTGGACGAAAGGGATATCGCGGGGTAGTGAAACTTTTCCACGGTGTGGCTTACAAAGCCGAATGATTGCATGCCGATACACGACAGGTGAAAGCAATATCGTGCGTCTGGCGAACACAAACGAAACGCGAAGAGTGAAAAGCGGAAAAGGGGACAGTTGACGGAAATCGGAAATCGCAACGAATCGGAAAATAACGGTACGCCTCGCCACACCGCGAACAACGTGTAATACAAGCCGTCCAATGTACTCGTTAGGCTTTGTGATAGTATGAAAGGTCTGACCGAGGATGATTTGAAAGGTAACATTACAGTTTTGATCAGAAGCATTAGACACCCTTAGATGATCAAAGTTTAAATTATTTGTAAACGTAAAAATAACACAATATGTTACACGTTTAATTAATATGAAAAATTTAATAGTGTATCTAATTAGGGATTTATAAGCTCTTTTTGGCTTTGAGACAAATATTTTAGGTATTTACAAATCTTCTATATGTGTTATCTATGCAGTTTTATTGCATTTCATTTCTTTTATTTATAAAACTTATAGTTTTCTTTTTAAATAGATACTATCCTTTATTTTGTCGAGTGTTAATTACCAATCTTTTAGAAATTTAGTGGATTAATTTTTTGTGTAGTTTGGAAGCAAACGATTTTATTACGGGATTAAGTCATCCATATTTGAAACTGTTCACTGATAAATAAATATAGTGCGGATCATTGAAATGGAAAATGGATTTTATGGTGTCAACTATCCTACCAGCCGGGTATCGGGGACAGAATTTCACCGGAGCGTATATGGCAATATTTGACAGTTCTTGAATGACTTAATAATTAATTATCCGCATTTTTAATATGTACAAATTAAAATTGTTACCATACTAATTATATGCAACGTTTAATATTTTAATTTTTACTAATGTTCTCGTTACCTATTTATAATAGTAGAGTGATTAATACAATAACAGATTTCAGATTCTGTCTAATTAATTTCCAATTAAATCAGTTACCATTAAGTACAGACTACAGTAATTTATTACAAGAATGACTGGTAAAAAATGCGAAACAGCTATACTCACTTATATATTTATCAAATTTAATGGGCTACAAGGAAATTGTAAAGGGATGGTAAAGGACAGCTTAATAGCTTTGAGAAATTGTAGGATTTCCTTGCTTTCTTTCACATAGTTTAAACCCTTCTCCAAATCTTCCTTAATGGGATGGAAATTTATTTCACTCGAAAAGTCAGTAGATTTTAATAAAATATGTCTTAATGGGAAGCACGTTTCGCACAGAAGTGAATTGTTCTTTGCAATTTGGAAGTCATAGATTAAGGTTAATTCGACGATTCGGATTAGAGTTGGAACAATTATAAGATAGTCTTTTAAATTGATTTTAAAAACAGTAATAATGACCCCATGGCAGTTAGTATGTTGGTTGGCTAATTAAGAACTTAAAACTTTTTTTAATCAAGAAATTAGAACCTTTTTAATGTAATTTGACAAATAGAAAATAAATTTTATTTCCAGCAGGTTAATTATAGAGAGAATATCTTAAAGACAGAAATATCGAGAGGAAAAAATGTTTAATGTTAAACAAGACTATTGTTCATAACGTGCAGTGTTCCTCGAGACAAATTAAGTCTGGTTTAAAACATTTGTTCTAATAATAAATAAAGATACTAGTGAAACTAGTACATCCTGTATACTTTGTTTAAAATATTATTTACGATATGGCCAAGACGTTCCCCTTTCTCGGTCAATTTAAAGTCAATAGACCCTGTCGAGAACTTCATCTTTTCTTCTCCGTCCGCCTTTGTTTCGCCCGTCTGAAAATCAAAAGAAACGTCGAAGTTGCCGTCGCCTTTGAGTCTGTTCGACCGGATTCAGCCTCGAACTCGATGCTTCTTGCGGTTGCATGAAAAAGAAAAGCAGGCTAAAATCGACAAAAGTCCTTAAGGTGGGTGAAAATTACCGTGTAACCCGCCAACTCGATGCGCATCGTTGGACAAACGCCAGAATTCACCCGCAAAACCATACGATCTTTTTCCACGATCTAACCATCGGCTAGTAACTTCAGTTTTCCTTCTTTTTTTTTCTGTCTTTTCCCTCTTCCTTCTGCCCATCTTATAAAACAACATTGTTTCGCGATGACGTGTTTTCGTTTATATTCATTAGGAAAGTTTCCTTGAATCAAGTTTGCGACGACTCCGTAGAACAAAGGGTACCCCCGCGCGAACTCCTGGGAACTCGTTTTCTCCGTTATTTCTCCGTTTCGTGTAATTATGTCGGAGCTGAGATAGTCGATAGAGCCGTTCGAGTCTCCCGGTCCAGGAACAGTCGCGGAACTTCCTCACGCGTATTATTAACCCTTTGCATCCGGCTATCGCCTCTATGACTATGTATGCCACTTACCAGAGAATTTTTGGACATGAAATACAAATTTCGTTTGTATCAGAATATGGGAAATTAACAATGAAAATTGAAATAAATAGATCATTGGCACTTGCAACTTTTTCTTTTCAAAATAAAGATTTGAAACTTTACAGGTTTCATTATGAAAGTAGGCTATGTTTAATTACACTCAGAACGAATACTTGGACGATACTACTTTCCTTCCTCCAAATTCTTTAAGTCCTTGCTATTTTATGTGTTCTGTATCATGAGAAAATAAAGAAAAAAATGGCATGTGTGTTTGATATAGAAAAATGCAGGCAGCTGGTATATTAAAGATGATTTATTAGACGAATTTTACGATGCCTCTCGGTAAGGTGCATTCGGGGCAACGTCTTTTCGATCTATAAATGGATATCTCGATAAGTATGTTGAGTGGAAAACCATAATGTAGATTGGGGTTAAAAAGATGGAAAGCAGCTGTGTTAGATAGGGTTTCAGCGAGAGGGAAGAAAAAAATTCATGATTCTGTGAAGTTACTTTCAGACAACTTGAGCCCTTTTCGAATCGGTAATACATTTAAATATATAAAATCTATCGTTCTATTTTATTCAAACATCTAGAAGTATTGTATCCTTGAATTTCAGTAGCTTTTCTTGAAGATAAAACTTCTAATAAAATATGTTTTCTTTTTTGAAAATCTTCTAATTACTAATTATTAATCGTTAAATAATTGGTTAAATAATTAATTTCCGGAAAAATTTACTTTTTAAAGCAATACACAATGCTATCGATGTTTTAAAGTATTTTATATTAAATAAATTGAGTATTGGGTTCGCAAAGTAGTTGAAATATTATACATTCTGTTCTAATACAATAAAATTAAAAACAGCTTACCTTTGTGCAACGCTTATCCTCTTGTATGCCTTCTGAATGCACCGACAAAGCTGGAAGAAACTGGAACACCCCTCATATAAAGTTGACCAAACCACTAGCGAATAAACAAAACGAAATTTCCCTGAAAAGATGCTTTCCTTCAGTTAATCCGCTTCGAACCAATTAATTTCACGAATTTCCAAACATCCGACGAACAAAACGTACAATCGACCGAGTTTTTCAATTTCGTCGTTGAATTTTCGCCGAAAACGAAGTGGTATTATCTCTAAAAATAAAATATAAAAAAAAGCAGAAGAAATCGATTAGACCGACGTTTCCAGGAAGCGATCGCCGCCTTAAGAAGCGATTCTCGTTCTTTCAAGATAAGACAGTCAGTTTTAAAGGGATGATTCGAGGAAAGGAGGAAAATTGTGGGCGAAAACGGGAAGAAAGGGCTTTTAATCGGGGTCAGCTTGAACTTACTCGAACACACGATGTTGACATCCTCGAGGAGCTTGGCCTGTCGACGTTTTCAAAGTTCTCTGCCGACGTCAGGTCGTGAACTTTCGTCTGAACTTGTTTCGTCGGACTTTTTTCCTCGCCGCCCTGGGGACTCTGGGAACTTCGTTATTTCCATCGGAGCTGCAACTTCTGGGCCGTCGCCTCTGTTCTTCCCGGCACTTGTTAAAACATTTGCATGGGGAAATCGAGCCGGCGAAGTTTGTCAACGAGCTGGTAACGAGCGTCTTTCCGTAGATCGCGAAAAGATCCCGGCGACGTCATGGAAAATTTAACGGGACGAGATTCTCTCTTGCCAACATGAGATTCGAACTCGTACTCGTGAAAATATTTGCGGTGTAGTCTCCATTATCTGCTGTCGTTTTGGACAATTTACTTTATGAATATCCTTCTGGAATTTCGTCTTTCGCTAAAACTGCTCGGCGTTTCATTTGTCGCCGTAAGTAGATTTTAATTTTGTATGGTATGCAGCGAGCTGGGGATGAAAATGTAGCTTCATTTTGAATTCTTTCGACGACCAAGGATAAAATTATTAAAAGTAACAATGATGCAAACGGTATAAATATTGGTGAATAATCTACCAATAAAAGTTGAGCGCGATTGAAATAAAGGACGACTTTTATTTTAGCGACCGTCGAATAGTCACTTTATTACTCCTGCTTTTATGGTACAGAGTGTTATATGTGAACTGCTATTTTATTCGATACTAATTTTTAATTGTCACATTATCTGTCGTGCTGAGATAACAAAATAAATACTATTACTTTAAAACTTAAAAATAATTGAAATTTCAAGGAGTAACACCTACTTTCAATTAGCTTTTATTAATTCAACAATGTTGTAGACGAAAAAACAATACTAAAAGATTTATTAATCAATTTTCTAGTAATAACATGTATAATTATTAACGTGCTTTTTAATAACACTTTGAATAACGTATAACTCTTATCATATTTGCACAACGGATAACTGATTTTGATAATAAATTTTAATTATAGTGACTTGTATGTTTCATAATTACTTAACTAATGATTGTCATATCCTTGTCAAAAACCAAATTTCTCTATGGCACCCTGTACCTGAGAATTATATTAAAGGGTCACTTTTAATAATAAATATACATGTTTATTTCATATCAAATAGCTATTATGATTAAAATAAAATAAAATAAAATTTGAGTTATGGTTAGAGTTTTTTAGATATTTATATGATTTTGATGCAAGTGTGAAATTTACCCTAAAACAAATTTTTGAATTTATAATTAAGAAAGAGGTACGTTGCAAGCAATATTTAATAATCAGACTAATATAAAATATAATTGCATAAAAATTGTACTATGCTTTCTTCAAACATGAATCTATATGTATAATATTCTAAAAATTGCCTAAAAATTACTGAGCCGAGTGGAACATCCCCTTAATATCTGAAGAGATTAATTAAGTTAATTTGAAAATCGAAATATCGAAAAATAAGTAGTTTATTCATGACCCTGTTTAACACTGTTTAACCCGAATAATGAACAAAGAGAAAATTTAAATGGACAGAACATTTTCATGTATAGCACAAAACAGTGTTTATCGCCAATTTTGTTTTAAAGTAATACGGGTTAAATTTGACCTAGTTTTGTTGGTCGACAATTAACCCCTTCCGCTGTATACCCACATACTGTAACCACAGATGTTATAAGTTACATAAAGTTTGGTTTAGAAAATTGTTTCGAGGCTTATAATAAACGGTTCGCTGTAATTGCAAAAATCACGGTTGAACATCCCCCAAAGTTGGGGCAAATTAATATGTAATGAAATTTTGTTCAACTGTAAAGAGCATCTGGTTGAAAGGGTTAATGATATTGATTAGCAGCTGAAAAGTTTTAATCAGAATTGCGCAACAACGCGAAGTGTACAATCTCCTCGACACTTGAAAGTTCTCTAGGACTTTGTGTCGATCTCAATGCAGTTGCTTGTTCGAATTGTACACCTTGATGCACGTACAGGATTATTCAAAAGTGAGTCAAAATTTTATTTGTGAAACATTCGAAAATTTGCAAGTTGTACCAAGTTGTTGTGCAATAAATTTATTCTTCAAATAAAATAAATATGAATAAGTAAAATGTAAAGATATAATTATTTTTCTACGATTTTTCACACGCATACTTGGTCATTTTTCGAAAAACTGATTCATCTAATCACAAAAATAGCATTTGCTGCAGATACATTTTTCATTATAAAAGTGAAATGTTATTTTTAATCTTCTTAAGGAAATGAAGGGGTTATAGAAGGATATCAGGAGTTACTTAATGACCTACTTAACTTTATTGGGCTTACACCTTAAAATACAAGAAAAAAGAATGTAATGAGAATATTTAAATACACTGAACAAATTTACAAGTCAGTGTTTAATTAACCATTTGAGAAATGTAAGAATCATATAAATAATATTTTAGTCAAATATTCCTTATATTAAGGAAACATGCAATCCTACACAATTTTAACTTTTGAATTAGATGGTTAAGTTTTAAAATATTTTAACGTTTTTGAAAATAAGATTGGAAAAGTGTATAAAGTTAAATTTAAATTGCTGCCGAAAGTTAAACTGTAGAATTCAAAATATTTTTAACATCTCCCTATACTTCTATATTTTTATATTTATCTTCTAAAACAATCGAAAACTATTGGATTGTAAACATATGATTACAGCTGATTACCTAAAATCAAAAGTCCATTTAAGCGTTAACAAATCCGATTATTCTGATATCCGTGCATTAGCCAAATGCTGTTACACGAGATTGAAAGATTGATATTGTTTTTGGATAAACCTGTACACCTACAGCTGCGACAGGACGCGCAGTCGTGCGGTGGGTATCTCTTTGTCGAATTGAGTGAAGAGGCCAAGGTTACCTTTATTTCGAGCAGTATTGGCTGCTGGTATTGTGCCCGCTTCAACGATCCAATCCCATTTCCGCCAACGTCGTGTCGCATCCATGACGAGTGGAAAAAATGCAAATTGAGCCAGACCCAGGTGATCGCGAAATCCTTTATTCCCTTAACTATGAATTGTCAGGAAATCCGAATTTGTTTTCGCGACAGAATTTACCCTCAATTATATTAACAAGAGAGTTATCTCTGGTATTCTCTATTGATTCTAATAATCATTACAGTAAAAGGAAAAAGGAAAAATCTTCTTTCGTGCAGAATTATTTTTAGGCGATGAAACAACAATTTTAGCTCAATTTTTTATCGCGATTCCGGGTGGTTTGAAAACTTAATTTTTCATTTGTCATCGTGACAACTTTTGCAATTGTTTTCGTTCAAAAATGAATTGTTATTCTGTGTACAGCAACAATGCCGACACTTCACATCTCTATTTTAACAGTGCAATTTTTGGAATGCAAAAATTGCAGAAATGCAATTTTTCGGTTGTTGCTCTGTAAAAGCCGAATTTATTTTCGAAGAAATACAAGTGTGGTATATTTTTCGAAATACTAGCTCCATGAGAATAAGTAAGAATTTATCTTAATGATATTTTTCCTCGAGATATAATTCCTCGAAGTTGAATTTATAATTTTTCAACCCAAAAAGAGTATTTATGAAACAGAATTGCGTAAGCATTAAAAGGGCACAGGACCAACGCCGACCCAACGTTGTATTTTTAATTTTACTCCCAGTTAAGGATTAAAGGAAGGGTTAAATTATATTTTAACCTTGATGAATATTCAAAACGACATGAAATTTTATAAACATCTCTGTCCCTGTACACTTATTTTAAGTTGGTTTAGCTGAATCATTTCGTACTGTATATTTAACGAACCTTATGTATCTGACCCGCGCTAAATTGACCGTATCAGGGCCATTTGAATTGCTGAATGTTCTGCCATTCGTGTGCTGAACCAGGAGTTCAACGCACCAGATTGATAGAACTTTCGGTACTGTTTATTCAACGTATGCTTTCGTACCTGATCTGCACTCAAATATTCACATTACCTAAAAAACTTGCAAAAGCAGCATTCACATTTGAACAGTAATTCATAATATATATTTTGTTTAAAGCAAATGAGACTCCAAAACACAAAAAGATTATAAAATTCAAATTATTTTTCTAAATAATGATGAAATATTTGGAGTGTTTGTTTTACGAATTCGGAGATGAGCTCCAGTATTAATTTTCAGGTATGATAATCATTATTTCACACCCAATATACTCAACTATAATCTCAATTTCGCAAAACGCAGAAATACCGTTTCGACACGCTTGCATATTTGCGTGCTTCAAACGTTTCCTGTGAAATCCAATGTACCGTACGTTCCTTTGTCCGGAATCTCAAGTTCGGTGAAGTTGAAGACGTTTTATAGGGAATCGATTGTTTCAGAATCTTTTCGTGTGTCGTTCGAATGGCTGGAAAATTCTTTGTACCGTTACGAAAAGGAAAACGGGAAATAAGAACTTTAAGTATTCCACGAGGATTTCTCCTTGCTCTGGGGCACTTCTCGTCCTGAAAGTCGTACAACGCTTAATGGTGATTGTAAAAAATTTAATCGCGAGACCGGTGACTGTTTCAAGGATCTACAAAGGCTGAGGTACGTGCAAAATTGTGCTCGTTAACTTTCGTTCAACTTCCGATATCTTAAGTAGCAAAAAGGGGATGGGGATTAAACATTAAATCAATTTATGTTGCACAGCGTGTCATCGACATGGAGGAAATTAAAAAAAAGCTTATGTATAAATTATATTAAGAAATTGATCGTTTTCGATCAAATATTTCAGAAAAATGTGTGACTGTAACTTAGCCTATGAAATAAATACCCTCATGTTATTCACTAATCAAGTTATATCAAAGCTATTAAGTTAATTGATAAAAGATGCAAATAAAATAAATAATAATTTCTTAATAAAACATTCTGTTATTGTGAAGATATTAAATTTTAATAAATTCAAGAATATATTATACCACTGACCAAATATTCAAATGTCCAGAAAAGAAAACAAGCGTTCAATCGATCACTGAAAATTTCGTGATAATTGCACGATCTGCTCTCAAAGAAGACTGGAACTTTTTCCAAAGTTGCACAGTTCATCATGATCATTAATTCAAACAATTCGAAAACCGTTCTCACAGTAAGGGGGAGGGCAGGGGGGAGCAGAGTTCGGTCTTGTACCTTGACTTAAAGTATCTACCGAGTGATTTATCAGAATGCAGCCTTAATTTAGATCCCTGGATCCCGGATAATCTTGCTCTGAAACTTTCGCGCAAGTGAAAAACGATGAAGTTTTATTGGAAGAGAGGTAAAAAAAAAAAGAGAAGTGGAAAAAAGTTGAAGAAAGTCTTTAAAATGGGAGAAGGGTGGATGGAGAAAAAGGACGTGTACTCTTACAGGATTCATTTATCTCGTTTATATATCAAAATGCCAACTGAGTTGCAATAAATCTCTTCGTTTTCGTTCCTGTACGATGACTTTGTTTCCTTTTATTCTTACAAAATGTATTGTTTAATTACTAGTACTAGATACAATTAATTCCAATGTTATTTTTCATAATATTATCTATATTTTTATAAAAGTCTCAAGCTTTCATTGATATAAAAATATTAAAATAAGAGTGTTACACTCTTATTGTATTTGTAATTCAACGAAGATTAAATGGTTATATTAGATAACGTTCGTTGTTGTAATTATAATTAATACGCTAATAACATTGCTACATAAAAAGAGAAAAATTCATAATAATTTTTAAATGGAAAACTTACATTTTTTTCAAGTATGTAGTTTAATGCGAATACATTTTGTTTTAATTATAATTTACACTATTATTTTAGATAATTTGTTAACACAACTCTTCGTTTAATTATAATTCGTGTTGTTGTTTCAAATTATTTATAAACTGAGCAAATAGAATTAAGTCACATTTTGTTAATAATTCCTTTTCTTTCATACATTATAATTCACGTAATTTGTTTCACGTCCAATGTAAGATCACACTGTAGCAGTTTTTTAATCACGCGAATTTATAGCTGTTTTAATGAATGAATCAGTTCTTACCGCATTGTGTATAAATCTTCTTACATTAGTCCGGGTTTTGATTACGTACAGGATAGATAGAAGCTCGTAAATTTCTGCTTTGATATTGTGTACCGGTAACAAAATAAAAGGAATAAGTGAGCGTGTTTCCTTTTGTTTCGTTTCGTTTTCATTGTTCCTTTTTATGTTTTGATTTCTTTTTGTCGATCGTCCAGTGGTATCATTCTTTCCAATTCTTTCTCCTCCATCCTATTTTCTTCCCTTGCTTTTACTTGAACCACTGATTTTTATTGCACTCCTTCTTGAAGTCGTGCAGGTACCGTTTATTTACGGAATGTTTCACCCGATGTTTAAAAAATTATAACCAATGCGAAATCTGGTTATTAATCACCATTACTGATGAATAAAATAATCTTTGATTAATAAATAAGAAAACTAATCAGAGACATTGTAATTAAAGGTACAATTAATTGAGTAAATGTTAAATTACTACACTTTTGGTTATGATTGATGATAGACATCTAATCACAAAAACTAATTTTACTATTATTAAATTAGTTTAGTAATTAATTAAGTAACTAAATTAGTTAAGTAATTAGTTTAGTTACAATCTGATTAACTACCAATGCAATTTATTTAAAAATCCAATTTTGGACCTGCTAATTACTTTGTTACATGATACAGAAACTGTGTACGAGCATTCACGGATTCGGGCTTGGAAAGAGGATTCTAAACAATCGAAAAAGAGATGCGAAAACGCGGAAAAATAAAACGACGTCGCAGGAAAAGGATAATAACCGTTTCAGCTTGAAAGCACGTCAACCTGCTAGCGATCCCCTCAGCTCGAAAATTTCTCAACCCTTTTATACGAACGCTCATCCCAAAACATCCTTTCGTCGAAATCTTGTAACCTGCACGTACTCTTGGAGACGCTTTTCAATCTAATCAAAACGTTGTTTGTCCGCACGATTTGCGCCCCCATTGAAACTTCAATTTCGTATCTTTTCGCAGATCGGTCGATTTATCGTTTCGAAAATCTCTCCCCAATTTGTACGTCTCCTTCCTCTTCCCCATAAACACAATTTCGCTCCATTGGCTGTTGTCTGATAATCGTTCGTGAAATTTGATGTTTGTTTTTGGGGGACATTCTGATTTCGTTCAACGATAATTTTACATCACGATAATACCTTCAATGCTCACCCAGATAGCAGAATTTGTAATGTTTTGAAATATATAATCTATTATAATTTAAATCTTGATTTTCACGCAAGTTTGGCACATTAGGTTAAATTCTGAGGAATTTAGTGCAGGTAATTTGAACTGGAATAAGGTTTGTTGAAATCATATTGATTCAATTAAAAATTATTATATCGTACATGATAATAAATTTAGCTTTATTTTATGATCAATAAATATTTTACAATATCTTAATTTTAACAAAAAGTGAGCGCATCATTTTGCCATCTGATTAAAGATACATTATTCCGAGACACACCTGTACGGCAGTTTCGAAGTGTCGAGTTTCGATGGCAACAACGACGTTTCGTGGTTAACATTTCGCTCATTAACGTGTAGCTTCGCTTGGTCTTTTGACCTGGAATTAACGAGATAAAAATGTCCGCGATTCATTACGGCGGTATTAATCTTGCTTTAATATTCCACCGTAGTAACGAACAGCTTGGCTATGCGAAGATAATGTATATAGATGAGGAATGCAGTAAATTTTGATCGGTATTATAGGTTTTCGAATCGATTAAATATTAACCAGCTGGCATTAAATGCCGTTCATGGCACGTGATGCTCCCTGTCACTATAAAGTGTATCGTGTATAATGGCTTAGCAGAAACCAAAAGATAATTAACAAGTTTTGGGGGTGTATAAATTTGCTCGGTTTACGGCAACAACTACTATGCAAACTATTCCATATACTTTGACTAACTGAACTTTTGAGTTGAGGCTAACTGAAAATTTGATTTCTCTGGTAAATCATTTTAATTTTTAATCGATACAAATTAGCTGTTTAACTCCTTGCCCTACACTACTTTACAGTTCAGATGTGAATTTTAAGTTTAATTGCAATTATAATTAATGCAGTCAAAACTTATCAAGTATAAAGTATAAATAACATATCGATTTGGCAATAAGTATTTAGCTCTGACTGACGCCCCCATTGGATAAGTCATAGGTTAAAGGGTTAAGTTACCCTGCTTAATTGAGCATTCGAATATTAATTTATTTGAAAGAAAAAACGAATTCCAAAATAAACACGGTTTAAGATATTATGGGACAGTCGAGTTGCATTTTTGATTGGCACTAGAAACGTGAGGAAATTCTGGATCCTTGAACATCTCGATGTCGCCGGGGCTGCAAAGGATGCTCGAGATTTTTTCCCGTGCATTTTAAGAACCATAACAGAGAGACGTCGGATAGAGAAGGACGAAACATTACGACGTCGTTTGCCAGGACGATTCGCATAATCAGCTGGCGCACCGTCGCTTCGTCTTCGTTCCCCGGCAAAACGAGAACCCGCCTCGAGAGCCGGCGCTCTACGATGCAGAAGACGATAAAATGATGTGTATTAAAAAAGAAAGAGGCAGAGGAAGAAGAGGGGAGAAAGAGGAAGTGAAGCGTCGGGAAAAGGGTCAAAATGGAAAACCCCCAGCAAAGGGGTGAACAAACGAAGCGTTCTTATTCGAAGGGACTTTCGATCGACCAAATGCAAGCGGCTGAAGCTTTAGCGATTTTCCCGACTGGAAAAAGATCAGGAGTTCGCCTGTCGCCTTTGACGAAAAGTTAAGTAACGAATCGTTCAGAAAATCCCCAATCAAAACACCTGCTCTAATCATTGGGGGGCGATAATTTCTTATTTCGAGGATGAGAAAATATTCATTTGAAGTTTCTTACTTTAATATCTGTTACTCACAGATTTGCATAATAAACCTAGATACTGTAGGATTATTTATTTAATATGTAGGTATATTTAATAATAGATAAACTATTTTTTCACTATTAAAACAAATATTTTTGACAAATATTGCTATTTCGCCAAAAGTGTCCCCTTTTATTAGTTTTTCGCCCTCTCACTATGCAAAATTGTTAATCTGGACATGTTTGGATTTTAGAAGGGCTGCTGAGTCATCACTTGGGTTCTTCCAACCCTTTTTTACCCATTGACCACTCTCATTTTCACTTCTTTCAGTTTTTACTCCACACTAGTTCATTGCCGATTTTGGAAAAAAGTTTTAAATTTCATTATCATATTATTAAAAAAGTAAAAAATAGCCGGGGACATATAAAGGTACTTTTAACACGAGGTACTTTATTGTAATAAGTAAAAGGGTATCAAACCAGTTAGATCGCAATAGCATAGTAAAAACTGGGAATACATGATCCCACGGCATGGAAAAGGGTTAACTGGACTGCTAATATTTATACACTTTTAATGTTTAACTACGTGACCTCATCCGAAACTGATGAGATTATACTATATTTGCAAAGGTTCTCCTATATTGCATGTTTAAATACTAAAGTGATTTTCTCCGAGCCCGTTTCTTTTAGAAGAGAAATGTTTTCTTATAAGATCTTTCAATTTTGAATTTCATATTTTGCACAAATTGTTAATTGATTAAAAATTGTCTATTTAAACGATATCTGGAATAAAATTTGGAAACAGTAAATGAATTGTACCTTAAGAAATGAAGTGTATTCTCTTCATGTCCCCTCGAAGGGGACAATCAAGTGCGAAGGGTTAAATTTTCAACGACTTTAGTGAGGCAGACAACGTATTAAATCGTAAGGGCTAAGGCTACAACCCCTCCAGACCCCTCTTAATCCGATTCAACAATCATACGCAGTCGATAAGTCGACGATGTAAATAAATTGCTGAACACCTGGTCCCTTTTATTATTAATACCTTTACTGCCACGTCACTCGTATATGGGTGACACACATATTATTAGAAATTCTTTCATTTACTTGTTTGAAAATTTTCCCATTGTACATTAGAAGTTATAGGTAATAGAAACAATAAAATATTGTGGAAATAGAATATAAAATTAGTCAAAAATAAAATTACTATCAAGTGGAACTTTTGGTAGCTGCAACGTGCCAGTCAAAGTGTTAATGGTGTGAACTCGAAGAGAATCGCGGAAACCTGACTCCCGATATAAAACGTTATTTTCAAATAAGCAGAATTCTGAAATACGCTTTCGGTAAGACTTGGAATTTGACGTCACGAAAATTCTAAGAAGTGGCACAAAGAATTCTTCCTGGAGGACTAATTAAATTTCCAAAAAGAAAAATAAGATACACCCCCCATGAAGTTTCTTACACTTCAATCGTGACTTAAGAACAAACAGTTACACTCAGAGAACACAAACATTACCCCTGTATATTTCTCGGTAACAACCGGGTATTTTGCAACATATCAGAGGCGCACCGTTAAATTTTTACAGTTGATGAAACAAGTACAATAACGACTCGTTTTTCACGGACGATTCATGAGCGTGAAATTTGAATATTCCCCTTTGAAACACAAGCCTCGGGAGAATCGTGAGAATAGCATTAGCCGATCCTCGCAGCTCATAAAACACGTACGACCGTCTTAAATGGAAATTCCTCTTTCGTATACGATCCTTTAAACCACGTCGTCTTTCTCGCCCCGACCCGTACACTCTCGTAACGCGAATTCACGTAGCTTGTCGAGAAACGGAATCTCGTCTGGCGATTGGCTCGAGTTATGCATGGAATTCGATTATCCTGGCAACGAAAGCGACGCCGGTACAACTGAAACACTGCGATTCGATTTGTTCCTGTACAATAACGCGCCACGGCGAATGAAATCGCTGGATCAACCCTTCATAAGCGATTGGACGTATCAGTTTTAGCCGATCTTTTTCAACCCTAACCATTATTTATAATTAATTCAACATTATCAATAATTCTTTTAAAAAAATTGTACTTTCCAAAAACAGTGGATTGCACGAAATCCGCGGGTTACATCTGATCTCGTATCCGATGTCACCCGCGACAAACGTGTTAATTTCCGTAGGGGTGGGTTACGATTAACCCGTTTGTAGCCGATGCCGTGGCTAAACACTGAAAGAGGATTCTGCGCGGGATATTGTGTACAGCATTTGAATCGCGGCGTTCGAACGATTTAGATTGTTCAACGGCTGTCTCGTTGAATAGGACGCGCAGGAGAGTACGCGGGACTTCGGGTGTCTTGGAAATACCAACGTGTACGGGGCACTTGATGAATGCCTCGAATTTCGTGAATTGTTAGCCGTGAACCGTGTGGAAGTGCTTTGTAATTCGATGCATCGTCCATCGTTGAACGCTGAAGACACCGGACGTTTAGCAGGGTTGTCTGGCAGGCGGCCAGATTTTGCTGAAGGGAAACGTTCTTCTTTTTTTTTTTTCGCTAGAGTGACAACTGCGTTTAACACTCATTAAACAAGGCATCAGGTTTAATTAATACCATCGATTGACACGGGTTTTATCGTTTATCTTCTTTTCTCATTAATTTTATACACTTTTATAAGTTAAATGAAATATTGAGATCATTAATATTTCAGTATTTAGAGTTATTAATCGTTAATTGATATTGTATTTTAATTGCTGGAGTAGTTTCGAGTTTTTTAAATATCTTCTAAATATTTCTAAACTTTAATTTAAATCCCTTTAAAAAATCTGATCTATGACTAAGTTAGATAATATCCAATTAAAGTATTCTAAGGGATGACAGTATTTTCTAAGGGATGCTCGAACTATGAATACATCAAGGGTTAAAATTGCTGAGTTTTCTGTAGTTTTTCCAAAATTCAATGTTAATTAATTCAAAACAAAATTATTAAGTAAGGAACTTATAGTATTACTCCCAAAACTCTATTTTTATTACGTTTCAACCCCTTTTCCGAAGTCCCCTTAATATAAAGGGATTTGCAAGCAATAAAAATAGTATTCCTTACCCGATATTGACCAAATAATTTTGTTTGAACTATTTTAATCTCCTCAATATATTAGTCTGAATTATACAGTGTTATTTATTTGTTAAACGCTGGTTCAATCAATTAATTCCCGCCTTTGCTTCCAAGGGGTTAGTACCCTTCTCGGTAATGAGATTTCAAAAACTGTCGTCGCATTCCCCGATATAATTCACGCTTGTCACTATTCCCATCACACGATCAGTTGGATCGACAGCAGCCCGACACTCGACTTATATAAAGTCTAGTGGTGCAGAAAATTAGAATTCCTCGATGCGCCCTTACGAATTCAATGATCCTGCATCCTAGATGTTGGCTTGCATGCAAATGAAGGGAGAAGACAGTACGTGACAGCGTTATTTTACAAATATTTTTATGTTGATTACCCTCCAACAATTTTTTCTTTATTTTTCAAGATTTCCGTTCAAAAATTTGAGAGCCTGATTTTATACAACGTGTTGTATAATTCATTGGTTTAATAATTTGTAAAAAAAGTTATTTTTAAAGGAACACATAAGTACTTCCTGTATTTGTTTGAAAGTTTCCAAGAAAACTCCTTTAATTATAATCTCCCTGTAATTATTACAATTCCAATAAGGCAGATTTAAAGAGACCCTTTGAAACTTTGAATTTAAACGCAGTCGTCTTATATTAAAAGGTTCTTATTCAAATAATTACGTCTTCTAAATGGCGACTGCCACAGAAGAAATATCAGTCGAAACGAGATCTCCAATTTCGTGGACTGAATTCATGTTTGAACAGATTGTTTCACAAATATCCAAGGCTGGGGGAATCGCTTTTGCGAGCGATGACTATTACATTTTCCAGTAGCGTGTGTACATTTCACAGCTTTCTCAGGCAAAGCGCGGCATGCAAATTGGGCACAAATACAGGGTGTCCCAGAACTCCTGTAGGAGCCGGAAATAGGGGGTAGCTGAGACTATTCTGAACAACAATTTCCTTTGCAAAAATATCGAATGGGGCTTCGTTTTTGAATTATTAAGCAAAAACACTGACCAATCAGAGCGCGTCTCGGGCGCGCGCTCAGTACCGTCAGTGTAGCGTCGAGCCTAGTCGCCCCGGGACAAGCGCCTCGGTAGAACAGGAAGCGTTAAACACAAGTAATATTGAACATAAAAGTAAAAAACAAATGGTAGAATGTTATGAGAGTAATCGTACCTTAGAATAAAGGGAATGACTGAATGGCTGGATATCCGAACAGAAGGAATAAGTAAAAATTGCAGAATATTTTCAAATACATTTTCGGCAATTCCTAGAATTTCAGTGACGTCAAATTCCAGGAATTTTCGGAAACCCTTTATAACCAATTTTACTCTTTTCTATACCTTAAATATATTTTTCGCTTTTTTTTTTACTTTTATGTTCGAAACTTCTGTGCAATGTTCCTTTACACTATTTCTCGCTTTTTAAGTGAAATTTTTTAAGGATTGGATAATGGAAGTTAGGTTTATAAATGAACAAACAATTGTTTTAGTTTCATTTGATGTTTATTGAAAATTCTTTCAATTATGTATGTTACATAAAGGTTACATTCTTAATTCTAACGCACTTAATTCTAACTACTAACTGTAAAAGCTGCATTTATTCAATAAACTACATGATTTATACATTCAGCTTTACAATAGTTATTATATTATTTATAACTAACGTTTACAATTGTAACTTTGCGAGATTGCTGCGGAGGGAGTGGGAGGTCCGATCGGCGGACTAGTGTTCACTCTCTCGCACATTGGTGTTGTGCGCAGGCGCGAGTTTGGCGTAGAAGGAGTGAGAGACTAGATGCTCGGTGCTCTCACTCACACACTGAGGGAGTGAGAGGTGAGATTAGCGGACTAGTGTTCTCTCTCTCGCACATTGAGAGAGTGAGAGGTCCGACACGCGGACTAGTGTTCTCTCCCTCGCACATTGAGGGAGTGAGAGGTCCGACACGCGGACTAGTGTTCTCTCCCTCGCACATTGAGGGAGTGAGAGGTCCGACACGCGGACTAGTGTTCTCTCCCTCGCACATTGAGGGAGTGAGAGGTCCGATCGACGGACGAGTGTTCTCTCCCTCTTATGCATTTGCGTACTGCGTAGGCTTGGTGCGAGTGAGAGAGGTGACGCTCTCGCGGAGTCTTTCCTCTCGCTGGTGCATCGGCGTACCTGGCGCGGGCTGTGATGTATAATTTTTAATCGTTGCGTTACAATAATTAATAGTATGAGTTATTCGAGGTACAGACTATTGTAGATCGGTTTTTCGTGTTCGAAAATGTAAAATTTGATACCAGATTGTAGACGGTGTTTTTAGACATGACTTTTATCTTTATGTATCAATAATTTCTCAATAATTGTGAAAATAACATTTTTCTCATTTTGATACGAGATGGACAACAGCTGCGTCATGTTGAAAATGACAATAGTTCCGCGGTCCATTAGCTCGCAGAACTATTGCCGAAAACAGAGCCGCCATGTTGGAAATGACAATAGTTCCGCGGTCCATCAGCTCGTAGAACTATTGTCGCGGAAGGAGTGAGAGGTCCGACACGCGGACTAGTGTTCTCTCCCTCGCACATTGAGGGAGTGAGAGGTCCGACACGCGGACTAGTGTTCTCTCCCTCTTATGCATTTGCGTACTGCGTAGGCTTGGTGCGAGTGAGAGAGGTGACGCTCTCGCGGAGTCTTTCCTCTCGCTGGTGCATCGGCGTACCTGGCGCGGGCTGTGATGTATAATTTTTAATCGTTGCGTTACAATAATTAATAGTATGAGTTATTCGAGGTACAGACTATTGTAGATCGGTTTTTCGTGTTCGAAAATGTAAAATTTGATACCAGATTGTAGACGGTGTTTTTAGACATGACTTTTATCTTTATGTATCAGTAATTTCTCAATAATTGTGATAATAACATTTTTCTCATTTTGATACGAGATGGACAACAGCTGCGTCATGTTGAAAATGACAATAGTTCCGCGGTCCATTAGCTCGCAGAACTATTGCCGAAAACAGAGCCGCCATGTTGGAAATGACAATAGTTCCGCGGTCCATCAGCTCGTAGAACTATTGTCGCGGAAGGAGTGAGAGGTCCGACACGCGGACTAGTGTTCTCTCCCTCGCACATTGAGGGAGTGAGAGGTCCGACACGCGGACTAGTGTTCTCTCCCTCGCACATTGAGGGAGTGAGAGGTCCGATACGCGGACTAGTGTTCTCTCCCTCGCACATTGAGGGAGTGAGAGGTCCGACACGCGGACTAGTGTTCTCTCCCTCGCACATTGAGGGAGTGAGAGGTCCGATACGCGGACTAGTGTTCTCTCCCTCGCACATTGAGGGAGTGAGAGGTCCGACACGCGGACTAGTGTTCTCTCCCTCGCACATTGAGGGAGTGAGAGGTCCGACACGCGGACTAGTGTTCTCTCCCTCGCACATTGAGGGAGTGAGAGGTCCGACACGCGGACTAGTGTTCTCTCCCTCGCACATTGAGGGAGTGAGAGGTCCGACACGCGGACTAGTGTTCTCTCCCTCTTATGCATTTGCGTACTGCGTAGGCTTGGTGCGAGTGAGAAAGGTGACGCTCTCGCGGAGTCTTTCCTCTCGCTGGTGCATCGGCGTACCTGGCGCGGGCTGTGATGTATAATTTTTAATCGTTGCGTTACAATAATTAATAGTATGAGTTATTCGAGGTACAGACTATTGTAGATCGGTTTTTCGTGTTCGAAAATGTAAAATTTGATACCAGATTGTAGACGGTGTTTTTAGACATGACTTTTATCTTTATGTATCAGTAATTTCTCAATAATTGTGATAATAACATTTTTCTCATTTTGATACGAGATGGACAACAGCTGCGTCATGTTGAAAATGACAATAGTTCCGCGGTCCATTAGCTCGCAGAACTATTGCCGAAAACAGAGCCGCCATGTTGGAAATGACAATAGTTCCGCGGTCCATCAGCTCGTAGAACTTTTGTCGCGGAAGGAGTGAGAGGTCCGACACGCGGAATAGTGTTCTCTCCCTCGCACATTGAGGGAGTGAGAGGTCCGACACGCGGACTAGTGTTCTCTCCCTCGCACATTGAGGGAGTGAGAGGTCCGATACGCGGACTAGTGTTCTCTCCCTCGCACATTGAGGGAGTGAGAGGTCCGACACGCGGACTAGTGTTCTCTCCCTCGCACATTGAGGGAGTGAGAGGTCCGATACGCGGACTAGTGTTCTCTCCCTCGCACATTGAGGGAGTGAGAGGTCCGACACGCGGACTAGTGTTCTCTCCCTCGCACATTGAGGGAGTGAGAGGTCCGACACGCGGACTAGTGTTCTCTCCCTCGCACATTGAGGGAGTGAGAGGTCCGACACGCGGACTAGTGTTCTCTCCCTCGCACATTGAGGGAGTGAGAGGTCCGACACGCGGACTAGTGTTCTCTCCCTCGCACATTGAGGGAGTGAGAGGTCCGACACGCGGACTAGTGTTCTCTCCCTCTTATGCATTTGCGTACTGCGTAGGCTTGGTGCGAGTGAGAAAGGTGACGCTCTCGCGGAGTCTTTCCTCTCGCTGGTGCATCGGCGTACCTGGCGCGGGCTGTGATGTATAATTTTTAATCGTTGCGTTACAATAATTAATAGTATGAGTTATTCGAGGTACAGACTATTGTAGATCGGTTTTTCGTGTTCGAAAATGTAAAATTTGATACCAGATTGTAGACGGTGTTTTTAGACATGACTTTTATCTTTATGTATCAATAATTTCTCAATAATTGTGAAAATAACATTTTTCTCATTTTGATACGAGATGGACAACAGCTGCGTCATGTTGAAAATGACAATAGTTCCGCGGTCCATTAGCTCGCAGAACTATTGCCGAAAACAGAGCCGCCATGTTGGAAATGACAATAGTTCCGCGGTCCATCAGCTCGTAGAACTTTTGTCGCGGAAGGAGTGAGAGGTCCGACACGCGGAATAGTGTTCTCTCCCTCGCACATTGAGGGAGTGAGAGGTCCGACACGCGGACTAGTGTTCTCTCCCTCGCACATTGAGGGAGTGAGAGGTCCGATACGCGGACTAGTGTTCTCTCCCTCGCACATTGAGGGAGTGAGAGGTCCGACACGCGGACTAGTGTTCTCTCCCTCGCACATTGAGGGAGTGAGAGGTCCGATACGCGGACTAGTGTTCTCTCCCTCGCACATTGAGGGAGTGAGAGGTCCGACACGCGGACTAGTGTTCTCTCCCTCGCACATTGAGGGAGTGAGAGGTCCGACACGCGGACTAGTGTTCTCTCCCTCGCACATTGAGGGAGTGAGAGGTCCGACACGCGGACTAGTGTTCTCTCCCTCGCACATTGAGGGAGTGAGAGGTCCGACACGCGGACTAGTGTTCTCTCCCTCTTATGCATTTGCGTACTGCGTAGGCTTGGTGCGAGTGAGAGAGGTGACGCTTTCGCGGAGTCTTTCCTCTCGCTGGTGCATCGGCGTACCTGGCGCGGGCTGTGATGTATAATTTTTAATCGTCGCGTTACAATAATTAATAGTATGAGTTATTCGAGGTACAGACTATTGTAGATCGGTTTTTCGTGTTCGAAAATGTAAAATTTGATACCAGATTGTAGACGGTGTTTTTAGACATGACTTTTATCTTTATGTATCAATAATTTCTCAATAATTGTGAAAATAACATTTTTCTCATTTTGATACGAGATGGACAACAGCTGCGTCATGTTGAAAATGACAATAGTTCCGCGGTCCATTAGCTCGCAGAACTATTGCCGAAAACAGAGCCGCCATGTTGGAAATGACAATAGTTCCGCGGTCCATCAGCTCGTAGAACTTTTGTCGCGGAAGGAGTGAGAGGTCCGACACGCGGAATAGTGTTCTCTCCCTCGCACATTGAGGGAGTGAGAGGTCCGACACGCGGACTAGTGTTCTCTCCCTCGCACATTGAGGGAGTGAGAGGTCCGATACGCGGACTAGTGTTCTCTCCCTCGCACATTGAGGGAGTGAGAGGTCCGACACGCGGACTAGTGTTCTCTCCCTCGCACATTGAGGGAGTGAGAGGTCCGATACGCGGACTAGTGTTCTCTCCCTCGCACATTGAGGGAGTGAGAGGTCCGACACGCGGACTAGTGTTCTCTCCCTCGCACATTGAGGGAGTGAGAGGTCCGACACGCGGACTAGTGTTCTCTCCTCGCACATTGAGGGAGTGAGAGGTCCGACACGCGGACTAGTGTTCTCTCCCTCGCACATTGAGGGAGTGAGAGGTCCGACACGCGGACTAGTGTTCTCTCCCTCGCACATTGAGGGAGTGAGAGGTCCGACACGCGGACTAGTGTTCTCTCCCTCTTATGCATTTGCGTACTGCGTAGGCTTGGTGCGAGTGAGAGAGGTGACGCTCTCGCGGAGTCTTTCCTCTCGCTGGTGCATCGGCGTACCTGGCGCGGGCTGTGATGTATAATTTTTAATCGTTGCGTTACAATAATTAATAGTATGAGTTATTCGAGGTACAGACTATTGTAGATCGGTTTTTCGTGTTCGAAAATGTAAAATTTGATACCAAATTCGCCAGTGCTTCTACGTTTTCTATTATTCATTAATGGTCCTGTAGTTACGTTCATCCCTTTTGTGTGAGGTTATGACTAAGCCCCTGTAATTTTATGTACAAGCTGCCTTAGTTTAATGATACATGACTAGAGAAATACAATTTTGCAAACTCGAGATCATTGGTTTCTGAGTCTAGTTTCATGTTACCAATAAACAATGGGAAGGATTTATCTACTGAGAGTAAACATAATCCATCAAATTCAAACCTGATTGAAAATGATCAATTTTGTTATATCGTATGTAAGTATAAAGTATTATAATTTTATTCAAGTAGTTAATAATAACGTATTTTGCTGTGTTGCAGATTAGAAGATGTATTTGTTATACATTTCTACGCCACATAAGCTGCACATTAACATCATCAAATCAACAGGAAACTTTCTGGCAGTTTCTCAGATATCAGTGTTCGGTAATTTTTGGAATTGGACACTACTAAAATTTCAAGAAATGGCACGAAGAATACTTACTGTCACATCATGTTCTCCTAATACAAATCTGCAAACTTGAGATCCTTGGTTTCTGGTCTAATTTCATTTTACCAATAAACAATGGAAAGGATTTATCTACGGAGAGTAAACTGTTCTTCAATAGTTATACTGAATATATAAGTACATATGTAATTGTAGAATGTCTTTATTTCATAAGAATATTGTACTGCGCTTAAGCTATATGTTAAATAATTATAAAAATATGTTGTATGTAAAAATACTGATATGTAAGTTTTACAATTTGTAATTATAAGTGCGTTAAAGTTAAGAATCTAATATTTAAGTAAGTTTTACAGTTAGTAGTTATAAGTGCATTAGAATTAACAATGTAACATTTATGTAACATGTATAATTGAAAGAATTTTCAATAAACATAGAGTTAAACTAAAGCAATTGTTTATTCATTTATAAACCTAACTCCCTTATCCAGCCCTTACAAAATTTCACTTAAAAAGCAAGAAATAATGTAGAAAAACATTGCACAGAAGTTTCGAAATACAAAAGTAGAAAAAGAAACGAAAAATATTGGTTAGATACAGAGAAGAACAAAATTCGGTGCAAACGGTTTCCAGGAATTCCTGGAATTCGACGTCACTAAAATTCTGGGAAGTGGCACGAAGAATACCTCCTGGCACATCATATTCTCCTGATACAAAGTTCTTATGTCAAGATTCTGATTTTAGGAGTGCGAAATTTTTGGAAACCATTTTGGAAGGTATGTTAAATAAATACATTTATATCACACCTTATTTGTTTATTTTTATCTTTCTTTCTACATTATTTTAATACTTAATATATAATTTGTATAATTTATACTATTTACAAAGTACGTACTATCTCTACAGACACTGACTAATAAAAGTAAAAATTATAAACTATTATAGCAAAATTCTATATAGAGAAATACGGCGGTACTATTGTTCTTCTAATACATTTTTAAAAATCCTGGAACTTGGTTTCGCAAAAGGGGATCCCGGAAATTCCTGGAATTCGACGTAACTAAAATTCTGGGAAGTGGCACGAAGAATACCTCCTGGCACATCATATTCTCCTAATACAAATCTGCAAACTTGAGATCCTTGGTTTCTTGGTCTAATTTCATTTTACCAATAAACAATGGAAAGGATTTATCTACGGAGAGTAAACTGTTCTTCAATAGTTATACTGAATATATAAGTACATATGTAATTGTAGAATGTCTTTATTTCATAAGAATATTGTACTGCGCTTAAGCTATATGTTAAATAATTATAAAAATATGTTGTATGTAAAAATACTGATATGTAAGTTTTATAATTTGTAATTATAAGTGTGTTAAAGTTAAGAATCTAATATTTAAGTAAGTTTTACAGTTAATAGTTATAAGTGCGTTAGAATTAACAATGTAACATTTATGTAACATGTATAATTGAAAGAATTTTCAATAAACATAGAATTAAACTAAAGCAATTGTTTATTCATTTATAAACCTAACTCCCTTATCCAGCCATTACAAAATTTCACTTAAAAAGCAAGAAATAATGTAGAAAAACATTGCACAGAAGTTTCGAAATACAAAAGTAGAAAAAGAAACGAAAAATATCGGTTTGATACAGAGAAAAACAAAATTCGGTACAAACGGTTTCCAGGAATTCCTGGAATTCGACGTCACTAAAATTCCGAGAAGTGACACGAAGAATACCTCCTGGCACATCATGTTCTCCTGATACAATTTCGGGATCCGAAATTCTGCAA
Source organism: Anthidium xuezhongi (assembly GCA_022405125.1). Classification (NCBI taxonomy): domain Eukaryota; kingdom Metazoa; phylum Arthropoda; class Insecta; order Hymenoptera; family Megachilidae; genus Anthidium; species Anthidium xuezhongi. Next base: position 2,909,148 of record CM039642.1, read on the forward strand.
ATTTAAATTTTATCGTCTTCGATTTGCTATTGTTAATTTCCATTATTTTCTGAAATTATTTATGGGATAAGGATATCAAGAGAGGTTTATTTAAATAAATAAACGAGTTCTGGGTTATTTTTGAAAATCTGCATTTATTCAATAAACTAAATGATTTATTATACATTGAGCTTTAGAATAGTTATTAAATTATTTACAACTAACGTTTACAATTGTAATTTTGCGCACTATCTATACAACTTTAATTTATAATCGGATTTGTTATAGAATTGATACAACAGGTATCTAAGTTCCGATTATTAATTAAATCCTTGGTTTCTGAGTCCAAGTTCCCGGAAATTCCTGGAATTCGACGTCACTAAAATTCCGAGAAGTGACACGAAGAATACCTCCTGGCACATCATGTTCTCCTGATACAATTTCGGGATCCGAAATTCTGCAAATTTAAATTTTATCGTCTTCGATTTGCTATTGTTAATTTCCATTATTTTCTGAAATTATTTATGGGATAAGGATATCAAGAGAGGTTTATTTAAATAAATAAACGAGTTCTGGGTTATTTTTGAAAATCTGCATTTATTCAATAAACTAAATGATTTATTATACATTGAGCTTTAGAATAGTTATTAAATTATTTACAACTAACGTTTACAATTGTAATTTTGCGCACTATCTATACAACTTTAATTTATAATCGGATTTGTTATAGAATTGATACAACAGGTATCTAAGTTCCGATTATTAATTAAATCCTTGGTTTCTGAGTCCAAGTTCCCGGAAATTCCTGGAATTCGACGTCACTAAAATTCCGAGAAGTGACACGAAGAATACCTCCTGGCACATCATGTTCTCCTGATACAATTTCGGGATCCGAAATTCTGCAAATTTAAATTTTATCGTCTTCGATTTGCTATTGTTAATTTCCATTATTTTCTGAAATTATTTATGGGATAAGGATATCAAGAGAGGTTTATTTAAATAAATAAACGAGTTCTGGGTTATTTTTGAAAATCTGCATTTATTCAATAAACTAAATGATTTATTATACATTGAGCTTTAGAATAGTTATTAAATTATTTACAACTAACGTTTACAATTGTAATTTTGCGCACTATCTATACAACTTTAATTTATAATCGGATTTGTTATAGAATTGATACAACAGGTATCTAAGTTCCGATTATTAATTAAATCCTTGGTTTCTGAGTCCAAGTTCCCGGAAATTCCTGGAATTCGACGTCACTAAAATTCCGAGAAGTGACACGAAGAATACCTCCTGGCACATCATGTTCTCCTGATACAATTTCGGGATCCGAAATTCTGCAAATTTAAATTTTATCGTCTTCGATTTGCTATTGTTAATTTCCATTATTTTCTGAAATTATTTATGGGATAAGGATATCAAGAGAGGTTTATTTAAATAAATAAACGAGTTCTGGGTTATTTTTGAAAATCTGCATTTATTCAATAAACTAAATGATTTATTATACATTGAGCTTTAGAATAGTTATTAAATTATTTACAACTAACGTTTACAATTGTAATTTTGCGCACTATCTATACAACTTTAATTTATAATCGGATTTGTTATAGAATTGATACAACAGGTATCTAAGTTCCGATTATTAATTAAATCCTTGGTTTCTGAGTCCAAGTTCCCGGAAATTCCTGGAATTCGACGTCACTAAAATTCCGAGAAGTGACACGAAGAATACCTCCTGGCACATCATGTTCTCCTGATACAATTTCGGGATCCGAAATTCTGCAAATTTAAATTTTATCGTCTTCGATTTGCTATTGTTAATTTCCATTATTTTCTGAAATTATTTATGGGATAAGGATATCAAGAGAGGTTTATTTAAATAAATAAACGAGTTCTGGGTTATTTTTGAAAATCTGCATTTATTCAATAAACTAAATGATTTATTATACATTGAGCTTTAGAATAGTTATTAAATTATTTACAACTAACGTTTACAATTGTAATTTTGCGCACTATCTATACAACTTTAATTTATAATCGGATTTGTTATAGAATTGATACAACAGGTATCTAAGTTCCGATTATTAATTAAATCCTTGGTTTCTGAGTCCAAGTTCCCGGAAATTCCTGGAATTCGACGTCACTAAAATTCCGAGAAGTGACACGAAGAATACCTCCTGGCACATCATGTTCTCCTGATACAATTTCGGGATCCGAAATTCTGCAAATTTAAATTTTATCGTCTTCGATTTGCTATTGTTAATTTCCATTATTTTCTGAAATTATTTATGGGATAAGGATATCAAGAGAGGTTTATTTAAATAAATAAACGAGTTCTGGGTTATTTTTGAAAATCTGCATTTATTCAATAAACTAAATGATTTATTATACATTGAGCTTTAGAATAGTTATTAAATTATTTACAACTAACGTTTACAATTGTAATTTTGCGCACTATCTATACAACTTTAATTTATAATCGGATTTGTTATAGAATTGATACAACAGGTATCTAAGTTCCGATTATTAATTAAATCCTTGGTTTCTGAGTCCAAGTTCCCGGAAATTCCTGGAATTCGACGTCACTAAAATTCCGAGAAGTGACACGAAGAATACCTCCTGGCACATCATGTTCTCCTGATACAATTTCGGGATCCGAAATTCTGCAAATTTAAATTTTATCGTCTTCGATTTGCTATTGTTAATTTCCATTATTTTCTGAAATTATTTATGGGATAAGGATATCAAGAGAGGTTTATTTAAATAAATAAACGAGTTCTGGGTTATTTTTGAAAATCTGCATTTATTCAATAAACTAAATGATTTATTATACATTGAGCTTTAGAATAGTTATTAAATTATTTACAACTAACGTTTACAATTGTAATTTTGCGCACTATCTATACAACTTTAATTTATAATCGGATTTGTTATAGAATTGATACAACAGGTATCTAAGTTCCGATTATTAATTAAATCCTTGGTTTCTGAGTCCAAGTTCCCGGAAATTCCTGGAATTCGACGTCACTAAAATTCCGAGAAGTGACACGAAGAATACCTCCTGGCACATCATGTTCTCCTGATACAATTTCGGGATCCGAAATTCTGCAAATTTAAATTTTATCGTCTTCGATTTGCTATTGTTAATTTCCATTATTTTCTGAAATTATTTATGGGATAAGGATATCAAGAGAGGTTTATTTAAATAAATAAACGAGTTCTGGGTTATTTTTGAAAATCTGCATTTATTCAATAAACTAAATGATTTATTATACATTGAGCTTTAGAATAGTTATTAAATTATTTACAACTAACGTTTACAATTGTAATTTTGCGCACTATCTATACAACTTTAATTTATAATCGGATTTGTTATAGAATTGATACAACAGGTATCTAAGTTCCGATTATTAATTAAATCCTTGGTTTCTGAGTCCAAGTTCCCGGAAATTCCTGGAATTCGACGTCACTAAAATTCCGAGAAGTGACACGAAGAATACCTCCTGGCACATCATGTTCTCCTGATACAATTTCGGGATCCGAAATTCTGCAAATTTAAATTTTATCGTCTTCGATTTGCTATTGTTAATTTCCATTATTTTCTGAAATTATTTATGGGATAAGGATATCAAGAGAGGTTTATTTAAATAAATAAACGAGTTCTGGGTTATTTTTGAAAATCTGCATTTATTCAATAAACTAAATGATTTATTATACATTGAGCTTTAGAATAGTTATTAAATTATTTACAACTAACGTTTACAATTGTAATTTTGCGCACTATCTATACAACTTTAATTTATAATCGGATTTGTTATAGAATTGATACAACAGGTATCTAAGTTCCGATTATTAATTAAATCCTTGGTTTCTGAGTCCAAGTTCCCGGAAATTCCTGGAATTCGACGTCACTAAAATTCCGAGAAGTGACACGAAGAATACCTCCTGGCACATCATGTTCTCCTGATACAATTTCGGGATCCGAAATTCTGCAAATTTAAATTTTATCGTCTTCGATTTGCTATTGTTAATTTCCATTATTTTCTGAAATTATTTATGGGATAAGGATATCAAGAGAGGTTTATTTAAATAAATAAACGAGTTCTGGGTTATTTTTGAAAATCTGCATTTATTCAATAAACTAAATGATTTATTATACATTGAGCTTTAGAATAGTTATTAAATTATTTACAACTAACGTTTACAATTGTAATTTTGCGCACTATCTATACAACTTTAATTTATAATCGGATTTGTTATAGAATTGATACAACAGGTATCTAAGTTCCGATTATTAATTAAATCCTTGGTTTCTGAGTCCAAGTTCCCGGAAATTCCTGGAATTCGACGTCACTAAAATTCAGAGAAGTGACACGAAGAATACCTCCTGGCACATCATGTTCTCCTGATACAAAGTTCTTATGTCAAGATTCTGATTTTAGGAGTGCGAAATTTTTGGAAACCATTTTGGAAGGTATGTTAAATAAATACATTTATATCACACTTTATTTGTTTATTTTTATCTTTCTTTCTACATTATTTTAATACTTAATATATAATTTGTATAATTTATACTATTTACAAAGTACGTACTATCTCTACAGACACTGACTAATAAAAGTAAAAATTATAAACTATTATAGCAAAATTCTATATAGAGAAATACGGCGGTACTATTGTTCTTCTAATACATTTTTAAAAATCCTGGAACTTGGTTTCGCAAAAGGGGATCCCGGAAATTCCTGGAATTCGACGTCACTAAAATTCTGGGAAGTGGCACGAAGAATACCTCCTGGCACATCATATTCTCCTGATACAATTTCTCAAAATCTGGATTTTGATTCCGCAAAAGGGGCTCCCGAAAATTCTGATACAAAATTCTAATTTCACGATGCTGTTTTTAGGTTTTTTACATACATTCACCTTTATCCAAATCAGAATACCAACATGTAGCACATCGTTGAATTCGCCTCGGTGCCTGCTGTTACATCCTGAAGAGAAAATTATAGCATCCCATTTAAAAAAGTTACATTGACCTTCAGATCTCCTCTACTGCTCCACCCAGAAGAAAGTAATTATTACCACACGATGCACACCATTTTGCCAAGCAACTTTTGTACGAACACATTTTTAATAACTACAACCCCTTCCGAAATATCTTAGAATATTGCTATAATAGTTTACTATAGAAGATTACCTCCTGGCACATCATATTCTCCTGATACAGTTTCTCAAAATCTGGATTTTGATTCCGCAAAAGGGGCTCCCGAAAATTCTGATACAAAATTCTAATTTCACGATGCTGTTTTTAGGTTTTTTACATACATTCACCTTTATCCAAATCAGAATACCAACATGTAGCACATCGTTGAATTCGTCTCGGTGCCTGCTGTTACATTCTGAAGAGAAAATTATAGCGTCCCATTTAAAAAAGTTACATTGACCTTCAGATCTCCTCTACTGCTCCACCCAGAAGAAAATAATTATTACCACACGATGCACCCCATTTTGCCAAGCAACTTTTGTACGAACACATTTTTAATAACTACAACCCCTTCCGAAATATCTTAGAATATTGCTATAATAGTTTATTATAGAAGATTACCTCCTGGCACATCATATTCTCCTGATACAATTTCTCAAAATCTGGATTTTGATTCCGCAAAAGGGGCTAGGGTTAGGGTTAGAGACGCGCTCTGATTGGTCAGTGTTTTTGCTTAATAATTCAAAAACGAAGCCCCATCCGATATTTTTGCAAAGGAAATTGTTGTTCAGAATAGTCTCAGCTACCCCCCATTTCCGGCTCCTACAAGAGTTCTGGGACACCCTGTATATTCTTCAACTTCGAAACAGTATTTCAATTTTTCATTGACGCAAACCGTCGGCAAAGGGAGATCTCGAACGGGCGCCTTTCCCCGTTGGCAATAAAATGTAAATGTAATTAATTTTTTTCGCGGGCACAGAGACGGCTTTGGTGACAGTGGGTGCCACGTATATCGGAGGCACAGAGATGGTGCTGTATGCAAAGTTGGTCGACGCGCGTCTGGCGCGAACCAGATAATGGAATGGAATTACGATTGTCCTGGCTGAAAACAATACACAATGTCCCCGACGATGCAGACGCGTTCATGGGGTCCCCTTCGTAAGCGACGCCACGTCTATTAGCCGTAAACAATGCTGTAACGATAATGAAATTCATCGATCCGTGAAAAATACGCTGACCGTTTAACGCGTCCCTTGTACGTTAAGAACCGTGGACATTCCGTGGGTATGAAACAAGTAGATAAAGGGGTGACAATCTGGTCCTCCAGTTTCAAATTGATCTTACAAACCCGATTACTCAAACTGTCTCGAATTTAAAGTGTAAGCAAATCGTTCAGGTTGTTTGTGGCAAAAGATGGAAATAAAAAAATAATTTATTCCAGCTTAATACGAGGATAATATCGTACCTCTAACAAAAATCGTAAAAATTAATAAATGAAACTTTTTACAAAACAAAAATCGTGTATACGATGTGTTCCATAAGTATCTTATAGACTTGGATTTTGGCATTGATTTTGCAAATTTATTCATAATATTCGCTTTAATACATAATAAATGAGATGTAATGAATTTTACATGTTATGGATCATTCGTGACACGGGATATTAAAAACTGAAAGATGTTCAAAAGAAAATTATTTTCTATTCACAAAAAATAGTAAACGAAATTCTGATATTATGAAGAAGAATAATGGAGTTTTGACGTTCAATAAAAACCCTAATTTTAACAAATTTAATTTATGATGCAGAAAAGTGAGGTAACTCGATTAATATAAAAATGGATTCCATATTGATTAAGTTTGTTTAAACCTTGAAGCATAAAAAAAACTTTAAGTATCTTATTAACCCTTTAATGACTAGACATTTGTTTGAAAAAATAATTGTTTCTTGCAATTAATCAATACACATATTTATTTATTTCTATATATCGTTTGAAATAAATTATATTCCGTGTGTTGACTGTCGCAAATTAAAAGTGCTTCAACCTCGAAGGATTAAAATCGATACAAATTTTGTTGAACTGAAATGTACGAACAAAAGCTTCGAGAGTGATGAACGATTGTACCGAATAAACGTTCCCCTTTAATTTATTCTGTTTGACGAAGAAACATACGAATTGCGGTGCCATGAGTTTGAAATTTTCTTTCCATACTCGATGACAGAGGGTTCGCTTGAGCCAAAAACAAAAATAGAAGATCCGCCATTCTCATAAACGCATGGCAAAGATCTATTGCTCTACGATGGCATGCAGTTTTCAGTGAATTGCAAAAATCGTCCATAAACTGGGCTGTCGCTTGTCGCTGTCATCAGTCAGCGAAAAAACGGGACGTTCCATTGTGTCACTGAAACTGCGTATCCCCGGGGCTATGGTTTTTCTTCTGTTACCCTTTTAAATGCTACCGTGATTCGTATTTTGATCAGCGTACATAGATGGTAACGATGCGTTACGAACTGTGTCATATCTATTTGCATTTAGAAAATTTACAAAAAGAGACGAGTTTGTACTAAAATCGGTCTTGCTGTACCGACAATGCCGGACCATTGTTTTTAGAATAAAAATTATTTCCGAAATTAATTTTATTTTTAATTTTAAGTAAAAATTATTGTTTAATTGATTGGAATGGATATGATGTAATAGCTTTTTTAGACAATTAAATATTTAGACTTGGAGGACTTTTTAAAGTAAGAAATAATTATTCTACACCCATGAAATTGCAGGTACATTGAAATTAAGTATTCAGAAATACATAAAAAGGGGTTAAAGGGTTAAGGTGATTACTCTACATTTTACCGTGTACCGAGAGTGGCTATAACTTACTGTATATAAAAAAAGTTATAACAAAGAAAGGACAGAATGGAGTAGGATTAAATTATTACAGAACAAAAAATATTAAAGCGAACAAATTTAATTGGCTAGCAGTTTTTAATAAATGTTAGCAGTTTTAGTGCCAATGTACGACCATATAACGCGGGCAATTTTTAATTAAACATTACCGTAAGAAAAAGGTTGAAACGTTATTAAAGAAGTAAACTGTGTTGAACTGTAAACACGTTCGATCCATAAATTAAATAAAAAGTCGTAAACTCAAACGTTATGGGACAGTGCCCGATTAATGTGGCTCTTATTGCATTTTATTTTAAAGTACTACTTCTTCTTGCTAGATCTAAAATATTAGCATGATTGCTCAAATAAATACTTGTTTAATTCAGGTTTATTCGATTTCTTATAATTTTCTAAGGTTAACCCTTTTGTGTAATCTTAGGGAAAAGCAGCATATATCTAATAATACTGGAAACCTACAGATTTCATTTGTTATTTATTATTAAAATTTATTTGAGTGTTATATACAATAGAATAAATTGTAGATTTCATTTTATACCATTTTCGATTCATTTGATTCATATTTAACCCTTTGTACTCGAGTGTCCCTTCTGAGAGGACATGAGAATTTAAATTTCCTTCCAAATATAATTTAAATTTAGGATAATTATTCCTAATACTATATTTCTGTAAAAAGAACAGCCTTCAGAGTTCGAAATGAAGTACTAAAAGAAGGAAGTGCCAGCAAGCACACAGAAATCCAAGGTGTTAATGAGCGCAGAGCTATAGGTCGTCCGAGATTTTTATTTTTGGTACGAAAAACACGGGTTGAAGGACGACAAGGGAGGAAAGTGAAATGTAGTGGTAAAAGAAAGAATCCAGAATCATTTGCAAAGGTAGTAGCTGCCATGTGTTCTGGCAAACTTTGAACTTACGGCTGAAATTTATCAGAAAGAGTAAACTTCTGAGGCCGAGTTCCCGAGGAATTACCGGGCATGAAATTCCAGCGTTGCAAAATCGGATCTCGTTTGTAGAAGGATCACGTACACGAAGTTATTCGCCGGGTGACCCAAACGGGCCACTGTATTTATGGAGGACATGCGCGTCGTGCGAAATACGTCATCCTCCTATTAAATTATGCCTTCCTGGACTATCAACGTTGTCCTGTTGGAAATTACGGTACAACGATCGGATGGGGTAAAAATACAGCGACCTCGTTTATCGATACTGTCGCAACGTGTACATTCTGCCTTCGAATTGTATCTTTTATACGGAGGAAAATCGTCCTGACGTTTATGAAGAGTTATTGCAAGACGAAAATTGATTTATTTTTAGGCTTCGTTCTTTTGATCGGAGGAAGACGGTGGAAAAGCGAAAAAAGCAATGAAGGGAAACGTTTTGAATTCATGGGATATTTTATTATCATTGAATTTATATAATAATTGACGTTCTTAATCCTTTGTGGAGGATTTGTTACTCCTTCCACAAAGAATAACTTATGTGTGAATAACAGAGATTTCGAATAAGGAAATTATTACTTATTTTACTTAAAAGAAATGATATTATGTGCGTGTACTGTGCCAAGATTAAAAGTTCTCCGTCCTCAAAGGGTTAACCTTTTGAACCCTTTGCGTGATTAACTAGAATAATTTCAAATGTAAAATGTACGAGTTATTTGTATTAGAAAGTGGCAAATTAATGAAAGAAATAAAAGTAGATAGATCATAATTATTTATACCTTTCTTTTAAAATAAGTAATATTATTAAATTATTTTATTTAAAAATAATTTAGGTTTAATTGAAATGTTAATAATGATTGAAATATTAGATTCAGGAAGAATTTGATAAAATAAAAGCAGAGTATCGGCTCAAAGACCTATGACATTTTTAATACTAACGCTTTAACGTTTGAGATATTTTAAAGAAAACGAAGTTCATTTCCTTTGAACGTGTTAATTCTTTAAAATGCGACTTCTTGAACTTGTACCATTTGCAATTCCTTCCCCCCCGAGGAAGCTTTACGTGTCCCTGGATAGTCGTAAATAATGAATGTTGAAACGAAACATTAAGTTGCTTAGTTTAGCTATCCAATATCGAGGAATCTGATGGAGGGACATTTTGAGTTGAAGTGACATTCCTTTAGAACCGTGACCAAAGTTCTCGTTTAAAGTTACTCTAATTATGGACCGCCCATAACTCAGTATGGACTACTTAAACTTTCGTAATTTTTACAGTTTCGGGGGCAGGGGGGTTGGAATGAAAATTTGAAAGTAGGAAGAGATTTTAGTACACACACTCAAGAAACTTGAAGCCGGTCCAATAATTCAAGGCAGGTATTTAAACAACATGATTAACCTACATTAGATTCTAGGACATATTAAAGATTAATAATTCATTTTCAAATTTAGGCTTGGAATTCATCACTAATATAATAGTTTGAATTCATTATTTATATTATTAATATGCCTAAGAGTAATATTTACATATCTCTATTTCTAATACTTTAATTAAAAATATATGCCAATTTTTATCAAACTGATCAACGAATTAATAAAAGAACTGGTATAAGCACCATTATATATATTTTAATTCTACAACTGCACAATGTTAATCTCACCAGTAGATTTTTATGGATCGATAATAATGGAAAAAAGAGGAGACACGGCCTGTCAAATTTGCTTTTCTGTCAATTTTATACACAAGAAACGTTTCAGGCTTTTTATAGCCATCCAAATCGTATTATCCTATATAAACATCGAAACCTGTTTCCGCATCGTGGTTCTAAAGATCCACTTTCGGAAACGATCGGGCAAGTTCGATTCAAAATCGAATTTTCTGTTCTCATTCAAATCGTTTGCTTGTTCGAGTTTTCTCTCTCGAACAAAACGCGAGTATCCATTCAGATAGCTGCAAGAACACGATCACGAAAGAAATCTGTTATTTCAAGCAAGCTTTCAGCTTTCCAAACAACCCTAAAGTAGCTATTAAACTGATTTAATACCAATAGTTGATGTGAAGTTTGGGTTCTGTATCTGATTCATACACTGACAAGTAAAGAAGTTAACACCTTTTAGTTTGCTTTATGTTTATTGCTTTTTAAAAGCCACGTATAACCTCATAACCTATAACCCTAACTTCAAGATTTGATAGTTATTCATTCTGAACATTATTTATTTGAAATTAGTACTTTGCTTGTGCTACATTTTGTATAGATCTTTCATAAAATAACACTGTTAATTATTTGTATTTATTATTAAGTACTATTTCCATCTTTCTGATACACAAAAGATCGATTCTTTAACACTAAAACTACCGATGTGTTTCGAAAATAAATAATTTTAAATTGACAATTAAATAGAAAAATAAATAAAGATAAAAGCTTATTGTACATGATAGTATATGTTTCCATCTTCATTTATTTGTATATTTTATTTTCAACTTAAAAACAAATGTATATAAAGGTAGTTTTAGTATTAATAAAAATTAATGTACATTTCGTTAAAAGAGTCCTAATCAATTTTGTATTTTAAAAAGCTAAAACCAGTCATTTTGAGTGGTTTGGTAATTCTTGCGTTAGTAGACTTTATCAAAAAATGGATCTCATTCAATATTCATGAACAAGATACATAGGTGTGTGGAGGAGTGTTGATTTTGTGTGTAAACCTTGCACCGAGGCGAGGAGTTCGAGAGCGCGAGTAAATGTCATTATACGTAATTTTTTTCCCGCAAGCGCGCGCCCCTCGTCGTTCGAGGTGGCGGTGATTTTTTGGAGACGTCAAGGGTGGAGTTTTTAACTCGGTTAACGACATTACCGACTGGTTAATGTAAGGCTTCTCCTTTGACGGCTTCCTCGTCAACCGTTGCCGGAACGGTGGCATGATTTTTATAACTTTTCTCGGGTCAGCGCGAAATATCAGCGCGAACCCGAGTCTTATGACTGGTACTTCCGGTGCCAAACGTTAAGTAATTCAACTAGATCGTCATGCTCGAGTAACTTAACTAACTTACAGATGTCGAGGAAAAGTTTTGTCACTTTAATCCTCCACAGCTCTGAACCTATTGTAAGACTAGTGAAGGGTGACTGGGTGCTGCTACAGTACCTTCAGCACCGTTATACCGTAAGAAACTGACATCAAGTAAAAGCACCTCGAGGAAAATTAACATTTTTTAATAGATTCCATCAATTTTGAAATTCACAGTCTAATGATTCGATGACAAAAGTAACATACGAGGTCTGTTAAAAATATGGTTTCTAGTGGAAATTCAAGTGTCACCCATAGGTATTTTGGTGACGTGGCAGTTGAGGTGTTAAATTATTCTAACGAAACATTAAGCTTCAAACTGATGTACTATAAGTACTATTTCACAGTAATTTTGCGATATTTAATCGTGAGAGACTCTACTGAAAACTGATGTTACTTTTGATACAATATAAAAGTCGATATTAACACTTTAACTCTATGAACAAGGCTATGAAATTGCTTTAGACGAAAGTCAGGTGTGTTACACTTAAGAAGAAATTTTCAACAAGAATTATTTCTCCTAAATTTTAATTATCATTAACTTATTGTAGAATATTATTACACTGTATAAGAATCGCGTGAAGCAATGTGACGTTTCAAAAAGCGTTCCAGATTTTTCGAGAAATTTCATATAGTTACTTTGCATGGCAAAGGCAGAGAGAACGCATCAAAAAGAAACAACGAACCTTCACTCTCTGGATTTACGTTGATGAGGAAGGCAGATCAACCTTTCATCATTCGTTATAATTACTAGGCTAATAAATTCAAGTTAAATAAATACTACAAATATCTGTTACATTACGATGTAACAGTACTCGTTTCTTCGCGTGAAAATAGATAACGCGTTAATTATGAAATATCCACGGCAACTGCACTTTTTCCGTCGAATCTAGCAAGCTGAACACATAAATTCGCACCGGAGGTGTAAAATTTCTCCAGAAAGGATAAATTCAATGGATCGTCCCGGTTCTAACTTCGCTAAGCCGTACTCCACCGGGTGAAATGTACACAATGCGTTTCCTAGGGGATATATAACACCAGCCAGAAGGGTGTACACGGATTTCGCGTTTCGAAAAGTGGCAACCGCCATGAGTTCGGATTTATCCGCTGGCCGATCCCGACAATAACGAGCTTACGGAGAAGTTATACGGGAAGCGAGGACCCGTCTTGCATTTCCACGTTCCTCGCCCCGACGTGCAATACGATTGCTCTATCCTCGACCCGGTGCCTGGCCCTCCATTAACTTTTCTACGTGAACTTCTTTCGCTTGTAACTTCGAAAACGAACAGCCGCGAATTGGAACCATATTTTTGGAGCGTGCTCGAACTTTTGGCCGAATTCAATAGCGATTAATCTCTCGACAGCGAAAGTACAAACGCATCGTAAGCTCGCATATTTCTATTGTTTTAAATTCGTCGGAAACAAACCGGGATGTTATATATTGTTTACTCTGAGTATAGCAAGATCTAACTCTTCTATTCGCAGCCGTTTAGGTGGTACAGCCTGGGACACCCTGTATAAATAGAAAAATAAAAATGGAAATGTAGGCAAATTAGGAGCTTAACCCACTTGCGAGTCATCCTAGTCTCGACAAAAGGATGGATCAAAAATCCTTAAAGTGTTTGAAATTTTAATACCTTATTTTCAATTAATAATTTTCAACTCCTTTTTTATTAAATTTGATGTAGGCAAATTTTAGAATTTTATGGGGTTTTAAGTCGGTAGGAACAATGACATTGGATTTATAATGCGAACGTGACTTCTGGGTACTTTTTAGGGGAAATGTAATTAACATCAAACTGCCTAAGAGGCGACATTTTTAATTTCGATCTTGAAAGTTTCTCAATAGCGAGGATCGGATCATAAACCTGGTCGCTGTCGCAAGGTTCTGGTAGGTAATACTCTGGGTACATCCCCATCGAAGTTATTACGGAAGGGGATGTCCAAGGGCGTGGATTTTGACAAATTTCCAATTGGTGGAGACGAGAAACGCCTACCTTTTCAAGAAATATTAAAACGAACACGAGTTAAAAATTGAAAGTGAGTTAGAGAGTGGAGAATAGAAATAAGAACATGTAGAACCCGCTATTAAACCCGCAGAAATTAAAACTATTAAGAGAAAAGTAAATTTAATCTAAAAAGAACTGTATACTCATAAAACATGTCAATAATTTTTCTTGTCAACAGAAATACTGTAGTTATTTTTTCAACGTAGACTCCCTTCCCTCTGTTGACAGTCCGTGTTTCAAAATATACCTTCGTAGCGAAAGTATTAAGCATCTCGCGTATAAGTACCCTTGTTTTTGGAAGTCAGATTCCTCGGAAGATTGCGTCTGGAACTCTACATAATCATAATCGCGTTAAATTGCGTCTAGCGAGCTGATGAAAGCTCTCACGTCCGGATAAAATGGAACTTACCTTTCTCAACCCCGTGTGATCTCGATAGAGGAGGAAATGAAATTCCGTGGCGCGGTGAATTAATGCCATCGCGCGACACCGACCGTATTCTTTTGCCGCGCAAAGTGTACCGCCCCGATGGAGCCGAGTCGCTTGTTCATCTCGCGACGCGGAACACGAAAAACGATATTCAGTCCAGAGTGCAGTCGATTCTAAAGTTACTACAGGAAATAATGAACTCATGGAACTCTGTGAAACTCGTATCCCGAACGAGCACGAAACTACTATAGGTTGGTTCAAAAAGTTGCTAATACATTTGCAACATTTTCGAAATGATGGTTATTAATGTGTCGCTTGTATTATTTATTCGAAAAATTGACAGAAACATTATTTGACGTAATAGGATACAAAAAGTCCGGTGAAGTAATGCGATTGTTAGAAAATTTACAGATGCACGTAATTGGATTATGATTTTTTATTTGCACACCAATGCTTTTCTAATAACCTTAATTGGAATATTGAAATTAATCGTGTTTAAGACTTGCAGAAAAACTTATTCTGGGGAAAGTGTTTAGGCACTAAAGGGTTACATTTGTATGTCGTAACAAATACTTGTGGGTGACGTGTTGATTCTCAATCTTCGCCCTACATACTAGATAAGTTATTCATGGTTATCCCACCCCCGAAACACAAATGGCATCCTAGGCAAAGGGAAGGTTCAGAGAAAAGATGTAGCACCCGTTCGTGAATACCGTTCAGCAAATTGCCCGAAGATTTAAATTCGTATCAGCTTCTCCGCGGCTCTCCATTTATCTTTATTTCCGTGGCCGACTTCTGTTCCTATTTGCTCGCAGCAGGCGTTCCACCTTGAAACCGACTTCTTTACATCGTTTTTCATCGCGGGACACCAACAGACAGTTGACCCTCTTTGAATTCCTCGAGCGGAATGCAAGCCCACAGGAGCGGTACGGGGATGTTTCTTACCCGGTGCGGTGGAAAATCATCCAGGGGGTTGTAGTAGGTGTTTCACGGGATCGTACACGATGCATATAGATACTCGTGGAATTGCGTTTGCTCCTTTCTGCCGCGGCTAGGATCACTCGGTTTCTTCTCGTTACCCGATGATGGAGTCCTTTGAGATCCGGGTGGAACAGTGGGCACAGGAAACTGGCTTTCTGCGCCGTGTTCCATTCGTGACTTGCTTTCGTTTTATTGAATTTGCCACCTCAGTAGACCTAAGTTCTCTGGTGACAAATGGCGAGAGTGTTCCGGATTAAGACGAAATGCGGGGATCGAAGTAGATGTCTTAATACGGAGTGCCGAGGTATAAAAGCAGAGGGCGTTGAATTGAAAGTAACAATTAGGGTAAATTACATAAAGTGAGGTATATTAAATTTCACCTATTTTTGTGTTTTTACTTTTTACTCGAGCCTAGAAAATGTTAATTATTGTTTGGTGCTAATATAAATCTGATATTTATAATTTTATAATTCCAAAATAGTATTGAAATTATGCTAGACATACAATTTTGTATAAAAATTCTTTATAATTTTAAACGCAAAGAGAATTAAAATTAAATGTTAAATTGTAGATATTGTACCCCCTTTAGTTAAATTCAGTATTTTTAATAATCACCGGTGATCAATATTTGGTTGCACAAACCAGAGAAGGTTATGAATATCAATAATGTTTCAATAACCGCATGGGACGATTGATTGAAACATTGGGTGGTCGAGTTTGAAAATCGAAATAAAACGGATTGATTGAAATTAAATAGAATTGATGAAAAGCGAAGATTATAGGACTAGATACGTGTATGAAGTGGATTGGTTCTTACTTGGATCAAACTCTTGTTTGCTTTAAAAATGATTCAAACACAGCACGGATAAGGGCAAATCTGGCACGGGAACATTTCATTCCAGCGGAACGAAGTTGATACTGCCCCAGGAAAATAGAATAGGAAATCTTTCATAAGATAGAAGATTGAAAGATTAATTTCAAGTTTATAGAACCAACGATTATTTCTATTGAAATACCACACGTTCCATGAAGTTTTCTAAGCGTTGCACGCCCACTTTATTCAAACTTATGCATGAAATAAATTTTTGAAAAACGTTTAAGTATTATACATATATGTATATGTAGGGCGTGAGAGCAGTTCTTAAAGTTGGAAATGAAAAGCATAATGGATGAATACAAAACATATTATGCCTATTTGACAGGAATTATTGAGCAATATCAAATTTCTGATCAGTACCATTTGATCCTCTATTTAAAATAAAATTTTCTCATTTAATGTATTGAATTAAAGAAAAAACTCAGGGTCGATTTACTCATAATACCATTTGATTAAATTATACGATTACGATAAAAGTATTTTTCAATTTCTTTTAAAGAATTACGATAAAACATGTGGGACTTAGGTTAAATACATACTTGAAATATTATAAGCGAATCTTTATTTTGATTACTTTTGTTTATAACAGAGGCTAATATTCCGAGAATAATATACTTTCGATCTTTGTGAATTGATAAATCAACGACGAACAAGTACTTCTGAACGGTATTGTACACACTTTATTCTTCCAGAGGGCGAGTATTAATTAAACGAAATGAACGTGACAAAATCATTCCCAAGAAAATTACAGTCTTAAACGGTTTTCATTGTCTACCTTCATTTTCACTTAGTTCATTAATTTCACCGCGAATCTCGTTTGAAAGAAAAGAGATTCAAAGGTAAATTCCAAGAAAATAATTCACCTAAGAATTTTAGTACCTAGACCATCACGTGGTAACTTCACCAACAGAAGGATTCAGTATCCTGAATAGCTCTTGAAAACTAAAGAAAATGGAACACGGGTCTTTGTTGACTAAACGTGCAATTTAATGTTTAAATTTAATTTTAAACTTCATTTTGATTTTTACGCTGTAACCCTTTTATTATCTTTCCGACGTGCAGAAATCTTACGTCTGGGAATTTGAATATCTAATTTCAGTCTGGGTCACTTTGATAGGACCATCGTCGTTTAAGCATTAATAAAAATCATTTTTAATTGAATACTAACATTTTTCGGATTTTCTCTTTCATAGGTAATATCTTTAAATATTTTTATATGTAGATGCATCTTTTTTAGGTCCCTATAAAGTGTGAATCAATCAATTTCAACAAATGAAAATAAATTTGATTGTACAAAAATGTATAAAATGGGATTAAAAAAAATTTCATTGATTATTAACGTAATAAATATTGATTACTAATACAATAATTTTGATTGTTAAAATAATACCTAAATATTTATTACTAACACTGTAATTCTATGTAATAACATCAGCTCAAGAAATGTTTATTTCATTCATTGCAATCGAAATATTTTTCACGGTTTAAAATTAAAAATAAAAACTCAAATAAAACGAATTACCAATGTGTTAAACAATATTGAGCTAACGAAGGGAGGTGGGATACGTGATTGTTTAAATCTCGTCGAATATCGTTTTTGTTTTTTATGAAATTGTTACGGTTGCAATAAATCGGTTGATAAAATTTACATAGCGAAATTTTGGGAGGGACAATTCTAGTGTATATGATTTATTTAATCGGATTACACGGTATAAAAACGCCCTATTCCCCCGTGTAATTTTTCCCGTTGAAACTCGTTACGGCGAACGTTGGATAATACACGAAATTCAACAGATTTTTGGATGTCGGATTAATGTGACTAAATTTAAGCCAAACGCCGAACGACATAATTTAATAATTAACAGATTGACTGCCTCGGAGATGGAAATATTTGGACATGTTCCTTTATGGTTATTTAATTTTTCAGTTTAGCATTTGATTGCATTACACTTGCAACATTCTGCTTCATTCAATTTTTAGCTAAATTGTGCTACGTTAATTATGGAATTATTCTATCCTCTTAAATCTCCAGTTAAGTATTTTATTTTTGAATTTAAAACAAAGGTTTCATGTCGAGTTTAATTTCACGAAGCAAAAAATAACAAGAATTATTGTTCTTTTTTCGTATATAATATCTTCTAAATTAGTCCAGAGCTAATTTACGATTTTATTTTTCAACCTTTTTTAATCACCGATATTGAAATATCTTATCTTTCATGTTAATCCTTCATTACCACGGTAGGATTAAATTTGATCCTGTTAATTTATATCTTTTCTGCTTGAAAGTAGATATTGGTAAAAGCTATTTAATGTTTCATTATGTTAATAAATATGTAAAGGTGGATGAATAAAATATGTTTGAATTGCTGGTAAATAATCTGAGAAAAATATCCGAATTTAAAAGGTTAATTTCTTCGCCATAAGTCTTATTATTTCAAAAAAAATACTTTCCTGCTTCAAAAAAAGCAACCAAGAACACCATTACTTTCGTATTTTGGTGCATTTTAATAAAAGTAATAACTGTGTGTATATATAATATTATTTACAAAACATGCAGCAATTATAACTTTGCCATAAATATTATTTTTTAAATAAAAAGCGGTTTCAATAAACCTCCATTTTTTAAAACAACTCTGTTTCATGAAAAACCATTAAATCTGTACACTGTATTTGCTCGTAGTTGTTCTTTGGACTTTTCATATTTTCTAATCGGATTTGGTTAAATTAATACCGCGCTGGACGATCGTTAACTGTATTTTTAATACGTTTTTATCCATTTTTTCAGCGGTTCTTGTTACACAATTTCCTGTTTGAAATTTATAACGAGACAGTGCGCCGATTTCATGTGGCCTATTGTTTGTTGTAACCGACATCCGACCAGTTTATCCTACGTTAATGAAAGATTTACATACTGAGTTTCATCAAACTTTCAACTTTTTAATTGATATAGCATGAATCGTATTCTGCGATGCTGCCAGCCCTTTATCCAACAAACGAGCTGCTTTTCTTTAAACATTTTAACGATGTTAATCATTCGCCTCTTGGCTTTTACAACATTTCAAAAGATCTCTTTGGAAAGCGCATCAGCGATTCATTCGCGACCTTTGCCTTCGTACAATCCCTGACGTACGCAGATGTTCATATCCGAATGAGCATCAATCATTTTCGATATCGAATTCGAGATCAGAAATTAAAAAACCCGACTCATCCTCGGAACTCTTTCGCGATTCTTGTTCTTACAAAGTTTGACGCTATCTCGCTTTCGGGATTGCCTCGCGTTACCCCGGCTGGAGGTCTTTTCACAATTCACAATTTCCCTTTTTCCCCTCGGATTGCCCCGTGTACGTAGGTACACACGGAGGCTCGCGATAACGCCGCAATCTTAATTAAATTTTTACCCGTGGCGGGGGTCGCTAGGATTCGCGAAAAAGTCTTGCAAAAGTGACGGACCCGGCAGACGAACTGTCGTTCACCGTAAATCGCAGAATTAGGAAAAACGGGCTGCGAAGTTCAAATAGGAAACACGTGGCACAATTTCCTCGAGCGGTTGCTTCTCGTGCTCGGTTTCGTGTACATCGTTTTTCACGTAATTATTTTCTTGATCCTGCCCCTGGAACCATCTTATTGCGGTATTATTGACAAATCCATCAAAAGGCTGGGCTTGAAATTCCCTTCCTCGAGGAGGCTTCGTCTTTCGACCTCTTTTGTTTCTTTTTCCCTTGTATCGCTTTCCATCCTTTCTCCTTGTTCAATTTCGTTCGACGGTCCTCTCCATTTGTCCTCTTCCCATCGCGCTTCGTTTCTCTTTTTCCTCCGCCGACTTCTTCATTTTTCTTTGTCTCGTCACTTTCATTTTCCGGCTTCTTTCCCCGAGTTCCATTCATTGCTCGTTTCTTTGCGCAAACGAAACGCCGCGGGCACGGTATTAGTTTATTTTAGTGGGTTGGCCAAGAAGTTTTCTCGTTCTCGGCCGTAACCGACGTTAATGTTGTTTTCTCTGTCAATATGTACCCTTGGTTTCTTGAATCTAAATCGAGAAGCTTACGTTTCAATGTGTCTTATAAAGAAAGTCTGAATAACCTTAATTAATGTTAATAATAATGTCTCAATCATTATAAATGTCTAATGAGATATTTCAAGGAATTAAATTTAACGAGTTTGATGAATGTTGAATTAAAATCAGATCATTATGTAACAGTACTCTGTGTTTATTATGACTTTATTACTATTATGCAGGGAACATTGCAGCAGTTAATTATTAGATTACCGTATCTCATTATCAGTGTACTTGCATTATTGCTGGATTATGTTTGTAGCTTCTTGTTCGTAGTTTAATTAACACAGCCTGGAACGTGATTACTTTTGCAAATTCTGATATACAGTTTCAGAACATTGCTTTAATTCAAGGTGAATTATTTCAAATTGCTTTATGCAGGTTTCTTTCTTTCAAATTGATTTTAAATGCAGCAAATCTTTTTTCAAAATTTTAGATAAAGAATGAGATTCAATTTGGCCCAAAATGGGACCACAAAATTATTCCCTTCTGTTATTAAATGTTCTATTTAAACTGGAACTGTTTCATAACCTTAACTGTCTAATAAATATAGGAAAGGATATAGTTGGTATCACTTTTGTACTATATCGTTTAAATAAATAACAATTATAATTTTGGTTTCATTTAACCTAATTTGGTATCTTAAAGAATCTGGATTTGCAATTCTCAAACATTATAGTTTATTCTAATAACTTTAATTCGGAACTATAATATTATTACCATATATATTCAGTAATATTAATTTTTTTAAATAAAATAAAGTAATTGTAAGAAAATAGACTGTATCAATATTGATTTGATTACTATAGTAGTAATATCCACTGTCATTTTTCTATTTCAACAAAAGCTTAATCATATAAAGGTATAATATACATTCATAATCGATAGTGAAGGGAGAATACAAAACCGAGAAGTACTTTGTACTCGTCGTTTTTCCTTCCTTTGATCACGGCGTGCGAAATTAAAGTTTCAGCAAATGGTAATAGCCACATAAAAGGAATTTAGTGAACGGGTAAAGAAATCAATGGTCGGGCGCAATATCTGATTCGATTGGCTCTTGAACGATACCAGAACCGTTTTGTATAAAGTGTTAAACGGTCGTTCGACGATTAACACGATACTCGTGCCGGTTTGGACTACAAAATTTCCGGCAAACGTAGTTATCCGCGCGATAAAGCAACGGAAACTTAATATATATAAAACAGTACTGCCTTAATGAAAGCATGTTGCAATATTCACGATCCTTTGCTCGTACGTGTCGATGAGCATTTTCAGAAATTACAACGCCTGGCGAATTATCTTTCCTCCATTTTCTTGTTTTTTCATGAAAGTGCAGCATACATTATTCAAAAATATTTGGTTATTTCCGCTATTGGTTAAAATGATGAATTTACAATAATATGCATATATTTTCTTTCAATCTTCGCGTTTATTTCAATTAAATTATCGAACACACTTTAACGATAAATGTAGAAAACTAAACAGTTTCACCTATTAAAAACAGCTTCACTTTTTCTTGTACATAAAATATTCTTGATATAAAACTTTAAACTTATACAAGTACCCAAATTTCTACTTTGCAGTTAACAATTTATACAAATACCTTTTCCTTGAATTTATACAAATTCCATTTGATAGTACTTTAATTTTTTTACAAATTTTACATTTTAATTTCACAATATTTTGTCATTTCTATATTCTATAATGTCTAATACTCAATGGATACATTTTCAACCAAATAAATGAAAGAATTCCTAATAATATGGGCGACGGTTTCTAATTGAAATTCAGGTGTCCCCATATTTGGGTGACGTGGCAGTCGAGGTGTTAATTATATTTTAAAGTAACTAAATGTACATATATACAACAGTAGAATAATAGTAACACTTCAAACTCATTTACAGCACATAACCTTATAAAATTTAAAAGGGCAGAATTTAAAATGGAACGTGTCTTCGTAGCTACGGTTCAAGAAGAACGATGCCCAATAAAAAGGTAATAATAGTGGTTAGAAACTTTCGTACAAAGGCAGTTTTTCCTTTGTAAGTGTTGAAGCACCAGTTGGAAAATAGGATGCTACTCGCGGAGCGATTTAACCCTCGTACTTGAGCTTTGATGCTTCCGTTCGGAGGAGTACTTTGGTATCTGGTGCTCGAAATACCTTTGGTGTTCACTTATCTATCCAGGCAGCTTGGAAATTACAAAGATAAATCTCCTAACGCATGATACCGGAATTCTTCAACGTACAAGTGAATATACGACGGGTGCCTTTGATAACAGCCCCACGGGCAAGTTGTAAAGTAGCGAAGTGGCTTCTTTATTGACGATGGAAATAGATTTAAAAAAGGTTCAAGATCTTAACACGTTGGCTGCCACATCGACGATGACTGGAGCCTGAAATCTTTGTAGTCGAATGATTAACGAAAAAAAATAAATAAAATACCAACAAGAATTTATTAAATAAGTAATAAGGATTGTTACACGAATTAAGAAAAATTCTAAATTCAAACAAATGCTTTAGTAAAAATAGTCGTAGAAACATAACAAATTTACAATATATCAAAATTATGCAATTTCTATCACAGAAAAATTATTGTCTGTGGAGTTTTAACGAATAATCTTGTAAGTAAAGAAATATGAGGGTTGCGAATTTAATTACCAAATGAATATCATGTTTCGTATCGCCATTTGCCGGTAGGCTGTAGGCATTACCGTAGCAACAGTGTGTTACTCAATTTGGTCCTCGATATCGTACAAGAAACCGAGTAACGCTGTTGACACCTCGTTAGAATAACAAGCTGGTCGGCGAAAGGTGGATGGAACTAATTGGTCCCTTTTTTCGCCGCTTAAGAAGCACCGGGTGCCTTAAATCATTAAAGAAGCAGATTTACGACGTTTATTTAATGTTGGGAGAGACCGGTAGTTCCGGCCATTAATCGCGGTTGGCAGTAACAACGTTAATTAACGTCTTCGCCGTACGAGCAGTTTAATCAAGGCGGAAGCTGTAATCGGATAACGTGTTTTCTCTCAATCGAATACCCTCTTATAAATACCCGTATAACAAGTTGTAGCACAGCGAGCTATTTTCCCTGTGTGCCCTTTATTAACTTGCGTGCAGATATTGCACGGGATAACGGATAGCCTCGTTTAGAGGGAAAAATGGAAATGGGAATATCTTTTTTGCATTGGACCACCATTTGCTACGCGGTACATGAATACAACGAAGGGCTGCTATTTATACGGGTTGAATGTTCAAGTTAATGCTTCGAAAATAAATTGGTAAACAGTTTTCTTCATTCGCGAAGGTTTAACGAAATATTACAGGTAAAATTTCAATTAACTGAATGAAACACTGGTGAAACCCAGACCTCTCATTTACATGAATGCTTCTTTCTGAAAACGAAAAAGCGAAACGTTTAATGCTGCGACGAGAAATCACAGTTTAATTTTGTGTAAAATTTAAATCGTTCAGTTTCGTTTTTTTTTTTTCAAATTTGAAAGGAATATCATTTTGTACAGTTTCGATATGAAATTTCCAAAATGTAATTCATTCGAAAATCCAATCGTGTTAAATTCAGCTCTGGAATTTTTATTCGAACTATTTATTTACATATGGCAAAGTTAAAGGTGTAAAAATTAAGGAACGAAGATTTATAATTCATTCTATCAATGTTTTTTAAAGGTAATCGGTAACTGAGACTTTAGGAGTTCTGTTACGTAGTCAGACAAGTAGTATAAGTCTACCATGTCTAATACAAGTAGAGTATGGAAGTATTTCATCAGACGTATTTCAGCAGTGTATGATTTTGCTTTCAGAAAATTAAGTAGAACAAATTGATGTTTGATCAGACAGGAGATTTAAGAGATGGAAGTAGTCAGACAAGTAGTATAAGTCTATCATTAGCCATACAAGTAGTTTGTAATCGTATGGGAGCCACCTCTCCAATTTCAATTTTTCTTCGAACAAATAAGTATTTAGTAAATATAACAAGGTGTAAAAGAACCTACAAGCTGATGGCTCTTTTTATATATATTTCTTTCTATAAGTTTTTAAGAGTGAAAGAGACTTTCATTATCATTCAAGATAAATCTTGCAATTCCAAACCACCGGTTTGACAAATTTTACTTGTACCTGTGTTATAAAGTTAATTCTAGTTAACGCAATATGTCAAAACGTTTCACGATCCATGAGTCCTTATTAATTGATGCAAAGCTTACGGCTCTTGTTATATATATAACGGCCAGTCTTCCTTAATAGACGGCTTTGGGGCTTCTGAGATCAGGCCAAACCGCAGGAATTCACGATGGGGGATCTCGGTTTACCGCGATCGTCCACCTTGATCCACAGTTCACTTTCTCGAAATCCAGCACCCAAGAAATCCGGGGAAATATAAATAAACAATTTTAGTTCCCAACGAATACATTTACATGGTCATTTCACGATCCTCTTTAACGAAGCAATCCCTAATTGTTCGAATCCAATTGGACGATATGAAGATAGATTACCACTATTTGATGCCCTTTGTCAAGCTTTGATCCAATTAGCGATCATTTCGGTAAATTACACATTCCAATTAATTCTGTGTTTTCCTTTGATGGTAAATTTCAGACGCTTATTCACGCTGTATTAAGCGCACGAAAGAAACAAAGAGATCCGTTTTTGTCAAAGTAAATTCGGTTTAATTAGATGCTCGATGATTTAAGATATGATTCTAGTGTAATATGTTATAAAAGTTACAATTACTTTAATTAATAATATAGCACAGGTTCGTTTAAAAACAGAATATTTAACACGTTATTCTTCTGGGTTAATTTGCAGGTGATTAAACGTTGATATTAGTTGTAATTATTAAAAATATTAGCAAATATTAATTTAATCGAATGAAAAATGAAAACAAATGTAGATAACAAATTTACAAAGAAAGATACAAAATTCTCGCTCGAAAACGGTGTACGAGTTTTAATTAAGCTTTCACAAAGAGAATCACATGTAATGTTTACGTTGGTAATTAAATTTACGACTTTTCGACGAATTTTGTTTCACAAATCATTTAAATTGTATTTCACAGAAGCAGAAAAATTATTACAAATATGGCAAAAGCATTTTAATAAATAATTCTACAGAAATAAATAAAAAGGTTACAAATTCAATTGTCAACCTAATACATTTAATATTGATTATTTTAATAAAAGAAAATTGTATAATTATGTGTTTATTGCGCCAGTTTCTAGTTTCATATAATCCATTTGTTTGAAACGAAACCAGCATGTTGTATGGAGGCACTAATGACTTATAAATTAACAATTCCTCTCTGGGAACGTTTAAAATAAATAAATTGAGTACCTTTGTATGTTTTGGTTTGTTAAAGCGAGGTGTCAAATTGAATTAAATCGAGAAGTTTAACACTCACTATGGTTCATCGTTTTATTACAAGCTAAAAGCACATATTTGAATCCTCATAGTTGGCAGCTTTTACGCAACGAGAGAAAAAATGAAAGAACAAAAGGTTGTTGAGCTGAATTGGTCTAACATTGCAAATGTGTTCAGTGAAACAAAGCAAGAGTGCTTGAATTCCTTTTCAACTGACTGTTGTGTTTCCACTTCCTTTGCTTCCCCTACAAATTAACGTTTAACTAACTTTACCGTGTTTCTATCACTCTGTATATGTTTGCCAGCTTTCAATTTTAACTCGTTAACTTTGACTCTTCGATTGTTCGATCATTTGACAAATTTTCATGGCTTCAAAGAGTGCCGCGGTCAAAGGCTTACGATATTGACATTTTTATTGGCGAATTTTAATCTTCTCTTTATGGCATTAAAACTAAGGGTGTTTTCATCATTTTTCATTGTTCGAGTACGCGAAGTACATTCGATTATCAATACTTTTA
Source organism: Anthidium xuezhongi (assembly GCA_022405125.1). NCBI lineage: Eukaryota > Metazoa > Arthropoda > Insecta > Hymenoptera > Megachilidae > Anthidium > Anthidium xuezhongi. The sequence continues at coordinate 2,935,253 of CM039642.1, forward strand.
ACGTCCAGGGCCTTAATGGCTTTTGTTTTCTATTTTCTGACGAAGTGTTAATATTTTTATAAAACTCTCATGAGAGCTTCCATTAAAAGCCGCGAAACACTGAAAGTATCGAAAGGGGAACGCCTTTCATAAAAGCGTTCCCATATGTTCAAATTTTCAGTACATTTAATTTTATATTAGAAATTTAAAAGCTGCGTCGCTCTTTATTGGTCCATCGATGTTTTATGTAATGTACAAGATCGAAACAATTTTATTCGTTTTAAAATTTATACCAATCCTCGCTTCTGGGTTATTAATGTACTGCGCAGTATGCCAAGCAAATATTATTTAATTTATTCAATTAATAAATTTGTATTTAATTACAGAAGTAATTTATTACTGTAAATATTGGATTGCATTTATATCTCAAATATAGTTGCAGCAACTAATTGAAATTATTTTTAATAATTATAAGCTACTTTGTATTAAATGATCAGAATTTGCTATTATGGATTCAATAATTAAGGATACGTATTTAACTCTTTCGGCATTACGTGGTGTGCTTAAATTATTTAAATTATTCCCCTTTTGATAGATTAATTACAATTTCGTTACTTGAATAATATATTTCAGAGAGGATTTCGAAATAATTTGACAGTAGTTTGTTAATAATAAAATATTTTACACAAGTTCTTTTAAAATTAAAAATAGAAACCCGACAGAAAATTAGAAACATTTGAGAACTGAAGAATACTAAATAGGTAAAATAAAGCAATAAAGTTCAAGCTAGACAATGAATTTGTAATAATCTAAAATACACAGGATTTACAGTTTTTTGAGACTCCTGAATCGTTCGGTAATAACCAAATCACGTAATTCACATTTATCGTTTCTCTAGCCGATCGAAATTTATTACCGTCGACTGGGTTACCCATGGACAATCGAATTAATCTCTATTGAACACCGCACGGCCAGTATTGCTAATCGATATCACATTTACAATTAGTTATTACTGTACCTCGACAGTGTCATGTGTATAACCATGAACCGATTAAGAAGTTTAACTTTAACTATATCTTAGGATAATTACAGCAATGATTTTATAAAGGTGCATATAAGGTTCTTTTAATATATTTAAATACTTAATTTTATGTATACCGTAGCTACACATGTTTCGTAGGTTTGGGTCATAATTGATTAATTATCTCCTTCGTGATTTACACTGACTTCTGAGTTCTTCCTTTTGCAAAGAAAATTGTTATTCAAAATCGTCTCGGTTACTTTTCATTTCCGGTTCTTATACTAATTCTAGGACACCCTGTATCAAGGATATTCCAAAATATATTCTTTAAGTTTAAATCATAATTTAAACAGTTCCAGAAAAGTAATACCTTAGAAAATATTTTTTCTGAGCAATAACTTAATTAACAGACAATCAGATTCCGCAAAGACTCGTTTCAGCCAGGGAAAATTCGATTTATGCGGTATAAATTCAAATGAGAATAAATTTATCGATAAATCAAGCATCTTTTCATAGCAGGAACGGAAAGCACCCCTTTGTACTTGGCTGGGTCGAAAAGGGAGAACGAAGGGAAAACAGAAGTTACTTCGAACCGAAACACGTGTATATACGCGGTGAGTTCTTTCCACGATGTGTGTGGCCTCGTGTGTGATTTATCCTGATCTCCGGCGAGGGAAAAACAAACGGTCGAGGAAGGCATGGAAAAAGCAGAAAACACGAAACCCGGGGCGAGGTGGGGTAGTTCGGAATGTGAAAGGGGTCGGTTTGTTCCATTCACCATGATAATATAGTGCCGGAAGCTATGCCGTTAGTCGAAAAACGAAATCGTTCCATAGGATGAAATTAAATAAGCGAAAAAGAATTCGACGGTACTTCTTTTTTCTATGCTGCGGAGGTTTAAGCGTTCTTGCCGGGCAAAGTTTTTCCCAGAAAGTGAAAAGTTGGCAAGAAAAGTTGTACCACTTGCTGGATGTTTCTCGGTGGTCGGAATGTACATAAGATTATTGATCATTCAAAAACATTCGTAAAATAACGAATAAAAAAATCTACACAATTAATAGAAGGTCATTAACTGTTTCAAGTTTAATAGTATCATGACAGCTTTATAAAAATTATCCTATTATGTTTGTAACGCAAACTTCTTGTACTTTTTTCTTCATTGAAATATAATTATCTGTTATACAATTTTATGAATTATTGAATAACTATTTCTTGCTATTAAAATATTAAAGTATTCCAAGTTAATATTATACACTTTCAAGTTAAATGAAATGGAGTTCTAAGTTTCTTTTTTGCTACGAACCTATTTTATCTTCGACATTATTTTTGGAAAAGCTACTTTATAAATTTTTGTTGTGAAGCTAGGGATCGATAACCATCCATATCATTTGATTTAACATCCTTAGATTTTTTCTTTTAGAACCTTATTAAAAAAAAGTCAGTATCAATAGTCCTCAAATAATTAACTCCATTGAATACAATGTTATATTTATAACTAACGAAATGGTAATTAATAAAAATGTAATGCTAAACTTTTTCACCAGAATAAAAATATCCAAATGTAATCGAAGTATTCACAATTAATCATAGATAATTTAAATAAAAATCTCAACATTTAAAGAAGAGTATGAGTTACTTTTGAAGGATTTAAAGTAGCATTTCTTATCGAAGGATCATTTATTAACCACACATCTATTCTTGGCATCTGATCGCTGGTTTCAGTTATAAATAACTCGTCGTGAATGATTCCAGACTTCAATTTCAATTCTCGCGGTAATAACTGCTTCATACCCCAAGTTAATGCCGGTATAAAACTTATTCGCGTTAAATTTTGACAGGCGGAATACGTCATTTCGCACCTTATCGGAAGGAAGTTACGAAGATTCACGGTTCCCGCCGGTGCCGGTCCTTCGTTCATTAAGGGAAATCGGCGGAAATATGTGCCTTGGCAAAGCGAATTATTCATATAAGCTTTGAAACGACGCCAGTTGAAACAATCCCGGAAACGAAGCCGCGGTGTAAATCTTGAAATTGAAATCCATAATTTCGCAACTGGCGCTGCGTGTAAGTTGTATCTTGCGCGTGTTTCACGCGAAACTTCTTACGTTTCAATCGTAATAAGATTGAAATTTCACGCAAAACTTCGTCTTTCGTAGTTTGTGGGAAACGAAACGTAACGGATTTACATGATATATAAATATATAATGATTGTATAAAAATTTGCTTCTAAGCGTGCAGCAATAATTTAATTAATTTTCAGTCGAGTCTTTTTAATTCTCGTTGGGGCAATTAAAAACCCAAGTACCCATTTTTTATATTTTCTTCTAACAAACTTCCTTTGAACACTTTATGCTTTCAACGTTCATAATTAACACAAAAAATGATTGATATTAAACTTTTAATAAGTAATTTAATAAGTTTTTAAATGTTTTGTATAGTAGCGCTTTTCACTTAGGATACTTTTATTATATTATTTTTAATACATGAATTAATTTGGTAACTTAAATCAAAAGATATTATATAAAAAATTAACACGTGGTGTTACTAATTACATGGAATTATTACATTCACAGTGTTAAGTAAAATAAATTAAAATTTGCTCAAATAAATGATTCAGGAGATAGCAGTCAGATACGTAGAATAAGCCTATCATTAATCATTCAAGTAGTATAGGGGCGTAATTTATGAGACAAATACTTAACTACACGAAAATTAGTGCGTGGTTTTATCAGTTAAATGAAATTGTAATCACAGTGTTAAGTAGAACATATCAATGTTCAAGTAAATAAGTGATTTAAAAAGTGCAAGGAGTCAGGCAAGTAGTATGAGTCTATCATTAGTCAGCCATGCAGTGTACAGACGTACAGAAGCCCTTTCTAATTTCAGTTTCTCTTTTAACAAATGAATAATTTAAAAGTAACATATAATTAATTTAATTGAATCTCTAATTTAATTAAAACAGTGAAAGAATATGGGATCTTATTAAAAAATAATTAATACATTATTATATGTCTGCATACAAGTTTTTAAACTATTTACAATAACTTCAGTTTTAATTATCACAATTTATTCTATAAATTGTTTCGATATTTTTATTCGCTGTTTGATACACTATTAAACTTCTATGAAGTTGTACATTTTTTTGCAAACATTGATACTTCTACCAATCCAATTAAGTAATTAAATTTCGTCGAGAGTCGCCAATTTTAATTCTCGTATTCAATCTTCTGAAATTCCCTCTTCTGCTGTTTTTCTCACTGTACCAAATCAATATGAGTAATATTGTTACTTTTCAAAGTGATTTATAATATGTCTATCATTCGCCTGATAATAAATAATTAATCAATTTCCACCAAAATTGCAATTTCAGCCTAAAATTGAAAACAATTCTTATTTTTCTTGAATCAATTCATTTTAATGAAATAAATAAGCTCTGTTCAAATAACCATAGATGTACGTAAAATATTCTAACCATTTTAAATTCACTGAATTTTAAATTCACTGAATTCCAAATAGGTGAATATTTCTAGATTTTTATAATAAGCAGTTATCGAACACCGTCCAATTTGATTCATCATCAGAAGTGCCCTCGTTTTCTCTTCGTTTCGACTGAATTAGGGAAAGATCCTTGTAACAGGCTTTTACAACGTTACCGTGCAATTGAAATGTTCGCCTAACAAAATTTCGTACCGTTTTGTTCCCGGAAGCGGGCTGGCAAACAAGGCGAGGTGAAACGCGTTGCCCTTCTTGCCATTCACCAACATCTTCGGAGAAGAATTAAATCGGTTTCCTTGCAGCTGCGTCGTTCTTCTCGTTAGCACAAGTTGGTCCACTTATTCTAAGGAGATTCCGGGGATTTACGGGAAATCATGGTAAATTCCACTCATCGTGAATAATTCAATAGACCCATGGCACTTTGCATTAAACGGCACGATAATACAAGCGGGCGAACGCGAACGCTTTGCCGGCTGTTCTCGAACAGGAAAACTTTGCCTGGAAAGATGCGATGAAAATTCCACGTACCGATTACGCCGTGACTCGAATATCGACGGTAAACAAGAATCGATATCTCTAAATAATCTACTGGTGGACCTGGGCCATATATTTTTATGAATGCCATATGGATCGAAAGGTTCAGATCTGATTCACTGTTACGTGTTACGATCCTGTCGGATTATGTGCGCAGAGTGAAACGGGGTAAGATCGAAAGGAATCGATAAATATTGTTATGCATATATTAACACCAAGATGCCTAACTCCTAACGTAACTACTTTTCACTAAAACTGCGTAATTTGTGCGTAATTATTTCTTTGACCCGTAAAAATTTCATTTTCTGGTAATGTTTTTGTTCTGTTTGAAATATGTTGTGTAATTAACAGTTTAGAAATAATCATCGATTGAAAGTGGAATTTTTCTTGATATTATCATGTATATTTTATGTAATAATTAAAAACAATATTTTTGTTCGTCATGTAAGTAAAATTCTTGTTTCTTATTTTTGTATTACTATTTGAAATACCTGATAATATTAAATTAACAATATCAGGATTCTTACATTGAATAATTATCCACTGAATATGCACAAAATAATTAAATCCAGTAATTACTAAATTAGTGTTTCAGCAATTTATTATAGGATTAATATCCCAATAATTATCAAATTAACCACCTCCTTTCAGGAAATAGTATTTGCTAAATTACTAGTTAATTAGGAGCTAAATTAATTATCTCATAATATCTAATAACTGTCTAACATGAAACGAATAACGAGACTGCTTCCCCCTGGCTTATTATTTTCCCTCGCTCAGTGTGCATAAAGAGCACCCATCCCTCTGACGATGTGCATAAGAGAACACCCATATGAAATATTGTTTTTAACAAGAATGATCTTTGTTGCAGGAATGCCAATGCACGATGAAGAGTTGCCGGAGCGCAAGAAATGCCCGCTCGAGCGCAAAAACGTCAACGCGTCGGGGCTGAGCTGGCAGCGATCATTCTGAATGGAATCGTGCGTTTCAAAGAGGGTTGCAAGTGCGAGAGAAGCAGACGATAGACTCGTTGAGAGGGTACCTATCGGTCCCTAATAAGCGTTCCCCTGGACTGAGAATAGTTGGAAAAAGAAAGAGAGAGAAGAAATGAGGAAGCCGATGTACGTGTTGCTGTCGTTGCTGTCGGTGGTGTGCAGCCTTCAAACCGGAGGCGTAACCAGGGGTAGCAGCAGCATACAAGTCGGCACCAGCGATAGGGGGACGCATTCCAAGGGGACTGGGTTGTTCGGGGGTCGGGGTTCTGGGGGTGTGAGGCTAGGGGAGGGAAAATTTCTAAATTCTACGAGGCAATATCGACCGTTCACTACCACTACGACCACCCCCTCGTCGCCACCGCCGAAATTCACTCATGCGCCACATTTTTCAGAAGGGAACAATTATAACATCACTTACCTGAGGGTACGTACAATTACCGCTCTTCTTAATATTAATTATTGTCCTGAAAATTTCAACCTTTTAAATTTTCAATTTTAGATTTATTATAAGTTATTATACTATAAATTGTGTAAAAAACATCATATCAATAGAAGATTTAGCTGGATTTCTTAACCCATTAATAACTAAAATTCTTCATGAAATAAATATTTAAGAAATATTTAATTTACCAATTTATTAAATAAATTGGAATACTGATGTTCCCTTACATTTTGATTCTATCACAATTGTGAAAAATATCGAAAATATTAAATTGTCCTACATTGAGTGCTCTTTGGAAAAAGTTGAAATTGGAAAATCATTTGCACAATTTTCCATTCAGTTCATTCATATTATTTCACGTCTGTTCCGCGCATTCTCGTTTCCAAAAGTCGCTGAAACTTTCGACTGATAAAATTTGGTGACCTTATACCTCCGTCCATTTGGTATCCCTGGTGTTGCAGTTACCGAGTTCATTAGAAAACTCCATACAAAGCAGAGTTTCAAATATTGCGTCTTATACGGTATACTCTGTTTTGGCATCAGCAAAAATTCTATTTAGTTCGAAAGAAACTGTATGCTACAAATATCGACTGCAAAACGGGTGGGTGCTGAAATAACCTTCTAGAACACCACGTTGACTGACATGGTAGTCCCTGGTGACCGGCGCTTCAAATTTCATATAATTAAATAATTAATAAAGAAAAGATCAAATAAACCCTGGATATTGCTAGTATTTGACTAATATTGCAAACTAGTTATTTGAATGGTTACATTTAAAGATTAATTGACAGAAGCGTTCTGTCTGTCTGCGTTCACTGTGACAGTCAATTTATTATAACAATAACAACAATTTAAGTGGTTCTGCGTTAAGACCATTGCGATAGATATTACTATTCATTTTGCTTATCTTCAAACATACTCTGCTAAACTCTTTTGACTTTATCGATTCGCTTCGTTTCCTTTCAACCGAAATCATAACACTATGAATAGTTTCAGCAGATGTAATCGGGAAAACATCTCTACTTAGAATTTCTATCAGCGAACTGGGATGGATCTTCTCCTCGGCTAAAAGCAATCCCCTTTTCTCCATTTACATCGTTACATTCGCCGGTTTTCTAAGGGATCCCGGTATTTTCTCGAAAAAGAACTGATAAAAAATTCAACGGCTCCCAAGTATGTTGCGATGTACCTTCTCGTATCCGACAGAGGTCAATTTCATTTAATAAATAATCCAGTTTTTTTTTGCGAAATTTGTTTAGTACTGATTCGTAGTGAAAAACCTTCTTAGGCAAGAACGAAGAGTTTTAATACGTTTAGGGATAAAATTTTGTCTTTTATCATTTCTTAATTATCTTCAGAGATTTTAAAATTTCTTCTGAACGATTAAAACAATATAAGATTAATATTTTGATGGAAATTCAATGCCATTAGTGACGTTGTAGTTAAAGTATTAAAAATGTTGCTATTAACTCAATGTTGAACAAAGATTTAGAAATTTAGTCGGAATTAAAATATGGAATCAGACCATTTTCATCAGATTAATATCTTTTATTCTCCTAATTACCCTTACAATTCTACCAACTATTTTACTCTGCGACTCGTTACGTGAATTCAATTTCGAAAGAATAGTCAGCATTTCCCATTAATTACACGACACTGTCAGTTTCCCGCGCAGAATTCTTCCCGTTTTTGTCGCGTCCACTTTTCCACGGTTTGTCGAATGAAATATTAGCCTCGGTTGTAATTACAAACTCCTCCTTTCGGCGAGGTATAATTTCCTATGGTAATCGTTTTAAACCCGCCACGGAAAGGTGTGTCCAGCTTCCGGAAGTAATTATACCTTTACCCCGTCCCGATTCCCATTACTCCTGATTCTCAATTCTCACCGGCGCGAAATATTGCTTCCGATCAGCTCTGCGGGTGACGGTTTAATCATCGTAATGCCCCTCCGCCAATGTACTTTCGGCGGTTAAACAATGATTAACGTTCTGATCGTACGTCTTTGTCAGTCATCTCAATGTATTTTCTGTTCCTGAACGGGTCGATTACGTCGGTTAAATTGATTTTTATCAAACAACTGAAGTAACTCCGCAAGAAAAATTAGAGACCCTTTAGTTAAGATCATGAAATAATTAATCGTAGGCAAAGTTTTATACTTAAAAGATTGACGTTGAGCTGTCAGGGACAGTGACGTGGGGTTTATGATGCAGACGTAATCTTCGATCAATTTTTTTTTGAAAATACGCATCATAAACCCGGTCACGGGTAGACAGGTAGGTGACGTTGGGGTACATCCCCACCCAGTTATAGCAGAGGGGGTGTCCACGAGCTTGAATTTTAACCGAATTCGTAATTGATGGGGCGAGAAACGTCTACTCCCCCGCAAAAATATAAAAACTGACGCACGTTAGATGGAGACGGATTAAGAGTTTTGAGAATCGGAAGATTAACTTTTTGAGAGGGCAGATTAAGAGTTTTGAGGGTCCTGAAAGCTGTCGATTAAGTCGTTGGAAGCAGATGCAGGGATTCGGTGAATTAAGGGGTGAGTCGAGATTACGAGTCGGAGTGGAGAAGCTGTATAAATTTGTAATCTTAAGGACCCTGTGTATTTGTTAGAGTGTAAATATTTAAAGAACTATCTCCAAAACCTTCAGAATATTTTCAATTTTTCTCTTAAAGTTAGATTTACAACCCCATTTTTCAGCAAAGTCCAAACTGTGAAATTTAATTTTTAAAACAGATAAATTAAGTAGTTTCATGATACAAATTAAATCTGCTTCACTTAAAGTTATTTTATGCTGAAAAATGACAAAACAAATAAAAATCAATTCACTATTTATTATTAATCTAACGAAAGTAATCAAAAGTATGTAGAGTGTACTCTAATGCAAGTCGTGTCTACGACCATTTTCTGTCGTGCAAGTACAATTTAACAATTTCAATATAATGGATAAACTAAGTGTAAACTATTAATAAACTCTCAAAATGAGGATAAAAATTAAAGCTTGAAATATAAGGGTGCAAGGAAGATTGTCAGAAAGCGAGGCAAAGCACTGAGAGGAGGGTGAATTAAAATGTGGGAACAGAAAAATGAGGATAGCCAATTTTTACCCGCTCTACCGTTAAAGTTACCACGAAAAAACGCCGGTAATTGTCGTAGCGCGTTTCCTTGAAAACTGGGTCGTGCCCGGTTAATTATTCCAAAGAAATGATTTCCATTTATAATTAGCCATATGGGAGGAGGACGAAAGAAAGGACAGCGCATCTTCCAGACGAATGACCAGCAAGTTTCTGAAAGTTCGTCTTAATTATGGTTCCGGCGGTAGCTCGTAGGCTGTTGGATAGTTTCCGTTCGCTGGGTCAAAGGTGCAATCTGATCGAGCAAAGTTTAGGACGCGATAAGCAGAAATGTAACTTACTGTCCATTCTCTGCCCACCTTTCATTCATCTGACCCGATCGATTCGAGCAACAGGTGTTCGTTGATCCATTCTTGCTATAATAAAGTGAACACAAAATCGTTTATATGTTTAATAAATAATATCTACAAATGTAGAGAACAGAGATTTATAACATATGCTTTCAAGAAGGAAATTATTATTGATTTTATTTGAAATAAATAATATTCCGTGTGTTCACTGTGCCAAATTAAAAGTGCTCCGCCCTCAAATGGTTAAAATAAAGAAATAGTACAATTTCCTTATGATTTGTCTTGCTAATGTATATTATAAACAATACAAAAATGATGTATTCATATTGCCAACTATTTATAATTACCTTTATTAATATTTATCTAAAATTTATCTAATTTCTGTGATTCAATTTTACTTTTCAAAAATTACAGTATCAAACTAAAGTTTTAATTACATTACAATAAATGATTTACAAGATTTAAATACATTCGAGGACACGTACCTTACAATTTACTTCATCTCCAAATGAAAGTCATTATTCAGAAATATTATAATTTAATTTTTCCTTTATAAAAAGAAAAATCGCAGACGAAACCGCATCCACGGTACGCCAGTTATGAAATGAAATAACGCGTTACTTGAAACGATATTTGAAATAGTGTTGTTTTGAAAGTGTTCGAGTAACGCAGTTGGAATTTCAGGATTAGCGGGGTTTGTTTTGATCAGATAAGACTTTGAAGCCATAACAGGTATTTTGTTTTGCGTTCCACGAAATCCGCTCGTTCGCGGAAGCCTCTCGAGGTTCGTACCAAAACAAAACCGCCCTATGCTGGTCAGTTGAACCTCGTATCTTCGCAAGTCCCACACGCGTCCACGTTTCTCTGAAATAATTGTTGCATTTTTGTAAATGTAGTTCGGTTTTTCACGTGATTGTCTGCATTTTCGTGTATCAGGTGGGCATGATGGTGCCGCACAAGTCTTTCGGAGTGAGGGAGTACACGAAGGCGGTGACCTCGGCTGTCCATTCGCTTCAAAAAAGCACCAGGGGTCGGAAATTAAGGCTGTTCGAACGGTACGACATCCACGTGAAGGTGGCCATGAAGGCGTTGACACCCAGCCCCACTGGTAAGTCTTTTATCTGTTTTGTAGAAATCGATTCCGTCGAAAAGAATCGTACGTTCGTTTAATCCACCTGCCTTTGTCTACCAGACGTTAACTTTAATATTCCGGAGAAATATTTCTTATATATAATGCAGTGAGACATTAAGATTACACTAGTAACTCTGCTTTTTACATTTATAAACCTTTTGCCTTCAGAATGCAAAGAATTATAAATAATTGTTATTTCCTCACGTTTGGGAATTATTCCAAAAGATAAACGATGCGGTAGTTGCAAATGTTCTGACTCGTGTTTTTTAAAAGTTTGCCAAAGGGGGTAAAAGGAAAGCTTGTACGTTAGATAGGGGCGATCTTTTCCGGGGCGGGAGGAATGGGGGAAGGGATGACGCATCACGTCTATCGCCCCAGAAATTCCTCAAGATCGAGCCAAGTGGCGATATTATGACCTATACGAAAGTAAACATGAGATTATAAACCCGAACCCTCGGAAACTACGACTTGATTAATTTCTATAGAAAACATTCCATTTGGTTCACAAATTATTATTTATTTGCAAATTGTTTTAATTCAAATTCTGAACTTCTACTAATTATAAAGACTTTTAGTCTGAGGATAGAACCATTTTTACATTTCAATATTTTCGTCATTTCACTAATATTAATAATAGTAATCTTAATTTGAAGATCTTGAAAACAAGTTTGCAGAAATAAAACTGAAATTTTCAATTCATACACATTTGATATTTGAAACAGTAAATGAATTCAAAAATTTTCAATTCTAGTTTCGGTGGTTTCTCAGGAGGAACTTTAATTTCCCTACAAACTTTTAAAAATATACTTTATAAGAATTTAGACCCCGATAAGGGACCCGAAACTACAGAAATTTACCCCTTAAACCCCTGCATTTAATTACGAAACGGTTCGCACGTGAGGTAACTTCCTTCGAAGTTGTTAAGTATAATGGTATCCGTGTACGAAGACTTCTATTCTGTTCGCAACGATTCTGCGCCGTTTTCTTTGGCTTATTGTTCCCCCAACAATCCGGCTAATGAGAGTAAAATAAACTTACGATGAGCTGAGGATTGTCAGACAGCTTCGATTAATTCTATTCGCTAAATTGATTCACAATGAATGGATTCTGTTAATGGGTAAAAAAGAAAGGAAAAGAGGTATTACCTTAAAGGGCGGGCAGAATTGTTCTTCAAACATTGTTTCATTTGATAATCTAATAACGGCTCGTTTTTCGTGGAAAGAAAGAAAAAGAGAAATGGCGTAAGGATCCTGCTTTTACTTCGAGGCTTTAATCAACCAAATTTAACCGTCCATTAACTCTTAAATGCATAGTGCCGTCTCATAGAACTTTTATAATACTTCATTTAATTTATGCATATATTGCAGTCATCTGGTGAAAAAAATTTTTTAAATGAAATAAATATTCACGTATGAGATGCATATTTTAGATACCTTTTATATAGTATTTAACACATAAATTTATTAATCTTGGCAAAATTTTTGCATTCAAGATATAAGAGTTATCAAAATTAAAAAAAAAACATATTCCATTATAAGAATAAATTTTGATACTTTTAAAAGTTTTCTAATTTTCGGCAAAGTCGTTTATTGATTAATCACCTTTATTTTAACACTATTTCCAAATGAAATTAGATAAATATTGCAAAGTTTTACACATTTTGTGATAGCACTTTTTTTATTTCTTGTTCCCTTTCAAAATTTGTGCAATAATTTTCAGAATCCGAGCCATCTAATGACATTCTGAATTATGAAATGAAGTACTACTACCATAATCCCTTCTTCCTTTTTCTATAAATCAATTTTTAACTTAATTTATTTAAAAAACATATTGCATTTATAAACACAACACATTTTTAAAAACAGGACATCTGAGAAAAATTACAATAAATTTGTCTCATTAACAGTAATAATAATAATAAAAATAGTTTGAAATATAAATTGTCTAATCGCTTTAGAAATAAAAACATTGAAGAATTATAATGGTCATAGCAAATCACTTCACAGTGTCTATTAATTAAAGAGTAATTTTCATTAACATTATCCTCCATCAACGTCTGGAAAACAAATCGGGATGCACGTCCTTCATCAACAGTGCACTAAAATCTTTTTAGTCCTCCTATTATTCCACTCATCCCCCTGTAGATCCTCGTTCGAACGTAGTTGAACCTTGCTTGATGTGTAAACAAAGCGGAAGTTCCGCGCGGATGGCCGTATCTCAGGGAACTCGTATAAGATCGCGAGGAGGAAACGCGTTCGAGTAAATAGGTTCTCCGAATGATGTCAACCCAGAAACGGGATGAAGGACGATAACGAATCCATGGGGATGCGAGAAGAACTTATTTACGGGGCAACCATAAACGCAACCACAGCCATTTTTTTGTTGCTAAAGCTCTCTGAATTCTTGCGAGCCATTTTGTTCCCGGCGAACGTACTTTCGGGACGAAATAAAACGGGTTAGATAAAAGAGGAATGAAGCTTCCAGGTATCTCGATCGACGTTCTTTCTTCTTTTGTCGAGATTAAGAGTTAATAGGAGGAGGGAAATTGGAATCTTTGATAATGGGTTTTTGCTTAACCCCATAACAGCCCGTGTTAAAATGGCCCCGCTTTATGGGTGAAATTTTTGTAGAACTAAGAGCAGTCGCATCGATGGTTGTAGTATATTTTAACTTTTAGACGGTCATATTTTTTGAAGTACTATTTGTACTTTGCAGTGGTTATTAAATATGATAATCATTTAGGTACTAAATTTACAATAACAAGTTTGGGAACCAAGTTAAAATTTTTAAGGGTGTAAATTTTTCAATACCTTTTATTAATAGTATCAATATTCTTTAATTTCTTATGTATTATACAATGATGGTTAAAATCTTTTAACCACAAAATGTGTAATTTAAAATATACAAAGTATATAAAATATTTTAAATATTTTTCCAATATGATTCGCCATAATATATATTTTATCAAAATCAATTACAGTACTGCAGGTCGAATAAACCACGAACAGAAAATGATTAAAAGGGACGTTTCCCGTCGCGCCTAATCCCGATAGGTAACAAAATATTTTTCATACCAGCGAGTAGTTGTATCGTCTCTTTCGCAAACCACGAGTCGAAAAAGGATCGAAACAACATTTCCCGAAGCACTTTCAGAAAAACTGGCATCTACCTCTCCAAAAACAAGTTGCACGCGCTGCACGCTAAAAGGAGGTCAAAGTTCAGTTCTAAAAATAAATAACGACCATATTTTCGATAAGGTCTCCTGCGTGTATGCCGGTCGTGCTGTATACAATTTTCTTTTTTCTTACTCTTCCATTTTCTTTCGAATAAAAGAACAGAAGCAACACTTTGCGCGAGTAATATTAAACGCATCAAACGGGAACAAGATTTTCAAGCATCCGAGGCGCGAACGAATTTCTGAATGAAAAATTCTCTCGCCCTCGTGGCTCTAATTGAAGGGGTTTTTGCGTGAATGAAACGTTTCCGTTGAACATTCACGATAAATGGAAAGTTAAATGAATCTCGCGAGTCGACGGGGCTGAATTCGAAGGAATATAAATTCCACGCCGACTTTCGGTCTGATCCTACTTAAAGGGCATCCTATGGGGCTCCGTGGAAACTTCTGGTCTGAAGAGCGCCTTCGAGAGGCAGGAATCTCGTGGCGAAACTCACCACGGAATAAATCCGTTGAAGTGAGTGCCGTTCGTGTTCCTGCTAGATCTAACGGTGGCTCTTGAAAGAAAAATCACGTTTCTATGAAAAGTTTCGTGCAGACTACGAAATATCGGTCAAAAGTTGTTGAAATTCTGTACTTCTGCTGGGCGAGAGAAAATATCTGCTTGACTGAGCTACGGGTGCCAGAAGGCGTGACAATTTCTATATTTTGCTATGATATTTCCAGAAATTCTAAATACTGAGTCAATATTGTCGGGAATAATAACTCTTAACCCTCTTAGAATTCGAATATTGACTTCGTACTATCTACTTCGGATACCTTGAGACGAAATATATTTTTTTAATTGTAATATAATTTTAGGGCAAGAATATTTTAAAAATTTGAATTGCGTTACTGCGATTTTACACAGTTTTTACTTAATTAACAATGAAAATTTTGACACTGAAAGTGGGTATGGAATATGCCAAAACTCTAATTATTAAGAATGCCAATTTAATTTTCTAATTAGCTCAATACTAATTCCAAAGTTCATTTTATCGGCTATTTTATTATAAAAAGCTCAGTTTTAGGCTCCAGTCACTGCTGACTATTGTGATAGTTAATAACAGTAAAAGAGTTAATCAAATAACGAAATATTTTATAAAAATAGAATTGATATTTAATGAACATTTCTGCAACTTAAGTGTAGCAATCAACATGTTAAGGGTTAAAAAGTTGAAGTATGTACCTTTGAGTGAACGAAACGTGCAGAGGGGTTGTTCTAAAGGTTTTTGTTTAATTCTGGTATCAGAAAATCTTGGTTTGTATACACCACGGGCTACAGGGAGGTCGTAAATCTTCGTGAGATTTTAGCCGGCGGTGTCAGGATAAAAGGCGAGGAAGATCTCAGAGATCGGTTATTTTTCGAGGCGATGCTGTCTTTTATGGAGGTGTCAGTTTTATTGCAAAAACGTCGGAAGCCGTGTCCGTGGTCATTCGAACGAACGACAGCAAAGTTGCTTCGCCAATACAAATCAGCGACGACAATTTTCGTGCAAAAAATTGATCTGATTAATCTTTGAAGGACCGCCGCATTTTTCGAATAACAGTGATTTTTCTTTTTCTTAAGAGGAACTATTAGAAAGCAAAAAGTGGCATCAAAAAATCGAAGACATATTTGCTGAAATATTAAAACAAACAAGATAAAAGGAGCCAATTTAGATGTAATTTGTTTAAATTGACAAAGTATTCAAATACCAATTAAACACATTGTTTAAAAAGTACAAATAGATAGTAAACTTTGCTTCTTGAAATTTTAATTTTAACTCGAATAATAATAAAACAAAATCTGATACAAATATTATTGTACCTTATAATTATAATTTTAAAGCAGTAATATCTCGGCTCAGGATAAAATTGACTTCTGTCAATGAAATGTCTATTATTTATATTTATTTTCTGTATCAAAGAACAGACTTTCAAGTCGTTTTAATTCACGCCGGTTCCTATTCTGAATTCACGATCGATAGACAACAACAAATTACACTTTCGCAGCCGTTATATACAAATTGTTGATAAAACTTCGCCAAGAAAAACAGAAGATGCGTCTGAAATTTTCTTTAATCGCAGCTTCACCCCGGTTCTTTTAAATAGATTCACGGTCCGACGATGTCACTTTGTAAGAAGCTTTCGAACCCGGCTAAGTAATCGATTGATTTATGTAAGCTCGACACGCGCGTGCTTCCCATATTTTCGATCTTGAGGGGAGGAAAAACTGAACGAAGATAAACTTCATCTCGGGCCTGGCGTTGGATTTAGGGGATGAAATAGGATGCCACGAATGAAAGATCAATAGACGCTGCCGGTCCAAAATTTGTAACTATTGCCTTCTAATATTGGACCAACTTCTATTTTTCCACCTATTCGATCTTTAAAATAAATATAGAATAAGTTAATAAAAATACTATCATATACTCGAGGATAATATAATATACCTCTTATTTATTTAATCAGGCTTCCAAACACAATAAATTTAAAACAAAATTTGGTTTTTATAAAGTTGAACTATCGAGTTATTTTAAGTGATAGTTTTTACTTACTTACCCGGTATATTGAGTTTTGAGATTTAAAATTCGGTTGTTCGTAGTTTCACTATTTTTATATTAACAATTTTGATTCTCTTTCAATTGTTTATTATAATTTAACCCTTTTCACTCAAAGCACTTTTAATTATGATTAAGTCTAGATTCCTTTTCCAATGCAACTTTGAAAATTTAAAAGCCTTATTTTGGAGAGAAAAGAATTGCAATTTATTTACTTTTATTTTTTTCGTTAATCTGCACGTTCATTAGATTTCACATTTTTAAATATTCTAGTTAATTACCTACGGTGCCTCGAAGGCAGCACTCGAGTGCAAAGGGTTAATAATAAACTAAATTAACAAGGGTTGAAAGCTTTGTTTCCAAGAAATTCTGTTGCCCATAGTACCAGGAATTTTGGTCCACCCTGTACAAAGGTGAAGTGGTGATAGACGCGTTAACATGCACTTGATCGGTTAAATTAATACGTGATTACAGAATAGTTCGTTTAATTTTCCATCCATTAATATTACGTTGTACGAGCAATAAGCATCGTGCGAACAAATTGTTCGCAATCAAGGTATAAAATTTCGCGCCAAACAGCGGACAAAGATTCTAATTAACAAAATGAAAACAAATTACCGTTGGTTCGCGCCAGAAACAGGCTGTTGCGATGCAACAAGCTGCGAACAATTAATCAACACGAAATCGTTCGTTTGAAACGGATATACAGCGACCGTTGATCCCTTTCTCGAAACTAGCTGACATTCGCGCCACAATTTAATTATCGCTAACGAAGCAACTCACACGTGCCCGGGGTACAACCCCGGGTGCAAACAGTTAGATAATTTTCAGTTGATACAAAAGGGGACACCGTAAATCTGTTGGCTGAAAAGAGTCGATGGTTGGTCCATGATAAGGGCTTATCAGGGCTTTGCAATGGTTCCGCCTCGCCCCCTTTTATCGGCCACACTTGTTTCGTGGCCTCTGTGGCCACAGATGGAACGTTTGAATGACAAAAATTCCCGGCTGCAGTTTTTCCCGATAACGACACCCATTGTTACGCGAGCAGAGATTATACTTTATTGCGTAACTAATGTCTTTCTGGGTCAGAATGAAAATGTAACTCCTCCAGAATGATAAAATTTATTTAATTGGCGTATGCATTATTGAAATCAACTCTTCATACGCATTTTTTCACACTTCATAGACTAATTAGATTATTTATAATTGCTTCAATGTTGGAAGCTGTCAAAGAATTTTAACACTTTCCACTCGATTGTTGCAGATGATTTTCAAGAGAATTTTGAGCTTCCTTCCAAATATAATTCGAATAGAATAATTATTCCTAATACTATACGTGTATAGATATACCTAAAGAAAAATTTAATTTAGGGTTTCATGATATTTATTTTGCAAATACTTTTTCGTACAATAACCGATACTAAGACAATGTTGGACTGAAAATAGTGAGAAAGTTCGTGGAATTTATTAGAATTTTATTTAAATTAAAACGCATAACAAACTGCTCTGTGAATATAATTTTATTCGTGGCTGGAAAAAGAACTATATAGTACTGTGTTCCATCCCCAGGGGGAGATCAATAAACATCCTCCATAATTTAAATATCCTTTAGGATGTTCTCTTACGTAACAGAAACAAAGCCAAGGTATTCAAATTAAACAAGCAAACTTTCTATCTTCGTTGCTTGGACAATGAGAACAAAGAGTTTGTGATTCTTTTAGTTAGCTGCGATACAAATCAAAGAACCGCCGGATCAATTGTAATTACTCGCCTTCTTCTCCCCCTTCATTACGACTGCGACAGGAAAAAAAGGATGAAATTCTCCGATTATTTTCCTGAATTTTATTTTCTCCATTAGTCTCGGTTTACATCATTTATTTTCAATTTATGAACATTAATCGATAACGAAATTTTCCAATATATTTCCTCCTTTAAAATATTATTTCTATTTTAAAGTACTTTATTTATTTTAAACCGTGTTACATTTATAACAATGTTTCAATTGTACGTGTCAGAAATGTATGAATATCCACAGTTTGAAGATCAGAATAAATACTTTTCATTGTCGTGGAAGTCCTATGCAAATGCACATTAACCTTTTCAAGGAGATGGACCCGTATGTATCCACGTGGTTAAATGGAATACTTCAAGCACATTAATACGTTTATTGCCACAGTGAAAATACAGACCTGTATGTACGTAATACGACATACTGTCATACTTCTCAGTAAAAGTGTGATTGTTTGATTGTTGAACTTAAGCTTTCTATCTGATGATTTAAATCATTTGTACCGTATTAAAGTTGTTCAAAATTATTTTAGCTTTGGTATATTTTTTGAAATACTCAAGCTCTTTGAATTTATGACATTTGTTAGCAACAGATCCTGTGACAATTTATATAATAATCATTTATCAATCATTTTCAATACTGATAGTCCTATGGGAAGAGAACAAAATCGTGCAATTTTAAAACTTAACCCTTTTTTTGAACATGAAAATAATTTCAAATTCTAAGTATTTATTTATATTTTCTTGGTTTTTACTTTTCGTAATAAATACGACTTTCGCCGAATAGTTTAGACAAAAAGGATCTTAAAGGGTTGAGTTATTTATTTATTTTAAAAATTGAATTTCGCAAATATAAAACTGTAACAGAGTAACGATTTCGCGTTCTTTTTCCACTTTTTAATAAGCCTTATACGGTATAAATTGTAACCAAGCGTCGTTGTATCGTTAACAGCACCGTTAATGCAAAATTGGCTATTGGATTACGTTACAGAGAATTTTAATAGGGTTTTCACACAGAGCCTCATAAGAGATGAACCGAGTGCGGTGAAATTTTAACGAATGGAAATGAAATTCGGTCTCGAATCATTCTTTCATACCGCTGTTAATCGTCCGCATTATTCAAGCGAGGACAAAGCTTTTTGCCGGCTCTTATTAGATCAGCCGACGTCTCCGTGAATTCCTTTATCTCCTAATTTGTCCCACTGCATCTGATGGGTTCTTTGCTTTCTCGATTACTTGGGAAAAACGTCGTCCGACCGCTGCTTTTTCGCGTTCATTCACGTGATACTATTCCGTGGCACAGATTAACTGATGAATATCCCAAGCACAAAGTATTTAATAACAATTCAGCCTAATGCTCGATGCAATTTAAATTTAACTTTTTAGTCTGCTTCATTTTCCTTTTCCAAGTTTTCTGCTATTATCTTAAATGTTATTTATCAATCCCTGATTCTTTTTCGTTAAGAAACTTAATATTCGCTAGTTAAAGTACATTTTTGGATCTGGGTCAAGATTGATCCAGTCTCCGCTGTTTGAGAGTTCAGAAATCTATACCTTTTTTACACCTTCGTCATTTTACAATACAAATTAATTTCCTAAGATTCAGTTAATTCTAAGGAAGCTGCGAATCATCGAATCGTAGGGTTCGAATTAACACCCTGATGATCACAGCATCGAGATTAACGCGAGCTAATCGATAAGCCGATATAATTGGACTATATCCGATTATTAATCACCGGAAACAGGATTGACACATGGCCCGTATCCGTGAGACCCATAAAGCAGAAAATGCCGTGAAGCGTACTGGACGTCGTGGTATATCACGGATATGCGAGGGTAATTTTTGAAAGGCGTCCGATATTAACTTGTCGGAACAATCCGCGTGCGGTTGACGGCTGGAGAAATTCTTCCCGCCGAATAACAATGGCGATTTTGACTCAACCTGTCCGCCGCAACCGTCACGGGGGCAAAAATAAATGACCCGAACGGCGTGGCGCTGTCTAAGAATAATGCGAGACCACACTGACTTCCACTTTGTCCTTTCGACCCGACGCGACGGAGCTGAATGCTGACCGATTAACCCTTAACCAGGGTACTTACCTCCATTAATCGAGTCTAGTCCTAATATGCACCAGAGAAATATTATTGAACTTACCAAAACGACAAGAAAAAGTGCCCAGAGTACCTTTCCAAGGACTACACTTTCAACAGTTTTATACAATTAACTCTATTACTAGAAACTCTATTACTCGTCTCAATATTTACAAATTACTACTTAGTAAATCTAGGTTAGGTTCGGGTTATAATATTAATTTAATATTCTGTTTAATAGCTGTTACAAAGTGGGTTTGTTAATTTAATAATCATTATTACCAAATGAGCAATTTAATAACTGAGTAGTGGACGAAGGGTCGGATTAATCATCGTGTCCATACCTAGTAACTTTTGGGTACCGAGGCGAGTGGCCGCGACATTTTCTCTAGGGAAAGCTACGATGCTTGACACAGTGTACCATATCTAATAATGTTTACCGAAACGATGTGACGTACGTCACATTGGGCTGCGAAGGGTTAATCCCATTTTCTGGCCGATTTTCACGAGTTCTTGGGATATTCCTCCAGTGGTTGTCATCTCTGATGAGCGATGTTAGGAGTCGTTGATAGGGTCTGAAAGGACTTCACGCTCGGATAAAGCGTGCTGGTAGCTTGTGTTGTTCCAGTTTTGGCTCGGTGGTTCGATATAAGCGACGGTCGAGATGGAATTGTCAATTTAGGAGATAGCGGTATCCGTTCCTGTGATGGATGGACGCCAAAGAGAACTGGGGCACGATGGTGTTCCTAATACCATGGAAGATCAACCAGGGGGTTTTCTTATGGCTTTAGCGACTGTTTCTAGATATTCTGTTCAGCGAAAAAGTAAACGCAGAGGATGACTTGTTGAACTGAATCTTAACTGGATCTTTTTTACTTTATGAAGTGTAGGCACGTACTGAATATCGTATTTAAAATTTATTTAAAATAACAACAAGACAGTATGTTTTATTCTATTTTCATTTACAAGAATAATATTTGATTTGCCATGTGACACCCTACATTTTATATAAATTTCGATTGAAATGTTTGCTTTATAAAATGAACAGTTCGGAATAACAGTAATAACTTCCAGTATTGATTTTTCGGTGGAGATACGAATTTCGGTATTTAAAATTGTTTTATTTTGGATATTACTAATGTAAAAATATGGTTATCTGTGTTTTTGAAAGGGCATTATTTTTAAATGTTTTGGGCGATCATTTTGACTGTAGATAATTTAAATTATGTTCTATTTATGGTACAATATATTACAGTTTCTAAGTGTTTCGAATAAGGATACCTTTAGAGAAATTGGATCTTTGGTAAACCAAATGGTTTATGATATCCATATGTTTTCATTTGAGATTAAATTACGGGAATTACCTGGTTATTCTGTGTACAGAGTATACAAAACTGGTTCCGTGCTATTAGCAATATTCCACATAACCTGAGGTGCAAAGTTATGTATATATTTACTAAAGTTCCTATAATATCACTATTCCGCTGAGAAAGCAGCAACCCGTTAAAATGGCTAAATCTTTTATTAAAGTCTAAATTAACATATAGAATAATTCTTTATCTTGATAGAAACAAATTCATGTTTCAACAAAAGCAGTTTAATAAACTTTGTACTTTAAAACGAAAAATCCGAAGTAAATCATTTCAACGAAAAGTTAATCATTTTGTATGAAGAATGTTAATAAAATTGTTTACGTTATCGGTTGTATCAAATATTAACTTTCAGTTGATATACTCTAAATGATATTTTGCAGTAAATAAATCATATTGAACGCACTCTGTTTTAAAATCGATCGTTTCGGATGCAAAAATGAAGAGATTCATAAATATTTTGATCTTATGAGATAAATATTTAAAAAAATTTGTTTAAATTTCGACTGCATTATAAGTTCTTCAAAATTACGAAGTATTTTTTATTTACATCTCTATATTGGTAAAAGCTCTTAATAGGGTAAATTTGAATGAAGTTTGCTAATTCCATTTAACTTCGTTACCCACTAAGCCGATCAAGTTAACATTAAATAATTAGTTTCATCAGCTTCGTCGATTCTTAACTAATTCCTAGTAATAGTGTCGAAACGATCCAAGTACTGGGTATTAAAGAAAATTACGATAGGAAAGTTGTGTTTCTTCCATAAAGTTCTTTTTTAAGATCAGACTAATCTTTTTAAATTAAATATCAATTACCTTAATTATTTAATATTATGATGTTAGAGATAATATATTTTCAAGCAATTCAGGTCATTTTTATTATAAATCCTATTTGAATTCATTGATTAAAATAATAATCAAGTAGAAGATTCTCAATTTCAAATCTGTAAATAAATCTTTAAAAAAGAAATGAATTTTCTTAAAATTTCAAACCGGAATTAAATAAAAATCTGACCCTTAATGGATTAAACGAAATCTGTAGTCATGTTTTTTAACCACGTCGCGTGCACTGTTACCACCCTTCGCGTTCTTTTACCGGAAGAGATCAGAGCTTTCACCCTCTTGAAATTAACCCCTTTCTGACCACCTACCACTCGATCCAGTCAATTTCCAGCCTTCACTGGATAATGCATTGGTATCGTGTCGACGGTGGTCATTGATTACTTAGAATTTGCTTAATCGTTTGACGTTGAGAGGATAAGGGTAGTTACCCCCAGCGAAGAGGCGTTCTTGCAAGCTGCCGCCACCTAGCGAAGGATCTCTGAACATTTTTAAACGAGCCTGTTGTGCCGCGAGGTTTTAAATGCTTCTGTAGGGGGTGGTTTAACCCTCCGGTTTGATTTGAAGCAAACTACACTATCGATAAACAGTTTAAAATTAAAGAATTTTATGATAGAATATTTTTGGTAAAGCAATTAGAGATTTTTATTTAATTAAAAATAGTTTTAGAGATATTTTTGCTGAAATTTCAGAAACTTTTTATTATTTTTTAAGACTATACTAGTTTCCTTTATTAGTCCCTTTGAAATATTTTTTATTTGTTTAGTTTTATTTGTCATAAATAATTCTTTAAATATTTTAAGAATTGTCTTTACCCATCATTTTTTTTTCAATTAAGTCATTCTATTAATCATTTTATGAAGATTTACTTGAATTTTATTCTTGAAATCATTAAATTAAAAGTTATTAAAAATTCTTATGAAAATTTTGTTTCGATGCTTTTAATTTTTATACCTATTCTTAAATAATACTTTCTTTATAATTTAATTTTGTTTGGTTTAGTGATTTAGCTCATTTCATAAAATTCTAATTCTTTAAAATTAAAATTACAATGAAAATTCTTCTTTTAACTTCTATTAGAAATAGAATTTATTATATTATATGGAATCTAATCTTTTTTAAATTACTTTTGCTTTTATTTCTAATAAAATTTCAATATAAATGCAAAGATGAGTGCAAGGAACCTATTTCAAGATTCCTAATATCTATTTCAACAACATATTAAGCAAATGTAATTCTCCATTTTCAATCAGAATTTACTTGAACCTCAAAATTCTACTTATAAATACACTTCGTCTGAGAATCATCTAACGTCTCTTGTTCGCAAAAGGAAAAGGATCCAAGGAGGTAGACGTTTCATTTAACCCCTCTGCTTGTGGTTTCCTTTGAGCGAACGTGTAATTAAAGGTGTTCCTCGGTCAGATCGTTAGTTCGGCTGATAGTCAATTAGCTGTCCAAAGGAGAGAATAGTTTATTGAAGATCCATCGATCGGATTTATGTTTCTTACGAGTACATGCATCATATTCAAAAGTAATATTAAATAGTATTTCGATTTGTTTCGAACGTTACTTCTGTAATAAGAAGCCAAGTGTGCTCTTATTTATGTTTTCGATCGCATGACAATGCCACGAACGAACAAAGCAGCTTCCAAAGAATCCCATTGCCCGTCAGTGTCTGGGTGCACACGAAAGTTTGAACTCCTGCAGCAAAACATGTAACGTACAGCGCGTGCAATCAGCCACGGTATTGACGTTCAAGCTGCGTAACTTATCGTAAACTTCTTATCGATGTCGCGTGTCCCCTTCCGGACCGGATAGAAAATCAAGATGCATTCTGGAAGTTAGAGAAAATCGAGGAGCGAGAGGATAGTTTCTCGTTTTCTTCGTTAAGTTGAAGTTTCTTCTTCGTTCGTTGTTCGGCCAGGAGACGGTCAAATGATTTATACCCCTCTCGCGACCTTTTCATCAAGCCAGGGATTGAATTTGATCCGAGGCTTGGTTGCGGTGTACAGAACCACTTTGTCGGCTCGTGTCACTGACAAATTACCAATTAAACCGCGAATGAACCGAGCTTTGTATCGCCATTTCTCTTCAGTACTCCCTGTTGCCTCGTCCCCCTTTGTTTTTCCGTACCGATCCACCGGGATAAATTGATCGTTAAATTTTTCCTTTTCCAACCCACGCGTGATGAATCGCTCGTCCAGCGTTGACTAGCGTTCAAGACGAACGGAACGAGTTAATCATGAATATATTTCGTAACCTTTGACCCGGGTGGCGGTGATTTTTGTTCAGGGCTCGTGGAAGTCGTTCCATAAATCGGTGTCGTTTGTCGCGCTGGTGTTCAGAATAAAATATCCAGCTTATCTTCGTTTCATTAATTCTGAAAGATCTCTGCGTTCAAAAATAAATATTCTCTTCTGAAAATTGCATAAGCCACCTTCTGCGACACGGTCAAGAATATCTAGCGATTTTTTTGTATCAAGAATTTACAACCTTCGTGCTGGACATCTTTCTCGAAACACCCTATATGTAGGTCAGCTTTGTGTACGTGCGGGCGGATTATAGCAGGCTATAAACGAAATTGCGTAGGGTGCGGTTGCGTCGCTTGTGGTCACGGTCAAATTCGATCCTCAAGGTAGCCATGTAATCAATTCAAGTCTGATCTAATTTCCACGTCGTCGAACAGTCAACGACTAAGTACGTCAACTATTCGTACATCGACGGGGGAAGAACGCAGGGACAAGAATCGACGGAGTCCATAATCGTCGGTGGTAAGTAAGCGGGAGTCGAAGTTGGAAATTAAAACTAAACTTTTCCAATTAACGATCATCGAAATGCCTCGAAAGTATTCAAA
Organism: Anthidium xuezhongi; assembly: GCA_022405125.1. Classification (NCBI taxonomy): domain Eukaryota; kingdom Metazoa; phylum Arthropoda; class Insecta; order Hymenoptera; family Megachilidae; genus Anthidium; species Anthidium xuezhongi. Next base: position 2,960,979 of record CM039642.1, read on the forward strand.
CTGCTCGGCTCGAGTTTCTTTAAGAAGCCGGGGAACGGTTTTGCGAGTTCATTTGAAATACTTTTTTTAATTCTGATGCATTTCTTCTGAAATTACAACGTAAAATAGCGAGTAATAATCATGGATGTCACGTTTCATTCCTTATCGCTGTAACTGACAGCGGTGCTGTTACAGTTTTTCCATTTTATGATTACTGGTATGATATTTCTCGTACTCTGTATTTTTATAATTCCGGACAAATATAAAAATATTTGTTGAAATTATTATTTGAGGTATGCGAAATACACCGAGGAAGTATTTTATTATGAAAATGCTGTGTCAAAGATATTTAAAACAGAATAATTTGATATATTGTAAATTTAAGTTCATTTTAATTACTTTATAAAAATTATCTAGTGTAATTCTTTGGAATATTATAATTCACAAAATTTACGCGTGGACAGTCGACAAGAACATTTTTAGTCAATTTTATAGTAATAAGGAAACTTAAAAATCGTAATTAAACATTATAAACTAATTTTAACGCACGAAATTGTTTCATTTGAGGTGGAAAATTTAATATGAAGCAAAAGGGTTAGCAGACGTAAAAATGAGTGGATTAAGCCCAGCGAGGATGAAGGAGAACACGTGGAACGGGAATAAAACTAGAACAGAGGGAGAAATTTTTTCAATGAGGGAAGAAACGAATCACGAAAAGAGCACACGGGACTTTTTTAAAATTTAAAAACCGCATAGAACTTATACGAACCCGTATGAAATTAAAAAGACAGTTCATGAAAGGATCGTCACTTACCTGCCGTTATATTTGACGAATAAAGGGCGGGTCACCTGTTGATTTCCTTTTGTTCATTATACTGGTTGAACTCTGAACAGTTTTCCATTCAGAAACGTGTTGTTCGAAGAATCAGAACTTAAGAAGTATATTTTACGGAGCATTCCTTGAAACTGAACTCATGGTGGAATTATACTTTCTAAGCGAAACTTTTATTCTTTTAAACAAATTCGTTTACCTTCTTCTTCGGTTCCCTCTTTCGATTCTTCGCAAAAGAGAAGGAAAAGGTACTCTTTTAAGCATCCTTATTTATCGACTGCTTTATCGGTAGGGTGAAATGATAAACGGGACAAATTTCGCGGACGAAATATCCTCTTAAATATTTGGTTTACATTCTTTGTCCGTTTTATCGAGCGGAAGGTCGTTCGAAACGCAGCCATTGTTGGCCAAGAAATGTTATTTGTAAACCCTTCCCGGTGTATATGAGGCGCCCTTTATCCGAGCTTATCGCCGGCATTATACACGGTCGATCGAGAAATCGGTATCGCCAGGATCATGGATGTTGCGATCGGGGAAAGCTGTTTCAACGAGCTCCTCGCCGCCCGTACGGATAAATTTCATTCTGTTCCGTGAATGGTACGCGACCGACAGATTCTCGTCTCGTCTTTGGCAAAGTTCGCCCATTGAGGAAAATCTGATGTTACCTGGTCCCCCGTTCAAGAACGCCACTTTCGACGAGATCGAGGCTCCTTTCATCCCCGTTGCTCTGCTCGATTCTCGCCTGGTCAGATTTACCGAAGACCGTGGAATCGAGCAGTTCTATGAATAAGACGAAGATAAGGGAAGCACGGCGGAAGGTTTAGGGGCAATCGAAGAAAAGAGGATAACTTTCGGTCTTGCTTATTAAAAATAAATTAGAACTGGAAGTAATATTTCGTTTGATAATATAATACTGCTTGTTTTGTTAAATTTAATCATCTAATTCAATTATTCTTAAGATTAAATTTTTGGTCTTGAAATTGAAAGATTCGCCCATTGTCCATTGTGTGCCAACAGTACAAAAATTTTTGTTTCAATGGAAATGATACAAATTTTTAATAGAAAGTAGGAAATTTGGTACTTTATTTGGTAGAGAAATATTGATGATATATTTTACTAAATTTGTAATGAGTTAACTATGAATATTTCCCTTAAAAAATATAACATTATCTTCTTCCAATTCTCTTGAACAATACAGCATCCCCTTTCTTGATTTCTATTAAAAGATAAAATATTTTCAGTCCCAGTGAAAGGAACGAAATAAAAAAAAAGACAATGCGCGAGTCGCGCGGTGGATTAAAAAGAATGTCCAGTTCGAGTTTCTATTTTCCGATAGAAATCGTATTTTGGAGTAATCCGTTTAATTGTTACTCTCGCTCTCGATCGCGAACTCGACAGGAGAAATGCGCAAATCAATGGAAGCCAATCGCATTCGAACCTACTTCGACGGCTGTTCTTCAATAAAGCAGATTCATCCTGTGTGAAGCGTCGAGCGCGACCATTATCCTAGCTTAAAAAGAGGTCGGTGTGATTAATTTCTCGCACGCCTCGGCTCTAATCCCCCTAGCAGCGTCTGTCCGGGAAAATCAATGTCCTGCGGTAATGCATATGGAAGCATCGGTAATGACCATTCTAAAAGGAAGTATTTAGTCCGACCATAATGGATGAATATATCCATGCACGGAATGGCTGAAAGTCTTGAAACAACAAATGACAATTCTTTCATTAAATTATGCTTAAAAAAGAAAGGAATGCTAAGTACTTGCAGCCCAATACAATTTCAGTAGTATTTAAAATCCTTTATCTTTCATAAATTTAATTATTCGGTTGTGATATTAGTTCACAGCAAAGAAAAATTTAATTTGAAGATGAAGTGTTTAGGGTCGCATCAACAGCTTGGTTATTAGCGACCACGGTTGGTAATTTTTCGTTTGTGCACGAATTCAATTGTCTTCTTCAGGTTCTCTTCGTTCTTGAATATTTCGTTGATTTGATTCGGAGTTTGGAATTAGTTTCTTGCGTCTTCTGTATCCTTGCAATTTAGCAGCAATTCTAATTCGAATTGGAAAATGGAAAGAAGTGTCGATAACACCCCATATAAGCGAAGAATTTAATTTTGATCGAACGTTTGATCGAACCAAGTGACCGATAGTCAAACGTAATCCTTCTTTTTCTATTCTCGTCATGAATATCATTTGATCGGATTAAATGGATGACCTCGATTACTGATGAACGTGCCAATCAAGCGTTTCTATAGCATCCTGTATATCCCCTATCGTTATTTCCATGACTTATCAAATCGTTCGATCGATCAATCTTCTCCGGTTTTACCTGTACGAGGCGGACAAAAAGGAAGGAAAATTAGACGGTGACGTTAATGGTGCTTTCCGACGGGGCGCCGTTTCTCCCCCTCCTGCCCTGTTTCCTTTTACCCCCTGTATCGTTCGTGTGATTTCTGATAATGGACTCTACGAAGGTGGATAAAGATCGCAGGCTCTCTTTTTTCCACGAAAGTGGCGGCATAAAGTACACCCATGCCGATGTTTTTATCCATATGGGAAATCGATAGATTGTGGTATCGACGTTTATAGTCCTGTTTTAAAACGTCCTCGTAAAAACACCACCCGTTGGGTGAACGAACTCGAAATTGTTTGGTGATACACGAAGCAATATAATGCTGTTGGTTGTATTGCAACGGGTAATTGTGAAACGAGGATCATCCAACAAGTAAAATGATTAAAAGTTGTAATTCCAAAAATTGTGCCTTGATTTTCATTTATCTGTTACATGGAGATACTAAATCTAAATTTGATCTTATAGTTTCTGGAGAATTGAGAAATAAATTACTGTATTTCACATTTTATTTATATATCTTTTTAGCATTTTAAATTACTTAAAATATATGTAAATGTCACCTAGTATTATGCTATAATTTTACATACGTCTAATTACATAAAGTTTACACTTTTTTGAGTATACCATAATTTTTCTAATTCAATCTGATTAGTTTCGGTTTTCGAATTTTACTATATCTAATTTTATAAATTTCTTTGCTGGTCAATGGCAGATGATGGATGTGCAATAATAGTTTGAACAGAAAATAAATAGCAACATTTCCTATTACGGATCTAGCAAGAAGCAAGGTGATAAAGCGAGAAAGAGGAACGAATGTAAGAAAATTGAATCGATTAGTTATACTCTCTCGAGTACAACGCGCTAGGGGTTGTAGAAGTTGCAGTAGCGTAGACATTTTGATATTTATTTTCATTTTCTGTAAGGTAGATTGTACAAGGTGGAAAATAAGTCGGTTAAAGTAGTGCAGGATGTAATTCGATATCTTTTCGTGTATAAAATAGCAGGAGGTCGTGAGAACGGTGATAACCGCCCTCCCTATCGTCTTACCTAGTCGAAAAACGTAGCCAATTTGATGTGAGATGAACTTTAAACGCCCTGTAGAAACACGAGTGTCTGAGAAAATAACCTTGATAACGAAACATGGACTGACATTTACTTTTTGAGTATGAAATAAGTTTTTTATAAACATAGAAAGTTGTGGTATGGTCCTGAAGTTTACATTGGAATTAAGTAATAAATATACTTATAGTGGATATAAGCTGAAATTTATGTTAACCTCAAATTTGGTATTAAAAGCTTTGTGAACCTAAAGTGGTTATTGTTGGTTTTAGATTCCACCATTTCAGCTTCTATAATCCAGAACTTACACTACTTAGTAACATTAATCCTTCTTCAGCAACTCAGATCCAGCAGGGATAATGATAAAATTCTATATCCCAATATTGCTAAAGAGATAATACAATAAAATTTCACCACGATAATTTTTCTAAACAAAATACAAACACTTGCAAAATAAAATATAAAACAAGAATTCACCCAAAGTGTTCTAATTGCTTTTTTTAATACTTCAAATTATAGAAGTAGTCATCTTGACTTGCTCGGGAGTTCTAGTGTTAACGCTTCCTTAATTTGTTACTTTCTTATGTTTTACCTTATTTCTGTCCACTTTCTTACACAAAACTTACAAGTTACAAATTAGTAGCTTCGAACTTTCATTGTCACATTCCTTTCCTGGAATAACGTGTATGAGTCGAGTGAAGAGGTGGGTGTCTTTCCGTTCGTGCTTGAAAATTCCATAAAGAATTCATTAAAGGGCAGATCGCAAGGGAACCATTACCGTCGCTGTGTCCTCACCCTTTATTAAAATAACGGGAATATTTTATCACGAATGATACCGTTTCTCCGGCCTCCTGGCATTCGAATTCCCCGACAGATTCGTAGAAATATTTGGAATTCCGGCGAAAGCTTCGGGTCCTTGTTAGCAATAGGTGGGACACGAGGGAGAGACACGTGGCGTTTTCGAAATTTCGAAAGCATCGGCCAGCTGACAGTTGCCGCTTTCCCATGGGCAAAATTTCCTACAGGAATGCTGAACGTAGGTCCAAGGATGCGCGGGCGTGCAAAAATCGAAAACATGTTTTGGCGGAATTTACATGCGTACGCGGCTGCGCGTTTAACTTCCTTTCCTCCCCGGTGAATCCTGAAATTCGTAATTTTATGCAATTCGTTTTGCATCCGTTGAAATTCAGTCTTCTATGACATTACTTTTCAAAGGGGAGGTTGTCGTTTTATCATTTTTAAAATTAGTGTCTTCGACAGATATTTAAAATTTGTTATTTTTGTAAAAAATGATCCGTTTGCATTGAATAGGGATCAAAATGAGCCCTCGTCTCAGATATCATGTAAAGAAGTAAGTAAAAGTTTTTCGATTCGTATAATCTTACCAAGAAATAAATAGTTAGGCAGAAATTAATTACACAATAATTTCCTAATTGCAATAAATTAAGAATTAAAAATTATTATTTTTTATTTCGAATAAAATTAAAAATTCACCAAGATGTACAGTAAGATCGAAAGGGTTAAATTGTTAGGTAACAGTATAACTTTCACTTGAACATTATCCTATTTGGATAACAAAACTTAATCACAGCTCGTTTTTAATTTCAGCTGTACAATAATTTTCATAAATGATTACTCAAAATTAATGATCCTGTGAAAGTCACCTACTGTCTGACCGTTATTTTTTTCTGCCTCGTGCATCTGTTGTTACCCTTTCATTCTTTCCTCCCTTTGTTTATCATCGTGAAAAGCGTCGAGCCTCATTGTTAATTAATGGAGGCTTTAAAAGGGTGTACTCGTCGTACGATGTATCATAAATTCAAAAAGTGGGATGAAGTTAATCTACTATACGATGAATGTTTATTACGATAACCTATGACAACTAATGCTTATGTGACAAAGAAATTAAAAAATAAAGGCCATATTTAGAATAGTTAAGATTTCTGATAAAGAACTTTTACATTAACTTGTTATTAAAGAAAATACTTAGAAGAATTGGAGTATGATAATAAATAATTATTTAAATTGCTAGTAGTAATGAATATTGCAGAAATACAAAAATTATGAAAAATAATCCAAAGTAGTAAATTGTTTTCCTATGATTAAAATAATTTTATAGAGTTGTTACAATAGAAAACACAAAAAGGAGGACTTAAATTTATATATTATTTATCTTAACACAAAGCGTCAATGTTCAAAAACCCAAATTAATTTTACCAACCTAATAAATATATAAAATTCCAGTTTTGAATTTATTAGGAATCAGAAGTTCGTAGCTTGACAATTTCAATCAATTTTGCAATTAAACTAACTTCACTAATGAAATTACTTTAGCCGTGCAGAAAATAAAAACGGTTGCTGGACAATGCAATTTCTTTGAATTCGTTCTTTTTCCTATTCTTCTCTTGTTCAGCCTCAGTAAATGACTGCACATCTGCCCGCACAGATAAAACGGTGTCTACGTATACAATAGGTTCATCGTTACCAACGAATCTTCCACGGTATCGATTGTATTAGACGGAACGTACTCTTTTGTACGACCGCTGCCTTAACAAAGTTAAACAAAGCTCGGCTTCGCAATGGAACCAAAGAAAATCGCGTATACGAGGTGAAAGCAGATCGTGTTGCATTTCGGGAAATGTTCTGAGAAAAAATATTCAGCTCTGCTTTCGTTCGAAACATTGTCTTTCATGTTTGTTCCCTTTGAATGAAAGTAAACGCATACCATAAATGAATTACCTGACAAATATCTACTTTTATTTCTTCTATTATAACAAACTTAAAAATAAAGAAAGAAAAACATTTTGTTGTATAATTTTTAGCATTTAAAGCATTTTATTAAATATAACTCAAAATAGAAACGTGACGTAAGTTTTTTTTTTATACTGATTAGGTTAACGAATATTCAAATTTTAATAGCGAAAGAAATGATCGATACGCTGTTCCAAAAAGTATCTGCAGTTTGTAAGTTGTGTTATTTTCTTTTGGAATACAATTGAGACACAATATTAAATTGAATATTGATTAATTCATTATTTTGTTGCAACTAAAAATCAGCCACTCTATATTATTCGGCTACAAATTCACAAGCGATAAGTACTGTTATAATTAAATAAAAAATCAACTTTTTTACTTAATACAATATTTTTAAATATTTTCAATTACTAAAAAAGGGTATGAATATTAAAACTGCTTTTATTCATCATTAACTTATGTTTTTGCTTAGAATAACCATATTCCTTGACAATAATATCTATTAAAGCCTGCACTATGATTGCTACCCTTTCTGAATCACAAATTGTTTGCAAATCAAGTAAAGCGCTCGAAACTCGAATCTGTATGGCGCCGTACGTTACACCTGAATCCTTGAAATTCCCTTTTTTTTTTCACTAGTCGAAAGCAATAATCGTTATTCACTTGAAGCCAGGAACTGCAGGCAACTAATTTCCGTGTAGCACCCGGCTGAACCAATTAATTGCATTTGCACTGACAGGCTGAATCGGTGCATTTGGAACCTGAAATCGATAATTGGAACCAAAAAATTTGTTGCAATTGATTTTGCACTAAATGCTTGCAATAGTGTTCTAAATCGAGACATTTTGTTTGGAATGATTTCGCTTGAGAAACCGCTTTGCAAGATGTTATAAAGAGGGATTCTTAAATAAATGTGGAATACTATAGCTGCAAAATGCGATCACGACTTTATCTTTTTGTAGAATAAATAAATTACTTTATTAATACTTCTGTACAAAATTATTAATGGATAAATAATTTATACATAGGGCTTGTACATCTTTATAATTTTATCTAGATTTATTTTAATTATTTTATTAAGTGTTTTTAATTTCCATTCTATTAAAGAATTGGCAAACTTCTATGCAAAAATCGAACGTTCAGAATTAATTCAATGATTCAAGCAACATTTGTAGTTTTTAAAATAGGTATCTCAATAGCAATATAACTCCCTTTTAAAACAGGTAAAAGTTCGTGGTAAAATATGGAAACGTATAGCGTAACATCAAAGTCGTTCAATAAAACCTTCAGGAAAAGAATCGTATTTTTGAAGTCGAACTTATCGAACGAATCGTGTTTTGGCTGCAAAAGGTTGAATTCTAAACCAGAGGGGCTGGATAAGCCGGCGTTCCCCCCTTTTCCCGTTCCTTTGTAAAAGCATCGATGTTGGATGAAAGTACATCCCTATTTTCTTACGCGGCTATGAAAGTCCCCTGCGAGCTGTTCCACACCCTGCACCTCGAGGGGGTGAGAGATTCGAAACGTGAAACTACAATCGACTCTCGGGAGGGATCCTTGATACTTACAAGGTAAATTTTGTCATGGCGGAGAATTCTCCGATAGATTGCGATCGAATCTGCTATCTTCGACGGATTTTTCATGAAAGCTGACGCAAAAGTTTGACGATTGTTTACTCGGGAAATGGTGTACAATCGATACCCAGCTTCGCGACAGAAAAATTGAAATTTGATGTTGAAATGGTTCGATGTCTGCGACGTAGGATTTCGGTGTTTGCGTTCAGAAATTGCATCTTTTTGGACGAATCGAATTTGACAAAATAATATAGCATTCTTAGATCTTTATTACTGAAATTATAGGTTTATATCGTGGAATAATATTTTTTTTAGAAGGGATGGGAACTCAATATTGTTTTAGTTTCTAACGATTTATTTAGACCTTAAAATTTATAAAAATTATTTTTATACCTAAATGGGCTTGTGGAAAATTGAAAATATTTAGAAATGTATTGAAATATCTAGTACTAAAAATATAAATACAGTGTACTTATAAAATATATAGAAGTGTAGACATTTAAATCAAAATTTCATACTGAAATAAATTAATGATTATGTTTAAAGTTATATTTGTAATTTAACTTAATTTAATAATTTAATTAAGTTGCACTTGTCTGAAAAAAAGGCCTACCTATCAAAATAAAATTTCATGAATTAAAACAAATAAAACCTAATTGAGTTTAGCAAAATTAGATCTGTCCATAATTTTTAAAATTTTGACACAGACTTGAGTTTTACAAAAAAATTGATTTATATTTGAGCTTCACAGGAAGCTAAGAATATCGGGTGGAATATACGTGGTCGATGGAAGGGTTAAATGGCTAGGGTTGTTCAACCCTGAAGCAAACTCGTTCGAAGAACCCGTGACGTCTCGACGTCGACATGAGCGTTTATTACATTAACATAAAAATGGTTTCTACGGTGGTATGCGAAAGTGCGATAGCAAGGATGGGTATCCTCCTTTTAAGGTCGTCCACTGGTTATATCATACTCGTGAAATGGTGTACGACGTCCAGCATCCTTAAAGAAATTGACGATATAAGGAACAGACAATCCAACGTTCGTTCTAAATTACTTCAACTAATATCACTAATTAGTGATATTGCTAATATTATTGATATTTGAAAATTAATTTGACAAGTATTCGGTTCAATAATTACTTCAAAGTTAGTTGATTAATTTAGTAATTTACTGATTTAGAATAATGAACAATGGTTTGGTAACTAGATCTGGACACAATGCATAGTAACTTGCGAGTATAAGACGAATGGTAGAATTTCCTAGCCTCATATTGCCATTCTTCTTGGGGAAAATATATAATGCAGCTTTCGCCCGACCCAGGCAAGGATGGGGTTAATTGGCTTATCTTAATTTCGTTTCCTTTCTGTCGCCGGCTATCCATTCGTAGGAGTCAATTTGAATGTGTTCCGGATTCTCGAAATTTTGAATATTAACTCGGAGTTCATTAAAGTTTTAATTCAAATTTTGTTGAACAGTGCCATTTCTTTATCACGGTTCAATCGTGAATTCTTCTGAGGAAAAAATACTGCTTTTTAAGACAATTTTGAAATAAATGATATGATTCGCTATTGAATCTGTTGAATAGAAAGTGGTACAGAAATGATTAATAAAAATTGTTGTCATCAAAAAGATATAACATCTTTGTCTTAATATTAGTTTCTCCTTTTTTTCAAACTGATTAACATTAAAATAAATTTCTATCATTGTAATTTTTATAACATATTTAAAAAAGTTTGTTGATTCACGAATTGAAGTATACTTACTTTATGTTTCATTTCAAATTTTGAGTAAAATTTTGTCATCAATAATTCCAATATGTAAGTGAATTTGGTCAATCTTTAAATTTGATTAATTTGAAAATTAAATATAGTATAAAAAATGTATCGTGCAAACATTTGTAAAGGAATTCATAGAAATTCTAGTTTATTTTGTATCGCCTGTAATAATAATTTTGAAGAGGGTACAAATCCTGAGCAACGTACATATGTACCGGTTAGCGAAAAGGTAAGGTGTTGGAAACGTCAGTAGCTGTCCTGTAGCACGATCTTTTGAAAGTTCTTGAAAACTGTCTGGAACTGACGTTAAAGCGGTTCCGCCGCGTCGAATATCGCAGGGATTAACAAAGTTTCGTGAAACTCAACCAAAGTCAACCGATATTTTTCAAAGAACACGCTTCCGTCTTGTCCATTGGAAACAGTTATAGTATTTTTGCTGAAGATTAAATACAAACAAGTACACACATAATTTTTCACTTAAACGAGCCAACCTTTTAAATTCTTATTTTTATTGATAACGATTCTAAACGTTCGTCGCAACGTAGTGTGCGATTTTTTAAAAACTTCAATTGGTAAAGTTAGACTCGTGCATAAACATTCAAATTTTTAATACAGAAGTTTGCTCATCCAGGTTTAATTAAATTTATAAGGTCGAAAAATACAGAATGTTTCAAATATAAAGTTCAATACTTTACTTTTTTGATATCGCGTTTATACGACCGATAATAAACCATAGGTTGAATTCCATTGAATGTTTCTAGTTGATTGTGTAAATATTACATACGTGCACAGAGTAATTTTTATCGAAAGAGACATTTCCATATCGGAATGTGATGGAACGATAATCGTAAAACCAACATCATATTGACTCCGGGTGATAAATATATAAAAAAAATTTAATACTGATGTTCGGTGCATATTTTTTCCGATAAAAGGACATCAAAACCCAATGGAATTTTTATTCAGACACATATAGACTTTTAATTAAATCAAAGGGTAGGAATTTAATTATTATACTGTCTGTATATCATTTGTAAAAATTTGATTAAAAGACGATATTTTCTACCACTTGTCTGATATAAAAACAGAATCAGAACGATATCAGTTACAAACACGTGCTTTTATAATAAAGGTAGACCAAAGTTTCTGACCTCCAAATTTTTAAATTAAAGAAAGAAAACTTTTTAACACTTGTCTGGTATAAAAACAGAAACAGAACGATTGCCGTCGTAAACACGTGTTTTTGCTATAAAGGTGGACCAAAGTTCCTAATCTCCAAAATTTTTAATTAAAAAGAAGAAACTTTCTGAAGTCCTTGTTAAGAAGGACAGCTGTATCCAGCTGATAGCAGCTACGATCACGTGTTTTTACAGTAAAGGTAGACCAATGCTCTTAATCCCCAGTTACCTCGAAGATCAACCACACATTGCATCAGCGGGAAAACGTTTCCCCCTTTACGGAAGAAAATAGGGTGAACCACAGCTCTGAGGGTTACCGTCACCCACACGGGTCACCCACGTTACGCCTAGCAATGGGAATGACATGATGCATAAGTAATTTCTGCATGGTATCTAGGCATCCGTGCCACCTATTTGCTCGAGCAAACATAGTTAATACCAGGCAACCGGATACCCAGTGATCGTTCCCCTCTATCTTAAGTGTCCCACAAGTCTGACTAAATGTTTGCGTTGAATTCGTAATTGCTAGACAGTCTATCGATCTCGGCGTTTTCTCTTGTTGGATCAATGAATCTGGTAACCTCGAAACCCTAATTTTGATATTCCACATATTTTGAGGCCTATTAATTAGCATCAGAACAATATTTATGACTATCTAAAAATAATAAAATGCATTGGAATTGCCAGTTTATGTGTCAAAAATCATGAAAGAATAATTATTCTTAATATTGACATGTAAAATCCCTCAATTTATGGTTCATCTTACACTTGCATCTGCGTTCTTTTTATTTCTTTCAATCGAAACTGTGCATCAGTTCTTGAAGAGCTTAATGTCCCGATCGTGTAAAAGGATGTTTCGATCTTAAACAGTCGATGTTGGTTCAAAGCCAAACCACTCGAACATCAGATGAACGTTTGTGTCCATTTGCAGTTAATACACCATTCTTTGAAGTGGCTAAAAGGTATTAAATGCTCCTGTACTTGCAATTAATCGGATAAATATTTCGTTTTACAGCGAGCAATTAAATTATTATTGCCTCCTGTACAATTTACTTTATTAGTACTTTCTAAATGCATTTTTATGAGTTTTCAATTGAAATCTTTGTTAATTGAAATTTGTTGAATGCAAGAACCTTGATATTGTAATTTTAATTTTACACAGAAATAAGAAGCATATTCTGTTTATGTGACTCTAATAGTTTATATAAATAAGTATTAAAATTGATATTTACTTGTTTGAAAATTGTTGAAATAAATCGTCTTTAAAATTAAAAATACCCAATCCGGTGTGAAGCAATTATGTTGCATAAATGATTTAGAAACATTGATCCCGGCAACCTCTAGAATTTATCTCGGCAATATTTTCTTCATGACAGTTTTTCAATTACATTCAAACATAACTTCTCTTTTTTAATTCAAACTTTCATTTCGTTTGAACTAGATACGAACTTTAACTCGGTTGCAGATAATAAACTTGCAACTTGAAGGTTCAGAGTACAATTTTTTGCTCTAAATTCCTTCTGAGTAGTCACTTTTCTTTTAATACACCTGTTGCCCTTACTTACGGTATTGTTAACATATTGGATTAAAATTTGCGTTAAATTATTCCATATTTAATAACTTCACGATCGAAAACTAATTAGCAATTCATTTTCTTGCATGAAAATTAATTAATGAGCCTTTGATTTTACGTCGTAAACGTATCCCAATGTTCATAGACGTGTAGAAATTCCGGAATATAAACTTTACAAGGGTCGTCGACAAGTTGTTACAATGGGAAATTCACACGAATTCAAACGATGCCACAGCCCTAGTTTATTTGGGACAACTTTATTGTCCATGTTCGAGAAAACCCCCAAAAAGTTGACTCACCTTCCACCCTCGCCATCCCCTCTTTCTGATTTTCTACCATTTCCATATCTCAAATTAATCTTTTTAATCAACCAGTAATCGCTTCTACTTTCATTTTTTGACACTCTCACGAAGACCCTCCTTGGTAGGTTCTCCCTTTTCCATCTCCATCTACTCGTTATAAACTTCCAAGGCCATGCATGCAATACTGGGAGTTGTAAATTACTATGTGTACACTCTTCAATTCTACAATTTATTTTTTTGTCACCAACATAGTAGTGTTTATTGTTCTAGCAGTTAATCTTAACACTACACTGGTGGAATTAATTCTGGACACTTTGAATAAAAATTTGTACAGAATACGTATATTCTGCTACGTAATATTTTTATTGTGATTTATAACATTTACACTTAATACAAAATATATTAAATAATTTGAATAAATGTGAAATTTAAGTAAAACTTTAGAAGTGTCCTGAATTAATTTCATTAATGTATATGTGTAAAAAGCAGTAGTAAAATTGAGAATAAATATCTTAGTTGTGTAACTGAATCTACGAATTACTCTAAGCCTGTTGCACAATATTATCTTGGCGTATAATAGAAATTGAAAGCCAAAGTTCCTGTTCCATTAGTTAGACTACAAGTTATGGAATATAATTACATTTATAATTTGCTTTTTGTTCGTCTCTCTAATATCATTCCTCAAAGACAATTGATACGACCGAGCAATTACCAAGAATTTGATTTCCATATTCTGCTGTCTTAAAAAATGTCGCCTCCAATAGCATCATTATTTCTATGCTCTACTTTCATCCGAAATCGTACCGTAGAAACGCCATATTATAAAAGGGTTTCCACGATTTCATAAATCGTACCGTGTTGTAAAGGGATTGCCTGGAATTGTAAAGAAGATTGAGAAAAACTGGCTTAAGATCATCCCTCTAGGAAGCACGCAATACCATCCAGGCGAATCTCGAGTTTCTAATTTTACTGTCAGACATCGGTAAAAGGAAACGCACCCTACGGTCTTGCATTTTAATTTTGCATCGCTGACTCATCGGAATGCCAAGGACCTTTCGAACGCGTCCCACTGAAAAAGTAATCACCGGAGCACCCCTTCGACCCCCGACGGAACAAAGAAAGGGAGAAAAAAGAGCGTCGCGCGAGAGCGGTGTTCGTCGGTCCGCAAAGAACCGCGCAACATCGGGGTGCGCGAAACTTTCCCCAAGGGTGGTAGTGTCAGCAAACACCACCAGGGCGACAGTTGGCGCGCTTGGGAGCGGTAACCAAGGTTACCGTGCGCATGGGCACTGGCAAGATTCGGGGCATCGGTTGTGTGCCACACTACGGGGGTGGTTTTTCGCTTTGGCACACCCGGACGGCTAGCTGGGCGGTGTCTGCAGCCTTCACTTTCCTCCTAAAAATCGAAGGCTACAGATCTGTGGTGGCCGTCGTTTTTTTCCCCTCTCTGTCTTCGCTGTCTCTTCCTTCCCTTCTGTCACTTTCTCTCTGTTTCGTCCCCGACGAATCTTCCACCTGGTTCCCCCTGCTTCGTTCCACCGATTCTGCACTTTCCTCGTTCCTCCGTGCACCTATTCCCCCCTTCCCCCCCGCCTCCCGGTTCTGTTTTTCTTCGCGGAGCGCGGTGACACGTGTCATACGGTGAAACGCGGGGCTACGAAAAGCGGGACAGGTCCACGCGAGTGCACGTGCCAGCTACTTTCGCGCCAAAACAGCGGAAAAGAAGGAAAAGTGAAAGTTACGTTCGTCGGACGCGTACGGGTCAACGGTGTCCCCCCTTGCGAAGAGACAAGGGATCTTTCGGCAGCCGGAGGAATTCCCGTTTCCTGGCGAGGCCGACTCGATCCCGTGGGACGATCGAGCCGACTCCTACGTAGCCGGAAGGCGGATCAGGAAGTCCTTCGGTTCCGCTGCGCCAGTAAAACTTCCCGGTCACGTGACCGCGGCGAGGGGTAGCCGAAGAGGGAGGCAGCCAAGTTTGCCCTAGTCGACGAACCTCGTTCCTCGTGGAACGGCCTATCGTCGATCCGTTCTCTTCGACCCGACGGTCAGCCGTGATCGATCGAACGCGATCGTA
This sequence comes from Anthidium xuezhongi, assembly GCA_022405125.1. Classification (NCBI taxonomy): domain Eukaryota; kingdom Metazoa; phylum Arthropoda; class Insecta; order Hymenoptera; family Megachilidae; genus Anthidium; species Anthidium xuezhongi. The sequence goes on from CM039642.1 coordinate 2,976,437, forward strand.
TCGTCCGGGATCGAGATCGGTGTCCCGGGAACCGCGTGCCCGGTAGTCGGTGATATGTTTGTTTACACAGTGCGCGAGAACCTGGTCCTGTCGTGCAAGGGAGTTCCCTCGAAGAATAGCGCAAAATGATTGCGACAGTCGATCGTGCAAAGTGTTCGTCCAGGCCCGAAGAGTACTCGACGCTGAAGAAAGCGGTGGCGGTCGTTGATCGATATCAATACATCGTATGGTTTGAACAAGCTATGAGGCACGAGTGTCAGGCTGGATCGGTGTTTACGTAGACTCGACCGATGTTTCGCTCGGGCTGCGTGCACGTTTCGATTGTGAATCGGGATGACCTGATTTCGCTAGGGGAAGAAGGAAGATCGATTGCGGAACTGTCGAACCTTGACACGCTTCAGAAGCAGACGATAATCGTGTCGTCTTACGATAACACTGCCAAAGTGAACCGGTCTACGGTGTGTCCTCGAGGACGACGAGAGGTATTTTCCTTAGGATGAACGAGTTTCGTCGGTCTAGTGACACGCTTTTAACCGATCATCGTGCATCGCAGGTGTGGCATAGTTTCTTGTTCGTTTAAACCCGCTCGTTGTCGACTATGGAGCCTCGAAGAACGATACCCTCAGCCTCCGTGGCATGCTGATTTCTTTCGCTCCCTCGATTAACCCTAGACAGGTTCATGGAGTATTAACTGTGCAGATATTATGGGGCGGCACTGGAGTGCCTGTTAAATGATCGTGCGTTTTAGCGGTTCGCTTTAAGTTGGTAATTTAATTACACATTAGGGAAGCGAGCTTCACTGGAGCACGTTTTGCCTCTGTTCCCCCTGTCCCTGTAGCTGTGTTTTCGGGATCGACTTTTATGCCCGGCTAATTCGGATGATTGATAGCTATTGGTTTACATCGGAATGGAAATTGATGGGAATATTTTATACATCAGGCCACTGCTTCTTTGCAATTACTCCATAACTGAATTTTAATCATAGTGAATTGTATCGGGTCGTTTGATCAATCTACGTACCCTTGAATTAACCTTTCTTTTGTAAATACGTAGTAGATTTAATTATTAACCCTTTGACAAACAAATTGATTCTTTCTACTGTTTCATCTAAGGGTAGGGTAGAAATACAATTATATTATTCCAATATTATCCTGGGACACAAATCCTTACAAATTCCGTAAATAAATGGTTCGTACCATTTATTATAAAGTTTTTTATTGGTTATTAAAGAAATCTTGTCTATTAAATAAAAGTTGGATAATATCCTACAGAATATACATGAATGTAGGAGCATTATCCAGTATAAAGCATGAATTTATTTTTAGAAGCAACGTATACCGTGTCCGTAAGATCAGACACAAAAAGGAATGAAGTATCCACCGGCATATGCATAAATATCACGTGCTCCCATCTTTACTTCCATAATGTTGGGGTTGACACTTTGAGTTCGCTGTTCGCATTTTTCAAAAACGCAAGGGACAGAGGGAGATTGTAATTGTCAGTGTAGGTTTAAGAATTTATATGGAGCAGAGTCTAGCAATCATTTCAGCGAAATAAAGTTATTCGATTAGTGGCTCATTTCTAAGTGTGGAAAATTGAACAGTATTTCGAAATATCACAAGCTTACTTAATTAAATTGCTCCGCAATTGCAATTTAATTAAGAAACGTTGGCATTCGGGAGCAAACTGGTTTGCAATACTAATAAGTTTCTGAAACGTCGGTGTTATTATTACGAAAGAACACCACTGTGGGTAGAAAAAAATGTAATAAACTGCTTTCGAACTCTGCGGTATTATTGTTCAGTTCGGTATCAAAATTTCATGAAGCTGGGAGATGTTTCACGGCACTGGGTTAAAGTTCGACAAAGTTAAGTACGAAAACATTTCAGTAACGTTTTAAACACTGAACCCACCTAATACTTTTCCTAACTCACGACTAACTTTTACTCGTATAATTATTCTTGCCGGTAGTGCGAAGATCAGTTAGTACACGAATTTGAAGCTTTAGATCCTCTGTCAACGGATAGTGTCTTAGAGTTTAGAACTTTGGGAGCTCTAACGTATCATAGTAGGCTTGTATTCCACTTTGAAACTATAAAGTTATCGGACGATAGTTGTTGTTTTATTGGGACGAACAACGAGCGCGAGGTATTAGGTCATTGCATATTAAAAAGTCAATCGAAGAACGTAAAGAGTCCGAAACGATTCGATAACGTGAAAGTATCGCGAAACGGTATTTATGTCGCATCAATTTGAAGCTGAAAGTTCGATGAAGATCGCTATACATATAAACTTTGAATCGATGCATTCAATATAAAATGGCTAGTTGCCAGTCACAGTAAACAATAATCGATTTCGACACATATGAAGTCTAACACAGTTTTGATAACATAAAAATATTGGAACATGACGTCCACAGAATATCTGTTTGAAGCTTAAAAATGATTCGTTTGGCGTATTTATTACATTTATAGTATTGCACTCAAATACTTTAGTTAGTTACAATGGAACTTTCTTTATTTTAATTAATTGGAGGATACAAGTGTTCAAATATTAGAATTTTCAGATAATAAACAAATTTTTTATATAATTGATTTTACAAAATAATAATCGATTGCTTTGAAAATGATTTATTTCTAATGTCTGGTAATTTAATTAATAATTAAATTATTACTTAAATATATTTGTTTATAAGGACTAAATATGTGTTGAACTTACAATCAGATTTATTTTGCATGAAAGTACAGAATCTCATTAAATATTCGCGTGGTTCTAACACAAGTTGTGCTTATTAGAAATATGAGGTATTAAAAGTACGATTACGCTCCATTTATAAACGTTAAAAAGTTTTTAAATTTGTTTCTTACATTCTCTCGCGTATACTCGAGATCCCTCATTTGATATGCAGCGACCCAACGGTATAAGGAAAGCGGTAAGGCGTTTAACATTGATTATCGTGTTAGTAAAATCAGCAGAGAACCGTGAAATTGTCAAATTGCACTCCATCGCCGGTGTGTGCTTCGCTCTCGAATCACCGGAAGTAAGCTACACGCTCGGTTGAAAGCACTTGACCCTTCGTTACCGCCATGTATATCTTGGCCATAAATCATCCCCCAAAAGCCTCTCGGGTGTCTGGGTCAGGAACCGAAAAAAAAAAAAAAGCGAATGCCTATAATTTGCGTCGAAAAGGGCGCGGCTTTCGAATCTGGAATTGTAATCGGGCTTCTGGTCGAAGAATTACGGTGAATGGAACACGCTGGAAAAACGTGTGAATCTTTCGAGTGTCCCCCATTGTGGCGAACGATCTGGGTCGTTGCTTGAACAATTGGTGGAATGAAGGATTTTACAGAGGGCTCTCTGCGCCAAATACACGCATGGGGCATGCAGGGAATAATTTTTGCTTTTGAAGCGGTCTTCCTTTGAAATTCCGCTTGACAAACGCGCGCTCCAAGAAATACGAAATCCCTGATATATTATAAACGACGGAGGAGAAGGACGAATAAGTTTCTGTCGAGGAATCAATCGTAAATAATTCTAATTTTATGACTCCTTGAAAACTAGAAAAGATTACTACGTTATCGAGAAGAAATTAGATATAGGATGATCTTTTATGAATGTCAGTCTCGTAAAAAGCGTCGTTACTCCGAGCTTTGAATAATTCATAGAATTGTTGGCATAGGGGTGCTTCGGAGGACATCGCATTATTTCATAAACTTGTAAAACGTGAAAAGTCATCAAATTTTCAAGACGCATCTTCGTTCATACAATTATACATTCGTTTTTATTATTAACCCGATGGATGTCGTGGGGCATATCGTCAACCCCAACCGTAACCGAATAATTAATCGAAAGGAGAAAGAAACATTACCGAGCAACGTTATTGTATTATTAACATGAGATGACATAATCAAGGTTTTAATTTGAATATTAGCTGTTCATATCTTTAATTACTTCATAACTTGGCAAGTTAATCAGTTTTGCATAAATTAATACGCAGGGACTTGACCGTAGCTTGATAAGTTTTTAAATAAAGTTTCAGTATGACCTACCATATAATTAAGTTCAATGTTTAATTACAAATCAGAATCAGTTATAATTAATATTATATGGAATGTATTCAACAAAAAATTTATTAAAAATTTTAAATATCTAACAAATTATTAATTTTTTTAATAAAGTGGCTGCATCCAATGTGGTCTGCAATCCAATATACCGTAACCGCATTTCTATGGTAGCTGAAGTTATTGCACAGACCGAAGTTTTCATCGATTAAAAAAGAAATAAAATAAAAATGCTCACAAGTTAAATAGGTCACATCGAGTAGGTTTTTCTTACTTTTTTCATATTTTTGAAAGGACAAAATATTCATTTAACTATTATAGTTTAAAAGACTATCATACAGTGTCACTGCTACATAGATTTAATTATTACATACAAAACGAATCGACTTTCATTGACACTGAACAATTATTTAAATGATTAACGTTTTGAATAACATTAAAATTACGTAGAGTCAAAGTTAACGCGTTACACCCTTCAAAGGATTAAATTTCACTTTCGCTTCCAAGAAATTTTCGTTAATTTCCTTTCTCGTGAATGGATCTCGATTCGGCGAAAGTATAAACGAAATAACCACGCGTAATTTAATCTTCCGGTTACACAAGGAGTTTTGATAGCCCGAGCTAAGTTTTCAATAAAAATTTACCGCAACATTTCCTCGAATCTCGCCATCACGTTCGTCCATTATTGCAATTTCACGGTGAACGCTGATGGTCTAAATGCTTTCACGTCATTCTTCCGGGTGTTTCTATTATCCGTCGCTTTTGTGTTATATAAAAGTGCCCTACGGACGTTCGAAATTATTATCCTCCATTGTTCCTGCAAGGACTCGGCGACGTTTAACGCGCCACGTCGTATTCAGCCTGTCATACTGTTTGCATAGCAATTTACGACGTGTCCAACTGACTCAATTTTACATTAGGGGTTGCATTCATGTACTGCCGTTGGGAAATCAGAAATTAATCGTTGCTCCAATAGCATTCTTACGCGTGTTCACTTTCGTTGATGTAAATATCAGATTGACAATTTACTGAGCGAGCTTTGCAGGTGTTTCGATTCAAAATCAGTCGAATAGGCCTAAAATTATTATTATATCTATTTTAACACGTTAACTGGATGAAATTTTAATAACTAAATAAAATTTGACACGATATTAACAAATTTAAAGATCATTGCTCTTGTTTTAATATCTATCCTGCATGATTTGTGTGCTGTTATGAATAGCTTGTTTAAAGTTTAGTATTAATTACATTACAAATTTGGTTATCGGATCTTTGGATTTTTTTCATACCCATTTTTCAAACCAAAAGTGATTTTTAATAATCTTCAATTTTTATTAGGATGTCAGAGATTATAAAATCTGGCGTTTGAAAGCAATTATAAATTTTCTAAGGATACCAAATGTTTGTATTTTATTACATATTTTTCTCTCTTTTTACAGACACTTTGTTAAAATGTTTTTGTCGCTTCTGTCATTCTTCAAATCCTTTCAGAATCCATTCGAACACGATTTCTGAAAGGATTTTTCGATTCCTCCGATGCCACCAGGTGCCCCGTAGAAGCTTCTTCGTGGAATAATTTACGTCCGCATTAAAAATGATTGCATAATTCAAAGGCCGCGGGCCAGCTGAACAAACCTTTAAAATTCCATCGTTTCATCAGCATCTGACGCGGAGTTAACGAGGGTCTAATTAAAAGACGCATTGATTAAGCATCGGATCTGGGCTGTAGTAGTCGGTAAACATCCTTAATGGATCGTACCTCGCACTTGATTCATTTCCATCCCTTTCCCGTCCCTCCCGTCATTATTTCTGCCGTGTTGTTCGCCATCGGTGTCAGCATTCTTCGTTCATGGGCCAAAAGTCGGTCACGTTCTGCTCCCTTCTAAATTCTTGCTCGTCTTTGTGACAGCCGGTTAATTACGCGAATTCCTTCTCCGCCCGTGAACGTCGTCGCTATCAGAAAATAATTTCTATCTATATTACTCCCGACTGTTATCGACAAAGTTGAAATATACGATTCGGGATTCGAAAAGAACGGATCTCGAACTGTTTACCGAGGTTGTCGAAATGATTACCGAAGTTGTTTTGTTCTGTGCTTGGCATACAGGTTTGGTAAACAACAAGTTTTAAAAAGTGTAACGCGATCAATTTTTACGCAAAGCAATGAATATAACTCAGGACAATATATTTTCTACCTTTTCTATTTTTACAACAATTTCTGTATGATTTCATGGAAGTTATCATACTTTCTCGGTGAAAAATGACGAGTTAAATTCATTGAACTGTAAACTGTTCAATATTTATTTCAAATTGAAAAGTTCGTTTGAAGAGTGAGTTTATCTTTGCTTCGGGGAGTGTATCTTGAAAAATATTTATATTTAATTGTAATTAAGTAGTTTCGCTTAATGAATCGCTCGATATTTATTACACCATTACGGTCAATCTTCTTTTAATTCGTTTACAATTTTGCATCTACCTTAAAGACTAAATTTGTGTTTAATTAATTACAAAGAATTCTTTCTTGTCCTGATAAATCTTTTTAGAGAGATAAAATCTTTCATTAGGTAGTGAATTTTCTTTAGCACTGTTTGCATTTTTAATTTTATAATTTATTTCATTTTTGTTGAAAATCGAGATATAAATTAATCGAAATATCTACATTCTCTCAAAAATGATGGTTAATTCCTTTTAATATAATTCTGAGTTTATTTCAACAATCACTTTTCACTAAACAATTGCTCTTTCAATTGTGTTTAAAAGAAATTAATAAACAAATTTAAAAGGTGACTTAAAAAGTAATGGCACGTCCAAAAGATAGTACAAGCTCGATAGTTTAGTTTCAGAAAGTTATAAAAAATGTTTAATCCTTTTGCACCTAAGAATTATATTTTAAATTCTCATTTTTTTAACACTATGTATTAATTGTCATAATAAAAATTTGTCCAAGAAATTAACAAATTTCATTTGTTCAAATCAGTTATTTAGGAAAGAGTTAACCGTAGCCATACACGTATAAATGTTCATCTAAGTTAACATAAATATATTTGTATTTGAAACGGTACTATAGAATCACTGATGTTGACGATAGACAATAATCAAACCTGTTTATTTCTTTAAATTGTCTCAAAATGAGATTTTTAAGACCTACGCTATTCTTTTATCAACCAATTCATTTGTATTCGATTAGAAGAACTTTTGTATGTCGCAAACAAAGCGACGTTAGCATACAAATAGGCTACCCAGTAAACTCATCCTCGGTCGCTTCATTAAAAGTATCTTCTGGTTTCGTGTCGAACAGAGTAATAGGGAAACAAGCGAGCCTGCAATTACGCTTTGCGAGTGTTTTTAATTCTCTTTTTCCCTCGCTGTGACTCCCTTTGTCTGTTAAAGGCACCCTTTGTGCGGCGTGTCTGCTCCTAAAAGCTATCTCTTCGGCGTTACTCTGGTTTCTCAATATCGTAAATGTGCTTAATTAAATAGTCAATTATTAAAGTATTTCGACCTATCACGTTCTCGTTTCTTTGACTGTCTCGCTCCAAATGGAAGGATTATGTCTTTTAAATCGAAATTGAGGAAAGAAATGTCAGATGAAATGTCTCTTCTTCTCACTTAGACATCTCAAAGTATTACATTTTTAGGAACTCAGGAATCTTTAAATATTATATTTTACAGGAATTAAAAGATTTTAAAATATATTTTTAGGTGCTTGAAAGATTTGAAATATTTTATTTATAAACTCAAAAGTATTATATTTTTATAATATTGCTAAAGTTCTTACAACATATCAGCAACAAAAATTATTACATTTAAGTATGTTAATATTTACGTGAAGAAGCCAAGCTCAAGGTGTTAATTTTCAAAATAAAAATTCCTGATGAAGGAAAATTGGACTTTTCGCAGTCAGAAAATAATGAATCGTCACGCGAGACACGTACCGTGGCGACATTGATTAATCTCTCGATACCAGCCGATAAGACACTACACCCACGCGTTCGGCCCTTTGTTCTTTGATGTGTTCTTCGACTATCCCTAGGTACACACCGCCACAATTCTTAATTTCGATGGGGTCGGTCTTTGTTTGCCGAGAAAAGGCGTGCCCGTGGCGAAGAATGAAGTTCGTAATCTTATTCGCCACCATTCTTCTATGATGTACGAATTAATTTTCTCCGCTTTTGCCATTTTGGTCAGGGGAGAAGTTTCGTGGCCCTTGGGGAGTCAACCCTTTCAGGAAACAGTATTTTCCTTCATAATTAGACTGAAAAAATAATTCAAAGTGTTCAGTTGTACTTTTTTTATCTTTGTTAAACATTCTGTAGGAGTGTGCAATTAAAGGAAAATATTTAAAACGCAATCAAGATTTAAATTGCAATCAAGATAATAAGAAATCAGTATGTTATTCGGAATAAAAATAAAAGATTGAGAGAAATATCTCAAAGTTCTTAAGAAACAAATTACTGAACTAATTTCAAACTTTTATATATTATATTTTTTATTTTCAAGGATGCCTTATCACTTTTTCAATTATAATTACATAACTTTTTATTTGAATGAAAAATTTATCATTGGTTCTGTTTCGAATTTAATACTCTTTAACACAGATACAATATTCAACCACTTGCCCCAATAATTTTCAGGGTTCCTTATAATTTTATTCGCTAGGGTTAATTAATAATATAATTTTCACGCCATTTACATTTTACCATAAAACTTAGTAACTTTAATATAACATAATTTAACACTTTAAGTTTTATAATATATTTCCAAACTTTTCATCTTAGCTTCTTTAGAACCGTTCAAATAGTATAAAATATTTGATTAATTCATTTATTATGTAGCAGGTATTTATTGATTTTATTCGCAAAAAGCAGTTGTTTTTAAAAGAATGAAATGTTTGGTGAAAATTAAACCCTCGTCGTATTTCTCCTTACTTTTTTTTTTCCTTTACACAGAACAATTCCTTTCTGGTGCGTGAGATATTTCGCTGCCCGCTCGATATTGCGTTCGACCCTGCGCTAACCCCTCCCCAATGTTTGCAGAAACGTTTGAGAAACACGTAGCCAATGTTTGATTGCTCACGAACAACTCGCTACTGTTTGCTTTCATTTTCGTTGCCACGAATTTCGTTTGTCGACCGTGCTCGAGTAGGCCTTAATTCATAATTGGCCCTGAAGGCTACTCGAGTAATCCTTTAAAATGTCCTCGAGATTGCTTGTAATACCCTCTTCCCTGTTCTCGTAGCTTGGGCGTTAACTGTTCGGTAACTGGATGCAATTAAAGTGTGTGGTTCGTTTCATCTTTTGCAAGCCTCTGGAACATAAGAAAAATCATTTTCTTTTTTAATATCAAGGTTGGATAAAATATTGAATACATCTGTTGCGGATACACAGTCCTTTTATTAACCTTCTCAGGGGCGAATTTAATAAAATCGTAAGAAGCATTGCTTTAATCTGACATTATACAAAGCGATATAAATATGGTTCTTAACGACGTAATATTATACAAAAATATTTTTACCAATATTTAAGAAGCAAGTTTTATATTTTATTGCCATTTGAAACTTTTTTCTTACCGATTACTGGTCATTCGTGTGATTAAGTATAGATTTCTTTTCCAATGAAGATTTGAAAATTCAAAAGCCTTATTTTGGAAGAAAAGAGATACAAATACTTATGATGTATTTACTTTTATAAGACTTCAATTTCACATTATGGTGCCCCAGAATCACCACTCGAGTATAAAAGGTTAAATCATCTTACAATAATTTTGTAACGCTTTCGTATGATAATTAAGGCTACATGAAACTGATAGCAAACTATCAACATTGCGTTAGAATGTATATTATATTGAAAGGGCTTGTAACGAATCCAAATTCTTCAAACAAGTCTCCCTCGGCAGACAATCGGCTCACAAATTTATATGCCACGCCTTATCCGTCGACGATATCTTTCCATTAGGAAAGAAAGAAACGCAGACATCATTTAGGGTGTTAGGTTTGGGTCACCCAACAGCTACGATAAATTGTGGTGTACAATTCCGTGTACAGGGTGGTCCGTGGTAACGCGAGGAGACGCTCAAAGAAAAGGGCATTTGAAATGAAAGATGAGACCCGGTAATTGCCTACTTTCGATGTGAAGAAAATCTATAGCCGTCTCAACTACTGTTCGTTAGAATTCTACTTTCGTGTGTCGTCGCGAATACAAGCTATACGCGTCCGCTCGTTCGAACTGGAGCATGGAAAATTTGTCCCTTTAGTTTGGAAGTGTACAAGTTTCTTGTTATTGCTGCGCCTTTTCTGTCGCCCGTGGACCCAGTTATGACCGATGTAACCCTTTCAGCACGACTCTTCTTTTTCCATTATTAAATCGCCAGCCATATTCGCAACCTTATTTCACGCTGAGACGAAATTATAAATATGGCAAGGAATTAATTAAGCGATGCTTGCTTTGCCACATCACTTTTCCACAGAAATATTTATTGTTACAATGTTAAAATAAACTAAGAAAATTCTAGTACTATGGTGCACCAATTATAGTTGGAATTACACTTAAAATCCAATTGTAATATAAATGAATGTCAAGTTTATACCATTTGAAGCGTGAAAGTATGGCAAGGGGTTAATAAAAATTAACATACATTTTATCAAAAGTATCTCTGTGTAATAATAGTTATTACGATGTACCTGAGGAACATTACATGACAAATATATAAAATTCAAATAAACATATATTGATACTATTTGTAAATTTTCAGTTCCTACATGATGGTATTTAAAAATTAAATTGATTTTCTTGAAATATTGATTATGACAAGTAAATAGGGCGTGAAAAACGTGTGAAGCTTCTAACAACTCGATATGGAATTGACCAGTTGGGTTCAAGCGAGCCCCCTTTGTTTTTCGCTGTAATTCGAAGCCGTCAAATTATCATTCCTGGTTCTATCTACAATTACTCCGGCATTACGTTTTCATGAACGCAATATCTCGATATTAAATCCATTAATGCTGGCAGGTTTGCCATTATGAGAATCGTGAAATCCTCGTCCAATGAGTATCACACGGGAAATTCCAATGCGAATCTTCCTCTTGTTGTTCGCGAAATTGAATTAGCAACGAAACAAAGAAAGAAATACGGGGTTAACGATGAACATTTAGTATTTTACGCGCATTGTTTGAAAAAGGAGATATTGTCCGAAGAAAAATCTCGCTGAATGCGCGAATAAAAGATGAATTTAATTACTACTTGTAAATCCTTTTCTGCCTTCCATTATAAGCATTTAATTAGTATTTTATGATTTTGTTATTTCATGCATCAAAATTTACTTAATTATTTCATATGTTAAAATAAGAACATTTCTCTTAATTTTTAACGGTTCCAAATTGAGTGCTATCAATTCTTTTAATCCGTTTATTAAAATGTGATAATTAAATTATTTATAATTGAATGACCCAGCACTTGCTCTTCAAGGCTTAAAACGTTTCAAGTTTTACTAAGAATATTTATTAAATTGACACTAAATGTGAGGGCTTTACACGTTTTTCCTGAGCAATTGTAGAGAAATTATCATTAATAAATAATCGAATCTCTGGGATGGAATTTGGGTAACTTTGTAACAAAATTTTGGTCACGAATTTAGTTATCAACCTAGCAATAACTGATTCTTATGTAGGTATTATTCTGATACAAAGACCCTTAGTTGGTACTTTGTATCTATCAGACTCTAGAGTATCATTCCAGCAAATTTAACTATTTGATTAAACACGCCACCAACCAAGGATTAATTTTCTACATCCCCAAGTCGTGAATTAATTAATTAATCAAGAAATCAATCTGTTGTTGCAAGGAAGGAAATAATATCGTATCTTGTTTACCAAGAATTACTTCCATGTACTTATCACGAGGAAATCGCAGGATTTCAACGTATTTTGAAATTCCCAAGGAGCCTCGGCTCGTGAACAATTTAAAGCGAGAGCACCCTTACCAAAGCATCGGGCTGACGCATTCGCGAAATTGATTTCGCTGGTGAAACCTCGTCAACGACTCGAAGTCGGATTTTCGTGGTTATTCCTTCTTCTTTTTGTTTATTTGTCGAGCCAGGCTTCCGTTAAACCCATCTCCTGACCCAATTTTCATCCGCGAATGACAATTGCTATGAGAAGCTCGTTTGACAGTGGTCGAACGATTTTGAAATGGAAATCGGCCAATGCCGATTTCAGGGCAATTAGCATTGATTCCGAATGAAATTTAATTGCACCCACGATTGTTATCAGACTAGCTGATAATTGATTTGTATCTGTTACTGCAGCTGTGGGGATCCAAATCCCGATGCAAACGAATTCATTACTTTTCAACTGAAACATTCATTTGTAGAACTTCAATGACTTTATTCATCGAATATTTCGCTTTAATTAATCCCCGTAGAGTTGACGGATAAAATAAAATAAAAACGAAATCATACGATACTCGACCAATAAAATCCAGTCCATCCACGATGATGATCGTCATAAACTCTCGAATATCCACCACTGATTTATCCATCTGCCTTTTCCACGACTAATCTGTAAGAATTCCTCGGGATCGAGCCGGGAAAATGGTTGGAACAAACGTTAGGTCACATCAGGGGCATGGGCGGGGTAAACGACATATTCCGAGGGGTCGGTTTTATCCCTTCGTCTGACTCGACGTTTCTATTCTTAGTGGAATTCGAGGCAAAGAAGAAAGTATGTTCCCCAATAATCGAACCCTTTGAATTGACCAGCGATCGTTATCCTTCGCAGCGGTTATCTTTCGTACCCTCTTTTCTTTTGATACAATCGAACAAAGGGAAAAGAAATTTCGGACATGGTACACCGGGTTCGACGAGAAACGAGGTCCTGCCTAACCTTTGGTCAAAAATATAAATTGATATCATTAGACGATTCAAGAACTATTCCAACCACCTTTGTGTCCAGCCATTTTTTAAACAATCTTGTTCTCATCATCGATGCGTTTAAAGCACCCTGTTCTTTTGTTAACATTTTATTCGCACGTTGTAGCCATTCGAGATTAAACTCATCCTTCAAAGCAAATGAAAACAAATGAATCGGCGCGTTATACGGTGAAAAGTTACTCGGCCATTTTGATTTAGTTTTTCATCAAAATTCTGCACGCGGTGCTATCACATCGCGCGTTTCGTCACACCATGCATTAAAGGGGAATATCCTGAATCTCAGCCGAGTTCACATGGTTGGATATCCGGACACAACGCAATATTGCGAATGCTTGGCCGAGTAGTTTAGAGATTTAGAGGGTGAATTCAATCGAGATCTATTGTGGCTGATAAAACGCGACAAGCCACGGGCCGGCGTGTTCTTAGAGAAGGAAATTGTTGTCACGACAGGAAATTGAGGGTCACAAAGTTCCTCCTTTGAAGGCCGTGCATTGTGGTCGTGCTTTGGTTGACTTTTATTCGTCGGAGGGATAATCCGTGGAACAATTGTGCGCAATTTAATTTTCTTTTGATATCGCTGAACACAGGATCCCTTTTTATTTTGCAAACATTAAAACTTAGATTAACTTTTTGTAGCGGTAGAGATTTTAATTTGTAAATTTATTTTTAAACTATTTTGGTGTTCCTGTACATCTCATTATTATTGAAATTATTAACAATATTTATAAATTCGGTGACATTTTATTCTGATTACTGTTACTTATGAGAGTCAAAGAGTAGATGCTGTTTTTAATCATTCCTAGTAATTGAATTTGACAGAGACAATTTCAACGCTGCCACTGTAGTTAGGGATTAATATGCAGGTGCAAGGTATGAAAATTGATCTGGAAATTAAGGCAACAGAGGGCGAAATTACGTTATTAGATAACAAGAACGAGGGAGCAGACAAATATACCGACAGCTGAAATCAATTTCTCGGCCAATGGGGTTTCCAATCCAAACAAACTCTTCAGTTCGAGGTGCAGTAGGTTTACTCCGATAATTGAAGGTAGAATCGTCGACGTGTCATGGTCCGTGAGAAATTAAGCATCGTTAATCGATATTTCACGGGCTAGTGGCTGTCGTGACCCTTAAAATGTGTGGCCACCGGCTGACACGAACCAAACATTTTCGAAGAAAAATATCCTCGTTACGAACTTTCCTGGCTTCCGGTTTTGACAGCGTCCAGCGATATTTCATGGATTTCAGTTGACGTAATACCGGATTACTTTTCGCCCCGCTCCATAACCGTAATTACTTTATTTTTCTGGATTATCATCACTTTTCGTTCGCCTTTTGCTCAGATTATTTTGTTTTCGAGAAAAAACTCTCGTTGAACCTCATATTTCATATTTTTGATAAATGTGATAATCGAAAGCAGGCATGCTTGATTTGGTATTTTTTCAAAGGACCAGAGTTTTATTTTCTTATTCTTTAAATGAATAAAAATTAAATTTCCAGCAATAAGAATTGTTATTCTTGTAGATATGGAAAGGTTTTATTAACAGAAGTCGATTAGTATGACAATTAAATATAAAAATATCCACTGCGAGAAGGCGACATCGTAAATAAAACGAAAATTAAAAACGATTTCATATAAGCCTAGGGAGAGCAATCGTGAAATAAATGGCCAAGAAGCTGACCATCCAACGATGAAATTGTTGAAAGTCTTCCCTCGGATATTATTAACGACCCCATAATTTACCTGGCCGGCTCGGTGTAAATAAAAGAAAACTCGAATCTCGGGCATACCGTTCCCTAGCTAAGGCCGGAGAGGGTGAATTTTATCCCGGTAATCCTGACGGAAAGACGAAACGTCGAGCGACCGACAATCGACGAGACTCTGTTGAGTATCAACGACACGACGGGATATCTCGACGAATCGTGTTATCGGCACTTTATACGAACGTCAGATAAATCCAATCTGATCTATCCTAGGGAAATTGCGTTCCTCGGAATTGCCTAGGGGGATTTCATTTGCGGCCGAAGAGCGTATTCGAACTTCAACGAATGGCAATTTGTTCAAAATTCCTGACGGATAAGGGATTAAAGGGAGGATCGATCATTTTCTTCCAAATCTGTACGACACGAGTTTTGATCGTATCGATGATCCTGAAAGGGGTTGGGCAAAACGTAACTTGATTAATAATTGCAAATTACGATTTATGTGAAATCAGACTCTGAAGTAATCAAAGTTATCAATTCAATAACTTTCTAGTATGAAATGAATCAGTAATTTATTTCGTAATAGTAATATTATATATTTCTTTTTTAAAATACATATTTATTATTTTTTGGAGCAATGATTTATTTTAATAATGATTAATTAGTTGATGATTAGAATCTCTATGATTACACATGGTAATATATTACAGAACTAATTACAAATTAATCAATGATTGCCCAACATCGTATCTTGATGACGATTGCAATTACTTGAAGCAGGGGTTTTGGCATAGACTACAAACCAAATTCTGTTTTCTTAGCATGGGTGCTGCAATACCGGAAGTCTCAATTTTTATACCTTTTTTATATAAGTTTTCA
Source organism: Anthidium xuezhongi (assembly GCA_022405125.1). NCBI lineage: Eukaryota > Metazoa > Arthropoda > Insecta > Hymenoptera > Megachilidae > Anthidium > Anthidium xuezhongi. The sequence goes on from CM039642.1 coordinate 2,992,006, forward strand.
AAATCATTCAGACTATAATATATTTCGAGTTTTATTTAATTTTTACTTGCTTTATCAAATACTAATTGTAATCCAAAAATGAGTGGTTTTACTGAAGAGTTAAAACAAAATTATGTAATTAATTTTATTAGCAGATAAGGGGCTTAGAATTGCAAAAATTAAAGATTTCAAAAAGGACAACAAGAACAAAAATTTAATGACTGTAAAATATAAAAGGTAATCAAAGGCAAGATCTTTTATTAAAATTTCTATTAAGTCGTAATATTATATCAGGCGTTATATCTTTTAAAATCGACCACCTAAAGTACACAACAATTGAATAATGATTATGGTAAAATAAAAATGACGAAAGTTTTCTCGTTACTCTAAAATTATCCCGCTTATTCAGAGTAACGTGGGGCGATAAAAAAAATTCGACTTTCCCGTTTGATATTAGCTGACCATATACATAGAATGCAAGTTTGCATAATGATCCTACGGCGCCAGCTTCTTAACAAACTCCGCGTCGCTGTCTTTTCCAGGGTATAACTTTAGACCCACTTCCAGCTAGCATTTTCACGACTACGTCGTCTGGAACTTTGTCCGATTTCCGAGCAAACAGACCCGGATATCCTTGATAGCCGGCTTGGCCGTGTTAACGTCGGTGTCCTGGTTGTAAACCCCGGATGAACTCGATACTCGACGTGCAATTTTCATTTACCGTATTTGTTTTATTCGGCTACTCCAGGATTTTCTCTGATTCCCTCCTCAGCTATTGATTCCTGATGTTCCGTAATCAGATTAACCCTTGGGTATCTGCAGACGTTGAAGTGGAGTCATTAGCGTTTCCCATGAACTTTTCGGATACATCCAAAAGGCAATAGGAATACAATTACGAAATTAGATTTATCAATTTGTTTTTGAAACGAAGCAAACAGAAATTTGATGTCACATTTAGCTTGTTATTTAGTCTTCAATAATTTATGAAAATTGTTATCAACAAGGGAAAATTATAGTTTTGTCCTTTGAGTTTTTGAATTGTTTTTTAAATAATTTTTGTATAATTTGACAGAGAATAAAGTATCATTTGTGTATCATTTATTATTATATCATGTAATTTGTTAAGCACTTAAGTTATTGAATTAAATTCAAAACGTGACCATCGAACATTGCTATGTGATAAGTCTTTATTACATTATATTACACATATGTTACTTATTTTTTATTTTAAATTCTTTTTATTAAAACTAAAATTTCATATGATGCTGGTACTTTGTCATAAACGATGCATTTTTTGGTATCACAAATTTACATTGCTCCATAAAATTGTTAAACGCACATGACCTGCACATTTCATTATTATTAACAATGTTTCTTGTCCCTTGAATTCATAATTTCTTGTTTCTGTGACATTTGATCAATTCTCTTCAAGAATAATTTTGATCATTTTGTTCTGATTATTATTACCCTTCTTATCGTTCTTGAAAAATGATAAATCATTGTAAACAGTTTCCTATGAGAGACAAATAAACTGGACATGAACGAATTGTCGGTCCATCGGATGGACGAAAACAAGGGTTGGTATGGCCGGACTAAAGTAACCCGCCGTTTGACAGATTTCCGTAATTACCAATTAAGGTGGAATTACACGGTGTGGCGGCTGCTGTCAGCCTACCTGACGAAAATCTCAATAATTACCTTCGTTGTGATTCTGACGCCCCAGATCCTCGCACGAAATTATCGGGCGTCGGCTTAATTGAGGGCCCCGTAATTACTTCCAGCCAATCTTATCGGCGTTCCACGGAAGCCATGCCCGATTGTACCGTCGAAACTTTCCGGCGACTGCTCATAATGACTTTCTCTTGATTTGAATTCGAATTCCGAATCGTCGCTGAACGGAAACATGGGACGTTTTCTCGTCAGAACGATTGGAAAGATAGCGAAACGCCCTGGGATTTCTGGGGTTACCTCTCAACGATAAGTTGATAGAAAATCTTCGACTATGCCCACCACCCCCTTTAACCCAATTGTTCTAACATTTTGCAATATTCCAGATAAAATAGGGAGGGTGAAACGAATAAACTAAGTTAGTTTTAAGGAAAAACACATGACATGACTTCGATAAGATAGGGTAATTAAAATTGCTCTCCCTCCCCTTTATTACCCCTTTAAGCCGTATGAAAGAGAAACTTTAACTTGGGGAGATATCGAAATCTATTGTATCTTTAGTTGATGGATACATTTTATTGGACTCCTCAGTCGTTCAGTCGTGCGATCAACATTATCTTCCCCTATTTTTCTAAATATCGCTATATCAACGATACGTTCGAGGCTCCATTGTCGTCGAAGCGCGAGACATCTAAACGATCGTCGTTTAAGAAGATACGTTTATCTTTTGCAGCGTCTTCCGAAACATTAGTATCAACCGTCGAGTTCTTCGAGTCCATCTCGACGGAGCAAGAAACCAGCGTGAAATCAAATCGTCTTCCTTCATCGAAACATAACAAAAAAAAAATTGTCGTTTAGATAGTAACCTATATAAGTAAAAAAGGAATCAAAAAGTGTCTTATCGTCTCGTGCAATACGAAGTCTCTAAGAGCATCGGTCGACAATCTTGGAACAGCGAGGTGTTCAAAGAATATGACGCACAAGAAGCATCAATCAAAAAATTGACGAGTTCTACCGACTAAAAATCATTTAAATAGATTCCATTCAGGAATGTAGAGACCAGCAATTATCCCGTCGATTTTAAATCCATCGAACTGTATATAATTAACGTCTTAAACGATGGCCAGAGCTCGTAAAAAATGAGCCAGCCTCGACGCTATCTGCCCCGCTGCGATCTTAATCCTGTTTCGATCCTTCGACAAAGTTTAATCCGTTTCGAGGGATTTTCGTGACTATCGAGAAGCGGTTCTCTTTTTTCATTTACGAGCGTGTATCCATCGTTTAATTAATTCGTTTAATTAACTCGTTTTTCACGAGTCGTAAAATGATACGTCCGCTGGTGACGCGATCGTGAAGCGGAGGAGGAGAAAAAGCAAAGGCCGAGTCGAAGAAGAAACGATGCGAGCCGAGCTGCTTGTGATCGTCGCCGCGTTCGTGATCCCCGCCAATTGTGGCTGGAGATCGAGAAGCTGTAAATCCGGGGTTCACGATGGAAGGTCGAAAGCTTGCAATGGAACCGTGCCGAGTTTGACCATCGGCCTTATAGTGCCGCACACGAACTTCGGTGTGCGGGAGTACACGAAGGCTGTGAACAGCGCGATCAACAGCATCCACAAGGGCCACGCGAAGATGAAGGGCCAGACCAAGTTCAACTTTCTGGACAGGTACAACTTCACTCAACACTCGGTGCAGTTAACCATGATGAGGCTCACACCCAGTCCAACAGGTACATACAGACTGTTTGAAAGAAGAGTCTAATTTAAGTCTTCGTTTTGCTCAATTCGTTAACAGAAAAAAGGGAAATAATCTTTTCAACACTCTTGATTAATTTTATCTATCGTTTTCTTAATACTTTATTTATAATTTGATGAATTTGTAACAAGTACAAATGACATTCAGGCCATAGGTCGAGGTTAGTTCCTCGATGACAGAAAAATGAGGGAAAATTTGTAAGAAGTGTTAGGTACTGCAAAGAGAAATATTCAGAAATCGAGTTCTGATGCATCTTTGAAATTTTGATATTATTTCACTACCACTATCATTTTCTGAAAAATTCTTAACAAATTTCTCAAAGTCATTTCTACCATTAAAAATTTTCTTATTACTTTCACAAAATATATTCCTTATTTTTGATATTATGAGATAGCATTTTGCAACGTAAGTTCATTTTTCGATCACGATCCTTCGATAATCGAATTATAAGCCCTTCCTCGCCACATGACCGTGCGAAACTTATGAATACCAAATCCTATAGGATATATCAGGCTGTTGACCTGCAAATTTAATGCCATTCGATCATTAAAGCGGATTCCGCGTCGAACGAAGCGTCGTGCACACGTGAAACGAATTATTAAAGGGCTTTCGCTAAGTAGGTCGAGTATAATGAAGCATTTTCGTGCCCGATAATGAGATAACATGCATGATCTGCGATTGTTCGGTTTGACATTTATGAAACTTCATAACTAAACGGGCACATAACATTCTCAGCATGACTCGAAGACATTATGAAATATTTGACGGTGAATTTAATATGTTGAACGTGTCTTTGAACGTTATTGGTTTCTTTATCCTTTGTTTGCCGAAATACGATTCAATTTAATACTTCACTTTAGAAAATTCAAATTTTATTTAATATAAATTTAAAGCACCGAGGTCAGCAAATTTCTTACGGCATGAGATTAAAACACAATTTTATTTTAAATTACGAATCTTTTTAGATTGAAGTTGCTAAATTAGTTGTCAGCTAGTTAAATATCAGCAATTTTACAAATATGACAGATCTCTGATTGTTATTATTTATGCGTTAAGTTACGAATTCTGATCAATTTTATTCAGTTTATCGATATTAGTAAAAGTGAAGTTGAAATTACTACTTGCTGCCAGTGAAACACGTAAAATGATTGTGTTTGTTAGCGATTCGTTGTACACATTCTAGTATATGAAATGGCGATGATTGACAGAATGAATACCAGTTGTTGTTTCAGTATTTGAAACATATGTCAGTTTGGTTGACTTGTGTCAGAAACCAACGGCGAATGTCGACGATCAACCCAAACTCAATCTTTCATCTATAAAACCTACCATTTAACCGTGACACGTTACATCGAATAACAACGGATATCAGTTTTCATTCGATGATCGAATATCTTTGTTGAAAAATTGAGTAAAAAATTTTTGACCAAAATCTTGCTGAAGGTAATTTAAAATAACTCTGAAATAACTTTTAATAATTCTGCAAAACTCAGGGTTAGAAAATAGCAAATTAACACAAAACAAAATGAATAATGGATAAAGCATCTGAACAAATTTTGTAATTTAAAAGTAAAAAACCTGAAGCAAATATTGCAACTTTACGAATTTAGATTTCTCAAAAGTTATTTAATCAATTGCACGCTAATAAAAAGTGTGCGTAAACTTAAATTAACTTTAACCAAGTTTGAAGGTATTTGTTCCATGAAAATGAGCCAATTATGAGAAAAAGTAACAAAAGGATAAACTGTGCTAAACTGTACTGTAAACGTACCATGTGTAACGACTGTTTAAAATAATTGAAATGTTATATCCACACAAGGGAAAATCTCGATACTCGGAACGATACGGCGCGGATTTCATAGAGTATACTTCGATGTGGGTCACGTTTGCTTCTTATTGAAGCTTCCATGAAATCACTTCGAAAGGAGTGCTTGTTACAATAATAACGGTATAAGATAGAACAGTGAAAAATAAAAAGGACTCTATTTCTTTTTCATGAAACCGAGGTACAAAGGTGTTCCCGAGGTTCGAGCACGGGAAAAGCTCAGGAAGTTTCTCGACCATAAACGCGCCACAGGAATGCACGACATGTGTGGTCAGACACACCAATTTAATAGTTAACTGGACTACCAATCGATATTAGATGATAAAACTTACAAATTATTGCAATCAAATAAAATATTTAATAATTTTATTAAAAATAATTTGTCAATTGAGTCAAAGTATAAATTGGTGTGTTTAATAATAATTGTAATAAAAGTATCATCACAAGCAGTTAGATATTTTAAGTGCTTTTTGCTTCATAAAGTGACAAAGAGCATTTTCCATGGCGGTTATGAAGGTATAAAGCATACACTGTAGGAGGAAAATGCTTTTATTTACAACACGGGAGATAAGAAGAAAAGAGTTGCATGGTACTTTACCATTTTCAGAAAATATTGGATCCAGATGCTCGTAATATTCTTTGACTTTGACCAGAGATTTTTGTTGAAACTTTTTTACAATGGAACTTTTATCGTAAAGGGTGTATAAAAGTTTGAGCATTTATTTAACTTTCAAAAGGACTGTACTTTTAACTCTTACAAACAACAATAAATAAATTCTTTTATTTCAAAATTTTAATGAAAGAACAATTCTGTACAATATTATAATTACATGAATTTTTATAGAAATAATAAAATATTTTATATTGCAATTTTAAAAAGCAATTGAGGATATTCGTATCACTTTTTCGGAATTATTTTATTTGCAAACCAACTGTTTTAAGAGTTCTGCAATTAACACTTATATGGGTGTCACTTAAATTTCTATAGCTATTCGTCGCCTATATTTTTAAGGAATTTGTAATAGATGTTTGAAAATATGAATAATAATAATAACAAAACGTTGTGAAGAGAACAGACAAAATATGTTAAAAATAAAATGACCGTTTAATAAATTGTCAACTGCTTCAGCGTATTAAAGTTTAAGGAATGCTACATTTGCAGAATCCAGAAACAAGTACGAGAGACCTTTTCCACCCACGTAATAGGTTATTTAACTTTGTAACCGAATCAATGCACAATTTAAAGTCGCCGCAGTCCCAGAGTCAATGAATATTCCACGAAATGGATCTGAAAAAATGCTGAGATCTTCTCCTTTTCATTTAAATTCGATGCGGGGATTATGCAATTCAAACAAGGAAAGTGTACGTCCGCTTAAACGTATTATAAAAACAAAGCGAGAAGTTTTATAAAAGTAAAATATAAAGTTTCCGAGGTTGTAAAAATGCCTTGTTTGATCTGGAAACATCGGCGACCCGAGACAACTTGCTAATTTAAGTAACAGCATGACACCTAGGATAAATGGCTCTTCCACAATTCTTGAAACCGCATACCTTGCTCTATTTGCATACGAATTTGCGATTTACCTTTTCATTAAAACTCTCGCGACTCAATGAGACTCCCCGTGGGGTTTCATGGAAATCAACTAAGAACAATGTAACAGATACTGCATCGAAAAATTAGCAACGTACTTTCGGTGATAGATTAGGTAATCACAGAATCAAATATAGAACCTGGCACGATTTTATGACATACAAGTATCACGAAATAATGATTGTAGCGTATCAATTTAGAGCTTAAAGTTTGATTAAAATAAGTATATAAACATTTAATTCATTTTCTTGATACAGAATGATTGGTTCTCTGTGAGAGAAAATTGTTTTCATAAGCTGTTAGGTAATTAATTTATTTTTTGTTTCAACAAAAATTAATCACTTTATATTAAAAACATTGATAAAGCATTTATGTATTTATTTTCTTCAACCTTTGATCTTTGAGCTGATATACCATAAATATTATTTTAAAATACTTTGGAATTATGAAATCGTGTTCAATCGACCATTTGATATGCGTCAACCTGATATTTATTTTATTTATTAAAAGAAAAATAGATTAATCGTGAGGAACATAATAGTGAAATTTTTATATAGCGAACAATTAATCATTTGATTATTTTTAATTAATAATAATGTTATTTAACAAGTAACGTTAATAATAATGTTACTTCATTTTAAATGACAGAGTAATTTATGTGGATATAAAGAAAGTGTATTTGAGTAAAAATATTTCATTTTAATTAATTAATTCGCTTAACGAATTATGATGTGACAATATATTCATAATTTGCATAATTGTAAGGCAAACATTTAACACAGGATTATATCTCAAAATCAACAAAGTTTGTTATCTTTTAAGTGTTGTGTAATTAAAGTTTAATTGAATAAAAATGTCTTACCATGATTTAATCACGGTACAGTGAAGTGTAATATAGTAACATGAATCTAATTTGCTTAACAGATTATGATACGACGGTATTATAATAAACTATATATATTCATGGGGTACATAATGTTGTAATATTCCACGTGAAATGATAATATATCAAAATTAAATTTAAATCAAACAATTTATTCCATTATGTGGCACGTTACATGCGTTTAAATGACACATGTTTAAAATTATTTATTAAATAAATTCGTTACATTATTTTACCACCGAATTCATGAATTTGAAATTAAATTCTAATAGTCAACTTGGATTCATAAATTGTTTGTGCTCTTAATAATTAGTTTAAATATACTATATTATTAGATTGAAAATATCTGTACAAATATATTCATCAGAAAAGTGAAATATTAAAGTAAAGTTCTAAATAGTTTATCGAATTTCGTAGACTCTGATTTATTATAAATATATTCACTTTCACGTTCTATTTATTACTCGTATCCATTTTCACTGCAACAACGAAAGTGTTAATTTTCACTTTTAGAATTGTATCGGTGAAATATTATCCGAATATTATCTGAGTCAATGGCAAGAGGATTAAACGGGTTGTATAGATTCACGGGGGCAAGTAATTTCCGATGATAACGATCGATGACGCATTCGTGTTTCAGCAATTTTGGATTCGTTGTGCGAAGAATTTCTGCCGACGAACGTGTCCGCTATTTTGTACCTGATGAACTACGAACAATACGGTCGCAGTACTGCCAGTGCTCAATACTTTTTGCAGTTGGCTGGTTATTTAGGAATTCCAGTAATCGCCTGGAATGCCGATAACTCTGGATTAGAACGGGTGAGTTGATCAAAATATCCCCTTTACTTTTCCTATATCAAGATTCTTTAATAAAGGCACCCGATAAATAACACTTTCAATTATTTTTTATTCAATTAATCAAGAAACAATCATATTGTAATTGAGATTTATTAAATTTTATATTTGTTCGTTTATTATGAATAATTCGATCAAGCTCTGAATAAAAATTGTGAATAAAATGCAGTTATCTGAAGATAACCAGTTTTTATTCAAAACATATTTCAATGAAAAGATAATCGTTATTGGCAAACAATTTCGCTTTGATCCCAATTTTTGTTCGAAAATTATTCAAATAAAATTTTATTACATACGAATATTAAATAATTTGTTATTTCAATGGGCTTTGAATGAAAATTGGAAGCAAAACGAATGTAATAAAGAATAAAGAATACATTTTAATGAATAAATTATTCGTTTTGAATGCGAGGATTAAATAAATTGATATTTGTATCAAGGGTTCCTAGAAAGATTTTTGATACAATTCAAACATACAAAATAGTCTTCAGAGAAGCAGGACATAATAAGGTTTTTAGAGACTGATATTACACTTCAACCCTCTCTTATCGAAATATAATATCATGGAGTTTCATTTTAAGTACACGACTGATATTTAGCGTACTTATACTATATATTCGTCCATTAGTTCAGACAAGTGAGATTCCGCCGCGTCTTCAAGTTCTCGAGGAAAATCACGGTATCTGTCTCCTCTGAAGATTCTCAACGTCGTTCCATGAATTTCTGTTTTTAGAGAGCCTCGCAGAGTAACCTGCAGCTGCAATTGGCACCTTCGTTGGAACATCAGACCGCCGCGATGTTGAGCATCCTCGAGAGGTACAAATGGCACCAATTCAGCGTGGTTACCTCGCAGATTGCAGGACACGACGACTTCGTGCAAGCGGTCCGGGAAAGGATCTCTGACATGCAGGACACCTTCAAATTTACGATACTGAGCGCAATCTTGGTCACCAAACCGCATGATCTTCTCGAGCTGGTTAACAGCGAGTCGAGGGTGATGCTGCTTTATTCGACCAGAGAGGAGGCCGCTCATATCTTGACCGCCGCCCGCGATTACAAGATCACCGGGGAAAATTACGTGTGGGTTGTGACACAGAGCGTTATCGAGAACCTGCATACACCCAGTCAGTTTCCGGTCGGGATGCTCGGTGAGTTATATCAATTGGTGCTGTTGGAATGAGCTTTGGGTTTCGAGGTTTGATCGGTCGTACTACAATTACTGCATCCAAACCTGTTTCTGATATTTAAATGATATTAACTTTCGAAATATTTTGAAAATCAGCGATACTTTGGGATTTAATTCGAAGAAAATTATTTTTAACAATTGCTTCATAATAATTGATTGCTTAATAATTTCTATTCTTGAAATTTATTACTTTCTTATCTTCAGTTTCTTATCTCCATTTATTTTATAAAATAAATAAACGTAGTAATCAGGCAAAATATGGATAAAATTCTTACCTTGACATTTGATTATAACTAAAATTAATCCATGGTTAAGGGTTCAGAGAAATAGCCGAACTTTTGGTAAAATTTTAAATTTCAAATAAAAACCTGGTTTTGCGGTGCTATTAATGAAAGCTTTTCAATAAAAGTTTTATTTCAGCGAATTTATAGTTTTTTAACAAAAGTTTGATTCTCCTGCAGTTTCAGGTTCAGTTGAATTCTGTATTCCAGTGAATGTTTTAACTGCAAATTGAAGTTTGGTAGGTCGTTAAATTTTTAAACTTTAAAAATAACAATTTTATATTCGACGTAAAAATAATTTAAATACTGTAGGACGAAAATGTGTGTTTTTTGTTTCAATCAGACTAGAATTAAAAGTTGCTATGCACTGAAATCTGATTACTCATTAGTGATTGTTACTGGGTCGATTGAAGTTTTTAATTTTAATTAAAGCGTTTCGGTAGATTTATTTAAACAATAAGGGAGGATTGGTCTTTAATCATGTCGATTCTCGTTATGTAATCCGATAATTTTGCTGGAAATAATGAGAAAGACTTTCGCGGTTCTTGAAGAATGTTGCTTGCATTCGTAGTCTGTACTTTTTTCCCAGTTCAAGTTCTCCCAACTTTTAATTACTTATTGATCAGATTCCTGCAGTGTTAAGGATAAAATCTGAAATTGGATTAAATTTATGACGTCCTTAGGAAATGTAACTGTTATTCATGCAAATATATATTGGACAGAATATCTGTAAATTAACAAAGTAAGACGGAAGAGCTGCAAAATTCAGATTAATAATCAGAAAAATGTATGAAATTGTATTTTTTTCAAGAACTCTTTACTATTCATCAGATTATTATTTTAATCGGTAATATAGAATGTAAAATTAAATTTTATCCTTCCTTGCAATGATTTTTTTAATTCTGAAAAAGAAAATACATTTTTCAATTCCCGAAATTAATAATTAGAAGAAAAAAGTACTGAACAGACAAAGAATGGTTTCTTTATTTTTATTGATAATGAAGAATACGTGTAATCAAATGCTTTTCGAGAATACTTTGGATACTTTTTCTTTTCTGCACTTTTCGAATTCATCTTCAGTTTCCCTAATTGGACTTTAAATTCCTCCGCTCTTTAATGTACTTGTGGAAATAAAATCGATAAAGCGTGTCAAGATGATAACGATACGTTGCACAGCGAAACGTTACTTTTTTTTCTGATGTGCCAAGATCTTATCCCCTCATTCGATGGAGACGATTGAAATTTCAACGCAACATCGGGAATACAAAACGTCTAAGTGGGGAAGCGTGATTTATAACCACCTAAAAATCAATCTCGCGATGCTTCGTTATGCATTAGAAATCGTGGATGAAGAGGGGTAATATATCAGATTCTTCTGCAGCTAAGATAGATTCATGGCATAACATATACCGTCCGATATATTCCTGTAGGATAGAATTCGATGAATTTATTCCTCGGAGGAGGAATTGGAATCTCGAGGAAGACATCAATTTCCGGTTTCCGTGATTCTCACCCCGGTTGCCGAGTGTTCTTTTCACTGGCTGCCCACTCGAAATATCGAGCGAGACTCTAATGATCACGAAACCAGTTTCCCACCCTTCTTCGACGAAAATTAAATAGACGGAGGGGGGTAAACGTCGACCCGTGCTACTCGAAACTGGAAAAGTCTCTGGAAATCTTTGTTAGATTGGCAATCATGCGCTAACCAACGTAACTTTTTGTTTCTGCCGATGGCCATAGTCGTGTTTCCAAAGCATCGAATTGACCTGGGCTTTCCAATCAATTGCTTGGAACCATTATTGTTGGAAATTTCGTACTTTCTATGCGGTAAATTGCTTTCAACCATACTGGCGCCTATAAATGTCCTCCAGATACCCTCGTACAGATATAAAATATTGTCGCTTTTAAATCTCCAATAAAATTCGTTTAATATGGATCATCGATGATTTTAGAAATTCTTTAATCCTGCGTTGGAACTGTGATTCATCGATGGAACAATTTAAAGTCGACTTTCCTCTAAGCTTTGAAAGTTTTAACCTTTTAATCTGGTAGATACCACGATTTTTAGATTTTTAGCAGATTTTTTGAAAACTCCAAACAGCACAGAAATTAAAAACAATCGTGAAATTGTTATTTATTGAAGAATGAAAGAAAATGCTTTTGATTTTATGTGCAAAGCAATTTGAACAAGTTTAAGGGTTAATTGATGAAGTAGTTTAATATTTTAATTCTCGATTTATTCTACTGTATCTTTGAGAAAAAACGAAAATGTAAAGTGGGTATATGTACTATTGGACAAAATTAAACATTTTTAAGAAGATAAGTTTCTTAAAGATTACTTAAGATCAATTTATCATATCTTTCTTGAGTCCTGTTGATTGAACTGGAAGCAAAAATTATTTTTATTTGGTATTAAGTAATTTAATCAATCAATATCATTCAATAGATTAATAGATCTTATATTCGTGAATAACTTTATATTTACAACTTTGAACTAATATTCCTGTATCTAAATATATTTCGAATCTACATTGACTCAGACATTTTTAATTTCTTTTGGTAAATACTATAAACTCTTCAAGTATCAGACCTCCACTTTTTATCAGCTAGTCTGTATTTTACGGTGTTATTAGCGGGGCTAAGTGAACCAAAGATAATTGTCTCAGAAACAGTACTTCTTAAGGTATTAAAAGGCGCACTCGTTCAATTGCTTCTGTTTGCTCAACGGAAATACAATATTCTTGCCTTCGACACAGACGCGCACGTATAGTTCGTGCTTGTTTGAGCAAGATTTATGTTCAGCGTGAAACAATCTACACCTAAAACAACTGCATACCCTAAAGGATCTTCTCCCATGGGTAATTTCACGAACCTCGGGAGGGAAACGCAGGCTGTAATAACGTTTATGAAACGAAATTACCGCAGCAAGGAACCGACCTTTCTCTAATTTCACTGAAACATCTCTTAATCTTGATTTCTCTGTTTCCGTCCACTGCGTACACATGATTTCACCCTCGTACACAGGACGATAAATAATTCCAAATAAAATGTCATTAAGTTGTAACATAAGTCGGTATTTCTTTTTGTTGAATATTTATTCGCTAAATGAATACAACAGAGTTTGCCTTGAGTGTCTATTTATCATAACGGTTTACAAAATTAATTGGAACACCTGTGCTTTTCTGGAAGGTTCATTGTCGACGACTGTCTCGAAAAAGTACCGAAAAGCACAAGGGGTGCAATAAACGAAAATCCTTCTGAGATAGTACTGGCACTTGCGAGAGAGGGCTGGCACCAACAGGCGCCTGTTTTTTCCGTCGTACCATTAACCCCTTGCCGTATAATTTTTTCCACAGGTGCGTCAGACAAAGCTAAAGTATACTATACCAATTGTGGTTGTAATTACACTTAAAATGAAATTGTAATAAAAATAAAATAAAATAAAAGTCTGACTCGATAAAGTATGGCAAGGGGCAAATTTTTAACTTTACTCTAAAGTTTATTCTAATTACAAATAATACGCTACAAACTTGTGTTACAAACTTGTGTATTGTAATTATTTTATTTTTTAATTTGAACTTTCTTCTCGTTATCTCACAGTATCACATTGCAATTATCCGTTATTAACACAAACTGCCAAATGAGCCAGAATAATTAGTTTCAGATTTTTAGTTTCAAAATACGAAATTTGTTTGGATGTTTTTGTCGAATGATGACTCTTTTCTTCATTTTCTGTCTGCTACTTCTACTACGTCTAATTACAGTTCTCTGTTTTATTGCATATTTTTAGGTGTGCATTTTGACACAAGCACGGAGAGCCTGGTCAGCGAAATCACAACGGCAGTGAAGGTTTACGCGTACGGTGTTGAGGGTTTCCTCCAGAATCAGAACAATCAACACCTAAGTCTGAATACACAACTCAGCTGCAAGGGAAGCTTTGGTGAATCTCGCTGGAACACCGGAGACCTGTTCTTCAAGTAATTAAATTCACTTTAATTGGGTACTTTAGCTGCAATTGGTAAAGACAGTTTTCCGATACCTTATGCCTGGTTCTGAATATTTAAAGTTCCAGTCAGACGCATAAATAATCAGTTTCAGTTGTCCATTTTAACATTTTAATCTGTAAACTATTTAGTAGGAATATTCTTTTTTTTATTTTATACTAGAACTTTAATTCTTGGTCAGGGAAATCTTAAACTTTATTCATTTTCTTGGCAAATTTACTACATTGTCATTGCATTGTTCTGAAACCATTCATCAAATTTCGTACTTAATCTTAATTTAAGTTTCATTTTTCATTTTATTTCATTCCCATTTTCTAAATCTTTCTACTAAGATTTAAATGCCATTTGATTTTAATTTTCCTCGGTCTGGGTCACGATTGACCCAAGATCTGTCGTTCGATGGTTAGCAACCCCATGTTAGATTGTCTCTAATACGTTTAGTCCATATTAGGGTAACATATCTCTGAAAATTGAAAGGGTATCCTGAACGTTTAGACCAAAATCTTATCTTTCCTCAGATATTTAAAGAACGTGTCTGTGGAGGGTGACCAAGGGAAGCCGAACGTGGAGTTTACACAAGACGGTGTTTTAAAAGCGGCCGAACTGAAAATCATGAATCTCCGTCCTGGCGTGAGCAAACAGCTCGTTTGGGAGGAGGTGAGTCGAAAATTTTCCATTACGCTCCCTTTTCTTCCTTTTGGTATTATCGGCTCGCCCGGAATCCCCTCGATGCTCCGCGTTGGGAAAATTTGCAAATTTACACCGAGAAATTGGCAACGTTAACGTTCGAAATTCTATGTACCGAACATGAGCGATTCAATCTGCCGCGGATCGGCTAAGATCAGCATAAAGTCCGACGTGCAAGTTCAGAAGCGATTCCCTTGGGGAATCGAAGCCGGGAAATATCAGATTTCTTGAATGGAAGAATTCAGATGGAAAAGCTGAACGGAAAGAAGGAATCGTGGTCTCACGATTCGAGGGAAAAGAAAAATGTTCAAGTTTCTTTTATTTGAGGGTTGTTTACACATTGATTTCGTCTGTTTGATTTCGTACCATATTGGTGTTCAAACAATACTGGTATTAACGTGTTAATATTTGCTCTATATTCAGAATAATAGATAACAATGCAATTTTAAATTAATTTTGTAAAGTTTGATACTCGTAAATTTGAAAATGAATTCTAAATTAATTTCGAAAGTTAAATTTATAGGATCAATTAAATTTTCAAAACAAAATACATTATGTCGAATCAATTATTAGTCGATTAGTAAAAATTAGAATAAATTTTTTACTTTTTACTATTTAAAGGGACCATTATTTTTCCCTGGTCGGAACACGGCGCGCCTTTCATCGCAAAGCTTTGAATCACGGGAAAATATTATTATACCAGTCATTCTCAACTTCGAGGGCAGCTTCTGTTTATATGGAGAGCTCGATAACAGTTGCATTTGACGTTTAATTACCGTTCCGTTGGTATTGATCGAGAGTGCGAATTTCGGCTGGATCGAGCTGATATTTAAACGCGTTTCTTCCGTCGGGCGTTAATTAAAAGTTACGGAGCCGGGAACCATAACGAAACGGTGACTTTAACCTCTTCGCGTTCAAACGTTTATTCACGCCTCGTCTGGAGGCTCCGCGTTTCTCAAAGGGAATTTCGACAGTGTGACGAGGAAACTCGCTAAATTTCATCGCAATTTTGAGGCCCAGCCCGGTGAAATCCTCGGGTAAACACTCAGAGTAACGTTGTGTACGCTTCGTTGCCACCGTCACTTTTTTATCTTTTTAACCCTTTGCCTGATATGAAATTGCAGTCGGTGTACCCGATCGAACGCTTTGTATACTTTTTTCATTATTTCCTACCAACAAAATATTCATGAACTATCTCATTAAAAAATATCGAATTTTCTGTATGGTTTGAGTATTTGGCAAAGGTTATGGCTCTTTCAAAGAGTGTTTAAAACAAGGAAGTCAATACTTTAATTATTTCTGATAAAAATAGTGTTAATCTAATTTTGATTTAAACTTGACCTGGCATAAAAAATTATATCCTAGCATTTAATTATAGAACATTGTTAGTACTTTAAAGTCCAGGCGAAAAATACCTCATATCCAAATAATACATATATTAATTATTTTTTATTGAGATAAAAATATAAATAGTGATGTTCAAATTATAAATAATATAAATATTAACTATCAGTATCCACAGATGTTAAAGAAAATAAATCAAAACAAATTTTATTATATACAAAACTGTATTTTCTTCATATTAATTTAAACGATAGATTGACATAATCAATTTTCAAAATTTTGTAGTTACAAAGCTTAATAATTTAAATCTCAACACTTAATTAATAAGATGCAGTTGGAATACTGTCAGTTCTATATTTTCAAATAATTTTAATCAGTACTTAATTAAAATAAGATACTTTTGTTACGTGAGAATGAAAAACAACTAATTTGTTTATTTATTTCCTTTCGTAAGTCAATCAGAGAGATACGAATCGTTCTCTTCTCCACAAAATATAACAACTTAAATAGAATACAATCGGGATATGTCATATCTCATCTGATCAGTTAAAGGTCGTTTCTAACATCGTTTCCGGAATTTCAATGGAGAGGCTTTCCCAAGGCAACGAAAATATGAAAACTCGCGTCGTAACGCGTGCAATTCTATATTCACTATTTCCCATTCAAGAAATCTCTCGAATTCACTGTCCATCAGCGTTCCTCTTCACGTTTTCAATATCCCATAAATGATATATACTTCACGGAATATCCTCCACGCGAGTTTTTCGTTTGAAAAAGTTCGTATTCAGCGTTTCTGTGTTTCTTCCTTTCATTGAACATAATTCGCGGCCATAAAAGGGGGATATCTTCTTTCGGCGAGGCCGGAAAATTATATCAGGATCGGTCGATTTCGTTCTCGCGAAAATGTAAAACGTTCCTCGCCTCGTATCAATGCGACAGATTTGGGTCGTGACGGATTAAAAATGTCCATTTAATTGCCGCGAACGGCGTCGACCACGATCATACCGTTTCTAAAAGCACAATTCACGGATTATCCTTGCGTAAACGTACTCTGATCATCGCACCAACCTTTTGTTGCATTCTTTGCTGAATCTCTGAGCTTTTCTCTATTTCAAGCCCCGATTTCCCGCCGCTTTCTGCTCGTTTCTTTTCCCTCTTTTTTTCTGATCCCGTCATTTTACGGCTTTCTCTTTGTCCACGGTCTCGTTTCTCGCCTCCGTGAATTGCCCGGCCAGATCTCTTTTCTTCTGAGTCCGTGTAAATAAATATCCCCTCTTTTTAAAGGATCTGCGGAGGATAATGATTTAAATTCGAAACTTTTAGACAGAAAGTAATCTCTCTACTTGGTAAATGATTAATTGATGTTTTTTAAAAGACCTAATTCTTTCAGCCCCGAGGTATCGTTTTTTAATTTTTAAATATGGTATCGGTTTACTGGAAGTGTAATGAAAATTTTAAATTCTGTCTAAAAGATTTATCAATCAAATGAGGCGTTGAATAAAGTCTTGAAGTATCATTGATTCATCTTCTGTCTTTTCGGTTTTGTAAAATGAAATTACTGGGATAAATAACAACGCAGGAAGTACTGTTTCCGTGTCGATAGGCACGTGCTTCCGGTTCATTGAGAGAAATAATTAAACTGCGCGAAGGAAACCCTTGAAGTCAATAGCTTTCAGGAGCGAACAAGGGATGATAAATAGCATTGGAAAATCGAGGATCGAAAGCACTTATTTGGTCCGGGTACCGTGGCAAAACTAATTTTGACGGAATTCAAGCTTCCACTTTCGAATTGTTCGTCATTTATAAATGAATTTTTAATTACAAGATAGCCTTTGAAGTAACATATTAAACTTCTTTTTATATAAAACATTAAATATGATTTGTCAAGAAAAGATCAAAGTAAAAACGAGCGAAGTAAAAACTCATCTTTCATATTTTATGTCACATAAGTTTAGAAAAATTAAAAAAGAATTGCCTTTATTTAAAAAATAACAAGATATATTTAGAAAAAAAGTCCTATATAAGTAAAGAAAAAGAAAATTCTTTATCATGAGATTCTTTTGCAAGCACAATATTTCATTTTGTATCAGTGTGAAAATCGATACGAATGGATGACAGGACAATTAATCAAATACTTTAATAAAACGTATTCTACCATCTGGAAAATATTAATGAAAAGAAGGTTCCCTTAGAAACAAATATTCTTAATTCTTAATCAAAAAGCGAAAGAAATAAAAGGAAGAAAAGTTGCGAAGCTAGTAATTCATCTTTTTCGAGAAAATTTTTCATCACACTCTTCTATAATCGGTATTTAATGGTTATTATCAATACCCAAAATCGAGTACGGTTACAATAAGTAATAACGTCAGTTACGTCGCTAAAGCAACCGCACCAGCTCGATGACTCGAATTCGCTCGGAATATTCGTCGTCCAGCTTTCAACTTCCAATTTCATTGTCCGTCGATTTCCAATCAGCGTCTATCCGCTTCGAAATCGACATTTTATTTCTACGCGGTCGGTTGCCAGGGCAGGGAGCGTTTAACCAGAGAACGACGAAAATCATTGTTTTCAGCAGTGTCCTACCAGGACACGACTAATTAAATCCGAAATAGGATTTCCTGCTGTTCCATCAACGAGCTATTTATGGGCTGTCGATGACTATGTGAAGTTGTAGCTGCTGCTATCGAAACTTTCGTACGTGTGCAGCTGTTACAGTAATGGTCAATGAAAATACACTGCCCCTTAACTCATATGGTTTCCAAATTTACGTGGTTTTCTGGAGTCATTGTTTTCGGAATTAATAAAAGCAAATGAGTATAACTTTGCAATATTTACAAATTTGTCAAGGTAATGGAGGATTATTTATTTTTCAATAATGATATCAAAGTGTGCTATGACTCACACAATTCAAAACCAAACTCAATAAAAATACTTTTATTTTGCGTTATTAGTCGATTCAAGGAATTTTATTTAATACTCTTTGTGTTTTATGGCCTCTGCTATACAATAATTTAAAGTTTTAACTTGATATAGAATAGAATAAAACTTACTTTTTATGGTTGGTTATAGCCACACGATGGCTTGCGAACACGTCTAATACTGTAATTCAATTTTAACGGAGAACTTCTTTCATTTTCGATATAAAATTGGATGAAGCTTGTTTTTTATGTGCAATAACTCGCGATAACCTCGCACATCAATCTCCGACACATCAAATTGATCGAAAAAGTTCTATTAATCTTAGCTACTACACCTATCATTTGATTCGTTACAATAATAATAATATGTACGTGGACTTACTATCATGTACCAAAAATTGTATTTGTAGAATATTGACCGCTACATTCCTTCCTGCATCAAATTATTAAAATGCAATAAGTAATAACTTTAAAACGAAACGAATTACTATATAAGTCAGTAATTTTTTGCCATATTTGTAATATTTCTTAGCTTGTTTCGTGAAATCATTTGAGCAATTTTGAAAGAATTTTAGGCTTTATAGCCTGAGTTCTATTTAGGCTTTATAGTTGGGAATCATTGGAGGTAGTATAAAAATTATCGATCCCCAGTTACTTAATTTTTCCAAAACTTTATTTAGTAGTGCATGATAGTTTAACATTATGTCCGGAATAAAAACAGTCGCAGTATTCTCTTGAAAACGTTATTATTCCATTTCAATTTATATTGACCTACCAAACCTTTGAGAGTCCGTACATACCGCATACGCGACCCACTCTGTGTATATATGTACCTGGTTTCAATCTTTCCTGCGGTCACGGTCCTGATCCTGCAACATTTAAAGGATTCCCGAGGACGAATCGGGATCGAGATTATAACGAACCCCGACGTCGACAAAGATTGGTCCTGCATGACGTCAACAAGATCAGAAAGGGTTTGTTAGAAAGGGGAGAAAATTGTTTTTCGCGACGAAGCTTCGACCACCTCGATTGTCCTCGGATTCGTTTATTCTGCCACTGTAGACACGAGATATTTTCATGGAAAATGGCAGGTTGATATACTTCGACACATTTCTTAAATCATCTGCAAACGTTTCGACAGCACGTGTCATAGATACGTGACTTTGATTGGTGATCCATACAGAAGATGACATAGTGCCTCTGTCGTTAACCCTTTTAACGCGAATTCTGCTAAGTGACTGTTCGTAATCAATCATTGATATTTGATAGACAAGGTTAATTGTATATAACGTGAGTTGATGATGAGCATTAACGACACTTTATCATTGGTAATTGCAATCATGGCGTGTTACGCTCAAATTACTATATAATTTAACCTAGTATTCGGTAATAAAGTTTAAATTAAGTCGTATCCATTTCAGTCATTTTAGTTGTTATTCGTATCTATCGCATATAGGTAACATGTATATCAATTACAAATTGTTTTTATAACAATATTTCACTGTCGTAAGTTTAAACAACCCATAATGCATTAAGAGGCACAGAAACGATGGATGTCATCGCGATTCATGTCAACCGTTCGACTTCTCCGATCCTCGGATTAACTCGCTAATAATTCGACGCGAACAAAGTAGTAATCCGCGTCTGGCTTAACGGACAATTAATCAACCGATGGAAACGGATTGACTCGATGCTTTCAGTAACGATAATAACGGATCAATCCGGCATTCTCGTGGGCACGTGAAGGATCCCCGATAACGGGCACGTTATGCGCTCCTAATAGCGATGGACACGCGTCCGCACGTGTGTGGGATCGCCGGAACTCGGGCACACGATTCACACACGCACCGGCAGCTAATTAAGGAAATTGTTCGCATTGCGTTGCTGCTGGTAGCACGATACCGTTTCACGATCTTGGTAATATCGTATGTGTATGTCAAGTTTGAAGAAAACTGTCCATACATCGTTTACATAAAATACTTTTTTATGTTAAGATGGAGGAAAGTGAGTAGAACAGAAGACCCTTTGTGTTGAAAATAAAATGATTGCTTGATTAAAATACGTCTTTAATATATTAATTCATGACAAATGACAGATTGTTAGTTTATCCGACTCGAGGAATTCTGTGTTTCTGAAATTGATACATTTCCCTTCGAGCAAGAACCTTCCTTCGGTGCAAGTTCTTGCTAATCTCTTGCATCCAAAGAAGATGAACAAATGGGATGATTAATCAGTTGTACGATTACATTTGTCAGAGGTGGTACGTTCGAGAACGTCGACGTATATTCTCTGATATAAATGAAGTCGAGTTGTGAAACTTGGAGGTTTCAAATAATTATAGTTATAGCCTTCTACGGTGATAATCGAGTCATTTAACGGTTGTATGCAAAGGCGAGCCGGGCGTTACAGTCACAGTTGCATCGTCAAGTATTTAGGGAAAGCACTTCCGACGATCGCTGATAGAAGTTACGACATTTGGCCATGTTCCAATCGCGGCAATGCCTCTCATAATAGTTCGGGGAACGTCCGACGAAGTACATTGCCATCTAATCTGTAGAATTTCCCGTGAAACTTGCCGGGGGCTCCCCGGATCCCATGGATCCTGGCTTCTGGACGAAGTTTTACGACCACGAATTGATTCTACAACCGTAGCTTCTGGACAAAACCGCGATACAGGACAGACGAGACGATGTTGAGCTTTGGGGTTAAATTTATCGGTCACAGTTTAGGAAAGAACATTTATTTTTCTGTGTTAGGTTGTTATGTAAGAAATGGTGGATTTCGAAGCATAAAAAGCTTGACGTATAATTTAAAGCTTACAATTTGAGGGAAATGACTACATAAACGTTCCATCAATGTTTTGGATACAAAATCACTGGTTAAACAGTATCAAACTGTACATCTACTTATAATTGCTTTTGCAACCAATACTCCACTTTTGAATATTGCTAGGAAAAAAGATATGAAATATAAAGTTTTTTTTTTAATAAATAATTCATCGGGTTTGTTCGATCTCTAAACATCGTGTATAATTGAAACTCAACACAGATCGAGCTGTGGAAGACGTTTGAGGGAAGATGTTCATTGTCGTTAATATACCTTCACAGGCACCATAACGTCTGATGAAATAATAAACTACCTAACAAGCCATAACACCGCCTCTAATGTATGACTGCTAATGGAACGTGATTAACAACGGC
Source organism: Anthidium xuezhongi (assembly GCA_022405125.1). Classification (NCBI taxonomy): domain Eukaryota; kingdom Metazoa; phylum Arthropoda; class Insecta; order Hymenoptera; family Megachilidae; genus Anthidium; species Anthidium xuezhongi. Next base: position 3,014,179 of record CM039642.1, read on the forward strand.
TTTCTAACGAGATTGCGTAGTACACAAGAAACTTTCCGCCAAGTTTCATTCGCAATTGATAACGTCCAAGGCTTTTCACCCTTCGTGCCGCGACCTTGTGAAAGAGCATTCTGTCGTTAAGTTGGCGAAACTGTGGTTAGCTTCGTCAGAAGTTTCTAACCGGTATGATTATGGCATACCATTTATCGGTATTAGTTAGAATATACAAGATCGTTACGGCATTGCCCAGCAACATTCGTTAAAGTTTTGGTGAAATATTATGGATAAATTAAAATGTTGATGGATTAAGAATAAATTGGATTATTTATCATTGAATTTCACAGTGGAAATTTTTATTGCTCTTATTAAAACATTAAAATAAGAAATATTTCCACCCTTTCCACGTCGTCATATAAAACATATAGTTTAAAAGTTGCAAAATTAAATAGAATAAAGGAATCTTTCGTATCAAAAGGCTGCTCCATTCTAATTGTAAGTACGTATACAGTTCTATTTTTAGTCAATCTTCAAATGAACGACAATTTCGAGACGATCGTAACAGTTTGATCACCCTCTGTACAGCTCAATGGACTTCTATAATTCACAGCTATACATTTTATGCGGCACTAATGTTGTTTTTTCCCTCGATACTCAATGGAGGCTTTATTGCTTCAACCCCTCGTTTACATCGAAGGACCATCTATTTTTTTTTTTCTTCGTCTACGACCGGTTGAAGGTTTGTTTCGTTTACGATGAACCGAAAAAGCCACCGAACTTCCATTAAACTTCTCATTTATCCCGGTTTATTGCGTCGACTGAAAGACGTCTGTACGCTGTTACATGATCGCCGTCGTCCTTGCGTCTTCCTCTCGCGACATCCGCCCTCAAATGACACGTGAAAATTAATCGGGGCCATTATTCACGCCTGTGAATCTCCCTTGCCGGCAGCTGCACCTTTGATAACCGACTGGTATTTATGTGGCGTGCGATTCGTTAACGCTGCGGTTGCGATAATGAAGATCATGATTAAACGGCGGATCATTAATCCTTCTTTTATTGGAAGCTTGTTACGCGAACCTAACTCTTTTCGCCAACTTGTTAATTAATACTTAAAAATTTTACTACGATAAAATTTCTTTTGACGTATCGTTCTTTGGTGCAATAAAAATAATGTTCGCTACGCAACAAATGTTTATTTTTATATTTTATAAGTTTTGTTGAAACTAAACTTGGAACTTTCTCAGTATATTTCAAGATAACCTACTAAAAAACTCCGTAACTGTATCGATTTCTGTCCAACATTGTTGTTTTATAAAACCGTACAGCACTCGGCGTCCCTCGATTTATCAACCCTTTATTCTCGTTTGTCCGTACAGATCGGTGTCTGGAAATCGTGGGAGAAAGAGGGCCTGGACATCAAGGATATCGTCTGGCCTGGAAACACCCATACGCCTCCTCAAGGAGTGCCGGAAAAGTTTTATTTAAAAATAACCTTCCTGGAGGAGCCGCCGTACATCAATCTCGCACCCCCGGACCCTGTGAGCGGAAAATGCCTGATGGATCGTGGAGTTCACTGTCGAGTGGCCAAGGAGTCCGACATGGTCGAGTAAGTTGAAAATATTCTACAACCTTTTCTCTCCGGAATCTTTGCCGCTCGATGGAGCCCGAGGGTCTTTCACGAGCGCTGAACACAGTTTCGAAAAACTGATTTATTTTCTTCTACTCGATCCTCCCTTCGGGATCTTCCAAAGTGGAAACTTTCCTTAGTTCCACGTAACGTTTGGAGTGTTATTCGTTTAAATTCAACGGGGAAACGCGTATCTGATTCTTATCGCCGGGCCACGGATGTTTAAAACTACGTGCTTTTATAGAAAGTAGAGAATGGGATCAGAATTTTCAGAGGATCTGAAGGAACTGTATTTTATTTTAGATTTTCTGTAGGGTCGGTTCACTGTGCACCAAGCTCGAAATCAGATTATAAAATATTTAACATATATGTTTATTAATCCTGTTGATTTTAGGTCAGTTGAATTAAAGAAAATAGTATTTTTCCAAATAGTCTATTTCTGAATTGTTATTTATTTGATACAACGAAAAAATGAATTCAGATTTTCTCTCGGTATATAGACCTCGGCTTATTGAAATGCAGCATGGTTCGAGAATTAGTGAAATTATAATATAGAGAGATCCCTTGCCGGGGAATAGATAAACAGCAATTTATCGAGCGTTGAAAGCGACTTTCCTAAATAGTAACTACTTACTTCGGAAAATGTATCCCCATGGACTCGTTTGCAACGTGTTTAATGTCATTACCCGTTGCACGCAAACTGGTCGCTTTTTCTCTCGCAACGTGCGCCCGGAACCACTTTCATGCTTTAATTTTGTATCAGACTCAGACAGATCCAAACTTTAATGTCATTTAAAATCTCGCTTCTGGTTGGTTCAAATATTTATTCAAAAAGAGTGGAATATAGGGCTGCCCATATACGTATTAGCTCTTCATACATTTTTTTTTTATGTATAATAAAATGTAACTGTAATCGACACAAAAATATCTGAACTATCAAAATGTAATTACATTTTATTATACAGAGTGGTCCATTTGAAATTACTGTCTTGATTTTTAGCATTAAGTTTGAATAGCTTCCAAAGATGTACATTTTGATTAGCTTTTTATGGGTAAAGATGTTAACTTATGGAGATCAACTTTAATTTTTAATTTAAATTCAACTTCAGATTTTACTTCTTTAATGAAGGGGTCAATCATCGAAATCAGTTGAATTATACAAGGTTCTATTATTTGATATAATTTAAAGTTATGTATACTACATTTTTCATATAAGATTTTATTTTTTATAATTTTTTTATCAAACGACATTCATAATTCGAAGTTACATTATTTTATTAAAAGAAGGTAATTCTGTGGTTCTAATTAAATGCTAGTGACAAACGTGATATTGAAAACATGTCTAAAGGTACCAAATTTGAAAAAATTACTCTTAGCAATTCCCTATAAGCTTCTTATTACGTTCCCTAATTATATACAGTACTTCCACGAATTAAACTCTGCGTGTTTACATAATTCCATCTTAAAGGCATAACCATTTTTCAAGATTCCAATTATTAAATGAGTCTGAAAGGTTCTGGAATCTTTTGTGATATTATTCTCCTTCCCAGCCGTGCAAAGTGGAGCTTGTATTGATTTGAACGTAACATTTCATTCAATTTCCATTATCTCAAAGTATTACATAGACAGTTGACAAAAGGTTCATTACCTTTTCGTGTAGTTCGTTTTAAAACCAATTAAATTCTACCACAGAAGATTAAAAAGTAATAATTATAAATATGCTAAAGCATTAGTCAGTTCGATAAAAGGCTACTTATTAAACAATTTCGTAGAAGAAAATATAAAGAACGCGAATTTAGTGACTAATTAATGTAGCTTCATTTTATTCAAAATCTTATGGTAGCGTTCAGTGAGAAAGTGAAAATTAAAATGAGAAATAAAGGACATAGTGTCTGAAAGGGGACTTAGAAAGTAACAGAAGGCAGGTATTGAACAGGCTTATTTCAAGGAATAAAATGGCTCAAGTTTCGTAGCTTTGAACTCTGTAACTTCCAACTTTTTAACCCTGAACTTTGCAACTTTCCAACTTTAAAAGCACTTGACGCTACTTCCCAATTCAACAAGCTCGATACATTTTTGTCAAACTTCGTATTACTGCGAATTCCAATATGTATAAATAATTCGAAAGAAATACTTTCGCCAGGTTATTCTTTATAAAATTATTCGAAAACCGTTACCCTTTCCTTTGATCAAAGGAATTATAATTATATATAATTATTTAAAATTATTCATGCATTAAACGAAATCAAGTTACTGAAATACGAAAATAAATATTTTTGTTACTTTATTAACGAGGAACGATGAACAGTAAAAAATTATTAAAGAAATCATTTTTGGTATCAAAATTAAAAGTACGGAATAAGCGCATTTGTGTTTAATAACGGTTTTAAAGAAGATGAAGTACGAGATATCGAATGTCCCAAAATAAAGAAAAATAGAGATATGATGTTTTCTAAAAAAAGAACGCGGTTCAATTACAGGCCAGTGGAAAAATTCGTGGAGATTACCTTCGCCCATGGTGTAATTAAAAATTCCGGATGTCAAGCTGGCTTGGAAAATAAAACGCTTTCGTTGTGCAGTGGTAAAACAAAAATTAAAAGAGGGGTAAAAAACTTTATTCCAGAGATTCGTTCAAACGTTCGCCGCAAGCTTAGAGATGGAATCGCGTAATTGAGAATGCCGGAATAGAAGCAATCAGAAGGCTTGGAAATTGCTGAGTTGTGGTTGTGACTGCTCTTGTTAGCTTGTATTTGCATAGGACCAGTAAAATTGCCTACCAAAAGGAGGATGACGATTTTAATCAGTCTTTAATCGAAAACATACTTTCAGTAGATCGATTAATTTATACGTGACCTGTTCGTTACAAAATTGCAGCATCTCTACGTTCATTCATTTGCTTTAAATATTTTTGATAATGAAGGAAATAAATTTGATTCACTTTTGTAATAATTATCTTTAAATTAATTCAAATTGATTGTCACAATGAAAATTAGTATTCATAATTATACACCTTCGAATTTGTTATCTTATTTTGTTAACTTTCAAATTATCCATAATTTTATATCATGTTTTTCAATATCGTGGGTTATTAACTGAAAAGCGATTAACAAACTTTTGATTATTATTTTCTTAACACTGTTGAAATAATCAAAATTAGATGTACTGTGACAAAAATGAATTGAAAGCAAGGAATTACGCTTCCAAAATTTTAATTATTTTCAATTCATATATCTTCGAAAGGTCGTGCATCTAGTAAAAACTGAATATATTTAGAAATAATCAAGTTTGAATTCAAAGGGAACTCTTCTCCCCGTACATATTTCAAATAAACTTTGTTGTAAAAGCGGAAGTAAGGAAAAATGAAAAATGTCTTAGCATTTAGGTTGATTTCAGAATCTCAAAGGGAAAAGAATTTTAACAGAATTTAAAAATATGCAAATCGCTCGAACATCGCCCGGTTCAAACGATAGACTCTATAGAATGAAATAAGCAAAGAAGGGATAACAGTTTTCCATGGTAAACAGCCGCGTCGTGAACGTTCATCCCTTGTTCAATTGTTGCACCACGTAACCGTTTTTGCGGAAGGAAGATCGACTTCTTCGCGTTTTCTCCGAGTGAAACGTTTCAAGCTTTCGCAGGATGTACGGAGGGAGAGAAAAATAACGATACGAAAAAGCAGATGTGAGAAACAGATAAAGTTAATGGACGAACCGTAAGTCTTCGGGTTCTGAGGGACACGGGAAACGTTAATTCGATGCCACTCGTCCTGAAAATGGGTTCCTCGATCGATCGTAGCGAAAAACGTACCGGGGAAGATAAATCGAACCAAAGTATGCTGTTACATAGATGACAGCACAGCAAATTTTTTACACAACATCATGTTTTTTAACTTTAAACAGTCGAAAGACTGTGACATGGGATTCGGTCATTTTTTAAATGTAATACAATCTGATTAATTCTATTTTGTTTATACCAAATTTATTGAACGAGTAGACTGTTTTTCTTTTACTAAAGTAAAATAAATCGGTTTTATTAACTTCTTTTGACAAAAATTCTACTTCATTTAAGGTATTAGGATTAAAATTAATTCTTAATGACCATGAAATATCGCCTTTAGATGAATTTAATTATTAAAAGCATACCAAAGGACCTGCATAAGAGGATTAATTAATTTTATAATAACGTTATCACTGCTGACTGTATAGACTTAATACCTAAATAATTAACATTACCAGTTCTTAAAATTTGTTAATGGTGCTAAAAATTTCACCCATGATTGCTTTCAAGGATAAGGTTTAAACATGATTTAAAATTAAAAACTTAAGTCATTTTGTCTAAATTTTGAATCATATCAAAATAAGAAGATTTATTACAATGCTGTACTATCAGTTATGAGTTAAAATTAATTACACTGCGTTAATTATCAGAGCAATAAACGCGTTACAATGCGGAAGCAAAATGCAAACTCTCCCCTTTAAATCAAATTTTAAAGATTCTGTGGCCGGAAACATTTCCCACGCGAAATTTCACCGGTATTCACTAGGTGATGGTCGCAAAGGGAACGGGCATTTCAAAAGAACCACGTTACTCAAGCGGCCATTAAATTTCCGGTAAACGTGATCGCTCGAACGCCTCGTTTCACCATACCGTATTAACGTCCTGGGCCGGTGCACCCTCGAGAACTCTGATTTCCTTGAATATTACACAAGTCTGGTTTGCACTTGATCCCTTTGGTAATGATTTTGGATCGAGATAGTGGGTGACATTTATTGTTCCACTAGTGACCATTATGGGATTAATTACATGGGGAAGAACAAACGTATTAAATGTCTTTTAACACGATCAGTGTTATGTGGATCCTTAGGTATACGAAAAATGTTTGAAAATAAGACAAAGATTGAATTCTAATTCAACCTATATTTTTCCAATTCGTAATTTGTTAAATAAGTTTGATAAGGTAACTGTACTTGGTTTATTTGAACTGTGTTTTCTTAATTTTACTACGTGGACAGAATGACCGATCGCTTTTAACATTTAACAATAGACGTTTTACTTTGTGACTTCCAAATCTACGCACGCACGTATGATTAATGACAAGTAAAATTAATTTTACAGGGTACAGTATTCAGATAACGTAGTAATATATTATGTAAAATAGGAAAGCTTGCTACTTAAGGAAAGAGATAAGGCATGCTTTGATGCAAACTTCGACTAAAGTTCTGAATGCGTAATTAAATAAGATTCAAGCAAATAATAGAGACAAGCTAACTTTTATCTTAGACCTTGATAATATTAAAGTGTTGCTGTAGATTTATAATACAAATAATTCCACGTAACAGATATCTTACTACAGCATCTGATATCTTTCATTAGACAGAATACAGAAATTCTTGTTTCCATTTTTTCTGTTAATTTACTGTATTCTAACGAGCATATATGAAATATGAATTTAATGTTTAAAAATTGTCCAGGGTTAAATTAATAATAATAAATAATATAACTAATATTTAACTAATATTTAAATAGAAACTTAAGGCAAAAATAGAAGAAAAACAATTTATTGAAGAAATGGAAAAGAACCATTATATTCATTACAAAAGGTAGAGGACATTAATAAGGATATAAAGGAGGACTTAATAGAAAGTATCCATTATACCTTCCGAGAATATAAAAACATAGTAATTGTAACAGAAAAATGAGAACCGGAAATGAGTATTCTTACGGTCTGGTGAAGGGTTAAGGTTTACTTTTCTCGGTTGAAAGGGTATCTTATTTCAAGTTACCTCGTAAGGGTCAAAATGGACTGGACAGAAGCAAGATGGGGCAAGTGACGGAACAAGTTTACTGCGACGGCTATAAGAAGTCTCGATCCCAGCTGGTGGGTATTGAAGTTTCGTAGACGAAACTCTTTCCCCTATTTTGCCGCTGTTGTTCTATGCAATTTACGTTGATGCCAAGTTTCTGCACTGACGAAAAATGTCCCAAAAAAAAAAAAAAAAAATTGAAGTCAACATCCCCGAGAAATTTAGGACGAGACATCGCTTCGAGTTAAAAAGTTTCGCCCGCTCGCCGAGCAATAGGATTTCGTCGAAATTTTTCTACCACCAACAACATTTAAGCTGCTTACAGAAAATAATGAACTTTGCTTGACCGAGTATTAAAGTTGACTTCGTTTAGTTCGTTATTTTACTCGAAAATTAAACTTGTGCAATTAAAATGAAAATGCCTGTGATTTTTCAAATATTAGTTTCTCAGCGATTTAGAATATAACTGATTAATCCTAAAATTTAAACTGTTCATTCGGAACATTTAATTATTAGCTAAGTAGGATCGATATACAGGGTGTCCCACGCAACTGGAACAGGTTGTACCTTTTAAACGGCTGAGAATAGAAGAAGATGATAGAAGTAAAAGTTAAATGGCATCAGTTTAAAAATGGCACTTTTGTGCATTGGTGCTTCAGCAAAATGCAACTGCACTGTTTCTTTAATGGGAAGCTATATTTTTTACTCTACTCTACATAAACGTGTTAACATTCTTATGCCCTAAGGTTATTCGGTTGGAAATTATCGAAGCAAAAACTTATCTGAATTATTTCGGTCCCTCGGCAAGCGTTCCGAAATTCCTACGTTATGTTTCATTACAAAGTTTGTAAACATGAAGCGGCAGCTAGTACCAGTCACCGTAAGATTAAGATATCTATCAGTAGTTATTCACCCCCCGTGCGCGATGGTCTGTCGACCGAGTGTCTCGAAATCGTGGCATTTGCGAGTAGTGAACGAGTCGATACGTTCATTTTGTTTAACAAGTGCAATCAAAATGGTGCTGAGGCTGCAAGGCTGTATCGAGAAACGTATCCCAATCGGCATCGGGCCCCGTGTTCGTATTTGTAACGTGAGTACTCCAGTACATTTAATAATTTAATAATTCAGAGAAGCTTCAATAACTTTCAAACGAATAAGTTTAGCGCATAAGAGATACCATTTGCGTGGTACACCCTGTATACCCTTTGCTTTTTCTTCTCTTTTACTTCTATTTTTAGTTTGATTATATAACTTTGAGGTGCTAGTGACTGATAATTGCAGAAAATTATTATTAGTATAATAATGCTTCACAGAATTGTGAATCGTGAATAATGAACTGAACTCTCTGTCCATTAAACGTAATTTATTCTTGAATGTATCTGACACGTACATTCCTCTTTCATTGCAATTAGGTAAATTGAATTTAAAAGTGAATGTGTAAGAAATAGCTAAAGACTTGTCAAAACCAAAACTACATAAATCAATTAATAGTCGAATGCTCTGTAAGGTATTTTTAAAGATACCTACTTACATTTTTAAACCGAAATGAATTTCTAAATTACGTAGTGAAAAAGTGGACAAAGTAGTTCTAATTCGGGGATTTAACATAAACTTATCTTTCGTAGAAAATGAAATTTTAAAATAAAAATAACTCGTTTCAGAAGCGATTCTTGTTTTACGACCTTAAACGATATTGAATACCTTTATGGTGGAGTAATAATTGAACACCATATATAGCAAATGTATTTTCGATACTTCTTGAACCGAGAAACTCGCTTCTCAATATTCCATTTCCATTTTACACGCACATGGTATCCTTTACGGTTTCCACGAGACTTTTTCTGCTCCCCAACATTCCACGTCATCGACCACGGTTCAGATACGTGAATGTATGAATGTAGGGTGACTTCCTCTTCCGGTTTCTGTGCCGGTTCTTCCGTTCTTTCACGCAACGCTGCTGGTCTGCGAATCGGTTTTCATTTTTACACCGAGCAATATGGAATTGTACGGCCCTTTCGATTGATCAGATTCACATGCAGTAGTAGAACTATCGAAATTGCCGCCTTCAAGAAGGTATCCTGTGAAAAATTCAAGAAAGAATACGGATTTAAGTATTTGAATCGGGGAGATTTGATCAAATATCGTTTCGTAATCTTTTAAATTATTCCCACTCGGTACGGGTACTTTGGAATACGAGTTTTTTTAAATAATTAAAGAATATACCAGTAATAATAAAATAATTGAAACTCAAGTTAATAATATTTATTGCAACGGTGAAATTAATCCTCTTATTTTGCCCTCTATTTTATTTACATTGGAGTTCAGCAAAATAATAACTCTTTTATAAAAGATACAATTTTCCACTGCAGCTGTTTTTATTCGAATTCCTTGAAGGAATAGTTTAATAAAAAAATAAATTTTCTATCTCAAACAGGTTGGGTATAATTCCAATCTTATCCAAGGTATTTGTTTAAAATGAATAAACAGTTCTTTTACCTCATTAAAAGTCTCTTTGACATAGTAATCGCTTAATGCGATGCAAGCGTGCTGTGAATATTAAAATAATACAATTTCTCATCGAATATATCCTTTTAACTTTATTACTTTAAGATATTTTCGACTTTGCGTCTACGTTTCGCTCAATTGCAACGAAAGAGGAAACTACCACGAAGCACGTCGGGATTAGAAAATTTCTTCACGTTTCTGGCATAAATCTAGATCCCTCTTTAATTCTCGGCTACGTGAGATTCAGATGCGTCGAAAAGTGGTTACACTTCAGGATGCATATGCAACGAAGATCTTTTTCTTTTTTATTTTATTTCTCCATCATATTGTTTGTTTTTTTCCGTTTCGTGGTGTAATTTCCTCATAGTACGCCCTTATAAGATACAGGGTGTCATTTATTTCATTCGAAATCTGTTGCATATAAAATTACGTCCTCCATACCAAATATGAGGTGTGCTCATGAAAATTCAACTTTAAAATATTTCTTTAAATTATACTTTTGAATCTCTGCACCTCATATATCAGAAAATTCACATATTGGAAATATGATATTTAGAGAAATATTTAGGAATGAAAATCAATTAGTTAGGGTCAGGGTCAGGTAAAAACATGCACAATGCCAATACTTTATTTCATAATTTAAAGTAAATAATCGCGTAACTGCAAAGAGGTTTTTCATTTACTTATTGCTGTTTCTATTTCTGGATTTTCGCTGTTTTAATATCCTAAATTTTTTATTGTAATAAGATGGCAGCACTGGTCGTCATCTAATCAACAAAATGGCGATGCTCGTTTATTTACGCTGTAAAATAATAGATAAGACGTTGTGTAACTGAATGGTTTTAACGTTGAATGGACGTTACTATCGAACAATAGTAGAACAATCAGCATAAAAGCTTCCTCCTCGTGGATTCACCTTCGCTCAAACATCAGTTTGAGAGGTATACAATGGGTCGAAGTCCTATTGGCGGATCGATTTTACGAGTTTTCGCATACAAATTCCCACCTGTTATCATTTTACATGCAAACTCATAGACTGTTGTTATCCGCAGAATTGTCCGACCACCGAGTTGGCTTACCACTTAAATACCGCGACTCGCTTTCTTCGTCATTGAATTGCAATTTCCATCGCGATACGCGGCTGAAAGCGCTTCCAATCGATTTTCAGTTAACGGAAACATCGATCGTAAACGTGAAACGAAAGAAGACGAGTTCCCATAGCGTTTTCTGTCGCGAAACGACAGGACGGGGGATTGTTGTTAATTGCCAGTCGATTTTATAGACCTTTTTTAACGTCGTGTTCGAAAGAATATATCCGACTGTTTAAATTCTTCGTTGTTAGTGAGTGCGTTTTACTGCAACACGTTTACGAGCTTATTTGTTTTAACGTTCCTTTCCCCCTTTTAGTGGTATTCTCAATGTCGTTTTATATTTACAAGTTCCCGTGAATAGTCAGGCATAAATTTTAAGCTGGAAGGAGGTGTCTGCTTAACAGTCTCACTGCCTCGCTAAAGCTATTGAATATTTCATTAGACAGGTTTATTTATTATTATTTCTGTGCTTCGTTAATTCAAGTACCTATTACGGGTATTTCTAGTTAAATAAATTATAGAATTTCGATTATAGTGTTGGAAGAAGAGATAAGGATTATCTGTTAAGGATTATTCAAATTACCTTTAAATAAGAAGAGTGAATGAATTTAGTTGAAAATAAATAATTAAAAGTCCCTTTAATGAATAGTTAGTTTAGAAAGTGGTTTAACTCTTAATTACAATAGATTTTCGATTTTATATAAAAAATATTATTTCGTGGGATAAATTAAAATGCCTTTGTTGGAATAATTTGCAAATATTCATGATGTTTCTATCTCGGAGCTATTTGAAAAGTTGAACAAATTTAAAACTCTAAATAATTTATTATCGATGATTTTATACACCTCAAATAATTAGAAATTAATAACAAACTTTAAATAAGTTTGGTACGCAAAAAAACTGGGAACCCCATTTCTTTGAACTTAAAAGTTCATAATTTTAATTACAAATTTTTCAATATTGTAATTGAAGAAAGTTGATAATTCTACAGTATACATGATTTTATCTACATTTTAATTGCATTAGAATTAAAGGAGGATACGGCCAATTATTCGCTTGTTGAAAGATTCGATTGGAAGCAGTCACGGTTCAGGGGATTTTCGTGGTTCCGGCAACATCTGTCGAAGTTCCACGAATTTCTAGCAAGTTTCGTCGAACTTTGAGGATGTCAATCCGGAATGTCAGAGCATGTTCTACATGGCTAACCAGATTTTGCGTGGATCGAGTTTAGGTCCAGTACTTCGAGACTTTAACCGAATTCTGTGAGGTTCCAGGCAATAGTGGTCTTCCAATACTTTATCCTTGTCAATTACAACATTTTCTACCCTACATATTCGTTTAAAATGATCAATTCATTTTCCTTACAATTAAATTAAACAACTGAGTACATAAACATAGACAGCATAATATTTCTTCATAAAATTTTATTTGCTATGTAGTAGTTTTACAAATATCCTTGTATTTAATTGACATCATTTCTAAAATTATTCCTACACCTAATAACTATACTCTTCCATATTATTTCCTGAATATTATTTAATTAAAGTTTCCTGAATACTCTTAGAAAATAATTTTAGTTATAAGTTTAACCCGTTTGAACGACAGTCCTCCACAGAGAGCAACGTGAAAAGATAGCAGTAAAAAAGGCTTAGCGGGGCGAACAGTTCGCCGGAAATAAAGCATGGAATGATGATGGAATCTCTTTGTTTCTCGAGTGGGTACGATATGGCATTCTGCCAATAGAGAAGAAAGATAATTGCCCTTAGCGGTTCGCGATAAAAACGGAAGGTGTGCCGTTCACGTGATACAAGAATCAAAGATGCACGGCTGGAAGGGAAAAAAGAACCCCTCGTCGAGCAAAAATAACCTTTCGATAACAATTTTCTGTTTTCTTAAAAAACTTCCTCGACTCAGATTTAATTTCGGGTAGAACTTAATATTTGCTTAACCCCTTTGCTCTTGGCGCGAGACCCGTACTTTTAGGATGAAGAAAGTTGAACGATCGTGCGTATGCGCGAGAAATGTTAGTCTGCTGTTCTGGTTCGACGGAATCAGTGAAACGTTTTGTTCTCCTCAAATATTTGCAGGCGCGATGAAACAGAGAACAAACACGGTTGTAACTTCTAATGAATAAACCGTGGAAATTAGAATTACTCCGCGATTGTAATCAAACGGGATACGTACTATCGCTATGATGGTTATTGCAGCAACATGCCTGCAGCATGGTTCGGTTACGCGTTTACTGCGACAGGAGTCAGGAATCTCAGTCCATGTCACGCCCTGAAATACTAACAAGTTGTACACCATGACTGTATATTCAGGGTGTGAAGTGAGTGTATCTATTACAATTGTGACATTTGCTTCCCATACATTTAAATAGAAATTTAACACGATTTGGTGATTTAATAGTAGAATAAAATAGTACTAATGGTATAGCAGCTTGAAACAGGCGCTTTTTAATTACTGAATATTTAACCTCTGATCATTGCTGAAGCAACATACAATTTTTCTCCGAATTTTGAGTTTGAAAAATGTACATTTACGTCTGGACATGACTGTATATTCAGAAACCAGTTACTGCAATGTTGTGGCCTCATGTCAGTGGCTAAATTCGAGCGTAATAGCCCCGGAGGTGCGTGTTGCTTCTTCGTTTGCCTAACGCGTGCGTCATTAGAGCCTGTTTCCCCGCAAATTTATTCGACAATTACCTCCGGTGTGTTGGATTAATTAGGATACATTCCTGCTGGACGGTCATCTTGCAATCAACGAGCATCGTTTCACGATCGATGATACCTGTCACACGTGAATTCCTGCCAGGATTAATATTGTTGTTATTAGTAAGCGTCATCGACGCTGACGCTTACAGACCATATATTAGGTGTGACGGTTCATCTGTATATTCTGTTTGTCAAACGCGTGATGTATCATATGACACTTATCTTATACGATCAACTAATTCACGAAAACAATTCTGAGATGTTACACAAAAGTAACATTTTACAGAAAAGAAACATATGTTTACTCCACCCTTAACCATCATATATTCAATATTACGTGGATAGATAGAAAATGGGTAATATTATACAAAATATATCAAAATATATTTAAATAATCTTTTTCTTAACGTTTCGTCAATAAAAATTTAATTCTAAGACACACACACCAAGAAAATAATAGAACAAAGGATTAATTACAAAATAAGCGTCGTGGATTCGATGATAGTATCAAGGTATTTTAATTCGCCTCGATCACTTGGGATCAATTTGTTGGACAAGCCATTCCAATCGCTAATCACGAGAACAGGATAGTTTCCAGCTATCGAACGTGCTCCTTCTAGGGTGGGTTCAAGGGGGAATTTCGCTCGGGGGATGATCGTGGAACTTCCCTCCTACCCTGGCGTGTCGAAGCAATGTAATAGAACGTTCTCTGGAGGAAACGAACCATAACGTTAACCAGTGACTGTCGTTTTTCAGGGTAGACATCCAATCGGCGCAGAAGAACGAGAGTTTTTATCAATGCTGCAGCGGTTTCTGCATCGACCTGCTTCAAAAGTTCTCCGAAGAGATAGGCTTCACTTATGAGCTCGTCAGGGTGGAAGACGGCAAGTGGGGAACGCTAGAGGTGAGCCCAAGCATATTCACGTTGCTAACGATCCGATCAATCCAATTACATACTTGTTAATTACTGGAAGCATCAGTTTTCGAGCTCTGCTGTACTGATATCAAATTAATAATGCAATAAATTATATTAAATATTGCACTTGATAAAGAAATAAGAGAAATAATTGATCTCTAGTTAAAAAGTCAAAAAGGGTATTCTTGATACTTTAACACTTCGCTATTGAAATAACAAGGACGCCACGTTAATATAGAAAAAGAACTGTGCAGGGTATGGAAATTATTGTTATCGCACCTTTATACAAAGTATCTTTGAAGATGATGCGTTCAAAGGTTCCATAATCGGCAATGGCCGCTTCGGGCAAATATTATGGTACCTTATGGTGCAGTTATGGGATACAGATTGAAGCGATCAAAAGAAACATAAAATTTGATGGCACGTTCATTTGAACCCAGAATGGCAAGTGGAACGGGCTGATTGCGGACCTCGTGAACCGAAAGACAGACATGGTGATGACGTCCCTGATGATTAATTCAGAACGGGAAGCCGTCGTTGACTTTACGGTCCCGTATATGGAAACTGGAATTGCCATCGTGGTGGCAAAGAGGACCGGTATAATATCTCCTACCGCTTTCCTTGGTGAGTCCTTATAATCGTCCTGTCTTAACGATTATCAGTTTCTGCCATTAAAACCTTCACTGTGTCCGTTTTCTTTTATCAAATGTTTACGATTCGTGTTCGATCCTTTAGCGTATTGTACGCAATAAATTTATGATAACGACACCGATAAATACAATAATTATACAATTTATGGTGGAAATCTGTCGGTGACGGTACTTTGTAATTAGAAAAATTACTTATGCATACTTAATATACAAATGAAATTATTTTTAGACCTTTATACTAATTAAAAAAAAGAAGAGTAGAAGTCCTTGCCTATGTTTTATATAACATTCTGAAGAGTAATGTTAAAAATTTCATTCTTTTCGTGTCTTAATTGACGAATAGGATAAAGTAACTGTTATTCCATTTGAAAACAAGATTTCAAACAATTGAATAATTATTTTCCAGAACCATTCGACACCGCGTCTTGGATGTTAGTCGGGATTGTGGCCATCCACGCAGCCACAATCATGATATTGCTGTTCGAATGGCTGTCGCCATCCGGTTTCAACATGAAGGTAAACCCTTCAGGCGCTGCTCAGAGACCGGTACTATTAATTTCGCTTCTTATTAGAGCTCTATATACTTTCTCACCCTCACAGCACCAATTTCCTCGTGAAATGTATTATTCACCGTGCAAATACCCTTACTTTCGGTGACACTGCACTCTGTAAAACCGCAACTATAAAAACAGAGATTAATTACTAATGCCAAAACAAATAATTTCTCACTCCGATTATTTGTGGTTCACCATTTTGATTTCAATAAAGTATTACGTGCTTGATTAATTTATGCAATATTCATTTCACACACGTACAAGAATGTGAATGCACGTTGTACAAGGCTTATTTGATGATTAATTCTTCATTTGCTGGTTTAAGCTTCCTTTGATTGGTTAAACTTTTTCGCTTTTTTTGAAGTAGAATTCTTGTTCATTTCCTTTAAAAGTAGTACAAACATTTTCATAGTTTGCTCTTTTAATTAACGGTGTAATTAAAACTCAGTGGAGTTGATGTAGCATTTTCATTTTGTAGAAGCTATTTGGAACTTCTTGAATTTTTTATTTTCCTTCGAAATTTCGCGTTGTTATGCTCATTCAACTCCCGCATGTACCCCGTGATCCCTTAGAAAACGAAACGTTTTATTATTATTGCATTATTGTCGCAACGCCGTCTACGAGCATGATCGCGATTGAATAAAAACAAGGCTGACTTTTTCTGGTCACAGAAAAATCCATCGCCCAATCACCGATTCTCTTTCTGTCGGACGTATTGGTTGGTATGGGCAGTATTATTTCAAGCAGCCGTCCATATCGATTCTCCCAGAGGATTCACAGCCAGGTGGGTAAAAACAATTTCTATCGGAATTAAAATCTTTGTTGTAAATTATATCTGCAGCAGCAGAGGTAAGCTGAAAGAAGTACCTGATTAACGTGTTTGTTCTACGTCGAAGTACCATGAAAGGAGATCAAAGGGTCATTGAATACTCGGTAGATGTTCTTATCCCTGGAGAATGCGTTTGCCTATATTTTCATTCTTCGTTGAACGTTTCCTGCCCTCTTTGCCGTGTTATAATTATCGAAGACAGAACAATGAAGCGTATGAAGCGCTCTTTGACGGTAATTTTCTTAAATGGCTTTTGAATTGTTACATTCAGACACTGAAAGGAACTTCCTTCGTCGAGGGCCGAGAAAATCAATACTGGGAACAATTTTTATTCTTATATGTGTGAAATAGCGTTCTTGGCTTAACCCTTTGCACTCGGTAATTTTGGTTCAGATTATCTATTAGCAATTCGAGAATACTTACAAAATAGTAAGCAACATACCATTGTAGATAAAATAATATAGTATTAGAAATGATTATTTTATTTAAATTGGAAGGAAATTTCGAAGAAGAAAAATTAATTAGTTATATTTCATTTAAAAATCACCCACATTCTTTTCGTGTCCCCTCAGAGGGAACAGGTACAAAATTTAGCTGTAAAAACAACAATTTTAAACTGTTTAACCCTTAATAGGTTGCTAACAAGTATATGTACCATTTAATTTTTTTAAATGGCGAAGCCAGGTTAATTATGATCCCATTCTACATGCATTCCATGGTATTTCTATTATTAAGTGATACCATTTTTAAACGCAAGACTTTTGTCAATTCAATGAAAGAATATTTTAAAATACTATTTTTTATATGAAAAGAATATTAATTTTACAAGAGTTATTAATTCCATGAATTTATTCGGTTGTCAGAGCGTTGAGCCTTGAACAAAATTGAAAAGTCTGCCCAGAAAGTATTTACAAAAGGGTTGGTCCTCGTTTGATTTAGATTCATGACAAACGTGTGGGCGTTGTTTGCCGTGGTATTCCTCGCCATTTACACTGCCAACCTGGCCGCATTCATGATCACGAGGGAGGAATTCCACGAGTTTACAGGGGTGGACGATCCCCGTTTGGCGAAACCGTGGTCCCACAAACCCATGTTCAAATTCGGCACCCTGCCGTGGAGCCACACAGACAGCACTCTTGCCAAGTACTTCAAAGACATGCACTCGTACATGAGGAAGTTCAACAAGAGCAGCGTCGCCGAAGGGATCGAGGCGGTTATCAGCGGGTAAGCAGGGAACACTTTGGGGTGCCAGTTGCAGACGTTTCTCAGCTATTGTGCTGTACACTCGAATATCTCGATGCTTAATGTACGAGTATTATCCGATAATGCGTACCCGGCTTGTTATCGAAGTTTCGGAACGGAGCGGTTAGACTGCAAGTTAACCTGCGAGCTAGTTACCTCGATTTTCGTCATAATGATTCGCTGTCTGACAGCATCTGCTCTTTGATTAGCATTTACTGCCTCGATACTTAGCTCGCGATAATGTTTCTCCTTGAACAATAATAGCAATAATTTGGAACTGTAGAACTAACTTTGCTAAAGGAGTGACACGTTGGTTCTCATGATGACAACTAGGGATACATTTTTGTTGACAGAGACGCATTTAATTGATTTTAATAAAGTATAAAGTATTCTAGGATCAGAGAAAAGAATAAATTCTTAAGTTTGCAAAAATTCTTGTTACTATTAGTGACAGTTAAAGTGTTAATTATAACAAGACTATAAGACGACCATGACTAAATAAATAATTAACTCATAATTCTAATAATAACAATGGTAATATCTTTCTATGAACATTTTTTTGAAGAAATTCTAATTTTGATCCTAATTTTATTTATTGAATTTGTATCTACTGTTAAATGAACCTCGTGCAAGTTAATACTGATTCACTACTTCCTGTTCTTGAAACTTTCTTCAGTTTATAAATATGCAAACGTATTTTCGTGACTTCCTTTACCTTTTTAACTATACAACAGTGGACATGAAAGTAGGATTTAAATGTATAATTAAATGGGAAATTAACAACTTACGTAAAGGATCCTTCATTTCCAGGATTAAAAGTATGGTATTTACAATTCTTTAGAGAGATTATTTATTAAATTTCTCCAAGTGAAAATACTTAATTATTTGAACAAATCTCTAACTGTTCAATCTGTTTGCGATTAAAGTAATCTTGAAAGATAATACGTATGATGGTTGCAAGTTCAGTTATTTTTCGATACATAAATCTTCGGATTCTTTCAAGAAACTTTAACCGAACAAACCCCGAGAAGTATGTATTTACTCGAACGGAAATAACACAGGAGGGAATTTCGAAAGAAGGAATCGTACGATTCGTTCGATTCGACGATTCCCCTCGAACTTTCTCTGTTTTCTTCTCAATTTTCTCAGCAACATCGTTTCCTCTGCAACAGAGAAATTGACGCCTTTATCTACGACGGAACGGTTTTGGATTATTTGGTGGCGCAAGACGAGGACTGCCGATTGCTCACCGTGGGTTCCTGGTATGCGATGACCGGATACGGCTTGGCATTCTCGAGGAATTCCAAGTACCTGCAGATGTTCAACAAACGTCTCCTGGACTATAGAAACAATGGTATATCTGCATGCTCCATTTCGGTGAACCTGAATAAATATAGGGTGATTCGAACTGCCCATTCACCCTTAATCGTTCACTGCGCATGAATGGTTAACAAGTTCATTACATTCTCCTTTTCTATTAAACCGATTAGTTTGCAATTGCGATCAAAGTTAAGAAGCTTTTCGATGAACGAAATAAATTACAAGAATCACTGCAAGAGGAAATCGAATCTTCCGAATGTTAGGAAACGTCCCAGTTTTATTCACAACGTTCTGGTATCTATTTCTCGCTAAAGGGGACACGTCTGAACATTCCAGGGGACCTG
This sequence comes from Anthidium xuezhongi, assembly GCA_022405125.1. NCBI lineage: Eukaryota > Metazoa > Arthropoda > Insecta > Hymenoptera > Megachilidae > Anthidium > Anthidium xuezhongi. Next base: position 3,033,757 of record CM039642.1, read on the forward strand.
GAGCGTCTCAGGAGGTATTGGATGACAGGCACCTGCAAGCCGGGCAAAGAGGTTCAAAAGAGCAGCGATCCCTTGGCACTGGAACAATTCTTATCCGCGTTTCTCTTACTGATGATGGGAATTCTCCTGGCCGCGGCTTTTCTGCTTCTCGAGCATCTGTATTTTAAATATGTCAGACAGCATCTGGCGCGAAGCGACGGTGGCGGCTGTTGCGCACTTTTCAGCCTGGTAAGTTTCGTTTCTGGTCTATTCGTCATATGCCAAGGATATTGATCGTCGGAAACCGAATTGTTCGTATATTGAAAGTTTTAGGACTGACATTTATTCACAAAAGAACCGTATCCCTAACCCTTTCAATCGCTGTTTTTATTCTTCTGCTGTTCTAAACTTTTAAAAAATCTGAAAAGAGTCTATTTGATAATCTATTTAAGTTTTAATAACGTAAGTAATAATTTCTATCGTGCCAGGGTGCTTTGACCTAGGGTGCTTTGGCCAATTTATTTCATAAATCTGAGATTATTAAAAATTAATTTCGAGGTTATATTATAACAAAAATGTCCTTTTATTTTGTCAGCAAATTCAGATATATTACTAATTTTACTTGTAATAAATAACTTAGCCATTTCTCCCTAAAACATTGTTCTACTGAGGATTTCTTTATTTCTTCAATTCGTTTAGCAACAAAAGTTGCTTCGTTGCAATCGTATCATCCGATCCTCTTAAAATCCTTCTTTTAAAGAGCATGGGAAAATCGCTGACGTTCCGTGGAGCAGTTTACGAGGCGCAAGACATCCTGAGGTACCATAGATGCAGGGACCCCATATGCGACACCCATTTGTGGAAGGTGAAGCACGAGCTGGACATGGCGAGGATCAGGATAAGGCAACTGGAAAAGGATCTGGAGGCGCACGGGATAAAACCTAGCCAAACTAAGTACGTAGAAATCTTATTTTAATTGAATACGATGAAAAGTATTATGATACGTTTGCGTCGAAACTGGGACTCTCGTGCCTAGTTTGTTCGAGCGGATCTCGAAGAACGTCGTTTACCAAAATACTTTTTTAACGGTACATTTCAATATTTATCGAAAAATAAATTTACTTGGTTTACTTTGATGTATTGTTAGACAGGTTCATTTCAAACGCGAGTAACAAAATTTGTTTTGGTACATTGAATCCTCGAGATCCGTTTAGCGATCGAAAGCAAACAACGGAAGGAAGCTCAGGCAGCAAAACATTCGAACAGTCTGTCAAAAAAGATGCTGCTCCATGTTCACGATCGAAGAACCGATAATCCTTGTCTCTACTCGAAACATTCCTTTTTCTTGCTTTCCTCCTCGAGTACCGTTCGCTTCCGGAACGAAATATCTTGCGGAGTTGCAGCTTGTTCCCTCGCGAGTTTCCATCGATCCCATCCTTTCATCATTTTTTTCACGAATTCTTCGAGGACACTTTTTTCGAAAGCGGAAATGGACCCGTAACGAGAGACTCACGCATGTCACTGCATAGTTATTTCACCTGTCCTTCGTAAGATTTTTCAAGGATTCAAGCTCGACTCGATGTTTCTTAAGGAACCCTCTGCACGTTTACAAATTGTCCCCCGGTCGAACTATTAACGGTTCGATTAATTAAGGCCACGGTTGGGCGTAGTTTCGTGGCGATGGGACGTGCGAGTCGAGCTTAAATCCTGACCTACTTTTCTGACGTCACTTGGAGCCTGGCTCGCACAGCATGCACACCTATCTACAGACACACTGTCGCTGGAAGGTCCTTGGGTACGATGGATCTTATACTAAGTTTAATATTGTTGAACAATTTTTGAAACGTTTTTAAAAGTTGTGAAATATATTTCTCATCTTTTTGTCAATTTTACACGGATGAACAAATTGTTATGATCACTTTTATAGTCAGGTAATAAAACAAATGTTTGATTTTACTAATTTTGCAATACAATAACTTTCAAATTTACATGAATGTGAAAAATAATAATGTTTATGAAAAATATTATTTGTTTCATTAATTAGTATAAGAAAGGGGTCATTCTGATAAAATTTTCTTTTTTCTACAGTGAATTAATTAAAGTTTAGAAATAGTTCAATTTTGGTAGCAAAATTTTAAATAAAACGATTCAAGCACTACTCTCAATTATAAAAATTTCACAGTTATTTACTGTATTCATCGACAAAAATTGTGAATAAAGTTTAATCTTCTAAGAATAATCCCTTAACAAGAGTATACGATATTTAACAAACAATTGTTTTCATTATAACAAAAAGTATTTGAGTATAAATATTTCATTACTTCTACCAGTTTTAATATTGAGGCAATTAATACTGCTATTTGATTTCATTAATTATTTTTTCAAATAAAAGTCTCTCATTTATTTTCCATACTGTCTACAGAAATGAAACCGCAGTTTTTCAAATACATTTGACACACATACGTCCGTCACACGTATATGAAATCGTAATTATACAAAAGTAAGGATGTTCCTCATTTGCGTGTTTTTAACAACAACCATGGAACTGAAGTTGTCTGAAGTTCGTTTATGAATTTTGTCAAATATAATGAAACGTCCAAGGACTTTTGAAGCGGCAGTGTACATGCGTGTGTATATACGTTCGTATATACAGTTGCGAATTGTATTTATTATATTTACGTGTATACGTTAATATCGTGATATCGGCACGAGCGTATCGTTCATTTCTGATTATATTCTTATCTATTTCCGTCGTTCTCTATGCACACTGGCGATCGTAAGCTCGAGACTATCCTGTATAATAAATTGAACCTATTATAATCGATAAATTGCCTGATAAAGTCTGCAGGATCAAATGAAAATTAGTAGAACCTTATTGTAAAATATAGTAGATTTATTAAGTGTATGCAGAAGTTTTTAAGTAAAATTCATGGATCAAGCTGATTATTCTTATTTTCTATCATTTTCTTCTGATTGTATTTAAATCTATGATCCTTATTTGAAGATTTACTATTAATTAACTAATTAATTACTTAACCACCAATTCTGCATGACAGTCAACTGTTAAAGTTTTTTTTTATAATGGTAAGAAATGTTGTACATTTAACACTTTGAATAATTAACTAAAAATAAAATTTATATTGTTGTTTAATAGAAATGAAAATCTAGCATTAAATTAATGAAAATACAAAAAACAAAATGATGTAATAAGGGCCTTTTAAAACTCAAAAGCAGAGATTTATATAAAGTGGTAATTATACCAGAATATTAAAAGAAAAAGGAAGATTAAAACTTTTACATACACTTCACGTACTTTCAACCCTTTATGCTTGAACTTTTTTATTCGACATAGAACTTTAAATTGAATGCAATTTAATCAAGTAATAGAAAGAATTTTACCTATACGAGTAAATAATTAAGGGATTTATTTAATTTTGAAATTTAGCAATTTATCATACTTTAATTATTATTCCAGTGTAAAGGTTTGAAATCTGTACAAGTATTATAGAATTTTGTTTGTTCTGTAGCGATTTATTATGTTAGTTCATTAATTATGGTTCGGATTAGCTTCTATTTAATTTCTTAGAATTTCAATTAGTAATATTGTTTACTACATTCCTTGGTTTGTTTAATAAACGTAGACATAGATAAACAGTTATTAGTAATTTAGAAATGTTTAGTATAAAACATTATAAATAATGCGGAAATTTGATATAAACCGTGGCTGGAAGTTAATTGAAGCAAAATTGAATTTTATCTTACCCGAAGTCGATACCACATAAAAATTCAATAATGAAATTTTCCAACCTTCGAAAACGTCGCGTTCGGTTCCAAAAATTTCCGGGTCTTCCAATTTGCAATTTCATCGAATATCTCGCAAACCGGGAATACTTTCGATTACCGGGAAGGAAAATTTACACGAACACGGTGGATGGTCTCGAAGCCACGATCGATGGTGTATTATCGCTGCATCACGTACGAGACTGTTTCACGGCGAATTGGCTTCGAATTTTTCATTCATATTAAGAAGTTGCGCCGTGGAATTGAAAGCGGAATGGAAACGAAACGGAACGGGAAAATGTACGCTGGTTGCAGAAAGACGGAACTTCCTAACGACACGAGATCTCCGGTGAACTTCGCTCGTCCGCAGTTGAAAAAGTTTCTTTCGAAAAGTTTATCTTGGAATAAACCCGAGGCCGTTTGCTGAGGATCCGGGTACATTGTTTGAACCGATCACGAGTACAGTTTAATCGAACTTCCGGGGAATACGAGCCGAAATTTCGCGCTGTTCGTGCGAACACGAACCGTGAACTTTGATGGTTTCATTACGAATTGCGTCTGCGATTCGGTAAACTTTGATTTCTATTGTTTCGCGTTCGTATTGCATCGAATTTCGGTTAGGAATAATTAAAATTATCTAATTTCTTAATATTTCTATTTTACACCATTGGTTTAAAGTTAACAAACCGAATGCCATAGTAAAAGTATAAGAATATATTAAGAGTGATAAAAATGAATGATATTTAGAAGCTTCCTTCTCTATTCACTTTTTAATAGTAAATTTTACCAAAATTAAATTTCGTATTTCATATTAAGCACAAAAATTATGAAAGCACTTTATCGAAATTTATATTTACTTTCATTGAGAATGATTGACTTTGAAAATGTTGTCTCATGCACGCTAGTTTCTAAAAATTTCACTTAATAGAACAGTGCTAATTTCTTGTTACGTTCAACGAGTGAAATTGGAGAAGTAGACTTAAAACATAATCAGGTCAGTAGACAAGAACTGTTCAGAAACATTTCTTCGTCCATCCGTTATTAAAAATATTAACATAAACGTTACTTTTAATTAAGATTAATTTTTAAACGTCGTTACGAAACCACTTTCTATGCAAAATTCGATTCATTATTTTTTTTCGTGCTCGGTAATAAAAATTTCAAAGCTCTTTCGAGATAAAGGCTGTTTAATCGTTCTCGAATATGAAGCAAGTAAAATTAAAGTCAAAATAGAAGCACAAGCAATAAAGGAGACGGGATCTCGTGTCGAGGGAGGGCGTTGTTGGGGAAAGATGAGATTGTTTGACGACGGAACGATAGTGGAAGAGATAAGCCAGGCACATATCCACGTCGGCTTTTTTAAAGGAGGAAAACCGGAAGTCTCGGCTGGTGGCGAGGATGCTTTCAAAGCTCGGACCGCCATTCACAACCGGAGTCATTGGCGGTGGAAGCTCCGCATCCGCTACCGCCATACTTCGATTCGTAAGTCCGCAACACCCACAACACGTAAAAATGCACAGCGACGTAAGAGCTAAAATGAATACCTCCTTTTATACTTTCTTTTTAAGTATCCAACCTTCCATTGAAACACATTGAAACGTTCGTTCGTTCAAATGGCGAATCTCGAAAAATAGAATTAACATTTGATTAAACATACGATCAAATTTATTATACTTTACTCTCTTTACATTATTATTTTTCTGTATTTTATATAAATCATATAAAATCGTTAAGCAATCAGTATTTTTATATTTTTAGCTATTTTCTAGCTTCGTGGATACTTGAGTTTATAAATATTAATGTGAATATAATTGCGAAAAGTTCAAACAACCAGCAGTATGTTAATTAGAAAAATTCTGGATGAAAATTGCCTCAAGGGCAATGAAAACTTTTGCGTTCCCCTACTATTCATTAATTTTGATATTCTTTTGAAATTTCTTTAAATATAAACAAATTAATGAAACGAAGGTGTTATCTTTTGAACGATAAACATGTTTGCAATGAATCTGATCGTATTTTCAATTTCTCAGGCGAAAATATTTATTGACTCACCCTATACAGTCGAATACATTAAATATTCCTTGGTCACGCCTTGAAAAATTGCAGTAGCTGACCAAGCAATTGTGTCGCTTTTTACGAATCAGACTAATACGATTTCATTCGGGAAATGTACTTACTGGGTCAGCGGGACTTGGCGGCGGAACGGGTTCCAGCTGCCAAATATCCAGAAAAATTCACGCTTGTTTATTCACCAGCTGGTGTCGCTACGAAGCAGACAACATTCGCCATTTAAAACGAACCGAGACTAAAGTGTTGTGTAACATATGGGACAAACGTGACACCTGGTTTGACGGTTTGCCTGTCATGTTACCCACAGGAAGGCGACGTATGAATCACCGCAAAAACCTACCCCTTATTTGTTATGGAAATTCCCTGAACAAAATTTCTGCCAACCAGGAGCGTATAACGTTCTTATCGATACTAATGACAAAGTCCTCCTTGAGATTTTGATGTCGAACATTTTGTGGATTCAGTGGCTCTTACAATTTTAAATTCCTTTTTGCATCAAAGGAGAGATTACCAGGAAATTATTATAATATAAACAGAAATCGGTAAATATTACGGTAAATGGAAATAAATTAAGAAATAACAACGTAAAAGATTATATTTCAAAACCACAAATGTGTTAAATAAACATTCGCGATAAAATACACGTTTCAATAAACTTTATTTAAAATCAAATAATTCTGTATTTATTAAGCAGATTAAAGGAGGCTAGTTTCATATTTAATTTGCTATAAATAAACATTATTAATGAGAAATAAATATTTAATGACTATGTTGCTGTTGACAGAAGCAACATTTCATTGATGAAAGTATCTGGTGTTTGCTTGTAAATATCAGTTTCAATTCAGATGTTTTAACAATAATAGCGTTAGGAATGCTCGACCGAATTTACGATGCGAATGAACTACAACGCTGTTGTTTCCGACCTCTTGGTTTATTCATTTTCGTTTATTTATTCTTCCTTTGAGACTCGATGCGGCCGGGGTTTGTCGGCAGATTTTCTTAGACAAAGTATTCCAATCGCACCCCCCGGACCACATAACTCAATTTATGGTACAGTCTACTAGGGGACATATTTTCACATTTTTGTGGGCGTTGTACATATAATCAGAGGAACTGTTTCCAAATTTTGTTGAATGTTTTATGCCCTCACTTATAAGAATATCTTGAAGAATGACTAGATTTTAATCCTTGGGTCTAATTGGCCCAGATGTTTTCATGAAAAATGATTGATTTTGCACAAAAGCATGATAATCAAGTCAGAGATTTGGGAACTTTTATAATTTCTTCTTTATGCGAGGGATTGAAATCAAACAATAATTTAAGATATCAAAAAAGGAAGATAATTAGGCTGTATTAATTTCGTAAACAATTATTAAGTAAAGTAGCAATTTATTTAAGTTGACAGTCAAAGTATTAACTGTTAAATAACAAACTGTGTAATTTAACTCACTCTTCTAAATCTTGCGGTATTTCTTGAAATATTATTCTTTTAATATATTAGATACATTTAACACAAGGTACAAATGATTCAGCCAGACACAATATATTTCTCTGGAAGGACATATTTGAAATTCTAAGTCATCCCCTGGGGCAAAGCAAGAGTCAGCGTGTTTCAATGTTTTTCCCAGACTTGAATTATGATAATTTACGGACAGCGCTGACAGGTATTAGGAAAAAGGTTCTTACGTCGCTTTGATGACTGTCTGGGTGCACGCAAGAAAATCGACGAGTCAGTGCTTTGTTTTTGGCCCTTCCATGAAGTGTCTGGAGAAATTGTCATTGCCAGGAACGTAAAAGCGTCGAAAAATACGTGCACTGCTGACAGAGAAGACATAATCGATCTCGCGAGGCTCGTTCAGAGTTAGTTTTGTGGGAATTTCGATAAGGAAAGATATTATCCGGGTATCCCAGAGTTACCTTATTCTTTTCCTAAGTTGTAAATCATATTTATGGGTTGGAACACCCTTTTATGGACAAAAGTTGTTAGATTTTAGTTCATAAATATCAAATATTTTGTAGAATAGATTAAGCATATTTTTCATTTTCAAAGATTATTTATTGCGTGCATGGATTTCTTGGTATATAAGATTTAAAAAAAATATTTTTACGTAAAATATCATAGTTAATGCAATGACGTTTAATAAAATTTAATTAATAGAATAGAATATTCACTATAACACTTAATGATATAATTCAGCCCAGTTTTTACCTTTAGACATATTTTCACAGTTCAGATGTAAACTAGGACATTTTTCATTTCTCTCATTGATTTAAGCTTCCAAACAACTACAGTAATTCCAAGATATTTATTAAAGTCTCTATTACATTATGCAATCGTTCAATACTTCAAATATCTAAAAATTCTGACGGTAAATCAAATTTAACTTATGATTAAGAACATACTACATACTTCTAACTTCATTTCTTTTTTCAGATTTATCGATCTTAAACAAATATTCAGAATAACACATCCGACGACTGTTTCGACCTCCCAATACATAACAAATTCAATTTCGAACAAATCGGATAACATCTATCTTATTCAGCAACGATGTCGATGAATCAGACATCGAAAGAATATTAATTTTGAGAGCGTCGCGAGAGTCGACGATAACAGCATAGAAATCGAAACGATAAAAAGTAACTATAGATTAGCCGCTTCTGCTTGGTAGTTTAGTACGTCTGCATATATGCAACTACACCAATTATTTTTTTTTCTCGTCTATCTTTTTCTGACGTTCTATCTCTGTTTGAGATCGTGTTTTATATTCGTATCGTATCGATCTTTAGCCACATTGTTTTTTCATGTGCTCGGAGGCATGGCATGCGAGTTCAACGACGAGTTTCACGATCGACTCGTGGCGACTGTATCGAAAGCGCATTGCGAACGATAAATCGTCTACGATGGCGACAGCTCGACAGTGCACCAGGGCGATTTGTTCTGGTCGAGGAAAATTGCTGGGAATTAGGAAAACCCAGGGAAAAGAATGTACCGCGAACCAAGTCACTTGTACAGCGTGTGTCGCCTAAGAATAGAACTTGATGTATCTCCCCTGTCTTCCGTTGATGCCACTGGAAAATGGAACGCCCGTTCCCAAACCGTAATCGTGACAAAGATACGTTTGTTCCGAGAAAATGATATAATGCATCTGTCCACGCTTGTGCACATTTATATACGGGGTAATGCAAAAGTTTCTTCTCCATGGTTTTATTAATTTGATAGATAGTCATTTAAAAAGAAAACTGTGATGGTGCTAGAGTTAAAATGAATTCTTTAAGACAATACTTTCTCGGTTAATTAATTAGTAAAAATAAAATTTGGTCTGACAGTTTTGTCAAAAAGAGAAAGTTTATATGAATAAATAAGTTCAAGAAAAGGAGAGAAATTTTTGTGCTGCTCTGTACCAGCAAAACTTCAAAAGTATGCAACTTTTTAAATATAATTACAAAAGTTATTCATTTTTAAGGTAAAAGACATTCTTGACTAGGAACTTGAAATAAAAATACAAATTCTATTAAATGATTACAAAGAAAAGAAACGTTTTTATAATTTAAAGCTAACTTTTCTACAATGTATGTGGTATTTTTTTAACTGTCTGGTGCGACTTAATAAAACAAAGGGTGTCAAGATAAAATAATCTAAAGGATAAAACGTTCTTTGTCCCGCAGTTACCTTTCTGTGCCAAATGTGTTTCCTGTCCAATATTTTCTTTCAACGTCAAAAGATGATACTTTGAGTTCTAGTTTTAAGCGACTCATTCTGTACACGTATGTCTATCTATCTATCTATTTATAGGCAATATAAAATTTAATTCTCGATAAAATTGTTACATGGACGTTCTGTTGAATTTAGATTCATCGACGCCATCGATGTCGCAAGGCCAAGGGACATGACTAGGAATCACGTAGTCAGCACAGAGTATTCCCAAAAATTTTTGCCGACTGAGATCTACAGGTAAACATACTTGACTTTAAAATTATTTTGCTTGCGTCTTTGAAAATGGGACAAAACTAAGCATTCTAACGAATTCTAAAGTTTCTGCTATTAAATGGCACTTGACTTTTAAGGAATTAACGACTATAGGTGAATTAAAACTTATATTCCTAATAATATGTATACATAATTTGATTGCACTATGTAGTATTAATTTAGCACCTGTTAAAAATTGTCTAAAATTTATATTTCTCTAAAAGTATGGGATATTTTTCTTATGGATAGATTTAAAAGTTGTTTTACACTACTTTTTACACTGCTACTTTAATTAATAAAATTAATTCAATGATGCTTACAATTCGAGTTAGAATCCTACAATTTCTAAGTCCCAAAGAAATATATTTTTCATTATTTTGATAAAAGTTTGATAAGAAATTGAATTTCGTTTATTTTAATGTACGTTTTTAATTAAAATATTACAGTATATACCTAATGCTTATACAAAATAGTAGAAAAATCATAATATTCTATCATAGAAACGACGGAATGTATATTTTCTTGATACTACCAATTTTGTCGTATCCAGTATAGAATCCAGCGACCTCCAAATTTCAAATAAATTGAGTTCCTGGATTCCCGATGCACCCAATTTGTCAAAGCGGCAGATTTCAAAGAGAATCGATGTTCTCGATCGCAGGATCCCGGATGACGGTGCGGCTAGAACGGAAATCGCCGAGATGGAAACAGTTCTGTGATCTTAGAGAGCCGGCTACGATTGCCCAGCCCCTCAGGATGCGGCCAAGAGTCCCCGAATAGCGAATCCAGCCGTCTCCCTCATTTCGGACAACGAGTCAATGCCTCGTAGCCTCGTCGAGGCCTCCCTCGTTACGAAACAACCGAATCCATGGTGTTCGGCTGACGACTGAAGTTTCTGAACCAGCCTGCTGCGAACGGTCCTCCAGCAAAACGAATTTCTTACCGAAAGATGATACGGGTGAACGTTCAGTGCCTACGACGATGATCGAGAAACTCGATCGGGCGAATTATCCCTGGTTACCGATCTACGAAGTCAGAGCTGTACGCTTTTGGACTTTGACGGTGCACCATCGAGTGCCGGAAACGTGTACGGTGTTCACGTTGTGATTACGTCCAGATTCTGGGACGCTCTGGGACGATTTTTTTTTCTCGAGTTTTACGGTGTTTATCATACTGTACGAGGAGGGAACATCTTGTTAAGGGCAGGAGTTTCTGTTCCCTGAAGAAGGAGAGACGATGGAATCGGACTGTTGCTTTGGAACGCTATTTATGGAAGAAATTTTTAATTCTGCCCATGCTTCGTTGAACGAGGAGCATGGAGAAAAGGTTGGCTAGGTATATGTGATTTGAAACGAGTTGTTTTTAGGCTGTTGGGTATGAAATGGTCAATTTTGCGATCGAGTTTCTGTATTACTTTACGGAAATACAAGTATTTTACAAGGTTTTTCAAGTTTTAGTTCCTGCGCTATTAATTTATGCGTTGTGTGTAATAGAATATCCATGTTTTAGACAAAATGAAACTTGATGTCATAAAAAAACTGAAAAATAACACTCGTGGCATATCAATTTGAAGCTTAAAATTTAATGAAAATTACTACATAAACAGCAAAAAGTATGAGATGACCACAAATCATATAAAGTAATTTTAATGAACCTAATTTTCTATTTTTATTTTTAAAAATATTCTGTCCATCAGTTCATGGTGGGACTTCGCTATTATACACATCTTACTGATTATTCATTTTGTTTACCCAAATAATTAGTGGAATTATTAATCAATAATCAATCATTGATAATAGTAAATCTGTGTTTAAAATTTTATACAAATTTGATTTAGTAATAATTTTTGTAAATCTTAATTAGAACCTTTTTGTAATAAATCTGCATATTCTTTTCGGAAATGCATCCTTTAGAAGAATGAAATTACATGGTCTATTTAAATAAAGTAACATGTACAATTTCAATTAAAGTTATAATTGTAAATTTTATTAGTAAATTGGCTATTTCGTTCACAACAGCCTAAAATTCGCTGGATTTTCGAACGGTCAAGGTTGGGTATGAATTTTTCTCGTGTTTGAAGTAAACGAAAGAAATTAAACGATAGGAGTGAAATTTAAGGATGTTAATCGTGAATTTGTGAATATAAGAACGCTTTACTATTATATTTTATTATTTCTTCTCTTTGGAGTAGGTGTCGTACAGTTTTGCCAGATCGGACGACACAAAAGAGAATCCAAATCGATGTTGAAATTTTATAATAAACTTAAAATGATGTTTGAAAGTCATCAGCCAGGCAACTTTATTATTAAGCAAGAAGATTTTCTTATCGTTGAACCTTACGGTTTCTCAGTTTTGGAACATCCAATCGAATACCTATAATGAAATCAAATTTTGAGAACGTAATTGTGAATTTTCATGAAAAATCGTTTCATTCTAAGAATTCGAAAGCTGCGTTAAACAACTTTAAAACTTCAACATCCACGGTAAAATACAATTAATAAAATTGTATTATAATTTGATAACAAATTATTAGACATTAGAAGTATGCGGAAAAAGTTTTCATCGTTTGTATAATAGTTTTACATTTATTGATATTTATTAATATTTCTGGCTTATTGAGAATTAAATTACTATTCTTTTTTTTTTCAATTTACATGTAATTTCAATAGCATTCATTGTCGATGGAAACTTTTGCATGATCCTAATATTTATTACAATTTCAACACTTTACTTACTGACAGCTTATGTATACGTTTATTAACAGTATCATTTGACTTGAAACTAATTAGTAAACTTTTATTATTACTATTATTATGTCTATAACTCAATTGACATATATTACAATTAAAAGAAAATTGAACCTAAAAATGTTTTATTAATTGGCTATTCTTGAACTACGAAATGAATTCTTATCTGTTTCATTTTTGAACGATAAGTAATCTGTTAAATGAAAATTAATCTTATAAGAAACAATACACGAAATTAAAATAAAAGGATGGAAATTTACTCAAGCAGCAGCAATGCAATAAATCAGTAATGGCGAACCTATAATCCACATGATATTTGTAAGATATCCTCATGAATGTCCAAGAAGTTAAAACTTATTTTCAAAAAATCCTTTTAAAACAGGAGAAAAAGCATTTAATGAAAAAATATTAATTTGATTCTTATCCATCGCAAGAAAAATGGTTCGCCATCGCTGCAATAAATAACCATTGAAATTCCTGAATCATTTTTAAGAATATCGTTGAAATTTTTTACGAAAATTTCAGCCCCTTCATTTTTTTGCGAGAAAGAAAATAAGGGTGCACATTCGAGCCAACGACTGTTCGTCAAAACGAACGTTAAGGTGAACAAAAACGCCGGTAAACCAATCGACATCTTGATAGAAAAACGTTAATGTGTACCATAACGATTGTAACTATGGCACTCGAGTATGCCATACTATACATATATACATATATACATATACATTATATTTAATACGTAATGTACACACGAGATACTATTACACGTTAAGTATGTATATTGTGGTAAACAATGAAATATTCTAAAAGAAATCCACTTCGAGGACGTAATATGCTCAACAAAATGTACACATAATAAAATTCACCAGGTGTTTAACAATTTAATGAAACCCATCGAGGAGTGTCAGGGGTCGTGTGACAAATTCTTTAGCGAAGAAATAAAAAAAAAAATGAATGGGATCGATCCAGCGACGATCAACGCTTCAAATGACAGAGAAAATAAATTTAATCAAACACATTTTGTTGAATATCTCGAAAACTAACAGAGATAGAAGAATACTATACGATGATAAATTTTGTATCTTTCAACAAGAAATTTGATGATGTGAACAGATGTGCAAAAGATTCATTTGTTTAAATAATATATTGAAAAAAGCACATTTGCAACGCGTATTAAAATTACTGAAAGTTTACACCGCTGTCAACAGAGTATCGTTTCGAATTTATGCACAAATCTATATTCGTTGGAAAGTAGAAACCTTCCTCTTTAACGCAGTTTTTGTTTCGTGTCGATATCTTTATCCGTTCCTGAGATATCGTCGTTGGAAGACATACATAATTTTTCATAAAAATTCACTGCCGGTGCCTCGCTAGCGACTAGTCAATGAGTGTCTAGCGTAGCGGCCACGTGGCAGTGTTTACGTCTAACCCTTTACTATTACTACTTTGTTTACATACAATTCCTGGAAAAAATCTGGGTCAAGTCTGGCGCGCTAGACATGTTCCCCCCTTCCCCCTTTCGCGCGGCGAGCGCTTTGTAAACTTTAAAGCCCTATATCTCAGGAACTAATTGAGATAGAGCGATGCAACAAATTGCGTTATTATCTGCACACTTCCATCTATCTTCAGAGCTATTGTAGTGTACATTTTTGCATGTCTTTTATATAAATTGGCAGGTTATTTTGTACCACGAGGAGCATTCTAACATTAATTTATTTAACTAATACTGTGAATAAATAGTAATTTGTACTTAATCAAAAATAGTTTTTTGTACTTTGAATTGTTAATATTATATGGTAATACGGATAAAAATTATAAATTTGTGTAGATTTCAGTTCGTCAAATATTTCTAATGTTATTATTGCATAGTTAGATGTTTTAGAAAGTACTGTCATTTATTTTTCTTAATTTTCTTTTTAATATAGGTAAAGTCTTTTCTTTTTTTTTATTATAAGTAAAGTGCGTATTGTTGTTATGTATGAGTATTTTCAAAATGCTTTTAACTTCTTTATAATTCTGAATATAAATTTAGTACTAAATACCAAAAGAGTTAGTTGTCAGTACGGCACGTTATACTCCAGAAACAGTATCTTTTTATATTGACCATACGGATAAATATAGTTAGCGAGAAAAATAATTTCCACTGCTTATGAAAGGGTTAATCGTCGTTGGTTTGTCCCGCGTCTAAAATTCGATCACCAGGGAATCAGGACGAACGTAAATGGGGAGATTAAAATTTCGAACGTAACAATACGGAACGGTGCCTGAGACTGAATCTCATCGCGTAACGTTTTTTAAGACGAAATATTTTTAAGCATAAACAAGAAACATCGAGTTTCATCTCACGGTGGAGGCTTTCTTTCGTAAATCGACGTCCTGACACTTCGCAGATCTCGCTGACGAAAATCTATCCTCGTGTAAGGAGTAGTTGAGAGTGGCCGGGTCCTTCTGAACCGACAGAAAACATACCGGGCAACCAAAAAAATTTTGTGTACACGCGTGAATGTGTGTGCGCGTTCCGAGTGCGTGGAAGAAAAATCGACAGTGATAGGTTTAATGTTCTAAAAGAAAACTACGTTCGCTGTACATAGAACGCATTGTACCGTGTAAGCCAGAAAACAAGCCGTGGAAAAGTACCTTTCAGTCGTTTGGGTCCTTTGAACGAACAATGTTTGCTGTACAAATGCTGCTTCGGACGATTTTTGTCAATTGTCGTGGACGAAACATGAATTCTTTTAATACGATTACTAAAAGTAATACTACTTGAAGGTTTTAAACAAAAATTGTGCAATGATTTTTTCTTACTTCCTCGATAGAGTGTTCTACGTGCATCGGAATTGAAATAAACATTTAATTTCGTAATTTTCATCACAAATCTGGTAATATTTTTTCTGTTTGTTGAATTGGAATGTTTCGAACAGCGTGGATTGTATTGAAAGAAATCCTCCTAATTTTGGAGAAGAATTTTCAAATATCTATCGAACGCCTGTTTCCGGTGGCTCGGTTATTTGTGGCTTACACCGCACGTCGAGAAATTCTGCTCGAAAGCACTTGTTTCGACTCCTCGCGTTTTAAATAATAAAAAAAAAACTCGTACAATTATCACGGTCAAGAGGATTCGATTAAAAGTTGCTCAGAATCGTATGAAATTGAACATAATCGAAGCTTTACATGGATTTTTATTATTAGCGTAATTAGAATCTGTCTGTGGTGAATCAGGTCATCTGCTTTTATTAAAAGTATTAACTATCTATCAATTTTTACCCGATCAAATACATTTAATGATTATTCTTTATTTTAGATTCTTATTATTTAGAATTAATTATTCAGATTTTTTAAATTCTTAAGATTTTACGAATCTACGAATATTTTTTTTACTTAATTCAATAATGTTTATATTTGGAGGGGACCTGGATCACCCCGACCTCAATCTAGTCACGCTAATGATCTTCATCAAATTCCATCGGCTCATTGAATTCCGAGTTAAATTGATTTAATTCCTGTTCCGAGGACGAGACACGAGTGCTCCCGTTCAAACACAATTCCAAAGATAGTACCTTGCTATCGAAGAACATGTTGTTACTGTTGTTGTTAAAGATAATGGAAGTGTTACATTGTTAAGTCGCGAGAAAGTGAGACAGAGAGAAAGGTGTAGTGAGCAAATGATTAATAATTAATTCCTCTGAAAGCTATAAAAAAAGGAGAATGCAAAATCGGATTGAACGTGTCGATCATGCTACGATTAACGTCTTTATCCACTATTGTTAACACTTTAACGGCCATACATTTTATGGGATCTATGATCTTTGTAATTTTATATTAATTATCCTTGTATTGAAACGTTGATTAACATAGTAGCGATAACGATGCTTACAGCGGCATGATAATACGGGTTATTAAACATAGTATTGGCCTAATTTCTTTCAATTAAATTTTTGTATAGCGATATACCAGTATTTTCTTATTTAATATTGCGGGGATCAGTGGTGACTAGTAAAAAATTCAATACAACCCAGTAATTGATGGAAGATTAAAGTCAATTTTAAATAAAATTTATGTTACTCACATATTAGCCCTTAGACAATGGACCAGTAGGATAATAACACTTCAAATTTAATTCTTTGTTGAATTTTATTTTCATTATTTAAATTTCCTCTCGTTATTATAAATTGTATTAATTAGATAATTTTATTGCTGTGAATTTCAGTTTCTTCAATTCCTCAAACTTTCGAATATTTAATAAAATTACTTTTGATTGCCTAATTAAAATTATCCTTAATAAAAGAATTAAAATTATACAGTTGGTCACTGCTGATCCCTATAACAATTTTCCATTTATACATTACATTTGTATTTCCTTTATTTATGCATTAATTTCCCTTAACTTAACATTTTATTTCGCAGACACAATTCATAGGATTATATTTCACACTTGTATCGATACAGATGCGTGAAGAGATTACCAATTTTCAAATTAGAATTAGTAATATAAATGCAAATAAAAATGGTAATATGGAAAGCGATGATTAATTGATAGCTGCCGTCAAAGTGTTAAATATTTCAAACACACGCTTTGCCCATTTCTCGATCGACAGAGATCTACGCTGTTTCCATCCGACACAAAATGTGAGAGATTCCTTTTCACCGTGTGCGCACTCGCCACCGAATAACTTTTTCACACTTTCGCTGCCATTCGGAAAAATGTATTTCATTAAAAGTCTAAGTTTTTAAATTATTTTTAGTCGTTTTTTAAAGAAACTTAAACCATTTGCATTATAAGTTAAAGATGTTGTATTATGTTATCATTATGTTGGTAACAAAATTTCTTTATTTTGTTGAAACTTAGAAATATTATTCAGCTATCTTAATACTAATGCATCGATAATATAATTTTCTACAATTATAACTTATTTCTTTAAAACTATGAGGTGAAAATAATTGAAGCTCATGGCTACGAAAAAAATGTAGGTATAATATTTTATTTTGTAATTTAAAATAAGTTCTCGTATGGCTGTAGTCGTGCCAATTGGAATTTTGAAATGGCAGTGAACGTGTTAAGAGCAACCCACCTTAGTTCCTTGCAATTTTTAGACAAAAAGAAACTCGATGGTGCGTACAGAACAAGGGGATGATGATTTTTCTATAAAGGAGGATGATTTTCATCCAGAAATTCACGTCCGATACAACGAACAGGCTTTTGGGATTAATTCTGAGATCCTCGACTGCTCAAATCGTCAGTGAAACATTTCAGATTTTATTTTAAACATTCCTGGATCCTGAGTCTAAGAAACTCAGTAGTTGTCATTCTAATATTAATAAAATATAAAACATCAATTTTTCGAAACACTAAAATGATATACCATGGACTTATTAATTTATTCTTCCAAGTTTAATCAGAATTACGTAGAAATGAAACATAACATCTTTTTGAAAACGTAACGTTGAAGACAGTTTCTAAAATTTTTGATCGATGACAAATATAAAATTGAATTTTCATCACGAGTAACGAATCAACGCGTGAGAATCTATTTTCGTAATTAGAAATCGAACAGCCAAACCGAGAGATCGTGCGCACACACGAAAATAGCGGCCTTAAATAATCATTTCTTCAGCGTCGTATTCGTGATCTACCGAGATTCTTATACCCGCAATCATAGATTAGTAGTCCTGGGATGAACGACTGGCTTCCTTCCGCCATTTTCATCCGAGATTCGTGTTCCTTACACGCTCATTTTCTTGCTAGGACTCTTTCGATCGACGATTCGTCCTTATCTTATTATTTTTTAATTTAAATAAAATAAGGATTGCCTCTTATTTGTTTTACATTGATATCCAAAGTCAAATATTGAATTTATCTTTGATTCTTATGAAGGAAACTTAATTTTTGTTGAAATTTTTACTAAATTTTTTATTTTTACCAAATTTTGTTTATGATTTTTTTAATTTTTCTCTTTTTCTGTTATCTAATAAAAGGTATCTAATTATTTCATTCCTTGTGTCTAATGATGACACATAATTTCTTACAAAATTTTGCATTATCTCTGTGCGATTGAAACGCGACCAAGATGGCAATAACCAAGGCATTTACAAAATTCGTTTCTACGATCGACGAACTATCGAAACCATATCGAAAGAGTCCGAGCCACGTCAGTGATAAGTCGAAACCCGTATTCCTCAGTGGACTTTAAAATTAGATTAGCAAATTAGCGAAGCAACCAGAACGCATCGCAAACGAAGAACGAAATGTGGAAATGTTGTCGAAATGAAATGACGAAATGTTGTTGTATGCTCTGACGAATGCGTGTACAAACGAACAACCCGTTTGCATGTGTATATTCGTGCGTGTACTCGTCTATGTGCATAAGGTTCGAGCGTGGCCGAGAGAAACTTGTCGTGCATGGCCGGAAGCTCGAGGTCCGTCGAGTTTCGCGCTTCTACGTCTTCACCATCGAGGATATTAGCGGGCAACAGAAAACCCTAGGATTAGCGTTAGACCAGCAAATAAGTATAGCGACGAAAAACCTCGCCAAT
This sequence comes from Anthidium xuezhongi, assembly GCA_022405125.1. Classification (NCBI taxonomy): domain Eukaryota; kingdom Metazoa; phylum Arthropoda; class Insecta; order Hymenoptera; family Megachilidae; genus Anthidium; species Anthidium xuezhongi. The sequence continues at coordinate 3,052,834 of CM039642.1, forward strand.
CGGATACCTTTTCGAAACGCCTCGACAGAAACGGGAGGCGGTGTATTTGTGTCAGCGTACGTCTTTTTTTTTTTCTCGTGGGAACGATTAAGATTATTGTACTAATGGGTGAAGCAGAAGAGGGAGTTGTTTAAAGATATAATAACGAAGTTCGCGAATTCCGCGAGGATATCACGGGTTAAGTCGAGAACGAAGACGATCGTCGACCAATCATTTCGCGGAATGTGCGAACCGATGGCTTTTAAGGAACATATGTGGCACGTGATTGTATGTTGTTTCAAATAAAACATTGTTGTTTTGTATACTACACAAGTGTCGTGTTCTTTCTTCGCGTTAATCAACTCATTTGCTAGAATTAAAAATACATATTGTATTTTTTAATAGAGATCAAGTCCTTGGTTGGCAGAAAAAACATACCAAAGTATCAATCACCGATTTGATACAAAATAGTATGTCACATTTGTAAAAATAATTAACCCTTTGCGGAAATTCCTGAGATTTGGCGTCACTGAAATTCCAGAAAGTGGCACGAATACCTTCTGACATATCATGTTCTCCTGATACAATTTCAAGATGTTTACCACTTTAAATTTAAATTTTATATTCTTCGATCTGCTGTTGTTAATTTTTTTTATTATTTCTTGAAATTATTTACAGGATAAGGGTATCAAACGAGGTTTATTGAAATAAATAAACAAGTTCTGGATTGTTTTCAATAAGCTGCATTTATTCAATAAACTAAATACTTTATACATTGAGCTGTACAATACTTATTAAATTATTTATAATTAACAGGAACCTTTCTGGTAATTCCTCAGATATCAGTTTTCAGTAATTCTTGGAATTCTGGGTCTTCAATTTTACGGTATTGTACTTATGCGATTGTCTAGATGATAATGGGTAAACGTGATGGCAATAAAGCGATAATAATAAATGGTAAAAATAAAGTTCGCCAAATAAACACTGTCCGCCAAATAAACACATACCTTTATTCAAGTAGAACAGTTCCTTCCAGTTGACGTCTCAATTTCGTCGACGAGTGCTCTTCAAATATTCTTCCTTCGATTCGAAGATGAACAAGTAAGGAAAATGACAACTAAATATAATCCATCAAATTCAAATCTGATTGAAAATAATTAAATTTGTTATATCGTATGTAAATATGAAGTATTATAATTTTATTCAAGTAGTTAATAATAACGTATTTTGCTGTGTTGTAGATTAGAAGATGTATTTGTTATACATTTCTACGCCACATAAGCTGCACATTAACATCACCAAATAAACGGGAAACTTTCTGGCAATTTCTCAGATATCAGTTTTCGGTAATTTTTGGAATTGGACACTACTAAAATTTCAAGAAATGGTACGAAGAACACTTCTTGTCACATCATGTTCTCCTAATACAAATCTGCAAACTTGAGATCCTTGGTTTCTGAGTCTAATTTCCTTTTTCCCAATAAACAATGGAAAGGATTTATCTACGGAGAATAAACTGTTCTTCAATAGTTATACTGAATATATAAGTACATATGTAATTGTAGAATGTCTTTATTTATAAGAATATTGTACTGCGCTTAAGCTATATGTTAAATAATTATAAAAATATGTTGTATGTAAAAATACTGATATGTAAGTTTTATAATTTGTAATTATAAGTGTGTTAAAGTTAAGAATCTAATATTTAAGTAAGTTTTACAGTTAATAGTTATAAGTGCGTTAGAATTAACAATGTAACATTTATGTAACATGTATAATTGAAAGAATTTTCAATAAACATAGAATTAAACTAAAGCAATTGTTTATTCATTTATAAACCTAACTCCCTTATCCAGCCCTTACAAAATTTCACTTAAAAAGCAAGAAATAATGTAGAAAAACATTGCACAGAAGTTTCGAAATACAAAAGTAGAAAAAGAAACGAAAAATATCGGTTTGATACAGAGAAGAACAAAATTCGGTACAAACGGTTTCCAGGAATTCCTGGAATTCGACGTCACTAAAATTCTGGGAAGTGACACGAAGAATACCTCCTGGCACATCATGTTCTCCTGATACAATTTCGGGATCCGAAATTCTGTGAATTTAAATTTTATAGTCTTCGATTTGCTATTGTTAATTTTCATTATTTTCTGAAATTATTTATAGGATAAGGATATCAAGAGAGGTTTATTTAAATAAATAAACGAGTTCTGGGTTATTTTTGAAAATCTGCATTTATTCAATAAACTAAATGATTTATTATACATTGAGCTTTAGAATAGTTATTAAATTATTTACAACTAACGTTTACAATTGTAATTTTGCGCACTATCTATACAACTTTAATTTATAATCGGATTTGTTATAGAATTGATACAACAGGTATCTAAGTTCCGATTATTAATTAAATCCTTGGTTTCTGAGTCCAAGTTCCCGGAAATTCCTGGAATTCGACGTCACTAAAATTCCGAGAAGTGACACGAAGAATACCTCCTGGCACATCATGTTCTCCTGATACAAATTCGGGATCCGAAATTCGGCAAATTTAAATTTTATCGTCTTCGATTTGCTATTGTTAATTTTCATTATTTTCTGAAATTATTTATAGGATAAGGATATCAAGAGAGGTTTATTTAAATAAATAAACGAGTTCTGGGTTATTTTTGAAAATCTGCATTTATTCAATAAACTAAATGATTTATTATACATTGAGCTTTAGAATAGTTATTAAATTATTTACAACTAACGTTTACAATTGTAATTTTGCGCACTATCTATACAACTTTAATTAATAATCGGATTTGTTATAGAATTGATACAACAGGTATCTAAGTTCCGATTATTAATTAAATCCTTGGTTTCTGAGTCCAAGTTCCCGGAAATTCCTGGAATTCGACGTCACTAAAATTCCGAGAAGTGACACGAAGAATACCTCCTGGCACATCATGTTCTCCTGATACAAATTCGGGATCCGAAATTCGGCAAATTTAAATTTTATCGTCTTCGATTTGCTATTGTTAATTTTCATTATTTTCTGAAATTATTTATAGGATAAGGATATCAAGAGAGGTTTATTTAAATAAATAAACGAGTTCTGGGTTATTTTTGAAAATCTGCATTTATTCAATAAACTAAATGATTTATTATACATTGAGCTTTAGAATAGTTATTAAATTATTTACAACTAACGTTTACAATTGTAATTTTGCGCACTATCTATACAACTTTAATTAATAATCGGATTTGTTATAGAATTGATACAACAGGTATCTAAGTTCCGATTATTAATTAAATCCTTGGTTTCTGAGTCCAAGTTCCCGGAAATTCCTGGAATTCGACGTCACTAAAATTCCGAGAAGTGACACGAAGAATACCTCCTGGCACATCATGTTCTCCTGATACAAATTCGGGATCCGAAATTCGGCAAATTTAAATTTTATCGTCTTCGATTTGCTATTGTTAATTTTCATTATTTTCTGAAATTATTTATAGGATAAGGATATCAAGAGAGGTTTATTTAAATAAATAAACGAGTTCTGGGTTATTTTTGAAAATCTGCATTTATTCAATAAACTAAATGATTTATTATACATTGAGCTTTAGAATAGTTATTAAATTATTTACAACTAACGTTTACAATTGTAATTTTGCGCACTATCTATACAACTTTAATTAATAATCGGATTTGTTATAGAATTGATACAACAGGTATCTAAGTTCCGATTATTAATTAAATCCTTGGTTTCTGAGTCCAAGTTCCCGGAAATTCCTGGAATTCGACGTCACTAAAATTCCGAGAAGTGACACGAAGAATACCTCCTGGCACATCATGTTCTCCTGATACAAATTCGGGATCCGAAATTCGGCAAATTTAAATTTTATCGTCTTCGATTTGCTATTGTTAATTTTCATTATTTTCTGAAATTATTTATAGGATAAGGATATCAAGAGAGGTTTATTTAAATAAATAAACGAGTTCTGGGTTATTTTTGAAAATCTGCATTTATTCAATAAACTAAATGATTTATTATACATTGAGCTTTAGAATAGTTATTAAATTATTTACAACTAACGTTTACAATTGTAATTTTGCGCACTATCTATACAACTTTAATTTATAATCGGATTTGTTATAGAATTGATACAACAGGTATCTAAGTTCCGATTATTAATTAAATCCTTGGTTTCTGAGTCCAAGTTCCCGGAAATTCCTGGAATTCGACGTCACTAAAATTCCGAGAAGTGACACGAAGAATACCTCCTGGCACATCATGTTCTCCTGATACAATTTCGGGATCCGAAATTCTGCAAATTTAAATTTTATCGTCTTCGATTTGCTATTGTTAATTTTCATTATTTTCTGAAATTATTTATAGGATAAGGATATCAAGAGAGGTTTATTTAAATAAATAAACGAGTTCTGGGTTATTTTTGAAAATCTGCATTTATTCAATAAACTAAATGATTTATTATACATTGAGCTTTAGAATAGTTATTAAATTATTTACAACTAACGTTTACAATTGTAATTTTGCGCACTATCTATACAACTTTAATTTATAATCGGATTTGTTATAGAATTGATACAACAGGTATCTAAGTTCCGATTATTAATTAAATCCTTGGTTTCTGAGTCCAAGTTCCCGGAAATTCCTGGAATTCGACGTCACTAAAATTCCGAGAAGTGACACGAAGAATACCTCCTGGCACATCATGTTCTCCTGATACAATTTCGGGATCCGAAATTCTGCAAATTTAAATTTTATCGTCTTCGATTTGCTATTGTTAATTTTCATTATTTTCTGAAATTATTTATAGGATAAGGATATCAAGAGAGGTTTATTTAAATAAATAAACGAGTTCTGGGTTATTTTTGAAAATCTGCATTTATTCAATAAACTAAATGATTTATTATACATTGAGCTTTAGAATAGTTATTAAATTATTTACAACTAACGTTTACAATTGTAATTTTGCGCACTATCTATACAACTTTAATTTATAATCGGATTTGTTATAGAATTGATACAACAGGTATCTAAGTTCCGATTATTAATTAAATCCTTGGTTTCTGAGTCCAAGTTCCCGGAAATTCCTGGAATTCGACGTCACTAAAATTCCGAGAAGTGACACGAAGAATACCTCCTGGCACATCATGTTCTCCTGATACAAATTCGGGATCCGAAATTCGGCAAATTTAAATTTTATCGTCTTCGATTTGCTATTGTTAATTTTCATTATTTTCTGAAATTATTTATAGGATAAGGATATCAAGAGAGGTTTATTTAAATAAATAAACGAGTTCTGGGTTATTTTTGAAAATCTGCATTTATTCAATAAACTAAATGATTTATTATACATTGAGCTTTAGAATAGTTATTAAATTATTTACAACTAACGTTTACAATTGTAATTTTGCGCACTATCTATACAACTTTAATTTATAATCGGATTTGTTATAGAATTGATACAACAGGTATCTAAGTTCCGATTATTAATTAAATCCTTGGTTTCTGAGTCCAAGTTCCCGGAAATTCCTGGAATTCGACGTCACTAAAATTCCGAGAAGTGACACGAAGAATACCTCCTGGCACATCATGTTCTCCTGATACAAATTCGGGATCCGAAATTCGGCAAATTTAAATTTTATCGTCTTCGATTTGCTATTGTTAATTTTCATTATTTTCTGAAATTATTTATAGGATAAGGATATCAAGAGAGGTTTATTTAAATAAATAAACGAGTTCTGGGTTATTTTTGAAAATCTGCATTTATTCAATAAACTAAATGATTTATTATACATTGAGCTTTAGAATAGTTATTAAATTATTTACAACTAACGTTTACAATTGTAATTTTGCGCACTATCTATACAACTTTAATTAATAATCGGATTTGTTATAGAATTGATACAACAGGTATCTAAGTTCCGATTATTAATTAAATCCTTGGTTTCTGAGTCCAAGTTCCCGGAAATTCCTGGAATTCGACGTCACTAAAATTCCGAGAAGTGACACGAAGAATACCTCCTGGCACATCATGTTCTCCTGATACAAATTCGGGATCCGAAATTCGGCAAATTTAAATTTTATCGTCTTCGATTTGCTATTGTTAATTTTCATTATTTTCTGAAATTATTTATAGGATAAGGATATCAAGAGAGGTTTATTTAAATAAATAAACGAGTTCTGGGTTATTTTTGAAAATCTGCATTTATTCAATAAACTAAATGATTTATTATACATTGAGCTTTAGAATAGTTATTAAATTATTTACAACTAACGTTTACAATTGTAATTTTGCGCACTATCTATACAACTTTAATTAATAATCGGATTTGTTATAGAATTGATACAACAGGTATCTAAGTTCCGATTATTAATTAAATCCTTGGTTTCTGAGTCCAAGTTCCCGGAAATTCCTGGAATTCGACGTCACTAAAATTCCGAGAAGTGACACGAAGAATACCTCCTGGCACATCATGTTCTCCTGATACAAATTCGGGATCCGAAATTCGGCAAATTTAAATTTTATCGTCTTCGATTTGCTATTGTTAATTTTCATTATTTTCTGAAATTATTTATAGGATAAGGATATCAAGAGAGGTTTATTTAAATAAATAAACGAGTTCTGGGTTATTTTTGAAAATCTGCATTTATTCAATAAACTAAATGATTTATTATACATTGAGCTTTAGAATAGTTATTAAATTATTTACAACTAACGTTTACAATTGTAATTTTGCGCACTATCTATACAACTTTAATTTATAATCGGATTTGTTATAGAATTGATACAACAGGTATCTAAGTTCCGATTATTAATTAAATCCTTGGTTTCTGAGTCCAAGTTCCCGGAAATTCCTGGAATTCGACGTCACTAAAATTCCGAGAAGTGACACGAAGAATACCTCCTGGCACATCATGTTCTCCTGATACAATTTCGGGATCCGAAATTCTGCAAATTTAAATTTTATCGTCTTCGATTTGCTATTGTTAATTTTCATTATTTTCTGAAATTATTTATAGGATAAGGATATCAAGAGAGGTTTATTTAAATAAATAAACGAGTTCTGGGTTATTTTTGAAAATCTGCATTTATTCAATAAACTAAATGATTTATTATACATTGAGCTTTAGAATAGTTATTAAATTATTTACAACTAACGTTTACAATTGTAATTTTGCGCACTATCTATACAACTTTAATTTATAATCGGATTTGTTATAGAATTGATACAACAGGTATCTAAGTTCCGATTATTAATTAAATCCTTGGTTTCTGAGTCCAAGTTCCCGGAAATTCCTGGAATTCGACGTCACTAAAATTCCGAGAAGTGACACGAAGAATACCTCCTGGCACATCATGTTCTCCTGATACAAATTCGGGATCCGAAATTCGGCAAATTTAAATTTTATCGTCTTCGATTTGCTATTGTTAATTTTCATTATTTTCTGAAATTATTTATAGGATAAGGATATCAAGAGAGGTTTATTTAAATAAATAAACGAGTTCTGGGTTATTTTTGAAAATCTGCATTTATTCAATAAACTAAATGATTTATTATACATTGAGCTTTAGAATAGTTATTAAATTATTTACAACTAACGTTTACAATTGTAATTTTGCGCACTATCTATACAACTTTAATTAATAATCGGATTTGTTATAGAATTGATACAACAGGTATCTAAGTTCCGATTATTAATTAAATCCTTGGTTTCTGAGTCCAAGTTCCCGGAAATTCCTGGAATTCGACGTCACTAAAATTCCGAGAAGTGACACGAAGAATACCTCCTGGCACATCATGTTCTCCTGATACAAATTCGGGATCCGAAATTCGGCAAATTTAAATTTTATCGTCTTCGATTTGCTATTGTTAATTTTCATTATTTTCTGAAATTATTTATAGGATAAGGATATCAAGAGAGGTTTATTTAAATAAATAAACGAGTTCTGGGTTATTTTTGAAAATCTGCATTTATTCAATAAACTAAATGATTTATTATACATTGAGCTTTAGAATAGTTATTAAATTATTTACAACTAACGTTTACAATTGTAATTTTGCGCACTATCTATACAACTTTAATTTATAATCGGATTTGTTATAGAATTGATACAACAGGTATCTAAGTTCCGATTATTAATTAAATCCTTGGTTTCTGAGTCCAAGTTCCCGGAAATTCCTGGAATTCGACGTCACTAAAATTCCGAGAAGTGACACGAAGAATACCTCCTGGCACATCATGTTCTCCTGATACAAATTCGGGATCCGAAATTCGGCAAATTTAAATTTTATCGTCTTCGATTTGCTATTGTTAATTTTCATTATTTTCTGAAATTATTTATGGGATAAGGATATCAAGAGAGGTTTATTTAAATAAATAAACGAGTTCTGGGTTATTTTTGAAAATCTGCATTTATTCAATAAACTAAATGATTTATTATACATTGAGCTTTAGAATAGTTATTAAATTATTTACAACTAACGTTTACAATTGTAATTTTGCGCACTATCTATACAACTTTAATTTATAATCGGATTTGTTATAGAATTGATACAACAGGTATCTAAGTTCCGATTATTAATTAAATCCTTGGTTTCTGAGTCCAAGTTCCCGGAAATTCCTGGAATTCGACGTCACTAAAATTCCGAGAAGTGACACGAAGAATACCTCCTGGCACATCATGTTCTCCTGATACAAATTCGGGATCCGAAATTCGGCAAATTTAAATTTTATCGTCTTCGATTTGCTATTGTTAATTTTCATTATTTTCTGAAATTATTTATGGGATAAGGATATCAAGAGAGGTTTATTTAAATAAATAAACGAGTTCTGGGTTATTTTTGAAAATCTGCATTTATTCAATAAACTAAATGATTTATTATACATTGAGCTTTAGAATAGTTATTAAATTATTTACAACTAACGTTTACAATTGTAATTTTGCGCACTATCTATACAACTTTAATTTATAATCGGATTTGTTATAGAATTGATACAACAGGTATCTAAGTTCCGATTATTAATTAAATCCTTGGTTTCTGAGTCCAAGTTCCCGGAAATTCCTGGAATTCGACGTCACTAAAATTCCGAGAAGTGACACGAAGAATACCTCCTGGCACATCATGTTCTCCTGATACAAATTCGGGATCCGAAATTCGGCAAATTTAAATTTTATCGTCTTCGATTTGCTATTGTTAATTTTCATTATTTTCTGAAATTATTTATGGGATAAGGATATCAAGAGAGGTTTATTTAAATAAATAAACGAGTTCTGGGTTATTTTTGAAAATCTGCATTTATTCAATAAACTAAATGATTTATTATACATTGAGCTTTAGAATAGTTATTAAATTATTTACAACTAACGTTTACAATTGTAATTTTGCGCACTATCTATACAACTTTAATTTATAATCGGATTTGTTATAGAATTGATACAACAGGTATCTAAGTTCCGATTATTAATTAAATCCTTGGTTTCTGAGTCCAAGTTCCCGGAAATTCCTGGAATTCGACGTCACTAAAATTCCGAGAAGTGACACGAAGAATACCTCCTGGCACATCATGTTCTCCTGATACAATTTCGGGATCCGAAATTCTGCAAATTTAAATTTTATCGTCTTCGATTTGCTTTTGTTAATTTTCATTATTTTCTGAAATTATTTATGGGATAAGGATATCAAGAGAGGTTTATTTAAATAAATAAACGAGTTCTGGATTATTTGGAATAAGTTGCATTTATTCAATAAACTAAAGGATTTATACATTGATCTTTACAATCGTTATTAAGTTACTTATAACTAATGTTTACAATTGCATTTTACGCATTATTTATACAATCTTAATTTATAATCGGGTTTGTTGTAGAATTTAAACAACAGTACAATTATTCTTATTTTTACTATATATTTAACATTACAAAATATAATAAATGAAAATTATTTAATGTATCGATAACAGCTCCGCCTGCGCTCTCTGGTGATTCGCGGCGGAACTAATTACCAGCATTACCGACGTAATAAAATAAACATTATTAGTCAAAATGTCGGGAATGAATACATTATACATTTCAAGAAGTTAAGAAAAACCGATTAGTACATCAATTTTTTAATTATTATTTCCTTTTTATTTTCTATCGCAATTACCGACCAAATGCTCGTCGGAAATGTTGGTAAGTAGTTCCGCCGCACACCACCAAGTAGCGCGAGTGCCGCTGTTTTCGATCTATTATACAAATTTAAAAAATTTTATTTTTATACTTATTGATTAATAATTGGTACTTAATGATAATACGCATATTTGGAAACATCCTCTGTATAATCATTTGCAAGATATAAGCTTGTATTCGTTCAGTTTACAGCACTCATTGATCATTACATTTCAAAACCTTTAACAACTATTTTCTTTCATTTTCAGGATTGTTAGGTATTTAGATACATTTCTAGTACTTTATTTATTGAACATTCCATTGCAGAATCTTGAAACCCCAAAAAGTTTCATTTATAAAACAAAATTTAGCGTAACGAGATAAAGCTTAAAAGTATAAAATTGAAAAAGGGACACAAACTTTTGAAATCCGTAAAAAATTGTGCCATCTCCTTGTATATTATGTTCTCCTGATACAATTTTGCAAAATCTGGATTTTGGTTTCGCGAAAACGGTTTCCGGGAATTCCTGGAATCCATGGATTTGACATCGCCAAAATTCCAAGAAGTGGCACGAAGAATACCTCCTAGGACCTCATGTTCTCCTGATACACTTTTGCAAACACTAGATCCTTGGTTTCTGAGTCCAAGTTCCCGGAAATTCCTGGAATTTGACGTCTCCGAAATTCCAGGGCAGATCATTTTCGACGATAACGTCCGTGTTTTGTTGGTTTTCTTCCAAGGTAGCGACATGACGTAATCTCTCTGATCCATCGATTTCATTTTCATTACCCTCCTCTAACCCCTGTATTTGTTTGTTTCCCCCCTTTTTATTTTTCCCTTTCGTTTGTTCCGCCTTTTACCAGCTCGCTACCTCTCCCCGGGGTATTGTTGTTCCCCCAGAAACGGCGAAAAATCGACGGAACCACTAATTGGTTCTGTCAATCCTGTTGAGGGCAGTAGCTGGGCGTCGGAGGGTGGCCGTGGGGCGTAGGAACGTTGAAACGACGGAGCACGGGTCACGTCGACCGGAAAGATTCGTTACGGTAATACAACGTTCCGGCAGAACAACTTTCATTACAGTTGCGTGCTTTTTCTGCCCGGTTCCTGCCTGTTTTCCACCCTTCTTCTGCTCTTGTTATTGGCTGGCCCGCCCTTTTCAATAAACGCACCCAAACGGTTGCGTGCCGCGTGAATTCCACGTATCGTGCGAGAAAAATGAAGCAACCAATGCGTTGTTTAGAGTTTCTGTCCATTTGTTTATAGGAGTTATTGTATTAGTTTGATCAAAAACCGATGACCCTGTTCATTATTTTAAACTGTATGGTGTATCTTACCTGCCTTCAACAATTGAATCTTTTTGCGCAACTATTGAATGAATCGAAACTCTTTTCGATCAAAGTCCAATGAACAAATGCTTCTAATGAAAAAGTAATAATATCAAAATATTCTGAAAATATATTATCGTGGAAACGTGCAATGGAGAATTGATTTAAAAAGTCAGATAGCCAGAAAGCCATATTAACAGGCAATATTACTTATACTACAAATTCATTAGCAAACCCGTAACGCGTTTTAATATATAAACACCCATCTCAGGAATAATTAACTTGGAACACAAGGAAATTAGTGCAACGTCAAATTACTCGATTAAATTCCCTCCAGTCATTTTGAAAATTGAACTCTCGTCGTTCCCGCGAAATTGCACAAATAATTTTGTTCCGACTCCTTATTTTCGCGAATGAGAGACAGGGGAGACACGATGAAGAGTCAAAGTGTAATTTAAATTTCCCCGTGTAATATCGAATAATGCCGTGGTGTGTTTGCCCCGGGTCGAGATTTAGCGCTTTGACGAGCTCGTAGAAGCGCAAAGTTTCTTCCAAACTTTCGGTCAAACGATTTCCTTCCATTATGCGACACGCACTCTATAATCCCTTGTTGTAACTATAAATTAACAGATATAAAGTCAATTAGCATTTAATTTCATAAAAGAATTGTTTTATTACAAACCTTCGACAACGAAAAGAATAATTAAAGGAGTTGGTTGGTACTGAAAAATATTACATCTCTTTTTATTTCGTGTCTTTAACATTACGTTATACTATATCCTGTATTGTACACTATGATTGCGTATTAATAACACATTATACAAACAAAAAGAAATCCATACGTGTAATTGAATTAACATCTAACGAGAATTGTTCGTGACAAACCGTGATCGAGAAACGACCCACGGTTCGTTATGGTTGTACACATACACATACATCGTTACGTTTACAACGACGAGCTTAATCGACAGCCTAACGTGAACTAACGTGAGTCCGTGATTCTACGGGACGAACAGTTATCTACAGACAACGCGAGGATAATTAATATAGGCCACTTAATCAACACTCGGGTGTCCATCGATTCGCCGGGAGGGCATGCCTGTTACTTACAAGAAACATTCTACGCACAAGTAGAACACGTAAGTTACAACATACACACACACACACACACACGAGCAAGCAGCACATGTAAAGACGAGATAATCGATTCATCGTTGTACCGTCCCTTCGAGGGCAGCGACACTCGTAAACACCTGACCGACACGCACGGTTATCTTTTTTAACGTTTGGTCACCTCGACAGATTGCGACGGGATATTGACAGCTCCTTGACGGCAACTACAGGCGACGGCTCGTTAAAATGGACAAATACGAATGGAATCGATGACTTTCGAACACCAGTGCCCCGTCACTGAACCTCGCAGACGAAGAACGTCTCGAAACTGCACGGACTGTCGTTCCATTTCAACCCTTTTCCGTCCCTGTTCCACAGCTCGAGACAGTGCTCCTCCTCGCCGTTCTCGTATCTGTAAAGAACAAAGGATTGTTTGAAGTGTTGTTCGAGAGAATAAAGGAATTACAATTTAATTAATTAGCCTTTGAATGGCCGGTGCTGGGTCCATTATGATCCAAGCGAAACAAAAAATTAGACTTAAATTAGATTTAAAATAACACCTTGTAGAGAAAGTCTGAAACGTCCTGTCAGGTACAGGTTGAAGTTACAACGAAGAATGGTGCGAATTGTAACGCTGTTACCAGACAGGTGGACGACGTTCGAGGTACATCCCCACCGAGTTGTAGCAGAGGGGATGTCCACGAGCGTAAATTTTAACTGAATTCGTAATTGGTGGAGGCGAGAAACGTTTACACCTTGGCAAAAATATAAAAACAGACAGATTTAGGAGTTTTGAGAATTGGGAGATTCTGTTTTGGAAGAGCAGATTAAGTTTTAAAGAGAGTTGTCGATTAAGTTTTGTTGAGAGCAATATAATTTGTAATGTATTTGTTAAACGTGTGAATACATATATGCTTGTTATTTAAAGAAACTTGTTATCTTTCCGAAACCCTCAAACTCCCCAATATTATTGTCCTTTCCATTTTTCTCACCTCGCCACCCAATAAATCGGAAATCAATTACTATCTTAACGATTAACGAAGTTGCTTTTATTTTCTAATACAAAATTGCAGTTCTGTTATCACCGAATAAGAGCTACCTCTTGTCTGTCGTTGAAAGTGATTAATTTCCTATTGAAAAAATTTATATTTCATTACAAGCTGATAAATAAAATTTGACGTATATGATTCATAACTTTGGTAGCATATATCTAATGGTGGAATAAATGCGAAAAAACGTAAGTCAGGAAGACGTACATAAATCAAGGCACAACTGCGTGTTATAGTGAAAGTATAGAGTACTGTAAATGTACGTACACCTGAGGTAGTAGCACGTTATTACGACGTCAGGTGAAATCATATACTATCACTTCGCATATAACAGAACGCGACATCGATTTGCTGTATCTAATTCGGTGATTTTATGTCATATAAAATTGCACGTTCTCTTACGTGTTCAATCAGCTTCTCTAACATTTTTGACCTGTGATTAAAATTGTGATGCAGTGAACATTATGACAGATTTTTAACGAGCAAAACTATTTTGTCGTGAGCGAAAAATTTAATTGTTTTTGAAAGAAACTTTCAGTGAATGCTCAGCTTCACTTTATCTACTGGAAATTCGTTAATCGGCTTTCCAATATTATGGATTGTTGATTGAAAAGCGATTAATAAACCTTTGATTATTATTTCTTCAATTACACTTCCTGTTAATTATTTTCAAGTTATAAAGTGGCAATGCTTATTTTGTTATTTTAAAGCGGTTGGTAATGAGTTGATATAATTAAATATGGATTGATAGCATAATAGCTGACATACTTTTCAATTTTAACAAGAAAATAGAAATCATATTTTATTTCTGAACCGTTCTATTTATAACAAGCTTCGTATATTTTAATTGAAATGGAATTCATTTTACGCGAACAAATATTACTGTTACGTGAATAAATATTTGAATCACTCTACGTAAACGTAATTGTGAAGCTAGAAATTATTAGATATTGCGTATAGCTATTTCTATTCCAATGCTGAATCGATATGTACCACGACGTAATTATTAGGGGTTGATCAGCACCATATTCAGTTCAACACATCCAATTTATTAGCATAATTTCAACGAAATTCAGAATTTCAACGAAATTGATCATTTTTGGTAAACGAACGAATAAAGAGATATAAATGTATCAGAGCAGTAATGTTTGTTTTACCTGAAATTATTTGGTTCTCCGACGTTCCAGTTTTCGAACGTGATGGGCCTGCCATTAGCCATCCAAAAGAAAGTGCCTTCTTCAGCCTGGTCGGTGCCGGAGGTCCAAAAATGTTCGTGTCCCAGACCAAAATCTTTGATATGCTTTTCGAGCCTGTCGTTTTCCTCTTGCGAAGCTATGCTGGCTAAATGCATCCCATGATATCGGCAATATTGGGACGCCCTGTACCAATTAGCCTGAAACACACCAAAATAAACATAATTATTTAACGCTAAGTTTATGGGACCCGTTGCTTTGACGTATTTCAAATTTTACATACATATGTAATATTACACAGTTTAATTTATAAGTTAATAGCGTAGAATTATATTATTTTTAAATGAAATAAATTGTTTCTTTAAAGGAATGCGATGGGTATATAAGAAATATCCATAAACCCTTAGAAAATAATTAAACCTGAATTTAACATCTTCTGGGAAAATTTATTATTCTATTGAGTAATCAATTGCAGATCCCGGATAATTTATAGCATTTGTAGAGACAATTATTGTTACTTTTCTAACATTATTTCATTTCAAACTCATATTTAGATGCCATGGCATTTTGCTGATATTCTCTAACTGAACATTTCACTGCAATCATTACTTAGATTTTATTACTACAATGACTATTAAGAAATTTATTACTCGGATCTTATTTATTATACATTTATTTCGCTTTAATACACTGTTCAATCATTTTCTTTTTTATTATTGATAACCCTAGTCATAAATATACCTGCATTATTGCACCGTATCCGTCGTTTATTAATAAAACATGAACCGTAGAGAATCTCCTAATTTATTATAATCGCTCGAAAAGATGGCCAGCTTTAAAATTCTCGGTTTAAAGGTCTCATTAGCGGCGGTGCGTAATTCTTAAGCTTCGTCGAAGACTATGAAAAATGATCTTATCTGATTATTTATGGTAAACTAGTTGGATAGAAAATGGGGATCGTGGAGGGTGAATAATATTTACACTAATTTGAATGATAATTAACGATATAGATCAAATAAGCGAAAAGATAGAAAAAAGGAACGGACAAGATAATTTTTTGCATTCGCGTTATGTCCCCTCAAAGGGGACAATCGAGTAAAAAGGGTTAATATTTTAAAGTTTAACATCTACAACCCACCCATCTATAAGTATTATAAAAATAACAATATTCAATAATTATAACGATTAACAAATGAATAATTATAAAATACATTAAAATGAATTAAAATCGTTTAAAATAAAATAAAATTTGGTAGACATAACAATTATTCATTGTAAAGCTATAAAATCATAATAATTATAACAAAATTTGCATAATTATAATAAAATAATAATGTTAAATAAATAAAATAAAATAATTAAATAAGCGAGTAATTTGAAAATTTCGGAAATTTCAAGAAACCATTCATGCATGAACAGGTGACAATAGCCAGGTACCAAGAGTCTGTCAACCATGAAATCATTCACCCATGAAGTCTTAGTTTTTGTGATAACGGATGAACTTGACAGAGGTCAAAATCAGTCATTTTTACTCCGGACGTCGAAGAGTTCACATCAACCTGTCAACCACCCATGGTACATACCAATCCATCGAGTTGTCTGATATGGGATCACTTATGGGTTACTGCATGGGGTACCATGGATGCACGGTGTGCCTGCCTATGTCCATGGACATCCAACTGTGGATATACTAGTGTGTTTAGTGAAGTGATTACTCAAGTGTAAGTGCATGTGTACATGGTCTTATTACTGTGTTACATATTATAGTTTAGTGGTCACATACATGCATGCTAGTGTTATTTTTAACCCTTTAAAAAATGTCAACAATACTCTGATATAATACGTTCTCTGATTGTTGCACTAATTATATTTGCTATTTCCGGGATTTTATTTTAACTAATACTTTTTATACTTTCATTTCGTTGCTGATATTTATATTTCAATAAATTATTTGTCACTTTAAATACCTTCCTTTCCCTTCCTCAAATCCTACATCCATTAACTTTAAGTTAGCTTTAAATTTTAATTTCCCTCTTATATTACTATTAGTAATAAGAATATGATATTAAATTACAAAGTGCGTATACCGTGCGTGGGAGGTTGGGAGGGCACGGGACACAAGTTCTTCATCAGGTAACAAGTTACCTGATGAAGAACTTGTGTCACTTGTAAGCACTTTCTACTCTGAACTGTACTTGTCGAATCGAGGATTACCTCCTTTTCATTCCGTTTTAACTTGTAGCTTCTTTTTCATATATTTTTACCCACAATTCGCTTTCGTTCGGTATCCTCGATGTCAGGCGCGACGTACTCGCTCGCGTTGCAAGCCGGCTGCATGCGGGTCGTCGACCATTCGGTAATTCTTGGTAATCGTAAGTCATTTTCTATCATCTGGTACCTCACTTGAGTTGACCAGTGAGGGTTGGTCGTGCGGTGGCTTGGGTGGTTTTGAGTTCTGAGGGTTACTGGCTAGTTACGGAAGCGGCCACGGGGTCTCTGTGATGGGCTCGTCTCGGTTAGACCCCTTTTCAACGGGGGCAGTTTCGAGTTCCAAAACAGATTTCGCGATGGTTCAATTCTGTGCTAGTCGGTACCCTCAGACTCGATTCCATTCCTAGTTTACGTAAGTCGCGATCTGACTCTTACTGGTCCACTTAGGTGGGGTACTGGGTGGTGGAAGGTGCTGGTCACTGGGGTTGTTGGGTGGCCGCGAGTACGTCGTGTGCACACGGAGATACTTTGGGACTAAAGCGAATTCTTTGCTTTGCTCGCGTTTCTTTCTTATTACTTTCTTGATTATAGTTATTTTGCACTTAGTATTCTTTTCAAAATTTCTTTATTTCACTTTGATTTTTCGAAGTTCCCTTCTTTTTGATATTCCATTTCAATTTTCACTTGTCCAACTTTCTTTGATGGCAATCCTTCGAGATATGACAAGTACAATTTTAGAGTAGAAAGTGCAGGTAGGGACCTTGTGATTAGTTTTAAGGTAGTTAAGTTAAGTTAAGCATGGACATCGTGGGATCATCGTGGGATCATCGTGGGACATCGAGGGAACCAGGACATCGAGGGAACCAGGACATCGAGGGAACCAGGACATCGAGGGAACCAGGACATCGAGGGAACCAGGACATCGAGGGAACCAGGACATCGAGGGAACCAGGACATCGAGGGATTTGCCGATTAAGTTAATTTTAAGACTAGTTTTAGTCGATTGTAGGATGTTTGTAAGTGTGAGTGGGTACTAAGCGAATGGGTTCTTTTGTTTCAGGTCGGGTCACAATCGTAGCCACCTCCTCGTGGTGTGACCTGGTAATCGATATCATTTTCCAAAGACACAAAATTGTATAAAAATCAAGTCTTTAGAAAATGATATCGAGCCAAGTGCTACGAATTGCTGTAAAATAAAAACTTACTCGAATAATTAAGTCTTCTCTTTGCATTACCTATCCATCCTCAATCCTTTATCCCAATATAATTACAAAGTGCGTATACCGTGCGTGGGAGGTTGGGAGGGCACGGGACACAAGTTCTTCATCAGGTAACAAGTTACAAGGTAACAAGTTACCTGATGAAGAACTTGTGTCACTTGTAAGCACTTTCTACTCTGAACTGTACTTGTCGAATCGAGGATTACCTCCTTTGCACTCCGTCTTAGTTTATAGTTTACATTTCATATATTTTTACCTACAATTCGCTTTCGTTCGGTATCCTCGATGTCAGGCGCGACGTACTCGCTCGCGTTGCAAGCCGGCTGCATGCGGGTCGTCGACCATTCGGTAATTCTTGGTAATCGTAAGTCATTTTCTATCATCTGGTACCTCACTTGAGTTGACCAGTGAGGGTTGGTCGTGCGGTGGCTTGGGTGGTTTTGAGTTCTGAGGGTTACTGGCTAGTTACGGAAGCGGCCACGGGGTCTCTGTGATGGGCTCGTCTCGGTTAGACCCCTTTTCAACGGGGGCAGTTTCGAGTTCCAAAACAGATTTCGCGATGGTTCAATTCTGTGCTAGTCGGTACCCTCAGACTCGATTCCATTCCTAGTTTACGTAAGTCGCGATCTGACTCTTACTGGTCCACTTAGGTGGGGTACTGGGTGGTGGAAGGTGCTGGTCACTGGGGTTGTTGGGTGGCCGCGAGTACGTCGTGTACACACGGGGATACTTTGGGACTAAAGCGAATTTCTTGCTTTGCTCGCGTTTCTGATTAGTTTCTTGATTAGAGTCACTTTAAATTGCTTTGCTCTTAGTATTTCTATATTTCAATTTCATTTTTCCAAACTTCTTCATTTTAATTTTCACTTCTCTAACTCTTCTTGATGGCAATCCTTCGAAACACGATAAGTACAGACTTAGGGTAGAAAGTGCAGGTTAGGGACCTTGTAATTAGTTTTAAGGTAATTAGTCGTTAAGTTAGCCGTTAAGCACGCACGTCGAGGGATTTGCCGTTTAAGTTAATTTTAAGACTAGTTTTAGTCGATTGTAGGATGTTTGTAAGTGTGAGTGGGTACTAAGCGAATGGGTTCTTTTGTTTCAGGTCGGGTCACAATCGTAGCCACCTCCTCGTGGTGTGACCTGGTAATCGATATCATTTTCTAAAGACCAAAATTGTATAAAAATCAAGTCTTTAGAAAATGATATCGAGCCAAGTGCTACGAACTGCTGTAAAATAAAATATTACTTAAATTCTTAAGTCTTCTCTTTGCATTACCTATCCATCCTCAATCCTTTATCCCAATATGTATATACATATAATAACAATAATATATGATATAATAACTGCAATTTTGTCAATAGCTTTCCATATCATCAAAGAGGTACTATTGTTGATGTGTCTATGCTTGGGTCTACATACTTATGCGAATGTTTATGTTCTAAAATGAAAAATATAAAAACTGAAAAGCGTTCGTCTTTAAGCGATGCATCATTTGCCTCTTAAATCGGCCCGAAAAGTGCAAAGATTTCCGAGCACTGATTTAAGGAATGTATTAAGTTGAACAACTGTCGAATAGAAGATACTACACTTAAGATAACTTTAAGTTGCTGAAAACATCGAAAATGTATATCGATCGTCCGAAGATGTCTTAAAAGTTGAGGCGGCACGGTTCTATCAATATTTTTTTGGCGCCAGGTACCATAGATTCAAAGGCTGGTCATGTCATAAATTCACCAGTAACGAATGCGATTTTCGTGTCGACGTGGAGGAATGTTTTTTCCCCCGAGGTTGCCCGAACACGTTCTCGCCTCCCTGTATAAAGGGAAACAGGCACAAAAAAGGGGATGAACTGAGGACACGAAAAATCACGAGTAACCCGACGGGAATGCAAATAAAGCGCGGTAAATAGAACGTCCCTGAAACGATTGCGCAGGTGTCGCTCAAAATCCTCTTCTACCCCTTTCTTCGACTTCCTGTCGTGTCGCTTAATGTTTCTGTCGCACCGTTTGAATTATTGAATCGTTTCTACTCTTTTTTAAAGTAAATGTCACTAAACGTGTAAGATATCTATTACCTCTCTTAGAATAGTATTTTTATTTAGTTCAATTCTATTAAAATCAGTATCATACCACACATATGTTTGACAATTTTCATTATAATTCGACAACAGCTTCTTTCTTTGGAAACATTAATCTTGAAAAAGGAATACTTGATTAAGGACATTGATTAACTACATTATTGGTAAATATATTTTGAGATAAATATTGGAAACATTTGTCAATTCGAAGGAAAACATTTATATCTTTAGAAGCTTAAAACTCAGAATATACATAATACTTGCATACTTTGAAAAATGTTCAAGAAATGTCCTAGAACGATTTGATGTTTCAATAAAAAATTGTTTTTGCGACAAAAGAATAAAAAGAAGGAAAAAAAAAAGGATAACCATTCAAAGTTTTTAGCCGTTTCGTAACTCGTATTTTTATCGTCCCTAGAGCTGCCGTAAAGGTTCCAAATGGCCGAGCATTCGCTTAATTCTCGTTTTAATACCGTAATCGAATTGATTCGCGAATTGCTATCTCTGAGTCGGACGCGATGAAAATATCGGTTCTTTATGGAAAAAGAGTCCAACCCATGCACTCGTTTTGTTCAGCAAATTACCCATGGCAATCGATGAACGTGAAAAGAATTATACGCGATCCCGTATACGGGTTGCTCGTTTTTTCTCCTCTTTTCCCTTCGTAATTACCCCCCTTTACTTTATTCGCGATGAAAGAAAGAACGCACATTCGAGTTTATTCGAACGTTACGGCCGGGCTCTGTATCTCTTTCGATTCGTTTACGTTCATTTTTCATCCTTTTGTGAATTATGTTATCGTTTCTGTGCTCGTTCGTTAGTGTGAAAATATGAAATACCGCGAATCGATTCGCCGATAAAAGATAACCGATCCATTCCAAATCGTCTGTTAAAGCATTCAAATTGTTCATTGGTGTTTGATCGATATTATTAAAACGCGATAATAAATAGTTTTGTTTTGTACGAATATAAAAAGAGCCGATGAAAATGGACAAAGTTCCGGCAAAAAGTGTTCACTGTTTAATCGTTTATATCTGAAACGACAATAAGAATGGCAAATTTTATAGTGCACTTTTAAAGTTTATTTTATGGCAAATTTTATTGCAAACATTCCAAAGTTCCAATCTATACATTCGAAGTCTCTTTATTATTTATGGACATAATTGGATATTTACTAATGGAGAATATTGAGCCGCAAATTTTATTAACGAATTAAAAAGTAAAAGTGGTTTAGGTAAATTTATTGTCTGTGTCGTTTAAGTGCTTTAAATATATAATAAATTTAATTCCACAGTGAACAGCATAACCATACTAATAACCATAAATTTCAAATGTATTATTTTTATTGCTTATAATCTTGAGGTATAGAAAAAGATGGACATAGCAATATTTTGCAAAGTTAAGCCTAAATCGTTGTTATACTAATACTTTTACTTATCTGATATAGTTTTGCACTGCATCTTTGATAACTTGTTAATAGTCCATAATCTTTACGAATAAAATCAGAATGGCTAGAATTTAACAAAATATATTACTTATAATAATTGGGCATAAAATAAAAAATAGAAACATTTGATACTTTTTACTCAACCCAAATGCAAAAATCTAAAATCTTTGAACAGAGACACTTTAATATATTTTATTACATTCAATTTTAATTGAAAACTATCAACACTAAAGAAACTGTACACGTTTATATTGATATAATCTTCCCGCCAGGTATAAATATAACGATATAGCCGACACTCTCCTCTGGGACAGGCTGTACATCCAAGTTAACGCTAAATTAGCCGCGTTTATCATGTAACGTCGAGCTGTAAGTTCGCTAGATTTAATTTCGAAAGAAAATTGTCTGCACCCTCCTTTGTTCATCGATCCATGTCGTCTTCCTTCCCGAGTTCGTTTATCATCGGGGGAAAAGAGTGGCGGACGCGTCACTGTGAAAGTACGAGCTCAAAAATGCGGGCACAGGTCCGCATAAATTTCCCCGGTTGCTCCATTACAGCTAGCAAATGACCGAGCAACAAGCATTCTCATATTTTTCGCGCGATAGGGCGGCTGAGCGCGAAAGAAAAGCGTAGCCCCTGCACACGGCGTTCCTGTGTTTCGCCAGCGACAACGGCGCTGAAATATTCCTAATATCCACAGTCTACAGCGTAGAATGTAATTACTTCGCGCTGTGAGCTGCATTTCAAAAACAACAAATATGACGAAGAATTTTCCTTTGTACCGTTTACATTCGCTCGCTCGCTGCGAATGATAACCAGACTACGAATGTTTATGCAAATTCTCAATGTACGCGACGGTCTAACGAGCCAATTCTGTCGCAATGAATACGATCAATGAAGATAAATTTTTAATACTCTTAACCCCTTATCGCATACGCTTTGCTCTTTTACCGAAAGAATATATTAAAAGAGAGAGTTGGATGCAGAAAATATTGACAGTATCGAATTCTACATTTACTGTAAAAACGTTGCAATTTATTCTAAGACTTACAAATGAAAATTAAAATGTAAAGGCAAATTGCGAAAAGTAAATCTTAACAAATGGTGAACCATATTCAATAGATTATGGAATCATAGTACATCAAACGCTCATCAAAATAAATAGATACTTGCTTTGTGCTCCGTGTGGCACGCTGTGCGGTAAGGGGTTAACAATGTACAACAAAGGAATGGCAATAAGAGCAACGAAAGCGGGGCAGCTTAAGAGCACGTAACAGGGGAAAAATGTTATCCGGGCAACACGATTATAAAGCGATTGTTTGCGGACGAAACAAAAAGGATATTCAGAAGGACGTTCTATCTCCGTTGATCCGATTACACCGGGGATCAAGATCAGAAACGGTAGTCGGCTTGCGAAACACGCGTTTTATCAGCCGAGGAAGGCTTTACGTCATTTCCACCCACCCTTCGCGGAGAGATCGTTGCAAGGCCGCGGACCGGACACGCTGTCTGATTGCAAAATCTCTCTTAATAATGCGGTTCCGTTGCGTGCGAGTCAAGGAAAGTAGGTGACCCGGCGTGGAGCAACGCAGAGAGAGTTGTTCGATCGCTTTATCCGAACCTTATCTCCATTTTCGGCGAACGATTCGGAAACAACACGATTTTGCCTCGCTTCGCGTTTGCTTTCGAGACCGTCGAATTATTTGACAAATACCCGAAACTGTTACTCGAAGATGTCAATAGGAATCTTGTTAAGTTAAAAGACCCTGTAGTTGGCATTTCTTCTTTTATTTCTGCTGGATAATAAAGTGTAAATTATCGTTAATTTAATAAGCATAGTTTAGTTTTATAGGCGCGAAAATATTCCATTTGTTGTCATCCGAGCTTGTAATGAAATCTTAATGTATTAAATCTGCTATAATTATTTCACAGTAAAAAGGTCCATTACATTAATCTCTTACATTTTATATCAATTTACCACGTTTGTACTTTACTATGTATTAGGTACTGTTTTACGTTTCTTTCTTTATCTTGCAAAAGAGAATTAGGACTCGAAACACCTTAATGTTACTTATTACAGAATCCGCTAATTATTCTAACGTATGGAGCAATGAATGGGAACAAAGTAGAAAGTGAAGTATCGCGAACACATGACACCAATCGCCGAATTCCTAAGAAGTTAGAAGCTATTTATAGTCTGAAAAGCGGCGGTTCATTGAAGATTTTGCTCTGACAGGAATTCGTGGTGTCTAGAAGTGGGCCTTGAGGGGGTCTAGGTTAGAGGGAATACGGCACAGAAGTAGGTGACGGGTTTAAACTAGACACGAATACGTAATAAATGGGTTAATGGTACTTCTGGGCATTGATCGTCCTCGAGGTGCTAAGGTGTCACGGTATTCCTGGGTAGAAGCTAACGGAACCATTGTGAAATTCTCTATTAGAATTGTACATTAGAGTGTGAATTTTGAAGTCGTTAAATTTATGGATGTTGGTGAAACATTGTGGTAACGCGTGTTTATGTTGCAACACGCTGATTGCCACTAGGGAAACGGACATATGTAGCAAGACATGTTCAAACCCTAGTTATTAACACGTTGACTGTCATAATGAAACTGCGGTATATGTACCGAGACACGTTGGGGTCTTAATTACTGACATCATCGCGAAGGCATACCTTTTAGTGAATAAAAAGAAAATTTCTTCAATTACAGGGGAAAAGGCTTAATAAATACAAAATTAAAGCATTACCAATTTAGAAATTCACTTGTAATAAAGCTATTGACTGTGTTACGATTGTGAAATAAGTAAAAAGCAACCGCGATAAAAAGGAAACGACCCGCGCCATCTTCCTTCGGTCCATTATCATAATGATCCAGAAATAAAAGTTAGCCATTCATACGAGAAATGCAATAGGGTCAAAGAAAGCTCTCTTCTCGAAGGGTACTTCAGGAACGCAGACTGAACGTCAACTTCATGAATACTATTTTTGCAGGAAATTGCCTATCAAACGTCGAACGAAGTTCCCGCCACGCCGATAGGCTGTCAACGTAATCTCTTATTTTACGTCAACCAAGGGGAAGACATTGCAGGTCCCCGGGGGTGTTCTGATCGAGCAGATCGCTTTTCCGCGTGGCACAAAGCGTGCGGCAGGTTCACGCTCAGGTGAAGAGATCGATAACAGGCTGGCCTGGGATTCGATGCACCGTAAAGCATACAGCGAGAGAGAGAGAGAGAGGGAGAGAGAAGGGGGTGAGAGGGAGAGACATAGAGGGAGGATGGGCGCGGCGGGCGAGAAACTTACGAGCCCGGAAATAATTTGATCAAGTCCGGGAGGCCGCGTTCACGGGGCGGCTAGATAAATCAAAGTAACTGGCAGCTGTGATACCTTGAAGAAGATCCCCAGGTAGTATCTCTTCTCGCCTAGCTTCAACAATGGCATCGTCCATCTGGACGCCGCCAGGCTGCTGCTGTGCTCATCCACGCAATTCGGGCAGTCGTCTACAAAAGAAAAAGAAAATGTATCAACCCTTTGTACCCGAAGGTATTGTGCCGTATCGCATCGTGGAACTTTATTTCTCCACCTCAGCTGCGAAAAGGAAACATGGTTTATACATTATTACAACACTGCCCCACTCAACCCGACTGTCACCAATGATATTTCGAAACATTAGGTTGGTATTGTACTGATGGCCTGCGATTGCTAGGATACCCTTTGATACACAATTTTATTTAACAATTTTAAGTATTTTCAAAATTTTCGAAGATGGCACTTTATTATAAATTTAGTTAGTGTATTGTACGATAAATGTCCTTCTCCCTAAGAATCAATTAATATAATTCTTTAAACCAATTAAAAATTTTGATAGATCCGATCAGCATATACGCATTGGAAGGGTTAATAGGATTTCACTCAATCCAATCAGAGGTATACGTGTTCAACACGCTCATTAACCTTTCGATTATCCGTTCCAAAGCCGCAGAGCGATTAATCCATCTGAAAATTGCCGAGGAATTCTAAATTTCCCATTGACATTGCGCCATTATTGCGTCCAAGCAAGGTAATCGACTGGGATAATACGAGAAAATTGCATCGCGAGAAAGTTGCTCCCGGTTCCATCTCCATCGTCATCATCGTCCTCCTCCTCTTCGTTAAACCGAAAGAAAAGGCAAAGAGAGGGAAAGGAATCGCTTGGTGGACGAACAAAACGCCTTCTCGGTTTCGTTAGCGGACTAATTAGGATAGCGTTCTGCATATTTTAATAATCGCTTCGTTAATCGCCGCGACGCGGTCCTGGAATACGTTTCCTGACATTAATATTCAACGGATCTCTTAATAGACACTGCTACCTCTTACTTCCTGCTTCACTTTTTTTCCTCTTCCTCTCCGAGTCGCGAAAGCAACCCTTTTGGGAGCCATTGTTTCGTGGAATTTTAATAAGAATACATAGCGAAAAGGTATTAGCGAGATTGTTTCTACTGCCCGGTAATTTTACTTAAACTCGACCCCCGAGACAATTTTTGACCGATCACAAATTTATTTTAAACCTGTCTTCTTGTTTTTTTAAGTTGAGGAAGTTATTTGCACACACTATAATTATTAGATATAGTATTCATGTTTATTTACCAAAGCTTAATGAAATATTCTTAACTATTAGAAATCTTTACAATTTGCTAATAAGTTTCATTGAATTTCTCATTAAAAATACCCAGCTCTAACTTCAAATCTATTGAGTGCTCTGACATTTTAAGGAATCAAATTATTATAGTTACAATATCAAAGCAATTTTTAAAATATACAAACGCATTAGCTTTAAGTTCTGTGATTACAAAACAATGCAGTCGAAACGTAACAACAGTGGTAACCATAGTGGTAGCCCTAACAGTTTGATCAACCACTGCGTGTCTGGCCCATGGTATGATAGTTTTCAGTGTGACAGTGATCGTGTTAAGGTGGTTTCCGAAGTATCCAGAAATGGTCATGGGTTGAATGAATCGTGGGGTTCGCTGTTCGTTGGTTAGCCCTATTAAATTTCACTGAACACCTCCGGCCATTGTTTCACAATGCAGCGGTCAGCTTGACACGCAACGCCGTGGTTAGGGTCTGGGTTAGCTTCGTGATTCGGTTCCCGATTGTTTTCGGGTGAAATGAAGCTTCCTGTGTGAGGATTCGGAAAGCTTAATAACCAATAAAAACTCAACTCAATCTTCTCTGTCACTTGATTTTTCCTTTCAATTGAGAATAAAATATTCTAAACACTATATGGTCTATCATTTACATTATTTATTAAAAAAATTAATGGAAGTTCCTTCGTGCAGAGATTATTGTATTGCAGAATTTGAATGATTTTGGAATAATATATAAGGAAAATGTCTCGAATTTAATCGCCAATCTGATAATATTAACCCCTCTTTCAACCCCTAAAATTATTTTCAATTTCTTACTTATTTTTTTATTTAAAATAACGGAAATGCTTTGATTGACTAGCTTGATTTCCCTGCTCTGATCGTATTATCAGACACATCGAAAGCTCGATCCCGGTTCGACCCTCGAATTCATTCGTAACAGGGATCGGACGATAAAAATGACGGTGTGTAATTAACGGGGCACGGTCGACAAGCCTTGGGATCTCGTATCCGGCCAATAAACGGCTGTGTACTGCACAATGCCGTATTCACAATGCACCAGACCGAAATCCATCGCGTGAATTTACAAATCCGCGACCGGCCATTACCGGCCTTAAAAGCGGCGCCGACACGTTCGCCGCCGCTGGACGCTTTTGTTGAATCGCAATACGAACGGGATTTGCGAATCGACGATCCTCGATCAAAGATATCGCTCTTTCATTTTGCCGGCCCTTGTTCGATATGTGCCGGGCTCAAAACTGATTGTGAGCAAAGATCAAATGACAAACGATGAAGATTTAACCCCTTCGCTCCAACATTTGTAGCTTTATTAACTTTGTGACGAATCTTATTATAAAATTAGAACCGTTTAATACCGTACTTTGTTTTACCTTTCTATTTATTGTAATCTGTTGACTTGGCAATAATATATCAAATTTTTATTATAAATTCGTATCTTTTTCACTATGTACCATCGTGATTTACAAGTCTTAAATTAAAGGTATACTTATATATAATAATAATAAATATGTAATGATCTTCAAGTTGTAACATTTCACCCTTGTTCTGAACTTTAACACTTACACAGTTTTCTTCAATTATTGCTATACCTATAAGTAAAAAAAAATTGTCCTTATCAAATACATCACTTTTGGGATATCCTGAATACATATATGACTGTTTGTCAGCAAATACTGCTTTATTTGCTCCGTTCATCGAACCCGGTCGATTCGAGAAATCATCAAAACGCGTGTCCGTTATTAGTTACAGGTGTCTTCGAATTGCGTTAATTCACGAATGATTTCTGTAATTAATGAATACGTTATAAAAGCTGGCGCGCGTTCGGAAAATTCAATTTGGCTGGCAGCTATTTGGAACATGTCCAACCTGCCGGCCTATAATTTTATGAGCAACGTTCGACCTAATTTGCCGCTGATTACAATGACGGGACCCCCCTGATGAGACACAATGCACACACACACACACACACATAGGCGAGATAATTAGTCGTGTGAAAAATTCTGATTATCGATTAAGAATCTCACGAATTATTACAAAACAATTAATTGATGCTCGTCAGAGATAAATGAATTGGGTTTCTTCGATGTTTTAATTAGGGATTTGACAGGTGTCTAGAATTATGATAGATTGCTTTTCGAACTGATGCTTTAATCAACCTTTTGCTCACATATTTTGCAACTATGATATTTGAAAAAATGAGAAAAGAAGAATTAGAAAACTCTAATTTTCTTAGATTTTTTAATCGAAAATAGTATCTATGTAATGTGCTAAATAAAAATAAATTTCACACCCCTGTGTGATATATCTTTAATAAAATAATTAGGAAAATTAAAGAAGAAAAACGTTGAGTACCATTATTGCTGTTATCATAGCATAAAGTGATAAACTGAAAGCTTTGGTTTGAAAATTGATTTGAAAATTGATTAATCAAATTATCGCTCACGCCCATATTCACCGTGGCAATCATCAACATGTTAATTCAATTTATTTATCGTTTTGAGCTCGCATTGAAAACATGATTTCAATCGAACCGCAGCCCATAGACGTAATCACAGCGTGAATTTCGAAATAAATTGAATAGATCGCCAACACTTTACGAAGTCAAAGTTCATCGTTACCGGTGAGCACACGAAGATTAGAAGCTGCCCTCAACCGACTCAGCTTAATTAGTAAAAGTGAGCCTCAGCGAGCTTCCTCGTATTTATCCACCTCCACCATGGACGTATTTATCCGCCTATTTATCTCAATTCTTGGTGAAACCGGGGCGCAAGTGTGCATCACGGAAGATACATGGACCGGAAAATTTAATCCGACAACTTGGCCGGAAACGTTCTCACGTCGTGAAAGTGCGAGCTTTTTAGAAAGGCTCGAAAACTCTTTCGACAGGTAGAAGATTATTCCGGGAAACTCGAAAGTTACAGTTAAGTGGGCCATAAGGCAAGTAACGTCTATATCGACGAACTGACTTGCACAATCGAAGTTATTGCACAAGTTTCGTAAAAAAACAAAACAAGAAAAAATACGTCGATTTTGTTAAATCATCCCATAATTAGTATCGCTCTTTCCCAATCAATCAACGAGACTGAACAAATTAATCTGTCTTACTGATTTTAGTAATCCTTTCTCAAATTATTTATAAATTGCTGATAACTGATACCAATTCCTTATAATAACATTTCATAATTATCAAAGTAATTGTAATTAATCCCAATTCTCAGAAGAAATTATTTTGTTTACTTTAAATTCCCTACATTTTTATTTGAGCTACCACTACCCTTGCAATTACACTCGGCTGCTTCTCACGTTTATTATTTTATTCAAATTAGTTAATTAACACTTCGTTGTGAATATTTCAAAGAAATTCTAAGAAATTCTTCTATAAATAATTCTTGTCTATCTTTTACCAATTTCGAGATAAAATCAATTGTTCTATCCTAAATCTATTCTAAATGTACTATCGTCGACATGATAATTCTCGCTGTTTAAACATTGCGATAATAAATATTTATCTTTGACTGACACACCTGTGGCAGAATGATATGACAAGGGTTTAAGTATCGAAATCGTAAATAATAAAGTGACACTGATCAACAAGGTGTTGAAAGAAACTGCTCGAACGTAATACGATTATGCGGAAGGGTATCCTTATTCCGAGAACTTGAAATTATCGAGTACACGCAGCAGGAACGATTCAGTTTTTATTCTTCCACGTAACAGAACCTTGCCGAAGAGAGTAGGATCGACCGGTTCTGAAACTTTCTCTGTCGAAGTTGTACAAGCGCCTGTTTGCGTCAATTTGCGATGACCTTTCGCTCGAGACGGGATAATTAAGCTTCCCCTCGGGAATTTCTTGTGGCACGCAAGAATGCGAGAAAGAAATACGATTTCCATCCTACTTTCGGTCAAAATTCTTGACACAAATATAACACGGTAAAAAGTGCGTTGCACGAACACCTGTTTACATTGTTGAAAACATTGTTCGATTTCTTATTTTAGAATCGATATTCTATTCGAATAACAGGACTCGGATGGTTTGAGAAAAGAAAAGAAAATACGAGTGCACGATTTAGTCGAATTCTGAAATCTTAAATGCCACGCACAACACGTTTTAGCGCAACGAAAGAAAATAGAATAAAGCGTATCCCCGTTAAATTCCATCGACGCCTACCGTCATCGTCGTGCGTCTAAATCCGTGCGTTCGATTCATTTCGAAAACCATGAAACCCCTTCTTTGCGGCATTTAATCAGCTATTTTGCATTCTCGAATCCGGCTCCGTTGAAAAATTATTCTTCTGGAGCGTAACGAACCGAGAGCGTTTCGCAAGAAACCGCTTCGGGGTAACCGTTAATTCGAGATCATTAGCAACTAAGACAAGAGGATCGATCGAATAAACGGAAGACCACGATCGAACTTGCATAAAATGTTCGTAAACTCCTCGAACCGAACGGTTTCCTTACGAAATAACAAGGAGGGAAATTGAAGACTGGTACGAAAACCGGGTAAATCCAGATTCTGTAAGTTGTGGGGGATCGAATGAAAGTGATTTAAATACGACTTGTTCAAATTCATTAATTAAATGACACACATTTTTGACAAATTTTTATCGGGCAATTAAAATAACGCAAGTGCAGAAATGAGGAACCTGATTGACAAGTTTTATTATCTGGTTTCTGCTTTATGGTTTTCTTAATATCAAAAGAAATACACATTTGTTCACCAGATATTTTCGATTACTAATTTTCAGTTCATTTATTGATAGGGGATGCACCTGGTCATTTTAAAAACAGGAAGTAACAAAATAGTAATAAGTTTTTGAATATACAAAACATTCAATTTTTCTAAAATATTTATAAATTTTTAGTTCCTTTAATTATTTCACCTAAGATACTTAGGTAAATAACGTCTGTTATTTTACAAAATTGATATATAATAGAAAGAAACCAAACCCAATGTTTATTGCACCAAACTTAAACAACTCTTCTGATTGGAACAACCATAATCCAATATTACAACTAACTTGGAAACCGTGTCAGTTTATACTTAATGAAATTTCTGTTTGCCACAGTAAACTTCGAGTCGAGGGGGTTGATCGTTACAGCAGGGTTCTAATGACAACCTAACTCTAACCCGGCAAATCCGACCGGTGAAATATTTTTCTCCCTAAACTACGAATCGACACGTGAAATCGTTCGGGGATGCCGTAGCAAGAAGCTCGTTAACTTCAGCTTTATCCGCTTGACGATCCTCTCGAGCCGTTCTTTGCAGCTTCGAGGAAGCCGCGCGTTTCTTGCATCCCCGCAAAGCTTGATTTACATCGTCTATTTAAATCGAACCTGACTACAGACGGATTCGATCTATCCAAGACGAGCACAAGATTCGCTTATTCTCGCCAATATAGAAAACTCGAGGATTAAGGTGTCGTTAATCCCTGTGCAGTTTAAATTCTATTTTTACTTTTCAGGATATTATTTCCTAATACTTAAAACCTCTTTATTAAAGCATTTATAATAACCAATTATAATCGAAATATTGTTACGTTTCTCTTAATTCTGGGTCGCTGTTGATATTCCGTCGTTCCGGGATTAAACAAACATTCTGCGTTCCGTGTATCCCATTCCCCGTGCATAAACAAATTCCACGCACTATCACGTGTTCGATATCAAAGCTTTCTTCGTTTCCTGCATAATCAGGTTTCACCGGGTGAGGGGAAATAAAAACAGCCCGTGCCAACGTGCCGTTCGCCATCGGTTCCATTTGTAAATGAATCCCCCGATGCGTAACGAGCGCTCGTCGAGCGTCGAAGCGAGAGGATGGTGTCGGCAGGTAAATCGGGGGAAGAGGATCCTCCGTTGTTGAAGTCGCAGAGAGCAAAGATTCGAAGACGGAAAAGGTAAAAGAAGGAGATAGAACAGAATGCAGGATATGACGTCTTGAGAAGTAGGGGGAGGACGGGTGGGAGAGAAAGGAAAGCTTGCTTAGCTTCGTACTTCCGCTCTACCGGGCAGATCGAGTGCATTGCGGTGCAATGACTGTGTGCAGCTGAGTGCAACGTCGCATAATCCGCTCGGGTTACAAAATTCAACGGTGCAATATTATTTTAACGCGGAATTTCAGAATGTTTGGAACAGGGGACGAAGATGCAATTATTTTGTTGCGAAAAATGTTCTTTGCTGCGTTAAATTTTAAGGGTGAATGCAATTTGCGCGGTAATTTCGATAACAGAACTGGTTATATAAGAATATTAATGGTATTAATAATCTTATCACTTGGTGTAACTGCAACGGTAATATGCAGGATGATCCATTAAAAATTTTACACGTTTTTTATTAGATTTTTTATTAAATTTCACCCTAAGTTTTATTGTACTTGATTCATTGTATCACTTTCTAACAATTTCCCAATAAAATTCGATCTCAACAAATAATGAAATTATTCTATTCCCTGCAATAAAAATAGAATTCAAACTCGAAATCGACTTCCACGTTTCGGCATAATTTCATCGCAGACCGGATCAAAGCCACAGAGTTTATCGATGGTAATCCCCGATAGTTTCGTAACGTCGCTGAACCAACGTTCTTTGCTCACAATAGCTTCGTTAATCTTTTTCGCTGTCCTACTCTCGTGTACCGTGATTAATGTTCCCCCGGTGTTGTTCCATGTGCTTGCCACGTGCAACGCCGGAAATGACCGGCGGAAGTAAACGGCGAAGGAACCGAACGGATACCGCCGGATCGTTCAACGAATCGGAATCCTGAGCCCAATTTCGACCGCGTGTCCGGCGATATCGTGTTGTAAACCGTCGGGTAACAACATTCCACGAACGAACTTTGACACCGAGTGAAACTTATCGGGTAAAAGTGCACGGGTGTTACGTGAATAATCAGATTTCATCGCGTGAAAGTTTTTCGTAATGGTAAGAACGATTATGTCCCGCCATTACTCATCTTGCCTGAATGCAATCAATTTTATAAGCGTATAATGCAACTTAGTATTGACTGTTTTCTATACAATCATCGTGGACGATCGCGGTAACCTTTCAAAGTATTTGAAACCACCGGGAATGGATAATAAAGTTGAAGAAAATTTAATCTGGATTCATTTTAATAACGTTGTAGATCTTGGGCAAAGAAATACCCTGGGGCTCTGCCCAGTTGGAGGAATAAAAATTTCAAACTTCTTTTAGAATCGAGTAAATGCATAAACTTCAACTTTTTTCATTTAAAAACCCTAAGTGAATTGTATAACGAGCCCGTCCCTTAGAGGGGTGCTGATTTAACCTTTTACCTTTGACTAGAAATATTAATAGTAATTAAAAAAAGAAATATTTTCAGAAATTTAAAAGCTTTGATATGTGTGCACTTAGTTTTTTAAGACCTTATATATTAACAACTACTTATTTCTTTTGTTAATTATTTTTGTTTAAAAGCACCCATCGTTAGAATGTAGAATTTTATAGGAAACAAAAATACTACATCTCCTACTGGCAATAAATGAAAGAACAATAATATTCAAAAAATTCATTGCAACCTGTTCTATCCTTCTTTTCTTAACACAGAAATATTAATTTATTATATTTGAAACCTAAAAATTATTTCATTACTTAATTACTAGTTTGTATTAAAAATCAGTAAGACTTTGTCTTTTGGATTATTCAAAGTTTATCATATCTCTATATCAAAGATAATGATAAATGTGTTTAGTGATTTGACATTGATTGATGTATTAACTTAATAAGGAGAATAATGTTTTTTACCTAATGCATTGAAATGATCGGATAATAAGTAGAAAGGAACATTTTAAATCCTATTAAATTAACTATGAATTATTTTAATATTGACATTACATAAATTCATCGATGGCTACGTAACATTTAAAGGTAACTTCTAATCGTTTGACCATTAACTTTGACATAAAGAAGCCTTTCATTAATGAATATAATTTGGTTTCAAAAGAAAAATAGAAGTCTTTCGAAAATCTGCCACCAGTTAAGTTTACATAGCCTGAAAACTATTTCAAGATACTTTCTATAATCTGTTACTTCGTCACCAAGCAATTATCAAACAAATCTCACTTTATTGTAAACGAAATTCTCAAGCAGAAACCTTTTTATTGACGTTGCAATGATTAATATGAACGTACAGGGTTTCGTGTTAAACATAAGCAAGGTGAACGGAGAACCGAAAACGTACTTTCTAAATTATGACGTTTCGTTTACTTTGCTTTTGAGGTAACTACCAGTTGTATCAGCAACGCTGATGGTACCGAATCTTGAAAGTTTATGATTTACGAGATCATTTTTATGGACCATCTCGTGTTATCGTTGCGTTAAACACTGGCTACAAATTGCTTTTCAAAGTTTGAAATTTCAAAAATGAAGAACCAGTCAATTCGCGCTAAAAATATCGATGAAATATTTCGGGAGTCATTTTCAAGGTTTAAGTGTCAGCTTGGTATATTACAGTGACATCTACAGATGTTGACCCTTATACAATGATTAAAACCCAATAATTTGAATAAAATAAAATAATGTACCTATAGAAATATCCAATTACCAGATTCAGAGGCCCTTATTAACCCTTAAGTACCATAATTTAAAATATAAATTCTAATTTTTCTACTTTTATGCATCTTTTTTATGTAATAAAAATATACTGAGTAACATAGAATCAAATCTAACAATGTCGTTATTCTCAAAAATCAAAATGAAATAGTATTGTTTATTGTTTTAAAAGTACTAACCCTCAGCTGTCCGATCTATTCAACAGATCGATATCAATGATATCCGATCGACCTAACAGCGTAGAAGGTGAGGGAAACTAGACCGAAAGAATGGAATTCACCTAAGGCTAAGTCTGCGATCCATATCCTTGCTCAATGAACATGGTTTCCAAGGTCGACAAAGTATTCGCGATCATGGTCAGCGAAAGTCGTCGAAACCGACGGAATTAGGATCTATCAGAATCGATAATATCATTCGAAAATAAAAGTGACCCTACTGTTCGTGTTTTAGTACGTAAAAAATTATTAATACGATTTAACAAATCTTTTATTACTATTATACCCACGAACCTAATTTACCATTAATATTTTAACTGATTATAAATTAGAAGTTTTTAAATAAAAACACAAATAGTTCAATAGAATCACTTGAAAATACGAAACTAGCATTTCCAAATATTTCTCATTGACTATTCAAAGAATTTTATTTCTACAAATTGAGTAGATTGGCCCAATTGGAAGATATAAATAGTAACCCCTCCAAAAATGAAGTATTAAAAAAAATGTTTATCAAATATTTCCATTATCTTGTCCATTCCTCACAAGCCCTTCAAAAATACCAATCAAACATGAACTGTTGAAAAGTGAATCTCACGTACAAACACTTCCATGGAAAGCACCACTATACCGCGTCACTTTGATCACAATCATAATCGATTAAACGAACGATCAATCATATTAAAAATTCATCATCGTCAGAGTACACGGCACGTACCGTTGAGTCGACCAGGAACAGCCTCCAAGGATCCCACGAGTAGCACAACCAGCAGAATCAACCTCGACATGTTGTCCTTCATCCCTCCTAGACGTCCTTGCGGTCAGACCAGTCCCCCGTAGGACCATAAGTCCCAATCTGACGAACGAATCGTAATTTCTAAGCACGATATCGCGGATGTAATCGGCCGATCTTTCGATCACGGCAAAGGATCAAGGATCGACGATGCTGAGCGTCGCGCGGCCAGAAAGTGAATGGAGTTGCCCGCACGTGCGACCGCGAGCGTTTCTCGAGCGTGCAAGTTATTCGCGAACGGAATCGCGCCTTGGAATGCGACGGTGATCGCCGATCTAGCTGTATTTTTTCTGCTCGAAAATGCACCAGGTATTCGACGTACGCGAACTTTCCGCCGGTCGCGCGGAAAGAATGGCCGATTGTATAAGGGAGAAATTTTTGGATTAAAATGGACGCCGTGAGTCACCGGGATCGGAATGACGCTGACCTCGAATGGAGTCTGTCCTTTGTGCTCTTGATAGTATCGGACCAGAAAGTGATGTCAGACTTCGCGATAGAAGGTCATTTTTGTTTTCTTTCCTTTTACGATCAAAAAATTGGAGGACCCGATCGGCTTGGCGACTTTTCATGAGAAAATACTTTCAAAATCTTGAATTCATTGAAGTAAAATAAAACGATATAAAATAAACAGCTCTGACTACTTCTCGCCTTACGTTTGATGATTGATTTCAAA
Organism: Anthidium xuezhongi; assembly: GCA_022405125.1. Taxonomy (NCBI): domain Eukaryota; kingdom Metazoa; phylum Arthropoda; class Insecta; order Hymenoptera; family Megachilidae; genus Anthidium; species Anthidium xuezhongi. Next base: position 3,089,498 of record CM039642.1, read on the forward strand.
CACTTTCGAGTACAAGCAACGAAGCTTACGGACCCTCCTCCTTTCTTCGTGTTATTTTCGCTAAGACTCGTTATTAGGCTCTTTATAATCAACGTCAATCGTTCTATTATATCATAATGACACGGAAAAGCCGTACGAAGCTAGAAAGCTTATGGTTTATCCAAAATCAATCGCTCGTTTAAAGCCAGCGAAGTGTAAATCTCACAGAACCGTTCTCTCAGCTGCTCCCTTCGAATTTGCTTCGCCCCATTGTTTGCTTCACAATCACGAACCCGAAGATCTACCCAAGACAATAGAACCGCCTAACGAAATCTTGTTACCAACAACTGATGGTTAAGCTATCCTTAATCAATCGATTGGTTTCAGACAGACTCCAATTAGGACAACATCAATGATTACTTAGGTAATTGAGAAACAAATGTTTCGGTAAGGGGATTCGACCTATTTTCTCGGTCGAGCAGCGTTATGCAAAATTCATGAACGTCCTGTTTTCCTGGTACCGCGCGATGTTAATTTTAAAAAGGATCTCGTATGAAAATTCAAAAGTTTAAATCTGCAAAAATTTAGGATCATCCTCCTTGGCAACGCGGTTTCATCAAAAATTCTTTCAGAGGATAAAGTTAAACAGGGACTGTCTCGATAACGTTAATGAATTTTTGGCGAAACGTTCTCTAGGTTCAAACAAAATTCAGTTTTTATCCGACTGAAATTTTGGTGAAACTCATGCAGAATGCCTTCAAAGGATCTCGCGCAAACTATATGGAAAATGATTTCCGGTGGATTTTGCTGAAACTTTGCTAAAGTAACGCTAACCAAGAGTTACCATTTTCTCAACTGAATTGCGATTTCTTCTATTTTTGCTTGAAAACACCGGGTTTTAACTATTTGACATGTTTAACAAATTTTAATTTAGAAAAATTTAACAAAGGGCATAATATCAGATATCATAATACAATAATTATGTTGAACAAATTGAAGTTATGTTCGTAATGACATCTTCGTCCCTGAAGGGGTTGATATTAATCTAAATCCCAATTTTATTAGAAATATTTTGAATTAATTAGCGTTATTTGTTTCAAATATTCTCTGGAAACAGTTTCTTTTGCATAAATAATGAAGCTAAAGAGACTCCTGATGGAAAGGGAAGGTTAAAAGAACATTCTCAAAAGAATGCGAGAGTTTCATACGAGCCTCTTTTACTTTAATAAAGTTTAAAGCGTTTAATTTTACTTCATTTATATTCTAATCACAGGAGTTGCGAAATTAAACTTTTAATGAGTGCTCGTGAACGTTTAAAATTACTATTAAAACACTGCTGTAATAAAACATACACACGCACCTACCTCAGGTGTTATTATTAATTTTAGAAACTCTCTAAAGTAAGAACTATTCAAAGTTGAGTTTGAACAATGGTAATTATTGGTTAACATCGCTTAAAGTACAAAATGGCAAAAAATCGGTCATTTTCCATAAGATGGCGACACTTACGATAGGACACCCCGCGTGCACGAGGTTACGGTACCATCCAAGGACCCAAGGGTAAAGCTCTTCCAATTATGACTTTTGCACAAAGCTGTTCAGAAGAATCGTTTTCGTGTACCTGAATCAGCGCGAGGAGGCGGCCGGTGAACCGAGTTGGGCAAACAACGACGAACTGAACGGCAACAGGCGTCTACGTTCGCTTTTCAATCGGATTCCACGGTGGTCGACCTTCGCCGGTTCCCTCATCCTGAAGACCACCACAACGGATTACCATAGACTGGTCCGCGCGCCCGAGGATGGTACGTGTCGTGAAGCGGGCTCGCTTTTGACCGACGCTCCTCGAAAACAAACAGAATGTTAAGCCTCGTACGGCGACTTTGGCCCGCTAGCGCGGGAAAACCGTCCAATTCTCTGACGGTAACGATGGTGGGAAGATGATTCGACCATTCGTACGAACGGTCCACCGGATCCCGCTGTAAAAACGGACCGAAGTGAAAGGAATATTTGCGTCAGCGAATATCCAAGCGATAACAGTTTGCTTGCACGAGATAAAACGACGGAAGGAATGTTGCTGGTCGCCGCGACGGTAGATTTCGAGGATTTCTCGGCTCGTAGAGCTTCCAGCGTGCTTGGAACGCCCTGAATTCCGTTGTTACGTCGCAAAAAGTAGATTCGCAAAGCCGTGGGGATTTATCAATGGAGCTTTACTTTTAACCACGATTATCATCCTCGAACGGTGAATCTGTACGAAAGATATTTTTGTCCACCACCTGAACTTTAATAAAACATCGCGTAATAATTTTCACAGTCTTTGCTTCAAGAATCCTATTTTTAGACAAATGTCTAAGCAACAAGTCTTTGATATAAAACGTCAAGTTTTCGGGGGAAAATCTCTCCGCAGAAAACGATTATTAAAAGTTTCACTTAAAACGAAATATTTTACGTTTTTCTGGAAAATTTGTTTCGCATTCCTGGAAAATCGGTCCGGGGAGAAAGGACGTCTCGAAATAAGGTTTCTTTTGAAAGCCGAAATATTCGCCGTATCGTTGGATCGGAAAGCAAACGTTTTTCCAGGCGGCACGGGGGAGGGAGGGGAATCGAATGCATTTCGTAGGCAAAGTTTGCATTCTTGGTGATGAACTTCTCGCAGAAAATAGAGTCGATGTCGGAGCGTGTGTCGAGGGTACTTACAAAGGGGATCGTTTCGAATCACGTATCGTCGCCACGACAGAAATCGAAGAGCAAACACGCAAGTATCGACAGCTCGCTCGAATTATTCATGAGCGAGATTTCTAGCAAGATTATTCGACGACACGACGCGATTCAGAATCCTGTCCCCTGTATTTTCGATCGGTACACGACGAGGCGCCGTCAACGACACGCATCAACCCCGCAATCACATCGAAACGTCGAAATAAAATACAAGACAGCGTACAAAGTGATGTACATTGTTCGATGAACAGAACCGATCGATCGATAACGTCGTTCCTTGACTATTGAAACTGTTGCGAGACGTTTTTCAACGTTAGAATTGAGAACTCCTTCAAAAAAAAAAATATACGTCTATGAAAACTAAATTCTTGCGTAAAAAGAATATTAGGAGTTATTTTTTCCTTGAGAAAGGTATTTAAGGTGTTAAGAATTACTTTGCAAGTGTTGTATTACTTTTAAGAATAAAAATAATGTGTATCTCTCTATCCACAGTTGTTTTTCTTTAATTAAATTTATTTCTAGATGATGAAATTGGAAACTTTGGAATCTAAATAGAACTCAATTTCTCCTTCTTATTATAGATCCACACAGGTTTCATAAATTAGAAACTTTTACCGTGTTTGAATTGTAAAATTAATGGAACTTTCCAAAATGTTTATTCAATCTTTGCTTCAACATCGATCATCTTTCTCTCGCTTGTTTCGGGTCTAATTCCTTGACACGATCCTGTGTCAAATGGGTGTCTCATTCAACCCTTTGGGGCACAGTAATTTTTCAATTTCAATCGCGAATAAAAACGGACATGTAAACGAATACACGTCGCTTTATCAACACTTCTTATTATCGTCATTTCTCTAGCATCAATGAGAAGAAAAAACGGACCATTCGCAGGCCGCTTTTTACCACACTTTCGTCACGTTAATCGTCCAGGCCATTAAGAAACTTACAAAACGTGTCAAGGTATCCTTGGTTCTCCTCGCTTCCCTTAGGAAATAGTCGTATTTTACACGATAGGTGGCCATAATACATCATCGTCGCACCATTTATACAAGTCGCGTCAAAACCGATGCACACCATAAAATGACAAAAATTTATTACTCTGGAAATTTCAATTTTGACAACAAAGAGTATGGGTTTCCTGAAATATTATTTTTTTCTTTATAGAATTGCATAAAAATTATTTAAGAATTTAAGTTTTGACAGATAGAATTTTTGAGTAATTTAATATTTGTATTGATACAGAAAATGAAAAAAAATATATTATAATTGTTATAGTATTGTTTAATTCAATTCTTAGTTCTTAGTTCATTCTGTTTCATGAACGAAGTCTTATCTTGTAAAATGGCAAAGAGGACTATTGTTTATCATATGTATCCCTTTTTAAAGGTCCTGTATAGGTATATTAATCGCTGGACGAAGCGGCAGGATTGTTTTCGCAACGCCTTTTGCCAGTGAGCACATGTAGCAAGAATGTAGGCCTCGGTCAGGCTGTCAGGATCAGGTCAATTGAACACGAATTCCAAAGAAAAAGGACCAAAGAAAGTCCTAATATAATTATTTCCCAATAAAATATATCAATTCAAATTTCTACACATTATGGTAGTATATGAAAGTATTATATGAAAGTGTTCAGTATACGTTTGTTTGTTAATAATGAAACAAAAAGGCGAAGGTTGTGTACGCTGAAACTTTTTATAATTCTTTCGCCTATTGAAACATATCGTCCGATGTGACTTATGAAATCATATCTACTTTAAAGTTACACAACTTTTGTTTGATTTATTTCTCATCGAACACCAGTGACGTAAGTTGATATAACAGATTCGAATGACTCATCTTAAAAATTACCTTCTTATTGCCTTATCTAAAATTGCTCTTCAATTAGACAGTCCTTACGGTTTTTATTTAATAACGTATATTGCACACGATTCTTATCCGTTCCATCAAGATGCTACAAAAATGATAATCATTGCCTCGTTTCTTATTGCAAACTCCATGTGTAATTACTGAAGTTTACTGAAGTTTACAGGAAATTCTTTCTACTTTTTTTCGACACCTAATAGCATTCCAATTTTTAAAAATCATGTAATGATGATAATTGGTTTTACTCTTTACATTTAGATTCGTTAAATTATTACCTAATGTTTCGTAGTTAACTTAGTTTTTTGTCAGATAGCATTGATTTGATATAATAAAATCCAAAAAAGAACATACCATCAAAACGTAACTGAACAAAAAACCATCTGAATTTAATTTTGTGTATATTTTTCAGAAAAAAATATTCTATTTAATCCTTGCACGATGGACTGTTGAAATACTGGTAGTTTGAAGTCAATTTTTATTCGTTTTCTAAATTTTATGTTATTTTCTCATGCATGAAACTTTTTCGCTAAAAATTCGGTCAGAATATTATTGAATATGTTTCGTAAAAATCTGACTCCACTGCTGAATGGTGAAAAACAAACCGAGATGAAACGTACCGCCCAAGTTTTAATATGAAATAAATTAATCTACCGAATTACAGGACGTATCTTTAAAAGTTAAACAATAGTTAAATGACAATATCAGTCACAAAATGTCTGACAAAATCATTGAGATTTTCTGCATAAAAAATACACGTTTGCATCCTTCATTATTTACCCCATTAAAGGTCAACCCAACGTTCGCTAATCAGTTTCACGTAACAAACTGATATTAAATTCCTGAACGGTAATTAACATTTCCCCAGCGAGAAATGCACAATCTCGCTGTTCAGCATTCAACCGGTTAAAGGTCAGCCTCGCGTCCTCTCATCAGTGTACTTGACAAAGAAATCGTAACACGATTATCGGGAACGTAACGCCGTTTATCCGCCCGGCGTATAAAAAGGATGGAATAAAAAGGGTAAACGATTCGCTGGTTGACCCAGATCGAAAGCTCGTCCCTCGAGCAGGCTGCTATTTACGGTCATCTTGAGAGATTCGCGGTACGTGTACACTTGTTGTGAGTGGACACACGCTGGTACACGTGTACCAGCAACCGGTGTCACGTGCAATAACATGCGCCAAGCGGGTCGTAAGAAGGTAGCAACGTAGAAAATGAAAGTTAAGATTCCACGGTGGCTTGTTTCGTAACCAGGGTCGCGCTTAGAAAGGCACCCAAGCTATTTAATTTGTCTATCGCTCTTTGCGCCACCCAAATACGACTCGGACCGATCGTGACAGAGGAAGATGCACAAGTTCCGATGCAATCGCGGTTTTACGGTGCGTTTAAGTGTTTTATGGTGTTGAGGAGACAGGTGGAACGAAAGGTAGGCCGTTTTATAACACGAATTTTAAAAGAATCTAAAGGCTCGTATAATGTGATGCATATTTTTTATTTCGACAGTTTAGAGCCTCTTTGGCAGTTCCGTGAATGAACTTTTACTTTACTAATGGAGGATGTACCCTGTGTTTCAGAGGGGTCCAATGTATACGTGTAGTCTATAAAGTAAATGGATATTGCCTCTTTAAATATTCCTCTAAATATCTGCAGAATAATTACCATTTTATAAAATTTGTCTTATACTTAAAAGTTTACTAGGAATTGTTAATTTACGTGGTTATTTTTACAGGGTTTTAACGTTAAAATACGTTTTTCTCGAGGCCCATACTTTATAATAGACAAAACATTTGCATTGGAGAACTGGGATGGCCAGCAAAACAAAATAACGTCTGTCTCCTCCCACGTATGCAGCATCAATCTGATAAAAATCTGGATTTCTCTGGTTCCATTCATTAGACAAATTAGATTTTGTGACATGGAAGGGACAAGCTCTAACTTAACCCTTTTCAGAAGATACCTATAATAGTGAATGGAAATTGCCTACGCTATCAAAATTTGATTTCGGTTGATAAACTTTGCTAACGTGCCTCCAACAAACGACTTATCACTGTTTTTATTTAGTTTCATGAGCGTTTCGTGATCTTTTAAACGATCTACATTAATCGCTTCGCTATTTTGATCATTTTCAATTTTCGTAGGAAAACCCAGATCACGTGAGATTCGAAGCGAGATTCCTGAGAGCTTTCGTACGTGTTCGAGATTTCTCAGCCGTTTGATCCCCGTCGAATCGATTTCTACGATACGATGCTTCGCTCGGGACACGTTCAACATTCGGACGGCGGGCTCGGAAAAATCCTGGAGGAGGATTCGCGTGATCCAGCCACGATCTTGACAAGGACGAAGCTAAGCAATCTGAACGGGCTGGTCGGCTCCACGCTCACCGATTCAAGGTTGTCTAACTCGATCGGCCGTGGCGAGTGACACCGTGGAAATTTCAATCGTTTATACCGTTTAAATCTGGAATGAAAGTCGTCCGAGGGCCGACCAGTTTCTGGTGATCCAGTAACAACGCGGACCAGACATGGGAGTCGAAACCGCTCTAAAAAAATAAAAAAAGAAAAAACGAAATCGAGCGGAATAATCGAGCTGTGACGAACTCGATTAAACGCGTATACGACCTACTATTTCAACGTACGACATCTTGTTCCAAGATTTTGTTTAGATTTCTAGCGTTTGTTTATTGTTTATAAGGAGTTCATCTAATTAGAAATATTTGTATTGACTATTTGGAATTGTGAATTCTTAAATTGTAAAATTACATGGTATAAACTAAAAAACAGGTGTTATAAATATATTGTAATATGATAGAAATTTGTTGTAATTAAGCAAGAAAATTCAATTTTTTATCTGCCTTTAATTTTACATATTATTTATTGTTTGAATTCCCTTATTCTGTTTTACCAATTACCCAATCAGAATAAGTTATGCTAATTTTTAAGTTAAATATTACTTTTTTTAAAATACTAGGTTAATATTTCAATAAAAACTTCAATAAACTATATTGATATAATGGAATTGCTGAAATTCCTTACTATGAATACATTTAGAAGAAAATAATTTGAAGTATCATTTAGAAGTTAAGAATGTTTAATTTAATGTTCATTCTAATGAGAATTCTCGGCATAATAACGTGACAATTACAAATGCTAAATGTACAAACGAGTACAACCCAGATTGCACGATTATTTTCATTTCTTTCTAACTGGCGTTCAACTTCGCAGGAACTTCATCATTCACGTACAAATCCGTAGCCGTTATTACTCAGCAACTAATTTATTGTTTCCATTCACCATCTGGCAGTAATTATTCAACGTTTTAGCGATGCTCAGCCGGTGGAAATGCAGAAATGGTTCATTCAGAATAAACGCGACGCATAGGACGGTAACTAAACACGAGTATTCGCATCGTTTCTAACAATTAACGCTTCTTCGTTAAGCTAAGGCGTGCCTTAAGTTTTCCTTAAACAACGACGAACGAACACTTGTTGAAATTAAAACGAATTCGCCAATGTTCACTTAGCTAATTTTTGTTATTAAACGTTCCAGTACGCATTTTACATTAAATTATTCACGTTTGAAACTGCAATAAATATTCATTTTTATACATAAATGAATTAAAATTTGCCTCTGATAAAAAGTTACTATATCAGAAAAATGATGTTTGTTTCAAAAGAATCACAAATAAAATAATTTCGATTAATTTATATTGTATTATTTTGTAATAGCCCTCAATGGTTCATATTGTGTAATTTATTCATCTGAACCTGCAATTTGAAAATACTTATTTTTTAGCTAAGGCTCTCAAGATATGCTGATGTTGCAAAGAATAATCAAGTTTCCTAATCTACCATAATATATAAACCGTTAGTTGATCTAGAAACACGATTTAAAACGGATCCACGATGCTCTGTCGATTTTCACCTTGCGTATAATCAATAGGGAAAGCAATCGTATCAGTGTCTTCGAAGATAGATGTTAATTGCGTTAAACACCGATTACATTCGCGCACATATGCGATATTCGTTTTATCTATGTTTCGCATTAGAGAGTTTGAAAGTTTCCATTCATTTCGATCACCCTAACTCGATTATTCAATTATAAAATAAAAATATACAAATTTATGAAATATAGAAAAATTTGCATTACGTTAATGGGTTAAAAGTACTTCCGGTATATCGAGTACCCGATGCATTCATTGAAAGCATTACTTTCACGTTTTTTAAACTGAATTGTAAATGTTTTTGAAAATGTTTACGAAGACGAGTTATAAATATTCCGCTTGGAATGCAAAATGCAACAGTGAAATGTCAATGCCGGCGTTCCTGCTTGTACACTTTTGATGAAAGATAATTATAGAGTAGATTATCGATTACGAAGCAACAACGATCGTCTTGAAAATGTGATTAGCATGTTTCAAATGCATAAGCCTTTAAACATGTAATCTCTCAAAATTATCTGCAAATCTGACGAGATGAAAGGTTCAAGAATTCAGCCATATTTATCAGATTATATCGTATCAAACGTCTAATTTCGAAATATAGAAAGTTTCACACGATTTTATCAAAATAAAAATTTATTGAATATGCTATTATATGTTTATTTCTCTATTTTATTTTGTTAGAAACTAATGTATATAAACATCGGTAGTTCTAGCGTTAAATAAACAGACGAAATATTATTTTAACTCCTGAAAGTTCACTTCAGTCGATCATTCATTCACAACCTATTGCTTCCGCAATATCACATATGACATTTATCATTTGTTTGCAAGAGATTAGAGAGCCAGTTAAGAAAATATTCGGAATTACTCAGAATTCTTGTGAAAATATTCAGAATTCCTATCCAATTGAAGTAGATAATGAAAATAATCAAGGTTAACCCTTATCAAAATTAAAATTAAATTACAAAATAAATAAATAATTAACCCTCGAACGACGACGCCTGGATCAATCGCGATCTAGAGCTGAATCACAAATTTTTAAATGATATTTAAAACTGTTAACAATAAAAATAAGAATTTAAGTTGCCTACAAGGGGTTGTAAATTGAATTTAAATTATTACCCAATTTATGGAACCTCTTATTCAAAATAACATCCATAGGTTGGTTAGATTTTTCATTTGCGAGAAGAAATTTTCACGCCAGCCTAGAATTCGAACAGCCAGTCAAAGGACGAGCTCAACCAAGCGAATTCAAAGCTTCATTCCAGTGACTCGCGCGAGGAAACGCGGTATCCTAAAGACGAAAGAGGCTCGATCCTGCTCTGCTAGGTTTGCGGAGTCTGAAACGATCTCATCATAATGCCTCGTTTTGTCTGCAGCTGCTTATCAGCGTCTTGCAGATCCAGAGAGCTCCAAGTCTCTCTGAAAGCGTTCGTAGCGCATTGCTTCGACGGGTATACATATAATAATTCAATCGAGGTAAACGCGACAGGATTCCCCCCATCCGACTTCTTCCTCTTTTTCTTTGTTTAAATTCAATTCCTGACACTTGTAGAGCATTAACCTAGCTCATCGTCCATTTACTTCTACTAAATTCGAGCTACTAAACCGAATGTCTCCTGTTCTTCGGTACCAAAATTATAAACGACATGGGTGTAAAACGAAGCGGCCGATAGCGTGTACGAGAATTAACAAAGCAAATTTTTCATGCAGAAGAAATTCCAAGAAGTTTCCAAGAACACCTTGCAAGCAAGATTTCCACGTGTCCGTGTTTTTCCTGGGGAGCAGCCGAGGAGAGACGGAGCTCTCGCGGCAGGTTCCACACGGTGAAAGCGAATGCTTCTTGCATTTTTGAACAGTTGAGGATTGAGCACTTGGTATTTGTTTTTTGAACGATGGTGATTTCTCTTACGAAGAGGAGCTCATGAATGTTACGGCTCGCACGTGGTAAACATAATCGCACTATTGAAAGTAATTGATTCGATTCGTTGGACAAAGTTATCAGTTCGACATCTTCGTTATCAATACTCGATTGATAATCAATAAGTCCTCAACAGTGTTTCTTTAGAATAAGTTTCAAAGAAAGCAAATTTAAATGTTCTTATCGAATGTAATTTATACATGTTGATATTGATTTTATCAGGCCGATAATTTTATGGAAAATAAGCCGCATTATTTATGTAATGACCGAAAGAAGTTGAACGCTGAGAAAAGCAGAAAGAATAAGAATTGCAACAGTCTAAAGTCGTTCGGTAGAATACGCTCGAACGAAAATCAGACCAGCGGAGTTTGAAATCTATTCAAAGGGAAAAATACAAAGGAAAAGAGAGGTGAGTTTCCCTAAACAAACACGAAGTAGCTTGCGTAACAGAATTTTCATAGTTTAGCTGCACTTCGACGAGAGAAAGCACGGAAGCATGTAGCTCGGCTAGGAAGGGATACGAAAAAATTCTGAAGTTGCGCTCTTTGAAAATATTTTAGTATTAGATTGTGTCATACGGGGCAGTCTTTTTGGTATACCTCACCGAGTTTTAATTTTATTGAATTTAAATTTTGAATTATTAATAATATCTATTATAAATTTTAGCTGGTAAAATTACTGGTTCAAAATTATGTATTACTAATTATGTATTACTTTATTATAAATAATATAATTCCCTGACTCTCTATTCTAAAATATATACCCCATTATTTCTTAAATTCCAAAATTTGGAAAAATTAGTTTTCCAAATTATTTAATTAATTGAATAACGACAGAGTAATTTTTAAATATCATAGCAGAATGAAATTACCCCCAGCTCAGAAGTAGAATACCCTCTTTTTGGATAAAAAATATTCTAATAAATACATAAAGGTAAAAACTATAAAATAAGGCCATTTATATATTGGAAAATTATAAAATAAATTTTCAGTTCCTAAACCACGAATAGCCAAGGATTAAATTAGAAATAAAATGAATTCTTAAAGGGAGGAATAAATCTTATTTTGTTCAAACAAGATGTTCCGCGAAGAAGAAACTTTTTTCTCTTGGTTAAAATTGTATTCTTTTAATCCAAGATTAATGCACACTTTAGAATTATTATGCTTACGAGACGCTTCTTCATATTTCACTGGGAACTGTACACACAGCAAAAGTTTTCCACAATTTTTTCTCCTTTAGCGAAAGTTTCCTGTTTAACCAAAGACTCGAGACTTCGGCGTGAAACTTTGCATAATCATCGCGGACTCCTTCAAAGTGCAATCTGAGAGGGAAAATTTTAAAAAACCGAGGAAACTTTGAAGAAATGCAATCTAAATTTCCTCTAAATTTAATCTTCCCTCTCGTGAAACGAATTCTAGTCAAATGAAAGGGACGACTCCCTTTTTCTTTCATGGGGGATCATAAAGGTAGGGTAGGATTCGTACCAGCTAAAAATGAAACCTGCTAACTTCTATTCTGCGTTATTGGTAATTACATTAATTGGTAAGGAGAATACCTTGGAAATAAAATGAAAGGGAAACGTATCCGTAATCCTTTTATAAAATAAAGTAAAACGCTATAAAGTTTGAGATTTTAAGCTTAGCATTTCTTTAACCCTTTCATAAGACAATAAAAATTATTTTTCTCGACTAAAGTTACTCCTATAAAAATATATTTTTATATTGAAATAATAATAAACTAAAAATGGAAGGTGTAAGAGAAATAAATTGGTTTTATTAATATAACTATTTATATTGAAATGTTAGTTTTTCAATTAAAATTTAATTTGTGTTAACCCTTTGGACTCGAAGCATTTTTTAATATAATTAAGCTTCTCCAATTAAACTTTAATTATCTTTATTTCTTTCGTTAATTTGCTGTATTCTAATATGAATAATATTTAAATTTCACGTTTTAAAATATTCTAATAAATAAGATATGTCGCCTTAGAAGTGCCACTCGAGCACAAAGGGTTAATAATACTATTTTCTTTTGAAGGAAGTGAAAGATTAATTCTTCAATGTATAGATAAATGAATCTTATACATAATAGGTGAAGAGAGGCACAATTTCGGCTTTTGTACGATTGCTGAACCTTCAGCCCTTGGATAATTAACATTTTCATATTTCATTGTTGAAGAATAACCTACGAATGAGTGACGTTGAACAAAGAGAATCCTAACGTGGCTCCCAGAAATCAGTCGTGAATATGTGTTTTAGCTAGAGTTATCACCCGAAAGCGTGCAAAGCATCACGTTTCTAATTGTAACGCCGCCGACAAAGGGTGCACAACAGTCGAATTATGTTACTTCTGGTGGCGGGGTACACGGTTCGTTCATGCAAGAAGTGTAATTAAGAGGGAATCTGGCTCTCGTGTTCTCCGTTTTGCCGTCTGCCGCTTGTAAAATCGTAGTTAACTGCGATACGTAAATACTGGTAGCTGCGGATCGTGTTTCTCGCCGAAGAAAATCAAACGGGACGAAGCAGCGATTCGTGCCACCTCGTATCACTTCTTCTCCCCGTTGCAACAAACTTCCCTGATCGTGTAATGTAGAGTAAATGAAATGTACCTAATTTGCCTTTCACGTAACGCACACTCTAAGCTATATTGTGGACATTAATCATTTCGGGGCGATCGACGTGCATGCACGTCCATGGGCAGGATGGAAAATCTATTATAGAATTTTTCAATTTGCATTTTTGAAGAATGAATAACGTTTTAAACATTGGCTAATTGTAAGCGTACATTTATATACAATTTAGCGATGAAAAATTATAGTAATTAAATTGGCTTCGTTCCCAGAGGGTTAAGATTTAATTGCTGCCATAAAATGGGTCAAACTTAGAGGACTTGGGCACATCTGACACCTACTACATTAATTTAATGGTTACAGTACCAAAGATATTGTTTGTTATTAAATAAGAACCTGAGGCAATCACAAAGTTATATATTTAATTAGGTACATAACATTACTTTTCGTATGGATTATCTTACTGAAGTGAATAGAAAAACTAACTTCTTTTATTTTTTATGGTTGCATTAACCTTATGGGTGATTAGCATTCACGATGATATCTGTCGAATGCAATTAAATTGATATCATGGGCACTTTTCTAATGAATATTTATCTGAAATATTAACTTCCAGGCACTACGGAGTGGTAAGTCAGTTTTAATTATTAGTATTAAATGCGTAAAGTATGTGTGATCAATTTTTAATTTGGTCAGAGCAACCTCACCTCTTCTATTAAGAAAATTTATTACAAGTTTGATTAGCATTTGAATTCAGTATAAGTACTTAAAATATCATCCAACTTCATAACCTTTATAATAAAATTGTGCATTTATTCCCAAGAAATACACGTCTGTGGTATTCAGAAATGTCAGGTCATATCATGGTACTATTAAAATGCAGATGTATAGGTTATTACGATTATATGATCAGAAATATAATAAGTACGTACTTAAAATGATAATGCATTTTAGCAGGATAATTTTTATTTTTAAATTAAAAGATTGGTAAAATTAGAATATTTCGCGGAATTAAACAATTTAATTCTCTCCTTAAACGAAGACTATACTTTCGACTTGGTTTTTCATGTAAAATCGTTTGTACCGCCGGTTATGGAGTATCCTGTAAACGTTCCTTCAAGAATAGACATTGTTGGGGCACGGTTATCGTGAAACTTAAATTACGTCTGCGATTAAGTCCGCCTGGTCGAAGTGGCGGCTAAATAATTCGATTACTCATTGCCGGTTGACGGGCGTCCCAATGGGGGTGGCTCCGCTCCGACATCCGGCCAAAGCTATTTCGAACTTTTAATCAGTTTACACGATTTCGCGGGAATTGAAGTTTCCGTTTGCCTATGGCCGTAAAACGCTAATTAAGCCGTTTCGTTGGCGACGATGCATTGTGAACGCGGCCGAGTGTCGCGGCCGCAATCGCGGAATTTAAACGGTGCTGGTTTAATTAGGGTTACACAGTTTTGCCGTCGAAATTAGCACGGCTGGAGAACAAAGGGCTCGCGTACCCAACGTGACCCGACACGTCGAGGGCTCGTTATTAAAATTACGACACTTTCCATTAACGAGAACGTTAACTTTTGCTACGGTGCGCACCGACTATGGAGCAAAAATAGAGAAATTCCTTGTTCTCTTAGCATTCACGCATCTCCTAGGCATATTTGCTACGTTTGTAATATCTTTATATTTTCGCAAAAATAGATTTGTAAACAATTGTATGTTCTACTTAAAGAAACGACAACTTTGAATTCTACCCGGAAATGACTATAATAACGTTTTTATAAATCACTGTGAAAATTTGTTCGTGTAATAAATTAATAAATTCATAGCCTGAATCAGCTTGAATCCTCTTCTTTTGTATTAGAAAAGAAATTTTAAACAATAGAAAATATTGTGTCAGAAATTAATGAAAAATGAATTATATTGTATAAATAATACTGTAGGACATGTAATGAATTACGTTCTTTTATATTAGTCAAAAATATGAAAAAATACCAAGAATCACGTATTTAGGATTTTGGCACATTTTACTTGATTAAAAAATTATAATTAAAAAAAAGAGAATTATCAATTGTTAATGTTGTACAGTATGAGGCCATCAAAGTGTTAAGCATTATACTTGTAATTATATATAAAGCCTTATCTGATGAAACTTTAAATAACTTCGTCACATTCATGAAGATAATGCTCATTAATACATGTTCGGCCAAAAATATTAATAATAAATAATAAAATGGTGTTCAGATACGAATATGAGGATAAAATATTTTTTCCAGTGGTTCTGAACATATCTTGAATGAGAATTTGTTGAAAATCTTGGAAAGTCAAGAGAACCTCCAAGATTTTCTGACAGTGAATGATTATACTGTGAATTACAAGCTGTGCATCATCATGATTTATAATTTCAAAAACAGAACGAATGAATGAATCAACTGAATGATTTGTCACTACCTGACAGCGAAAGCCGGTCAATTGTGACCCGAGGCTAAAATTAAGTTCGGCTAAAATCAGGTACTCGATTTTTTAAACGAAAGAATTTAATATACGTTTAAAGGAATACGATTATAAGAAGTATTTATTTCCGTTTTTATCATTCGAAGTCGTACAAAACAGGTTGATCTTTTTGTGGGAAAAAAATTTTTAATTTACTTCGCAACGAAAGAGATCCAATTACAAGTTGTTAATACCGGGGCAAAGAGTTGTATCCATGGGCGTGTAGCAAATTATTTAAAGCAAACTGTATTACGACACGAGATTCCTGCGTCAAGTTAAACAGAAATTTCAGAACGCTAGTCCGTTGAGACGAAAATGCTTTCTCTGGTTTCCTGTTAGCGGTACGTTTACCGAATTAAACTTTGGACAAACATTTACCAGAGCCAGCGGTCAAGTTCCTTTACAGGCTGCTCATAAATGTCGTAACTTAATGGAAAACGAGCTTTGATCCGCTTCACGATTGCACGGTATTAAATAAAATCATAATGATAGAATCCACGGTTTGGATGAAAACCTGATTTTAATATCGTTGGAAAAGGAAGGAAAGATTAAAACAGCTAATGATTGCTCGTTTTATCAAATGAAAGAATTTGATAAAATATAAGCTTCGTAAAAAAAAATAAAAATATGGAATAAAATGATTTCTTTGCTATAATACTTTGTTGGAACGCAAGAAATTTTCATTTTTATTACCAATTATTAACCCAAGTGTTACGTAGTTGTAGCAATGTTTAAAATATTTAAGTAAGAATTATTTTTCTTTGAGTGAAAGAAATTTTTCTATAAAAATATTATACAGCCTCGGTGTTCAATTTTATACGAAGAGAGAAATGTTTAGAAAATTTCATACAGATATAAATTGAACGCACATTAGTATTTCAGGACTAAATCATCGATAAAATGATTCGAACGTATTGCATGAAGCTTTTACATCAAACTAAATGTTGACTCTTTGTCATACCGGAAATCTATTCACGTTGACAGCCCCATCAACTATACGCAGGTGACGTTTAAATTTCTATAAAAATCCATCATTCGTGTTATTAACCACTGAATACAGGTTTGCACTCGAATACAGATCGAAATGGTATTACCAGGAAATGTAGTTTTTCAAACACTTCTGAAATATTTAAAAAATCGCACGAAATATTCCTATTTCTTTCAATTAATTATATTAAAATATTCAAATGTGAGGAATTAAAATCACCCCAATTGGAAAGTTAAGAATTAAGAATTTGTTTTTTAATAACCCAGGTAGAAATACTAAATTGTTTAAAATTGTTGCAAATATTGTTGAAATAACAGTTAAGACTCACTAAAAATAAAATGACTATTTAATGAGATTTCATTTTCGACACGGTACTCTAATAATTACTTTACTACTCAATTGCAAAATATATGATACGAATATAAAATATACGTTGCAGATTTTCGACGTAACACGACGAACGATTAAACCATCGATCTAACTAATTTCAACTAAATTATCAATTGGATCGGCCGTCGCACTGGAGTGTAGAATAACAGAAAATGGTTATTGTCCGCACGAGGCGAATACGAACGAGCATCGGTGCGCATTATGCTCGTGGATGGACAATTATTAATTCCTGTCAAGTGTCGAGGAAACGACGAAACTATAGAGTGGAGCAGGCAGCTGACAGGCGATGAGCAGATATCGGGGTCTATTCGCAATTTCATCACTATTTTGCACGATCAGGCCGCCCGTTACCGTATGCGTTCCGCGTGTATGGATAAATGTAATTCAACCAACTGGCGAAATTACATCGCAGCTACGTAAATGGGCGGCACACGGTAAATCGTGAATATATCTTCCGTGGAATCGTTAACTTGAATCATTCCGAAGAATATTATGAACCCGGGTGAAACATTGTTTCGCTGCAAATTCAATGGGACGTTCATAAGGGTGTTCCTTTTATAATTAGGTACAGATTATGTTCATTTGAGTTCCAAACGTAACGATTTTAATCCTTTCGTTGGGTAATTTGTATTAATGGCACACGTTATTTGATAAGTAATCATCGGGTTATGGATGGCAGTTTAAGGATAACAATAACTGAAGTTTAATTTTATCCTCCAAACCTTCATTCTTTGAATTTCATTTTTTTTTTTAAATGAAAGTTTTTGGTTACAAAGTTTGACCGCCTACGGTTGATGGGCTGAGTCATGATTGGTCTGACATTAACCGTTCTTAGTAGTGAAAGGTGTCAAGAAAAGTAGTACTCTTAAGAAGAAATATGCAAATGGGACATGTTTCATATTTCTTAAAAAAGTATCAGAGTTGTTCCATATGAAACGATAAATTACAATATCATTCAATTTTACCTTAAATTTTCTATAATCGAATAATTAGTGAAACAAAAATAAAACTAAAAGTGAAATAAATCGTGAATTAGGTTGATTGTGTAAAGTATTAATTTGAATGACTATATTTGAAAATTAATTGATAGAATTCTTAATAATTAGAATTTAAGTATGTCTTTCCACATTTGTTTCCATTAAAAAGTCTCACGTGATTTCATGACATAAAAATTCCATAAAGTTACATTTACGATATCAATTTAAAACCATAAGGTTGATAAAAATTGAACAATGTAAAATTGTCTTTGTAAATTACATCATAATTTTAAGATATAATTTATATGACAGTAATAGTTATTATCAAATAAAATGTAATTCAATTTCAATAAAAATTCATTTGATACTGCAGCGTTCGATTATGAAAGTGATAAAGTTGAAGAAATATTTTCTACTGAATATAATACGTTAATACCTTTGAATGTTATTTAATATCTGACAATTTTATTGGATTTGTGATATCAACGTATCAATTAATACCAATAAAATCGTAATATCGATGAAAATCACTGTTCCACAATTTAATCTTCACTACTTGTGTCATTCCTTACAATGGAATGTTGACAAAGAATAATAGATAAACGAAATTAATTAACGGAAAGCTTCGAAAAACGTGTCTTCGAAAAATAAATAACATCTGTCAAATTATTCATCCCTCGAAACCCAAACACCCTTCAGTTTAAATGTTTCCCACGGAATTATCTTGTAATTAAACGTGACAACGAAAGTACGAGAATGAAAATGCATCCACTACACGTGTCAGTCCGGATGAGGTTCCCAATAACAACGGATAACTAGTTTCTCATTTATTCATGCAAAATACGTGTACGATAATTCCCGCCGCCATTATGCAACGCATTAACATGACGTATAATAAACACCGAAATGTCGTTTTATCAATATGCAATTTTCTGGATGCATCGGCGGGCAAGTAATTAATGAGACACGGCAATGCAACGAATTCGCAGTATCCAGGAGTTTGCTTGTCAAGATATCAAGTTATTATGGATAATTATCGATAAGGATTTCACGACGTTCGGAGAAGAGTATTTCCTCATTTCACCATTCATCATTTCACTCGAGTACCCGTAAGAATAAGCCAGAATAAATCGAAGCAAAATATACTAAACAATTCAGTGTCACTTTATCTTTCGTGTTATTATTATAAATTGATATTTTTTTCTTTTAAGTAAAAATAATTGATCCAATTTTAATGGGGAACCTAGCTTCTGTATCATTTTACTCAAAGTATAATTACTGTTTTGCAAATGTAAATACAAACAAAATATTGTGCTTGGCATTTAACGATTTTGCCCTATGCAAATTATAATTATTATAATTATTATAATTAAAACTTCAGTGTATTAAAAGCATGATCCAGATTTGTTATTACTGTAATACGATATTTTGAGAATAACGGAAGCTGCTTTTTCGTTAACTTTATATTATTTAAATAATTATGTTCGACGAATTTTGTTTCTATTAATATTGAGATTTAAATTTTAATTTCAGAATGCTAAACATATGTAAATTATTAAAAATATTGTTAAGTTAGGCCAACTTATATTCTTCGCACAGTAAAATATAAAGCTACATTTTAATCGTTAATTAAAGCCAACATTGTTTACTGATTACTGGTAATAAATTCTTTAACTTATTGATGAAATTTTATCCAATCCGATAACATTATCAAAAATTAATCAGCTCTCTGATATAATAATTAAATTGATCTAGGAGTGATATTTTATGATACCTTTTAAAGATTAATTGAATATATTAGCAAGGGTCTTTCCGTGACTAAAATGTATTTTTACAAATTTAATAATTAATTTAATGCTGTAAACAAATTTCGTTCTGTCCTCATTTTCTGGCTATCTATATAAATTAATATTATAATCTTTTTCATTTAATCCGATTTATACCATGCTCTTTTATTGAATTTCTAAATAAACGAAGAATTAATAAAATATGTTTTTCAATCTTACTAGCAGATTTATTTACAGATAATAAAATAGAATATTAAATAATAGAATTATAGAATAATTTAACAAAGTAAAAGAATTAATATCAAGCATGAAATTTTTAATGTTACAAAAGAAAAAAGATGTAGCAACTTATAATTGTTTTCGAGAAGATGAAAATAGTATGATTTTTCTTTTTTTTTTTCTTATCGTAGTAAGATTTTCTTTCTCCGTTTCGTATTATTCCGCCGGTAAGCGATACGAAATAAATGAGCCGCGAGTAAACTTCTACGAAGCCGGGTACCGTCTTCGAAAATAAAAGCGCAGGTTAAACGACCTTCCGAGAGTTTCTTCGCGACTTTTCCTGGCTCCAATCTGTGCAAACACACCTGCATATCTGCTAATTTCCGCGCTGCCGCGGGCCAAAGAAAACTTTCAAGCGATGGAGAACGAAACACTGCAAACACTTTCGACACGGTTCCTCTGGACAAGCAAAGAAGAACGAAATATTTGCAATCTGCCATGGCTTGCGTGGAAAAGGAAAAGCAACTTATTTTCTTTCCCTTCTGCCGACAACGCTACCGCTTCGTTTGTTATTATTTATTCGAGAAATTAAATGTCAAAACCGTGTTCGTTTCGTTTAAAAGTTGAACGATTTCAATCCTTTAAATACGCCAGACTTTCGGTTTTGTACTTTTTTAATAAAATCTTGGTTAATTTCCCTACTTATTGTTAGACACAGTAGCGAGCACCTTAACTTCCCCTAAGGGAAATAGTATAATGACGAAAGAAGTCGTTAGGGGAAGACTATTTTCTAACTTTTATCTCGAAAATTACTAGATAATATGCCTAGACACGACCATCTGATGTAAAGTAGACAGTACAGTAATCGTTTGGTGGTATGTTCTTCCTCCCCTACATCCCCATTACTCCCCCAGAGAAACCTAGCATGCCCGGCGCTGTACACACGTTCCTCTCATAATTTTCTGTGTATTTTCGTTCGCCAAGCAATGTTTCAACGATACAAAAATCGAAGGAAAAATCACCGGGAAATAGTTTACGGAAGAACAATCCGCAAACGTTTAATGGAATGAATGTGGCGAACGGGAACGATTGGAAGACAGAGAACAAAGGAAAGGGAGGGGAACACGAACGTCGGCCAACAAATAAAACTTATCAACAAGTCGGACGGCTGTTGTTGCATCTAGATGCAATCGATGGTCCACGAGGATTTGATTGGACGGCTCGCTCGATTGCATATTGCAACGAACGAATATCGAAATCCTCGGCGCTCAATTAAAACCACGACAAGGCAGGCTCGAAATATCGAGCTGACCAACTTTAAATCATTGGACAAAAAGACAGCGAACAAAAAAAAAAAAGAAGAGGGAAATGAATAATCCTGGGAGAATTTGTGGCTTTCTTTTGCTCGTCGATTACCACGGTATAAATCGTCGGGTTTAATCCTGGAGCAGTAAGATAGTGTCATCGGTGACACCGTCTTCAGATTTTATGTACGAGGAAGGAAAGTATATTGTATGGGGTGAATCACCCAATAGCAACCCACTTCCACTCGGAGATTTTGTTTAGATTTTTTACCAGCAGCTCAAAAATATTTAGTTACAAAACAGTGAACAATATACCATTGTATTGGGAATAATTATTCCCTTTAATTTATATTCGGAAAGAAACATTTTACATATCTAATAATTGGATAATGTAATAGAGATTTTGATAAGTATCTTAGTAGATTAAAATAAATGTCTCAGTTTTGCTGAGAAATGTAGAAAACTTAAAATATTGTTAATTTAAAGATTTAGGGATGAATCGTGTTAAAGCATAAATATTTAAATAAAATACAGTACCTATATCATTTTCAATATTACGATATATCTCGCTGAAATTTGAATGCAAATTGAAGCTACAGTCAATAATTAAGTTTACGATCGATCTGTACTTTATTGCTGTTGTTATCATTATTGCTTTATCAAACCGTGTACAACATCGAATGAAAATTATAAAGCGCATGATACGCTCTAAAATAAATTCGCAACATTTCCCTTCCTTTTTTAAAATCTTATTTGCGTTCAGTTTACAGGTTGAAATGTTAAATTTCTTTTTAGCCACGAACTTGTGCTATGACTTAACATCTCATAAGGGGATAAAAATATTACAGAAATTGTGAAATCACGAATTCAAATAAAAATCTGATATTTTACTCCTACGCAGTATTTTGTATATTTTATTACGCGATGAAATTTGGAATAAATAAAAGGCTTCTTGAATCTGACACTGACATCAGTCTGGTATTTACCACGATGAGTAAGTTTCCGGAATTAATTCATCCAAGAAATCGTTAACCGACAAACTGCTGAATATGTTAACACCTTTCTGAACGGTTCACAAAATATTTGCGTTCCAAACGTAGATTTTGATTTAAAACATCGTGCAAAACGACGCATGATTTATAGCCCCTCGAACATTTTAACCTCATGAAATATTCTTTTTTAATATTTCACTGAAATCTTAGGATAATGGTATATTATGCAGATATGAAATATTCAAAACTGTAGATTTTGCATTTGGTGATCGATCTAACTTCTGACGTTCATACAGAAATTTTCTAGCAAAGTAAATTTAAAAGTGTCCCATTCTTATAATACTTCATTGTTTTGTTAGATATTTTCTTTTTTCACGTTTGTAGAATTTTATGAACTTATTTCGTCATATTTTATGAAAATAAAATTTCTATACAACGTGAGCCTTATTCTACTTAGAAAAAGGAAAATTAAAAAATCACCTACATTCTTTTCAAGCTCCCTCAGAGAGAACAATCGAGTGGAAAACACAGTTTTTATATAAAATTGTTATTAAAAATTATTTTAATGAAGTATTCGAGGCTCTGCTTCGACAATATGGGGTTAATTACCGTTTAAAGTTCCAGGAAACGGCGAATTCGAGGCTCGATTATGTCACGATCTATGAAAATCTATCTTGCTCGAAGGACGAGCGGTAAACCGGCAGCGTTTGCGACGGACGAACGCATTCCAGCGTCGAAACGACATGCTGGTTCTGAAGCGTGCAGCCGTCACGTAGCTCGTGTGTTCCACTGTCGAACGATTCAACACGAAACGCTTTAGAACAGGAGCGTGCGGCTTCGTGACGTCAATGCACGCTCCCCTACACCCTTGTTATCACATTACACCGGGCAGGTAGGTAATTTTGAGGGATGGACAGGCGACCGTCTCGTTTCCTGCTCGCGAGTCGACCGCGAAATTCCTGACGAACCAGGGACTTATGCCAAAACATGAACACATTATACAGCGCCGAGCGTGATAGCTTTCCCTAGGGAAAATGGCGCGCTATTACTCACTACGATACTAGATGTTTATCACGAATTATGTCTAGGTTAGGAGTGGATGCGGTTGATTATCGTGTCTGGGCATAATTGCGTAGTAAGTTTCCGGTGACGAATAGCGCGGCCTCTTTCGCGTATATTATAAATTTTCACACATAAACTGGGTGGTACTTGGGTTAAAAAATGGCAAGTACTTTAGTCTCATATTTTCGCATTTTATCAAATTTATATTATTATTAATCCTCGAATGACGAAGCTGAGACCTCGAAAATCTACACCATGGTATTTTGATTGCTGAGCAATTAAATTCCTAAATGTAATACATTCGTGTAATGAATGGAGGAATATTTGAAATGCTTTGATATTTTAGAAATAAAAGTACAGAACAATTTAAAATTTAATTCAAATTGTTAGCTCTCTCTTTTCTCAAAGCAAGTCTTGTTGGGTAGTTATTAAGTAAAATCCTTAAATTTCACACGGCACTAAAGGTGCTAAATTCGTCACGTCAACGGGTTAAGGATGTGAAGGGTTAACAGAATACACAGAGTTGACTGTGGGGAGGTTATTTAACGATTTGCGTTCAACCAATGAAAAGTGGTAAACCAAAATGTTGAACCGGTAGTAGAGATTATTTTCTAGTGGAACGTGTAAACGACAGAGTTAATTAATTTACTTCACAACATTGCACTGCGATAGTTATAGTTTCTTACCACGTCACCCATGTATGGGTGACATTTGAGTTTCTATAAAAAACTGTCACCCATACTATTGGGAATTCTTTTATTTATTCAGATGAACATATTTTTGTCATATACAATACTTGAAATTATGAATGACTAAAATATTATGGAAATGGAATATAAAATTTGTTAAAAATTAAATTTTCAACAGCTGCAGTGCGGCAGTCGGTGTTAAATATCCGTGTTTGTAATTAAAACTATAAAACGTCTCCTAAAGCAGTGATGACGAAATGTTTTTTACGGTATAGGAATTTTTAAATAAAAAGTCACGAATCAAATATTCGATTCGAAATTTGGAGACTTTACATTTCTGACTAAAATAGTAACGAGTTGTTATTGTAAGAGAAGAGATAACCATTTTTTTTTATCCGAAGTATGTTGTCTTTTAATTTGAATAACGGGTGTAGGAAGTAATAGGTATTATTAGAATTCAAGTTGTGAAAGCATTAAATGAATTATTAATATGTCCAGAAAGATGGTACCAGTTTTTGTCAGTCTCCAAATATGTTATTCGCTTTCTATTTGAAGAATTTCTTTGCCGACCATTAACCCACTAATGCTGAGCGGCGAAAAAATGTTCCAGTGGACATTGACGAATCAAGTATTCTGATATTTGACGGACACGTGTTTTGAAGAAGTTTTTTGTATCTTATTACATGAAAGAAATTACTATTCTCGAATGATTATTAAACTCCTCGAGTTTAACCTAATCCGAATTACCTTAGACCTAACATCACTTATTTCCATACACAGTTATTTCCCAGACTATAGATCGTTTTAGAAACAATTTCCTTGTAAAAGAGTCACCCTGTATATGGAACACCGTCAGCTAACTACTCATAACCAAAGGACTGTTCAGCCGTGAATAAATAAATAAATTTGTAAAGAACAGGATAGAAAATGAACCTGGAAGTTAAACGAAGCTCAATGAATTACCAGCGAACAGATCAAATCTGGTTCTGCTCCTCTCGCTGTCCTCGAATCCTTCAAGGTCGTCCTCGTAATCCTCGTAATCCTCCACTTGTTCCCTATTCTCTTTGTCGCTGATATTCCTCGGCAACGCATTACCGGTCGTCCTCTGCGGGGCCTGTCTGACTCTGGCCTGATTATTGCTGAAGAGGACGGCTGGCGGCGGCGGTGTCGACAACTGAGAGCCCTGAAGACGTCTCTGAAGGTACCTGGCCAGGATCGCCTGAACCGCGTCTGTCTCGGCGCCGCCTGGAAGACAGAAATGATGTTGCTCTCGTAATCCAATATTTTCTCTTTCTCTTTACGCGTGTTTCGTTTTCGTTATTCGCGCGACACCTTTCTTCGCGCCTATATTGCGTTTCAATGCCAAAAATATACGTATCTTAGCATCCTTGTGCGGTTGACAGTTCCTGGAAGTAACAGCTTGCCTCCTCCGTTTCGTTCTTTCGTCGGCGAGGAACATTTTTCTTCGTTCAGTCGACGTACGTGGCTGTAAAACTGGTTATTTGGTACGATTATGGCGATGGTGGATCATTGTGGCCAGGTACAGCATAAAGATTTTCCCGGTACTGTTTTAACTTCATTTTTTAGTTGCGAGCAGCTTCCAACAGCAAATATGTCCAACGTTTCGTCAGGGATCTGAAGACTTACTGACACTATGCGTCTCGAAAGGTACACTCTATGTATTTAGGAATTCGTGAAAAGGACTTTCCGCTTTGTAGACAGCCACATTTTTCCACCTCATCTTCCGCTATTCTCTTTAATCTTCTTATTATTAGCCTTGAAATCTTCGATTCCATGTACGTAGTAATTATTGATCAGCCATTCGATGCTTAATGTGCCGATTAAAAAAGTAATGTGTCGAGAAAGTTGACGTATTTGGGGTTTTTTATTACCTGTACGGTTCATGTGTATTTTTGGCAAAGGTAAATATGGTTTATGACTAAAACCTTGGTTTTATTGAAGAATAACTTGTATCTTGTGGTTAACTGATGTGATAATTAATTCTTTTTGTAATCAATAAAATAAATAAAGATTTCACCTTTGCAATATTAAATAAAACGATTACTTAATGAGTTCTGATTGAATATTACATTATTATTGAAAATCGTATAAATTAATTTTGTTAATTTCTTCATTAATTTATTAAACTTCTTCTCGTGTTGAAATGATAGTTTAAACTAATTTTCTTTTGGATTTAAACATCTCTATGAATATTTTCATTTAATTATAATTGCTTTAGATAATTTTTGTATGCCTCAAAAATCTACTTGAAATTATTATTATGCATAGACATGAAACTACTTCCAGTATCTTTTTCCCCAAAAAAGAAACTGAATCCTTAATTTAATTTAAACTTTGCAGTCATTTCTAGTCATCTTTATTAATTTCAATATATGTAAAGATCTGATTTTTGCAATATTGCAATCAGAATAACGTACAACACTCTATGAATCAGGGGTTGCTGAAGAGTGTGGATCAATTTTATCATTTTTGTTCCATCTCGTAAATGACGATACTAATCCTGCAGATTGGTGTCGTTACCCTTTTCACTCAGTCACGTTGAACACAAGATTTACTTGTTCGTCGAGTGCGCCGGCTCCACGTGCATCCGGACGTCAGGTACTCATTCCGACGTATCGTTCCGCCATGAACAATAATACGCCTTCCTCTTGTTCGAAACGATGAAGCTTATATAAGCTTTGACGTAAGAAGCTTGCGAGGTTACGCAGGCAGCGACCATTTTCTTGTTAGGGTAAAAGGACGTTAAGTAAACTCTTGAAAGCTCTCAAGAAGCTTTGCAGCTGCACGAAGATCGACCGAAGATCTGTTTGGTGTTCCTTCGAGGTTCTCCTCGTCCTTTCACGGTTCGGTTAGCAAACGTTGACCAACATTGATCCAACAGGGATTAAAGAAACTCCAAAGTCCGTTAAGCTGTATTTTATTATTGTCTCGCGATATAAATAAACCATGATATTCATTTGCTTCCTTTTCATAATCCTCTTCGACCATATTGTGCTTCATCCTTTTATCAGTTCTTCTTGCCTTTAAGCTTCTTTCGACTTTTTAAAGTCTTGGTTCTTCTTCAACAAAAGCTGAATGATGCGTGAAGAAATTAATTAATTTTAATTCAATGTTCAAGATTAGTAACCTTTTCTGTCTTGTATCACAGAGTGGTCTATCTTTTTACCACAGTTTTTAACACATAGTTACTGATTAAAAATGGATAGATACATAACAATTGTTGAATAATAGTTGAAAATTGAGAAATGCATCCCTTATTTTCAATTCGTTCTTCCATTAGATTATAATTAAATTTGTGATAATCAAATGTGTATTGGCTTGGTTTTCAGCTTTAAATAATTCAAGATTCTAATTCCTCTATAATAAACATATTCAGTCGGTCCTCCACTTCAGTTTCTACACACCGTTTCTTGGTCCTCCGATGATCAAAGAAAGTTATCTTCTGTCAGCTACCTCGGAAGTTACGTCCTTCTTTTCTTAACTTCGGTAACCGACATGAAACGAATTCTCCGGCGAGCGGACTTAACTTTGAAGAGATGAAAGAAGTCAAACAGATTTGGTTCCCTCGAAGAAACGTTCAAACGAATACCAGTTGAAATTGCCTTTTCTCGTCGTAAGATAATGAATCGTGTATCCGATATTTGGACCGTGAAGTGCGACCGGATGTTTTAAGACAAAGCGTTAAAATAGTGAGTGGTATGTGGAAGTGTTTGTGGGATGAGTGTAGCTGCGTTTGCTCGTAACAGGTAAATGAAATGCAACGGAGATCCTCGACCTGACAGGACACTCCATTAGAGAGTTCTGGCTGGGCGGGCATGCGTTTGACGTTGAAGGGTGTCCTCGAATCGTCAACGTCACGAATGCACGATGCGTGCAGATTAAAGGATGCACGCGAGCTACTCGATAACGCTTTGAACAGAAACGCTGAAAAACGACAATTGCGTTATTCTGTCGGTCGTTTGTTTATTCGTGAATCATTGTGGACCACAGCGATACGATACTTGATGCCTAAAAGCCGGTGATATACGATTATGGTGATTAACGTTTCAGTAATGAACTTTCAAAATAACAATAATTTAAATTTCATTTTATGCCCTACGTTATTTCAACTTTTGAGTATCCTCTTCGTGGATATTAATTAATGCCATAAATATTTAGATTAAATAAGTTCTTAAGATTCTGTTTAGAATACTTTATGCTATTAACTTTAAAACATATCTGTGTCTAGATCTGTGCATGTAAATTAATTACACGAGGTTGAAAATGTTATATAAATATAAAATGAAAAAGATTCACTGAAAAATTATAGCAAAAGATATTATAAATCCTGCATGACATATTATGCCTGAGCAGGATCTCGATAGGGATCCTATAAGCGAAGATTACAGCGAAATAGAAAATGATTATAGTGATGCAGCACCAAGATTCCAGGAAGGTACAAAGCGCTTATCGAGCAGCGATTGTGAATCTTCTCGTAAGCCATTATCAGAGGAACGAATTTTGGAGGAGAAAGAAAACGTTGCAGTAGTAAAACCTTCTACAGAAATACCTAAAATAAGTGCTTTAAGCTCTTCAAAGAAAATACCAAGTATCATCTAACAACTTCTGTAACAGAATCCTTTATTGTTATTTTTTTAACCTTTTCACTGTTCTTTCTTCGCTACACCCACTTGTAATACTGTGGACACTCGTATAAAAATAAACAAATATTTGTATGAAATCTTTCAGTTTATTTTTCAGCCCTCAAACTATTTGTAAATAATTTTTCAATAAAATAAGGTACGCAAGCAAAGAATACAGAGTGATTGGTTTGCTTGGATCACCCTTTTGATATAGTCATAATAAAATTGTATTTTCCACTCTGCATAATTATTAAATTTAAATAATATTACCTTCACTAGCTTCTACTAGAACACGAAAGTGAAAAATTTCTCTAAATTGAATTGGGAGGAATCAAAAGCAAAACATCAACGAATCAATCGTCGAAATACACACTCAGATAAATTCACGTTCATTCTTTGATAACCTCAATTCTCAAGAAACGTCCATCGTGGACACGAGGCTGTAAATTCTCTGGTAGACGAACAAAAGAGCATGATTCAAATTTTATACAACATAGGATAAGTATGCCAATATATTCTACGTTACTATTTCTTGCTTATGCTTCTAATAAAAATTTTAAAAAATGTTAAAAAGTTACATTTAAAAAAGGTAATCTTAACACGTTCAACATATCATATTGTAGAGATATTAATAAACATTAATAAATACGCGATAACTGGGAAGTTTTATATACCCTCATCCAAATCAATTATTTCATGTTTTTACCCTTGATATTATACTTTAAAATTCAGAGACTTTTATGTTCCAAATAAACAATTTAAACATCTTCTATTTAATTCATTTGCAATTTATATCAATTTACTTTCACGAAATTAAAATGTAATAATATTGTATTCAATACAATATTTTATTAACATATTTAAACCCCTTTAATTTATGGTGGAAGTATCAAGTAGATAATAAAATAATTCACCATTTAGAATCGTAAAATCACTCTTCAAAATTTGAAACCTTAACACCTGAGTTTTGTTATGAGAACTTTTTCTAAGAATATTACTAACAATTTTTTACCCACCCATCAGAGGATTGACCGATAGATCGCAAGAATGGCGTCATAGAGAAATTCTCGTACTGATCACTGTATCGCCCCCGTAACTCCGTTACTATGCAAATCCCAAGGATCTCAAAGCTGGAAGAGTCAATTTTCTTCATAATCTGCGGCTGTCTGTTCAACAGTGTGGCGGGGAGGCTTCTCCACGCCTCATCGAACCCTCTGATCCCTCGATCGATCCTCGGGACGAGAAATTCCGGCTCCGTAGGATCCGGCAAGGATCAAGCGAACACGAAAACCGTCCCCTGGTGCTCGCAGCGGGATCAATTTTTGCCGAGCAGCCCTGTCGAGGACCGGTGTAATTGCGCCGATTTTGTCCCGTAAGCTCGTTCGCACGCGTGGCTAACTCGTAATTGAATTTAATTGATTGTATCGCGCCGATTGCGCGAACCTCCGGCCCGGATGAATTTTCCTCGACCCCGAAATTCGTTACCTACGACGACACGGTAAAAAAAAAAGTAATTAAACCACGATCCACGGAATCAAACGATCGCGGGAAGGTCGATGGATCCTGATCGATTTCACGATCGAGGAACGCCGACATTTATGATGAACAAACGTTGATTGAATATCCGCGGGTAAAAATACTAGCACGATTTTTAAAGCGGAACAATTTTCTTTTTGATTGGGCCAAATGGTTTGAATTTTTTTCTGATTCAGGTTAATTTATAAACTAACACGCTTCTGTGATTTTGAGGAAAATAGTTGGTGTCAGTTTTTATCATTTTCTTATCCGTATTAATAAGCAATTAACCCTCGAACGGAACCTGGGCCAATCGCGACTCAAATTTTAGAAAAAATACAAATTAAAATATTTTCTTTGTAACTTCTTGAAAAAAGATTTAAGTTACTCAAACGACCTTTAGAAAAATTATTCTACATAACTAAGTAATATCTAACCAATCAAGTTCAAAGGAATTATTTATGGATAAAGAAATTTATCTCATTGAAGGATGATAGGGTCACAATTTAATTTAATTCATAAATCATAGCGTAATAAAATTAATAGAAATCAATTTTCTCTAAAATTCCTTAATTGCTCAAGATCAGAGAAACGAGAATGAACAACTTTATTTAATTTTGTTTAAATTTAAAATATAAGTATGCATCCGAATTCCCCGGTTCATTCAGTTTAGTGCACTTTATCAAGTGAATCGACGCTTTAGCCCTCCTCCACTCGATAAATTTAATTTTGCCCGAATAACAGCTACAAATTAAATTAATTTTCAGCATTCGCAACTTTCAATCGAGTGCGGAAGAACCGTCAGCTCTCGATTTCAAGTCCGTCGCGCAGCTGTTCGAACGTATCCTGGAAATTCTACTGAAATACGTGCAAAAATTGTTGCTATTGATATTGATAAGCATTTACAAAGGCCTTCAAAATTACTGTGATGTTTCCGCGCAAATCAGCAGCGTCGAGAGGATAAGGAATTGTTTAAACGCGTCCGCGAGCCGCAAAAGCAAAAACGGAATGGACCGATCGAAATTCAGCATCGTCGACGGCGAACCGTCGAATAAACATTTATCGACCGCGGGGGAAGGGGGCTCGACGAACAGAATACAGTTTCGAGAATACTCTACCAGGCTTCTTTCGATACGTATCGATCGATCGGAGGAGAAATTCGATAAAGACGAAACCGCGCTGGAGTACAGGTTCGATGTTGCAAGAAGGCAACGCGAAAAATACGCGGCGAACGTGTGCGATCGTAAAAACGAAGATATAACGTGGAACGAGAACGATCCATGCCCCCATAAAGTTGGATCATGCTCGGAAATTGTCAGATATAACGCGGACGATAATTTACCGAGGCCGAGTACGAAAATCAAAGAAAATCTGCAAAGCGTGCTCATGCGTTCCCTGGCCGAGATGTTTCTGGCTTCGATGATACGGGATAACGATCTAATCGAGGCAAAAGGCAAAACGATCGACGAAGAATATTCGACGAAAGAGGAAAAGAAAGAGGACAACGGTTTCTGTCCCGTCGACGATGAAATGCGCTCAGAAACGCTGGCCGATAAGTTGGAGGAACATTTGACACTCACGGAGGAGAGTGATAAAATATGCTCGACGATGGAAGACGATTATCCTGGCGAACAATCTGGAATGCTTCCAGAAAAAGGGGCGAACTCGCTGGAAGAGGAATCTCTGATGCATTTGGATAGAAACGCCACACAATTTGGTGCCGAGGGGAAGGAAGAGGACGAAGAGCTTGCACCGTCCCCAGACGCGGGTTCGTTGAAAAATTGTCACAAATCTGATTCCGTGGGATTCTCTGATTCACCGTAAGTCGAATACGATAGGAACCTTGATTAATCATTGGACAATTGGTCATTACAAATAGCAATAATTTCAATTTAGTTTTACCGTCTATATTATTGCTTTATCGACAAATTTTTATGCCCAAATTTGTATAAATTTTAGTTTGCAAATTATAGCCTCAGCCATTCATCATCTCCTAATTTGTAAATCAGTAACCAAATTTTCTAAAGTAATTATATTGAAAATTTGGAACATTTAGGTCAGTTGAATAATTTAAAAAATACTTCATCTGTAACATACGATACATAAAATTAAAACTAACCTGATTGCATTTTTTAGTACCAGTTTCAAATATCTTCAGTACGCGTCATAAAATCTCTTAATCCATTTTTACTTTATCTTCCTCAGAAAATCATAAAAATTCCCAAAGCAGTAACTATCTCGAAATAATAATCTCCAAATAATAATTGTACCGAAGGTACAATTTAAAATCTGAATACAAATTATATATATCATTTAACGCTTTCTAGCCCGTCTGTTTGACCAAATAATAAGCTCGCGTTGTGTTGTGATTTCTCGGAAGCAAAAGGGGAACGAAACGTTAAAATGTCACTGACAAGTGTTATTAAATTTCTAAGAAGTCCACACTTTCACCCGAACGGTTTCCATAACGAAAGTCCAAATTTGCCACAGGCCGATCGCCGATCACGCCAAAGACAAGGAAGACCTGAACGCCATTGTTCGACGTATGATAGTGGTTGAACTGAAGAAGCATCAAAAGAAACAAAATATCGTACTCAAAAGATCTCATTCGGACAGCCAGATGTTGAAGTCGAGAAAGAAGCAGATAATAAAAAACAGGTACCGTGTACGAAATTGAATTTTGAACAGAGTTGAAAGTTCATTCCTTAGATTTTTTGTTTTGTCGTGATTAAAATATGAAAACATTTTCTAAGAACAATGAAACAATGACAAATTTAAAGCTCTAAATTATTACACACCAGGCGTTAAAGGGTTGAACTGCTTATCAAATTTGTCTTTAGGAGACACAACTGTTTCAGAATAGGTTCGTACGACCCCGAAAGTCGTTCCTTCTATCAAGATCTACTGGAACTGAAACAAAGTCTATGTGGAAACAGCGAAGATGAATCGAACGAGTCCATTAAAGTCAAAGTTGACGAATGTGCAACGAGAAGGAAGGAATCGA
Organism: Anthidium xuezhongi; assembly: GCA_022405125.1. NCBI lineage: Eukaryota > Metazoa > Arthropoda > Insecta > Hymenoptera > Megachilidae > Anthidium > Anthidium xuezhongi. The sequence goes on from CM039642.1 coordinate 3,122,538, forward strand.
TTAATCAAGGTGAAAATCATTCAGCGAACGCCGTTTCTGAGATCACCGATCCCGCGAATGCTGCTGAAAATGTTGTGGAAACGCAGCACCTGATCGACTCGAGTACTACAGTGAAGAGAAAAATTAAACTTCCTTATGTGATGAATGCCGAATTTGAGGAGGAACAATTGAAAGACTCGGAAAAGTAAGTTTTCAGAAGGAATCAGGTACTTATTACTCTGAGGTAATCAAATAATTAGTTTTAAAAAAGGGGGGAAAATGTTCAAAGAAAATTATACGTGGCTTGCAGTGTTCCAAAAGAATCTAATCATCCTTCAATTTTTTTAAAGCCCTTAAATTATATTATTTAATATATTAATTATTGCTGATTAAAATTTGTACCTCATCAACCGTAACAAATTTTAATTTTTATTACAATTATGTACTACTGTGTAGCAAATGCTATTGTTCATAATTTTCGAAATCCTTTTTTTAATACATAGAAAAAATGTAATTTTGTAAATTCTTAATAGAAAAGAAGGTTACTCCGTATTTCAAATATGACCTATATCCTATATATTTTCATCAAAACTCAATTTTCAATTTAATTCTAATTACAGTTTGCATAGTCAACGCTTGTCAAGTATGAAGTACATACAACTTGATTTTCTTATGAATATGAAGCTATATTTATGACTACATCAAACGATGCCGTTTCTTATACTTTGCGTAAAGGTGTTAACATACCTTTACCCTAAACTTATTCGTTTGGACGTTATTGAAGCTGAAGCTTCTCTGAATTATTTCGCTCTTTCGACAAGTGTTCTGGAGTACTTACGTTACAAACACGAACGTAGGGGCTGATTGCCAATTGGGATACGTTTCTCGATGCAGCCTTGCAGCCTCAGCGCCATTCTTATTGCACTTGTTAAACAAAATGAATGTATTGACTCGTTCACTATTCGTAAACGCCACGATTTCGAAACACTGGGTCGGCATACCATCGCGCACGGGGGGTGAATCACTACTGATAGACATCTTAATCTTACGGTGACTGGTACCAGCGATCGCTTCATGTTTATAAACATTGTAATGAAACATAAGGTAATTCAGAACAGTTTTTGCTTTGATAATTTCCAAACGAATAAGTTTAGGGCACAAGAATGTTAGCACTTTTATGTAGAGTACAGTCAAAAATATAGGTTCCCATTAAAGAAACTGCAGTTGCATTTTTCTGATGCACCAATGCATAAAAGTGTCATTTTAAAACTGATTCCATTTAACTTTTACCTCGAAAGTTGGTATATATCGAATGATGGTAGCTCTGGTGTTAAGAAGATAAAAAGATTCTGTAACAATTATTAACTGGAAGTTACTCAAAGAATCGGTTTAAGGCGGCGATGAAGGCTATTAAATAATTGATACACTTTTAATTATTACTAATTTTAGTCATAATTTTGAAAATGATATTAGATCCATACCTTATTTCACGATGTTTCACTAGAGAGTATGACTTAATATATTTTGTTTTTAATATGATTGATTACTGAACATTCTTCATTACTTGAAATCATCCCACAAGGAAAAACTCAGGATATTGAATTCAGCTCAGCCTGAAAGAATATTTTTACCGTTTCAGTACATCAGATACAATCAAAGAGGAACAGGAGAATAAATCTACGCAGACAGACCGCGTTCACGTGATCCGATCGGTGAGAAGCTGTCCGCTTCGGAAGAAGCGCGTCGGGGCGCAGCTGCAACTGCATCGTTTAACAGATCGCAAACGATATTACTCCACAACCGTTTACACAAGTCGAGATTCCACCAGATTCCTGTACAGAAAAGCTTCGGACGATCTTATCTACGAAAAGGGCAAAGGAAGTCGCAGTCCCAGTTACATACCCGCTCCAGAAAGGTTTCGATGGAAATACCTGATGGCTAATAAAGTCAAATGGACGGATCGGAGATTGAAATAATTATCGGATCCTTTCCATTGCGTTGGAAACTTTGTCGAATAGAAAAGAAAATAGTACAGAAATGTTTGTTTTAAAACCGAAGAAATTCTTCGACCGGTTCGTTCGATTTAAACTGTAATTAAAAACGAAAGTACATTGTTTGGTGGTGTATCGAAGATAACTGTAAAAAATTTGGTTAAAACGATTTACCGTTCGAAATTGCTATCGTGTTTGAAGAAAGCACGTCTCGAAAAGATTAGCAGATATTTGATCAAATAAATTGTTTAAACGTAATTTGAATATGTAATCGCCTCTTGTTTGAAATCGAGCTTTCGAATGTTTTCACTTTAAACAGAAGGGAGAGAAAAATTTATGAACAAACACAGCCAGCAGCTAGTGTAAACTCTAAAAAGTAGTATACCTCGGCCGCTGTACGTGACGAGTGGCTTAAGTAATTGTAAACAGAGGCTAAGCATTATGCGAGATCTACTCAAGACACGTCTCACGTGTCATACCAGGTAGTCGCGTAATAGACGTCGAGGATAAGTTTATCTAAGAAGAAAGATGTTCGATCTTGCGTTAAAAAAGAATCAATCGCGAGAGGTGAATAATTATATAATAAATCTTGAAGTTATGACATTTTTAGATTCTACAATCATAAAATTCTGAAATTATAAAATTCCAAGTTCCCCAAATTCTAAAACTCTGAAATTCTTTAATTCTGAATCTCAAAGTTTCCGAACCCTTCTAAGATTCTTAGATTCTTGGATTCTAAAACTTCGAAATTCTGAATAAAATTCTATTCGACAATTACCAATTTAATATTTAACAATGTAATAATTTAATAATTAGCAACGTTACTTTCTGCACTTCAACTTTCTACAAAATTTAATTAGCAATAAAAAGTTTGCTGATACATTTTAGAATTTTCAGAATGTAAACAGTATCGTTAATTTAATATTCAAAATAGAAAGCGAGCTATTAAGATGATCTTTAAATGCCCTCCTTTTTTTTTTTTCGCTACGCACAGAGCATTCAGTAGTTTGCTTTCGAATGCCTCGTATAAATCCTGCGCTAATTAAACTCGAATCTCATTAGTTTCACGAATGGTCGATATAGGTGGACTGCAAAATCGAGACTAGTTTCTAATGAATGGACATTAATGGTACGATCGTTACATTAAAGCCGACAGTACATCTCCGACACGGTGTCCCGATGTCGAAGAGGTCACTTTTTCGTTGATCGTTGTAATTCCGGCTGATTTAATTTATGCAGATGAACTACGAACAGCCGATAACATCGAGCGGCGAATACGAAACGGAATTTACAGAGAAACTAATTGAATGATGAGATTAAATTGATTTAGAACCGCGGTATACTGTGTAAATACAGTGAAATATGTTTAATAGTAGAGTTCGAACATGTTTAATCAATGTGATATAACAGAAATGTTTCCTCCATAATAAATCTTATTATTTTCATCGAATTTGGTATCGTATTAGCTAATTAAATATTTCAATTCTACATTTTTTAACTCTTGAATTCCTGAGATTCAACATTTCTGAAATTGTAAAATCCTGAATTCTATAATTAAAAGAAAGTATCGACTTTATTTGAGATTACTTATTTTGCCAATAACAAGCTTCTTCGTTAACATCGTGATCATTATCGACCATCCATACCCACTGATTAAGAGAAACTTAACGTTAAAACATTGTAAGTAGAACAAATATGATTCATCGATGATTCCACTATTTTTTAACTTTCTCCCAATTGGAAACTTTTTCTTCCCACACAATCAATCATATGGTATCGAACTAATCAAATCAAAATTAACTTGTCATTTAAAATTTCAAAATTTAGGTATCTTAGAACTTAAAACTTCAAAAGTTTAGAATCCTAATATCTTATTAAGATACTTGAGCTGTTCAATTGTAAATTATAAAAACTTAGAAATCTATGGTTCCAAAGCTTGGAAATTTTAACGCTTTATAATTTCAACGCATCGCATATATATTCTTTCCTCGAGAAATTTAATTACAGCAGTTAAAACAGCGTCTTGGCGGAATCATGAATACCAATCTCGTGACCGCAAACGCTATACCATGCTGCTTTTCTTACCCTCTATCCCTGGAAAAGGCCAAAAAATCCGGAAGGTGGGATATAAGGGATGAAAAAGGCGGGAAGGATAAGGAGGTAAAAGGGGACTCTCATTCAAAGGCAAATTACCGTCGGCTCCATTTCCATTTTACGAACAATGCACAATGAACCGCGCCGGAAATAAGAACGGGCTTTCCTCCATTCATGCGTATGTACCGTCGTACCCTTCCATCGTTTCCCTTTTCTTCCCTCTCTCGTTTTTTCTTTCTTTCTTTCTCTCTTTTTTTTTCATTGCGATCAGAAGCACTTACTGGTCTACAAGGAGAGAATCAGGTTTCCTTGATGATAGACACAATTGTCTTGCACTTTGCGCGTTTCAGGATCCTCTGCGGAAGTCCATTTTACGAATACGCCCTGAGCACAAGCTACGGGGAACTCGAACTCTTTTGTGCGATCCTCGCTGCTTTCTCAGGGAAATTAATACGAAGGAACGCTACTAAATGGAGGGTGGATGAAAAGTAAAATTGTAAGGTACGTACTTGTAGCTAATTATTATCGTACTTTGGCAAACACCCTGGAAAACTCCGTAAATGAACATTCTCCAAGCATGAAGCATCTCGTAGACTAAGTTTTAGTCGTTCGATTATTTACTAATACTTAACCCTTTGGACTGAAACTAACAAAATTAGAGAATACAATTTTGAAAGAATAGTATTAATATTCTGATAAATTACACACGTCGCCCTATGGGCGCCACTCGAGCGCAAAGGGTTAATTCAACGCTCATTTGTCTCATCACATTTCCAGACATTCTAGTTACTTTCGCCAAGCAATTTTAATTTGTACAAATGACTTATACAGAATACGATACTTCAAACCTTCATAAAGCACAAAATATTTGCGCCACGTGTTTTGATTACCAAGGTTTTAACTCGATGCTGACCCACCGTCAAGAAAGTTTCAGCTTCGTTATCTCAAGACACGAACAAATGGTTCGTCTTAACGAAACAGAGAATACGGTTATTTTTCCAGATATAAAGAAGAAGAGAGCCATGAAAAAATTCTTTGCCTGTTGATAGACTATGAACGATGCCTTTCCAAGTCGTAAACTCCGTTGGCAGTTCTCCGAGCTGAAATTACCAGACAGTTTCCCCGTTTTCCATCTTTCTCGATGGAAAAAAAGGGCTGCCAAATAAATACAACAAGACGAGCCCCTCTCTTTCGTTCCCTACGCATCCAAAAAAAAAAAAAACAAAACAAAACAAGAATTCCCCATCGAGATCTGATCGCCGTTAATACGAATTCTGCCAAGAATCGCGTTCCCCAGGCTGGATCATTCGTCCAGTTAATCGGCGAACGTTCTTGGCAAGCATCCGATCTTCGCCTCTCCGTGGATTCCCTTCGTTCCTTTCCGTCGGAAGACAAAAAAAAGGAGTCGAGAAGGGAGAAAGCTCGTAACAGCTTCTTTCCATCTTCGTCTGAGTTCGCTGTTTTTCAGCCTACAGATACTTTCTTTGTGTTCCTTTGGAAGCGTTTTCGTCTTCTTCTATCTTGGCCGTTTCTTTCTTATGGCTTTAATTTTTTGTTCCTGGCAAGGGCAGGCATCGAGGATGAAAAAAGAAGTTTACGATACGGATGGAACTTGGATTATCACGCTGTATAAACGTTAATTTATACGGTTTCTCGAGATATTGAAAAATAATAAGTATTCTGGAAAATTATGGTAATTTTTAGAAGGCCTATGATACTTCGAAGAGCAGAGTCTTACATGGAACTGCATTTCTTATCCAACAAAGTTTCACCTCACGATTCTTTTGTTTCCTTAATTCTCTTCCAGTTTCTCATCTTTTTTCTATTTCATCAAACTTCCCTTATTGTTCGCCCTCCTCTTCCGGCCCCGTGATCTCGCTAAAGATAGGAAACACATGTCTGTCCCTCTTCTATAATGAAATTCGACTTCCTTTCAAACTCACCCCTTCTCGTCTGCCGCCACCCTTCTCGTTCCCGGGCAGAAGGAGACTGGGCAAATAGCTTGAGCTTCGACAAAGCTACCTAGCAGCACCGTAGCGATATCGTCCCCGTTGTTAGATCAACGTCGGCGCAGAAATTGTTACTGGCAATAAGAAAATCGCAAGAACGTCTGCTGGCGTTGACTTTGCGACAAAGTGTGTCTCAAAGGTTCGCTGGAAACGAGCTCGTGTTCCTGATGCCGACGAAATAGCCGGGTTTTTGATTTTTTTCTTACAACGTATGTTGTTGTCAACGCATTAACCCTTTGTGGTCGAGTAGGGAGTATTTTAATTTAAATTACAAGCTTATACATAATTTATATATCAAAAATGATAATTATTTATTGCCTGATAAATTGACTTCATAGAGTTTTGTCTTCAAAGAGTTAACCCTTTCATTGTCAAGAACTATTGTCAAGAACCTTCTTATATTTAACACTTGGCTGCAGCTACTAAAAATTCCATTTGATAGTAATTTTATTTTTGACAAATTTTATACTCTATCGATAGCAAAACTCGATAAATAATGTGTTTCTTTATTTATCACGAAGCTCTTAAAGGGAATATTTTTATCTTATTTATGTCGTTCGTGATTGATTACAAAGATCATCGAAGAAGAAGAATTGGATCAGTTATTGTCCAAACTTTTATCGATTTCACAGATACCTTCGTTCTGTTCGGAAGCGATTGAATACGCTTTTACCAGGAATCGTCGATAGGAAAAGAGGTTTCGTAGGATCGAATCGTCGTAATTTCGCTGTTCCGCAGCTGGGTTCGAGCGTGTACCAGAATCGTTCCCGTTTAACGACCGGTCGTTTTAGGATTTCGAAGTGTCACAGAACGACTCTGGCGCCCCCTCTTTCTCCCTTCTCGTATTTATCCGGGGTTCTATTCGGTTCTAACGAGATCGACAAGTCGTGAAAAAACTGACTGAAAATTTTCCCCGACGTGACTTCGTGGAAACGCCGCCCCTTTTCGGCCTCAAGTTGGATTTAATTGAGCCCTTTATCCCGGGTGACAAACCCCTTCGAAGGATAATAAATCCAGGATAGGTTCTTACTCTCTTCTGTCAGGGTCTTTCTTCCCCTGGTAATTTGTGACTTCTTCTGTTACTTCTTTCTGAACGAGCCTTGCATTTGCGAGATACCATTTGAATGATGTTATATTTATTAGTTAGTAATAAGATATTAATTCTTTTATTGCCAAAAATGATATATATAATTTTATTAGATATCTGTTATATTTGTAGAACATATAATTAGTAGTATATCACAATTATTGCAGGGGTAACTTTCTTCCTTCGACAAAGGATCAGAAATGTTCGATTCAAAATCTTTCGTCCTTAGAACACCTTTGTGCAGTCATCAGGAGCTCAACCATCAAGTATAAAAGGTAATTACACCGATGTCTGGCGATGGATAATCGCTCGAATGTCCCCGACAGACTCGATTCGAAAGTTAATTACCTTCGAAGGTCAAAGGTGGAATGATTTACTAGGAAAATGATCCATTTTAATTTCGATCGTCGAATTAACTATCGATATTTTAATCTGACAGCCAATCTTGTCGCAATTAGGATCGGATCATCGACAGAGACGTTCGACCGGTGAAAAGTACGAGGCAACCTTTAAGGTTCTCTCGCATAACCGTACTTGAATCCCCGTAGCAGTAATGGAACTTGAAACATTGAGGAAATCTTGCTGCACTTAAAACGTGCTTCACGCTGGGAATTCCCTTGAAAGCTTCATAAGGTAGACCAATTGTCACGGTCGGGGTGAAAAACGTCCGAGAAAATGGAACACGAGCCGGGACTTTTCTAGCGAGCTTAATAACATGTCCGTTCCTTTCATTTGCTTGTCACTGACCGATTTCTCGGTCAGAAATCATGGGAAAGCGGACCTCGAAGAAGCTTCATACCATTTTGATAAGAGATTTTACAATTGTAAGATCAAAATGTGTGCCTAACGTGGTGTCATCGGGCGGCATAGTGTTAACCCTTTGCACTCGAAGCATTAAGTCTAAATACGTTTTCCAGTGAAGCTTCCAAACTCCAAAAGCCATATTTTGAAAGAAAAGAATTACAAATGTTTATGATCTATTTACTCTTTGAAACTCTTAAATTTCACATTTTAAAATATTCTAATGTCACCCCAGAGGCACCACCCAAGCGCAAAGGGTTAACACGTTGACCGCCACAGTGAAACCAGACGTGTGTGGTCAGACACGGTTAAATTCTAATTATTAAAGATTCTATCAATTAATTTTCAAATGTAACCATTCAAATTGAATCTTTGCATTATTGGTCTAATGTTAGTAATATTCTTGGTTTATTTTACTTTTTACTTTTATTTCAAATAAAGGTGAGCTATTACCACCATGGCAATCAACCTGACAACCCCTCAAATTTATTGTAACGAAGGTAACTAATGATCGTTTCGATTTCTCGAAGAAATTTGATATCCCAGAACTGCGGGGAATATACGGCGCGATTTTATGGCTGCAAAGTTCCGAGGGGATGGATTGTTTGCGAAACAGGTTGGATCGGATCCCCGGTCAGTGTTTACCCATGCGGGAAAACAAAATACGATCGAAAATGCTCTTTCGTGCAGGTAATCGACAATTTGGAAATATCGGCGAGGAATAGGGCCGCGAATTGCCTGATGCTCGTTAGCGACTTGAAAATAAAACAGAAAGCAAAAATGTGAAAAAAAGAGGGGAAGAGACAACGGTTGAATGGAAAGCATCGAACATCGTTCGTCCGGCGAAATGTAAATATGAACTCTGGCATCGGTAGATCCGTCCTGGACGGTTTTGTTTTCGAAATAACAAACAAATAAAATCCGCGCCGCCTCGTTGAAACTGATTATAATTAGCTCGATGCGACGACGAATCGTCGAACGGGGTCAAAGGAGAATTTTCTCTCCGATGAAACTCCGACAGTTTGCACTCTGACGAGCTGAATTATTATCATCATTGCCTTAGAAGATTATTTTCGCGTGTTCTGCTTAACAGTCGAATAGCTAATTTCGATTTAGGTAATTTGAAATTAACGAAGTCGCGTGTTTAATAGCCTACTTTGATTATAAAGCAATTGAACGGAATAGGTTATTTATTTTCAGTAATCTACTTTTGTATCTTAAATGAAGGGTAAAACCAACCTTAGAAAATTACCCTTTTCATTATTTATAGAATAATTTCATTCATTAGTGCTCTATACTTATTAATGATTCTATGCTGTAGGGTTTTAAGAGGTTTATTTTTGCTTCGATCAATTTCTTATTTTAACCCTTTGAACTCTGAAAGGAAATCTTTTGAATTAAACTTCTACTAATTAATTCGTTAATTATAGATTCTGAATGTCTTGTTCGAACTTATTTAATTATATCGGTGTTATAACCTTTTTCTTGTAACAGAGGAGATAGAGATAAGACAATGTCTCGAAGAAAAATACGAGAATATTGGAGTTTGAAGTTTCTTGAAACATCCAGCAGACACAGGTGCTTCACTGGATATCGTTTCTCTTGAGAGCAGATCGTTCCCGATGTCACGTTCAAGAAAGTCAGAAAATTTAGGAAGAATTGAGAAGAACTATACTTTATCATTTTGACCAACAATTGAACTTTCTCTTACAAATCAGTAGCAGAAAGATGATAACGATGATAAATCTTCGGTCGTTACTCTCAGCTGTTACATGCAGTTTCTATTACGACCGCTGTACTTTTATTAATCTATTCTCATATAAATTATTACTTCTCGAAAATACTATTCGCGCACGAATTCATGGTAAATGAATGAAAACTTCGTAACCATGCAACGTGCAATAAAATATTACGTGCACGCAACTTTGTGTATTAATGAATCGAATATCGACAAGGTATCGATAACTCATTAGCAATGGATAACAACACCTCCCGGTTGTAGATTCTTCCGATGGATCGAAACGGTTCGGTTCAGCCAGCAATTATCCAAAGTTTCCTCGATCGGAGCTTTCGTTCTTATTCGCAGATATTTCGTAGCTTCAACTTTTCTCTGTACAATGATCCCGCTGGTGACCTCCTTTCGTTTATTGCTCGCATCGCAAATCGACAGAGCAGAGAGTTCGCGAAAGTTTCATTGAAACCGTCGGCCTGGCCTTTCCTCGAATACCGTGGCGATACGAAACGGAACAATGTCCATTCTGTCTTCCAACCGGACGATAATAAATTGCGAGCTTCCAGCATCGGAATCATCCTTCCTTCTGCTTGAATAAAATCAATCCCATTCTGCGTGCTTTATTTTCCGTTCGAGCCCGCTGTTGCTATTGTTAATGATCTCCCTCTGACCCCCCTTTCCTTGTTTTTTTTATAGAACAACGTAATTCCCCATCGCGTGTTAACCGTAGGGTGAGCCAGAGAACTGCTCGAATTATTAAATTATAACCCTGCTTAAAATAAATTTCATTAAAACGACGTACATTACAATTTATACGAATACACCGACGAGATACTAGCTCTTTTATTCCGTTATCATAAAAATTTGATGTGTTACAAGAGATGAAGTTTTATGAATATTATATTATGTCATTTTTTTGGTGTCCATATTCTTTCCGAAGGATTGAAATTAATTTCTGGGTTTAAATTATAAAGAGTGGGTTTGTTTATTTATGAACTCTTAATCTCTGATATATTTAAAAGAGACGTTGTTGTACGATAATATAGAAAGGATTAACTTTTGAAAATTCAGCTGTTTATTATTCGGTACTGCAACGACAGATAAAAAGTGTTCGCGGTGAAATTTTTTTAACGAGCACATAGCCTCGTAACTTTTCAAAATTATGATTATTATGGAATGAATTATTTAGTTGTAAATATTGCTTGAACAGTCACTGATCGTCTGAACGATTCTTATAAATTGTTTATTTTTGTTTCGCAACTAATTAATTAATCATTGTCAGTTCTAATCTTATGGTCTTTTTATCGAAGTAATGTTTGTCATTTTCAAAATTCAGAGGAAGAAAGTACACGAAATACTTTTATATTTCTTAAAGTAAAATATAATTTACCCTTATGTAACTTTAAATAAAATAAAATACGATATCAACTACTTGCCCCAGCTTTTAACAATAAGTAACCAATTGTCTGATTCGATCGTGAAACTATTTACAATTGAAAAATGAAGATTTATGCACATCATTCGTACGCTTAAGTAGAAGGAAATCTGTGCCAAATTAGTCATCGTTCATCAGATCGTCTGGATTGCTAATTACACGATCAAAGAAGTGGAACAAGACCGACGGTAGATATGTGCACCATAGGGAAAAAGTCGAGATATCGTAGCGTCGTTCACATTTGCATACAATGCGGCGCGATGCATCGGACAGACAATGGCACCCAGGGCCAATTTTTTCTTTCACTTCTTTTTTTTGTTGTTCTTTTTCATTCGAACGAGAACAAGGTGAAAAGGGAGGGCAGATCGGCGTGTTCGTGGTGGCGTAACGTAAATCATATCTCGATATTGTAGATTCGAATCCCCTATGGTGGACCACCGTAAGCGTAGAATGGATCCAATCTGGCGGGGAATCTTATCTGTGCCAAGTCACGAGAGTAATTTTGCAACATAATTACTCCAGTTACCGCAGACGTCTGATTTGTGATTTCCTATCTTAATCCATTAATACATACAGTTGCCTAAACGTGAGAAATTTGTCTATTTTTAAGTAAATGAAACTTTAGATATTTAAACTTTAAATTGATATTTCATAAACGACGTTTTGTTTAAGTTTATGGTCCCGATTATTAAAAGGTTCTTAGAGATTTGTATACCCATGACGATTTGAACAAATACTTTTCTGGACGATTTCTGGAAGATATTTATATCTTTCTTATATCTCTCTATCTTTCAAAGCAGATGTAAGCTAATTTTATGAACAATTATACTTTCTGAGGTAGATATTTAATAAATAATCGTATTTCGGTGTTAATTCGTTTTTAGTAGTGCACATTCTAAATAAAAATACTGATAGCTGCAATTATGATTTTAAGCTGATATCATTAATCTTTGAACGGCAAATGCAAGGTCGATCATGAACTAAAATCTAAATCCAAAAGTATTATCACCCTATTTAATTAATTTATTTATCCCTCTCGGATAAAAAGGGAATTCCCAAAACAATCGACTCGAATGTTCAATACAAATTACTAACTGTAAACACGGTTAATTCGAAACAAGCCTCCCCGGTGGTAATAAATTTTCAATTCTCAATTTCCATTTGCAATCAAACAGAATCGAGGTTTACAATGTCGGCGATAGTATCGATAGATTGGGACAATCGGAACGCGGAGCTGACTAATTTTTATTCCAACAGAAAGCTTAATCGACGTGTGCCGGATGGCCCAATAAAATCGCAATCAGGGCCGTTCGGCAATCATTGCGATCGCAATTCGTTTGTTAAACGAATTTGGAAAGAGAATACGGGGACCAATTGTCCCGCCGTTGCTCGCGTTAAATACGCCGGCTAATTACCAATTAAGCGTCGTACACAAAGCTCCGTGGCGCAAGGCAGATGTTACACTTTCCACGATCGATTCGTTTACTTTGTATGCGCATAAATTACAGGGAAAAACCGTTATTCACGAGTGCCACGGCCGTTTCGCTGATCGACAGTTTCGATTCCCTTTTCCTTCGCTGCCAGGAACGTGTACAATTCCGGGTCGAGCTCGGAATAGAACTCTAACGAGTGTTCGAATATTCGAGTATTCGAGTAACGGTAAATTTGATATTTAATATTACACAGTAAAATACACATTTAAAATTCAAATCATTAGGATAATTAAAATTATGAAAATAATTCGAATATTAACCTATCTACCCTAAATTCGTCATGGATACTACCCGTGGGAGGTAAGTTGACCCGTGACCCCACCGGTGCAGGTGTGCACATATTTTTCTACGCTGTTTCCACCATTAAAAATTGCTGTCTTTAAAAACAGTGTACCTTGCCATAAACACAGTCTCGTTTTCAACCAGCAACTACAACAACTTGTAAAATAAACGTCGTACTTTGTTTCGAATAAATTATAATTTACGTTAACATCAAGCTCCATACTTTCAATCTTTTGATGAAATATTCGGTCAGTGCATGTGCACTATCGCGGTACCCCACTGATATCACAGCTCGAGGAAACGCCAAGGTACCGAAACATCTTGGATATTTGGAATAATCCCCAGGTTTCTAGGTCTCTGGGCGCCCAAAGGATCCCGACGATCCCAAGGATTCAACGGATCTCATGGGCTTTGAAAATTCCCAGAATCCTAGTGGCCCTGATGTTCCTGAACATCTACACAATTCAGTGATCAATCTCGCAATAGATTCTCCGGTGTTCCAGATGGCCACGGAAACTGGAAAGATTCAAATCGAATCGCGACCTTCTACATCGGGTCGCATATATCAAAGATTTTCTGTATCGGAACCATCCAATCCCATGGATTCTCTAAGAATATATTCCCTACGATTCCAAGAATATACACATGTACATATCTTGCTTCCGTAATGTCGAAAACGTCTATTCCGAGCTCTATAACTTCGAGGACATCTTTATCGGATCCTATGGATTCAAGGATACCTGTATCCGGTCCTACGAAATTGAAAATGCACGCATGGGATTCGACGACTCTAAGGACGCCTACATCCGGCTTTATTTCGAGGACGTTTCCGTCGAGCCTGATGGCTTTGAGGTGCATTTTGATGAAATTCTACTACCCGATGAGTCTTCTGATTTAATATTTCTATAATTAATAACACTTTGCACTCGAAAATTATTTTCAGATTACCAGCGACTCAAAAATACTTAGTTATAAAGTAGTGAATAATGAAATTATTCTATTCAAGTTATTAAATTCTATTAAAATCACTTGCATTCTTTCCATGTCCCCTCGGAGGAGACAATTAAGTGGAAAGGGTTAATAGACTGAAAATTTAATAGACAGAGGCATCACTTGAGTGCAAAGGGTTAATGAATCTTTTATTAATTTAAATTAAAAATCATAGTACAATTAAACAGTTAATAATTTCGTTAACGTTGTAAAGGCATCAGGTCTACGATGTACGAAAATGAAGTTAAGTTCAAGTTAATTATAATCGATCGCACGTTTTCGACTTCCAGCGAGGCGCCACTAAAATTCACGTTAACGTCGCAAAGAATTCCCTGTTTAATTTAAAGGAGGCTACGACCGGAGGAGCGTTTACGGCGGCGCCAGGTCTCTCGATGAAACTCGTTTACGGAACGTTTATGGGATTTTACCGGCACGAAGCGTGACAGATACATACGCGTGGCGACTTCCAACCGAAACGGCGGCCTAAATCTTCCTCGGGTATTTAATTTCACGAAAGTGCGTAATACTGGTCCTCTTATAAGCGGTATAACTCAAAAAGGGACAAACTTGAAGCTTTTACGAGTCGTTCATCGTCAAAACTTTTCAAATATCCCTACCGTGACTTAAAGTTTTATTCGTTTCCATTGTGAGTCATAAAAAGTGAAAATTTAAACGGGAATTATTGTCTTGACATTTGTCTTGACACATTTTTCAATTTTTGCGTTAACCTAATTATCACAAATTATAACTACGTTTCTAATTTCATCCACCAGTCGATATCAGTTGTTTTATTTCAATTAAATATCAACCTATTGTAAAAGTTCAAGCAAAGATCGAGTTGTGATTGTTCTAATAATTTTAAAGCAAAGCTTCGAAGCCAACAGATCCTACTTACAAGTTCAAAATGCAGTAATGAAGTTATTGAAAAATCAAGAAACTATTTGAATGCTCGAAATAAAAGTTAGGAGTGTTTAGTCTAGTTTTTGATAATAAATGTTGCGTTCTATATTTATTTTCTTTCACTGCTATTATTTTGGGACAAATTCAACAACTGCTACTATTATTACGGGACGGAGCAATTTTATTTTTCTAGCGAAGTAGTTCATTTATCGTATTCAGCAAATATCGTAAGTTTTCAATTCTATACAACCATCCCTTAAATTTAACAATTGGCCCAACGTTATTCTACGTTCATGAAATTACCATGGAGTTTAGATGTTGAGAGTAATAGGATTATTCCATCAGACTCGTAAAGCGGCGGCACAAAAGATATCGAGCGTTTCCACGAGGTGGGGATTTTCATTTCAATGAAAGGATTACACGGTTGCATCTCGGCCGGCTTTGTAAATAAATAGATCGATATTTCGACGCGTTGCTGGATCATTCTTGCGCGTTCGTCCAACGAAAGTACCGGATTTCCATTAAACTGCTGGCTGGATCTCAATTAGAAACACCGATTTCAATTCCCATCTGCAGAATATCAATTAAAAGCCAATTTTCATGAGACGAGAGCTGGGTCGCTGCTTTAGCGGAAACCTTCGTTTCGATCCCGTCTTAATTACTACTATTCTACTGCTGATTGCCTGTTGTACGAGTAACGAAGTCTGGAACGTTACATCGGAAAGGGATAAACCCCATTTTTTTTTCCGTGATCGAACCGCATTCCTCGTTCGTGAAAATGTTTGCCAACAAACGAAGCATTTTCTTTGAGCGTTCGTCGCTTGTGTTTTCAATTCTACATCTCCTCGAGTGGAACGCCGAGATTTTATATAAAAATACATTTGCAAGCTTCGCTCTGTTTGCAACCTTTCAGCTTCAATAAATGTTTCAGAGACATATTAAATATATCTCTTTTGTGCCTGTTCGGAGACAGTTGTTTTATCGAAACAATATTTGTGTACGAACGGTTTCAACTAATTTTTCTTCTTCTTGTAACTAAATTTTCAGATTGTTTTTTATCTTACGATCGTTGTAAAAGATTATCATCGAGGCGACACGATGTCTTAAAATACAACAATTTACGTTGAATTTACTTTCTCGTGCACTAATTGATTAATGTTTCAACATTCGTTATAAATACTATGCTAAGAAGTTTAATGTAAATAAATTGCATAAATTGTGACGTGTAACACCATCCAGCTCGTAATTTATGGAAAGAAAAGAGGGAACAGTATAGCTAAAACTCGCGAGACATCGATTCGGTCCTGTTGCTATCCCTGGATGTCTTGTCCTTGCGGCAAAAGACCGCACAAGAATCGGGAATGAACTTTTCAATCTTGCGGTGGATTCTTGGCTTCCAATCTGCTCCCAATATCAGTCGGGGGTATTCGTCGGGCTTTTGAGTCCCGGTGGGTGAATTCCAAAGCCCTTCGATTTCGATGCGTCGAGTTTATCGAGCGGATAGAGAATCTCGTACGTGCACGTCCCATATGCGCGCGGCTGTATATGCACGTTCTTATCGCTATCGATCGACCGAAATTTCATGGCAAAACTTCCCGGATCGACCTTGTAAATTCATTTCAGCCTTGATCTAATCATCGATAAAACGGCCTGAGTACGTACACGGAATGCCTTGTAAGAAAGAAACTCTATAAACTTGAACCGTATTTAACCCTTCCCGAGTGAACGTGGATCTTTCACGTTTGATGGATTTTTATCGGGAAATAGTTTTTAAAAAACCTGAGAAATATTCTAAGTTAAGATTGTCTCAAAGATTTTAGCAAATTGCTTACACACATTCGACAGCTGTTCGTTCCAATGCCAATAATCAGAGTTTGCATTTCACCATGTTAGATATTGCTCTATGTTAATAGATAATTTTATGTTTCATGTTAGTTTAAATAGATTTAAATAATTCTAAATCCTGTCCCATCTTCTATACACAAGCCTTTTTATTACTCTATGATAGTAATAAAAAAATCCAATTAAGAGTTGAAGTGTATAAAACATTCAGTGTAAAGAATACTTTTGTTAGAGTTCGAAATGCAAATCGACGTATATTCAGCAAGTTTATTTAAAAGCTGCATTAAGATATTCAGCAATAGATAGATTACGTAAAAGCGATTACATTTCTTTCTATCTTATTTGAACATCGTCTGTTACAGAAAATGCTGGGTAGTTAGCAAACCAACTAATTAATTAGAACACGGAAAGAAAAATTAAGAGAATGCTAAGCGTATTTAAACAACGGACAAATTGAGAGAAGGATTTCGGTACAAGAAGTGTGTACAGGAATTTAGGTACAGAGGGACAAACGAAATTGAGAGAAAGAGGGGCGAGGGTCGACGAGTTAATTCACGAAATTAGCACGAATCAGACTGGAAGACCAAGAATCAGAGGAAATTTATTTTTCTCTGCAATACCTGTTACGTGTAAGCGACCTGTGTTTCGAAATATTCAAATACGTTCAAATGAAATGCTGATAAGAAATTGATAAATAATATATCTATTTTTCGTAATTTAATATTAACTCTTTCAGGAATATTATTTATTTCTAATAAAATAAGTAATAATTCCCTTCTTCGAGGCATGAGTCTGCCGATTTTATAAAAATGGAAGGTTATGTAAAAAAATTGTTAGATATTGCAACCGCATTTCCCAAAACGGTGCACGAGAACTAAGAATCGAATTTTGTTATCCAACCAGGGTTCTGGTAACAAGACGCTTGTTCAGCAGATACATGGTACCAAGAGAACATTGAACGTTGTAACTTTTATTGGCGAAGGAACACGTGGTTCTAATTAACTTCGTGTCGTCTCCTGGGATTTAATCCCGTGGAAGAACATTTCACCGACCAAACGGTAGAAAATGTCAGGACTCTGCATCTTTCTCGATGTCGTGGAGCTGCTTGTAAGCAAAATTGAAGATGCTCCAAGAGAACCACTCCGTGAAAATACCAATTTTCACCTAACGGCTAGAATTTTCTTGTTCTACTGCCAAGAAAATTACAAATTCTACCCAGCTCTTCATTCGTTCTACCAACTTGACTAAATTCGTTTGAAGTTGCTGTGAATGCCCTTGAAATCGTTTAAGCTTTCTTTAATGGAATAATCCTACATGTTTCGCTTATTTCGCAGCTTTATAGTTAGAATTTAAAAGAAATTGTTACAAAGTATTATATCTGTAATCATTTAGTGTTTGAAAGTGAAAGAAATTTATGTGTTCCAAATTCAAACAGAAATGAAGTTAGAACTCGCTTAAGTGTTAAATTGATAATTAGATTCCTGATCTGTATATTATTTTTCCAATGAAAATATTTAACATTCTAATAATTCTAAGGAACATTATTTATAGTGTTATAAATTTACCTATTGCAATTGAATTGAAATAATTTTGTCACAAAATACATAGAAAAGTGAACGAATGCATTAACTGGAATATTATATAAAAATTTTAGCACTTACTTATGTTCTTTTCTCTGTATTGCTGCAATGCATCGCTGGTGAAGCAGGTGAGAACCAACCACACGACGAAACCCACACGACACCTTCCCATTTTCACCTGCAAGCAGAAACGTAAATTAGTAAAAAGCACATTAATTATTAGCAAGTTTGTTTTATAAATCTCCGACCCATTGTAATACGAAACAGCTGTGGATAGCATTATTACTGAAGAATAATCTAAATCAGTAAATGAAAGGCTTAAATTTGATATACATTTAATATGCATTTTCGTATCTTTAATAATAATTAGAATTTGAAAATGATGACAATAATATTTCAAATCAACTGTTAGAGCCAATGAAAGCTCATACAGCCTTAAATAATTTTAAATAATTTTAAATATTTTAACTATTTCTGTTTATTATCTTATAAAACAATCATTGTTTCAAGGAAACTACTGCATAATAAGAAAGCTCCACTCAAGCTCCATTTATAAGCGAATAGTTAATTCTCAAATTCCCTAAACATTTTTAAACAATATAATTGATCCTAATCCGAATGATTCGGAGGCCGTATAGAATAATTGATCGACGAGATGCTTTCGCGTGATTGACAACGTTCGGGGTGGCAACGGAGGCCTTCAGGAATCGAAAGCAGCCCAGTTCGACGAGATCCTATCCTGTCAGCCAATTACCGGTCCCGATCGGCCGCTCGTTAATGCAAAGCCAGTGCCATCCTGTCATCCTGCTGTCTTGGTCCTGTGTCGCCACGTATAAACGTGCTTTTCCAGCCACGTGTTCGCAAAGTGGCGGCGCGGCGTCTTAGACACGGCCCTTTCCAACTTCGATCGTTTAAACTAATTAACGAGCTGTTCGCCGCTCGATTGCGCCGAGAAAGCGTGAATCGAACGCTCCGACCCTCGTCAAAGCCGATGGGGCTAGCACCCGGTAAGTCCACCGTCTCGTTGGACGCTCGAGAGTTTGAAACGGTGGTCGAAGAGAACTTGTAGCATTTTTCTCGATGCCCGATGCCCGATAATGCATTTGATTCTTGCATTTATTTATCGTATTTATGCGCATCGTTTCGATAATCTTGGAAATATGAGCAATAAACGATACCGTGCGATGGAAATTAACTAGCTGCAAATTCTGCAAAACCCCTCTGTTGTGTTTGCGAATAAGTGGATTTACTTGCTAATTAGTAGATAGCAGGTGTTTGTAGAATTATAACACATGAAATTATGCGGATTATGTGACAACGCGATAAATTCGTTTTCTTTTCCGAGAAAAGGAAATTCAGGTGACAAAGGAAATTGAAACATAACAATTTCAACATAATATCGAATTAACTCTTGGACAAAGGCAATTTAAATGGAATGTTTTGCTGTATTTTCTGCTGTTACCTAAAGTTTTTTTATTCAAAAACTTATGATACATGACTTTCATCAGAATAACGTTCTAGAATTAAACCCCCGGAAGCCAAATATTTACCATAATTATGAATTTCATGTTTAAATTCGCGATGTTCCTAATGAATTAGAACTTGAAAGGATTTTGCCCGAAGAATGCAGCACTGCACTTCTGATTATGCAACGCCAATAACAATTTTCCAGCGCACACTTCACGAGGATCGTTCACAAAATTTCCACATGGCTGAAAGGCAGCCCTTTCGTACCCGTAACCGGGTGCCGGCTGGATCTCGTTAATTTCTCGGATAAAGAGCCGTCGTCGCGCGAACGGAACTTTCCTCTTATGCTTCGCGCCGGATCATATTCATGAAAACTGACGCAAAGCTCTTGAATGCTGTGCAAGGGCCGCGTAACCTGCCTTCGCCCCGGCTCCAACCCCGGCAAACGAAACGTTTCCTCTCGCCGTCATCAGCTTCGAAATCCTCAAAGAAATATTTCACAGTATACCGTACGGTTCTGTTCTCGCTATCGCAAAGAAACGTATCTTGCTTTCATTTCCGCTGCTATCGTTTGACGATGGTTTAGTTGGATTCGCGGCTCTTGCCATGCTTCAAACGCTTAAATCCACGAATTTCGAAGCCACGTTAAGATTCGGTTATTATAATCACGAGTAATATCAATCTTAATTGTGATGAATAGGAATAGTTAGCAAATTCGTACCGAATAGACCTTATTATATAGGTATACCTTTTGTATTAGTGTGTTACAAGAATTTAAAAAGAAGTAAACATTGTATAGAATTTCTATGTATTTCAATTCATTTAAATTATGAAAGAAAAATTGTTATTTAAATATTATTCTTGGCAAGTTCTCCTTCCTACATTTGTTGTGGGGATCCGGGTGAAAGATAGGCTGCTAACCCTAACCCTAACTCAACTAATAAGAAACTTCGTAGAAGAACAGCAATGCAACTACGTAAGACCTGGTTAAGGTTAAGGCTCTGTTGTTTTTGTGATCTATGACTATTACTATGATGACTGGTAATGGTCCAACATTGTTATAGAAATATTAATTACCCATTACTCTCATTATTCTTATTGCATAAGAACTTCCTTAATAAATATTCGAAAATAACTCGTTCCTATTTAAAAAACAATATACAATATTTACTGGAAGCAAAGTTATAAATTCGGGAACTTTTTACGACCTCAACAATGAGACTTCAAGTATTAATAAACTTCAAAACTTTTCATTAAACAATCTTCAAACAGAAACTACAAAACACGTATTCTTCGTTGAATAAATTTTTCATCCGAAGATTGTTCAAGCACGATTTTTTATTCAAAGGTTACTCGAACAATTCCGTGCTCGGAGCTTCAAACTGATTTAAATGTTTACGATCCACTAAAAGATCCGTGTGTGTAGATACAGTAACGCCGGTACGTATTCTTCTGCTCTGTCAGCAGAGAAGCAAACACTCGTCGAAGCTTATTTCGCGATCGACCGATCCAGATCGCGTCCAAAGGTGCAGACAAGTCGGCCAGCGTATCCTGCATTTCACGTCACGGCTTATCCCTTTCCTTCTCCCGTAGCTATTCCCGGAAAATCCTCGGACGAGTAGCGTGAAAGTTTCTATTTTTCCCAAAGGGGAAACATCGTGTGCCGCTACTCGAAGAGGATATCCCAGGTCGCTCTGGTAGCTCACGTACGCGGTGTATTCGCCCCGGACGACGAAGCGGAACAACACCTTCGAGGATCCTCGAAGGATCCTTCGAGGGATCCATCGATCATGCCTCGCGCCTGGCCAGGCGTGAGTCTGGCTACTTGCACGTAGCTCGTTTCACGGTTAGCCGGATTTAAAAATATTCCCGGGGCCCTTTTCATCGAGACCCGGTCTCTCCCGTCGTCCTCCACGGGGGCGAGCCTTGGATGAAAGAGAGGGAATCGCATGCCACGAAGGCGAACGGGATGCATTTCGATTTCGGAGCGGATCGATAGGCAGATATCGCTGCCGCTTCCCATTTTACGTCCGAGCTAACGTTGCATTATGAGCTCGGCGAAGGAACGTTTAAATATAGAAAGGTTGAAAGGCTACGAGCTACCCTCGAATCGGTAAGATTGATTCCTACCGGAAGAAAGTGGAACAGGGTTAGATTGCCATTTAACCCCTTCTTCGAACTTGCACAAAATGTAGCCCAAATATGGAAAGTTAAAAACTTCAATATTTTTGTAAAGTTTAAAAATAGTACAGTTAATATATTATTTTAGTTTAGTTTACGGTATAATTTTAAAATAATTTTAAAAAAGCAAAGCAATTTTTGAAGAATAAAATAAACGATGGATGATCATTGCATTATTTATCAAAGGATGTACATATGTCACTGTTTAAAATTTCCCCTTTACGTGCTTTGCCAAACTCCATCACGCTAAAAGGATTAATGTACTAGTTTGGTATACACGCCGAAGTGATTAACCTAAAGTATAAACTGTCAAAATAACTTGAAGCTACTATCAGGCCACTTTAGACGGTGCGTATGATCAAAGCGTTTAAATATTTATGTCCTTTAATATCTCAGGAGTACTATATTGTCACCTGTAAGGCGAGGCAACAGAATTTGTGAAGTTGTTAAAGGGGATTCGACGCTTCTGCACAGTTTCGAAGATACACACGGGCTTACGATCCAAGTATTTAAGCATTTCCTAAACAGTGTCATCCCATAAATATTCATGAAAAAATTCGGTATCCTAACTTTACAATTATGACCATGTACGCTATTTAAATTTTATAGCAAGAATGTATGGCAATTTTAACCTAATCTGTTTCATCTTTTATTTATTTTATTTCCTACCTAAACGTTGGTGGTTCTAATGCTAAGAGAAGAATTAAATCAACCCCCAAGCGATATTTTTCGGCTTTCAATTAACTGCTCTACTTCTATCACCAAAATTATATCTCAACACAGTATCCAGTATTTTAATTTCTGTAACAAGTTAACAATCCAGTACACACTGGCCTTCACTCGTCTGAAACCTGATTAAACGTTCGCTTAAGCTAACTTCACGTTCCAGCAAACTCCCCGAGCCGGGGAAACAAAAAAAAAAAGGTCCATTTGTCGGTCTCCGAAGCTCGCTTTATATAAATATCATTAACAAAGTTCGGAAGTTTTCCCTAACCAGACGGAAGCGAGTCTCTTGTCGGTGAATGAAGCCACCGGTTTAATCTCTGGAGAGCTACTTAGCAACAAAGTTTGTTCGATCGGCGGTCTTTCTTGCGGAACCTTGCCCTTACACCCCCCCGCCCTTCCTCTCTCTTTAACTTACCGGTTTCGTGACGAACAGCCTTAATTATCAGTTTGGTCGGACGTGGCCGGAACCGAGCCGGAAATTCCCTGACAAATCCTTCTATTCTTGTCACGATCGCTCCTTATTTTTCCAAAGGCCGGCCGACACGAAACTACCGACGTTTCCCGCCTTCCATTTTCTTGCCGGACAACGTCTTTCCTGTACTATCCGGCAGAACGTTTGAAAAATGAACGTACAACTCGCGTGTACAAAAAGCACGGTCCGTTCCAGCTTTGATAATCCCGAGATTATTGGCTTAACGGAGGAAATGCTGCAACCGAGCCACCGGAACCGAGCTTCTTGTCTCGTTTTCCGTTGGAAGATTTTAAATCTGGATACGAAAGACCGACGCTGCTTCCTGCAGATTGATTTTCTTTCTGATGGACAAATTACGGATGTCTCGCGCGATACAACGGGATTTAAGTTGGTCCGTCGGGGATCGTGGTCGGATTAATGCAGAAAATCTTTTATTTACGAAATTCGAAGGTAATTAATGTTTTAACGCGTTGATTCAATTTTGTACAAGTGAATAATTAATAAAAGGTGAAATATACCATGGGTATGGTTGATATTAGGCTAAAGTAAGAATGCTAAATGTGTACCAAAATCTTTTTAGAAAAGGATATAAATATTTCGAACGAATAACTAAAAATACTTTTATAATTAAATAAGAAATATTAGGATACTCTGATGATTTCAAGGATAGTCGAAGTGCAGTTTAGCTATTATCCTAACGTGTTACTCTCCTTTACTCTACTTAATACTCGAAATTATGTTTATGCCCCTTCACCTAATGAAATCATTTTGGAAAGTTTGAACTTTCGGGGACTACACCACCGTTAAACTTTCCTAATTATGTTATACTAGTACAACTATTCCGGCCACGTTAGCCCCTGTTCATAATAATAATTACTGTTGAAAATATTCCAAACACGTTCGAACGTTCACGATTCTACTTTAATTTTGTTTTACAAAACTCTACAAAGACAAAGTATAACCAAAATTTGGTTTCTACTATCGATTAGGTAAATCGAAATGAAGATAATTAATTACAACATTTCCATAATTCAAATATAATTTCACTTTTTACGTATTTTCACGTGTAAAAGTATAAGTTCCTAAAAATATAATATTTTTAGCCGGAGAAAAATGGTCGAAACGGACCGGACGCTTTTATTCTTTACACCCGCGAACTAAAGTTTTATTTTTTTTTTTAAACAAAGTCAAAGTTACTTTTCATCCGTCGTACCAGGGTTAACTTAAAAAAAAGAGAGAGCTACAATTTCACGCTTCGCAGTCTCAAATTCAGCGAGCAAAATGGAGCTCGAGGGAAATTATTTCTCTCGCGTTGAAAGCCGTAGGTAAATGAAAATCTAAGAAATCGCAATAAAACGTACAACCGAAAGTATCAAGGAAGCTACAGCGCGTCCTTTCGCGAACGATGAGCCGAGTAATGAAAGCAATCGAGTGGGGTCGCTGAAAATTGCCCCTGAAATTTCTGACACGGTTCTCGGCCAATTTATCCGCGCGCTTATGCTTCTTTACGAGCGTAATTCTCGGGAGGAAACGAGTCGTCGGGAGAGATCGAAGCGGCCGAGAAACGAACGAAGGAGGAAGAAAAAAGAAGAAGGAACAGCCGCGGTTAATCCGGCAATATCGTACGGCCGCAAATAAACAGAAATAAGTTTTCAGGGCTACGAGCGATATCCTGGCTGTTATTAATGGCGACCTCGCGAACTCGCATTTCGCTTCTGCCTCCATCGACCGGAGGCGAGAATTAAGAACACCGAAGGGTGCGGGAACAAAGCCGGAAGAAGATGAAATCCTCCCGCGACGTTTTATCTCGTGTATCGAACCTTAATAACGAAACACTTGTTTGGAAATTCTGGGACATGATAGAAGTATTTTCAAAAAATACTATTCAACTTTGAAGAACTTGAGGTACAGTTTTGGCCACCCCGTAAAATATAAATTGATTAAAATTATTCAATGTTCTATGACCACTGGCAGAGGTGCCAGAAGGCACCGTCAAGGCCTGCGTCTTCCAGTTTGGGGACAAAATCCCCTCTCCTCATAAACACTGAAAATAGGTCGCGACAGCTGACTGGTTAAGCTAGATGGTAATTTTCAGAGTGAATTAATTACAGAAAATCGAAGGCGTACCACCCTTTATAAGGTCGTTTTTATCGTCGCGTCCAACGCGTTAACAACAACACCCGTGCTCACCCCTCGAGTCCCTACGGACGATATTCCTTGTTTGTTCCAGACGTCTCTTGTTTCCCGGCAAAAGGCCACATCGACATGTACTTAAGACACCCGAGGGATGAAGGAATGGGGATAATGGGAATCGGGATGAAAGGCGAAGGAAGACGACGGCAGCCAGCGAAGCGGGACTAAGGTAAAAAAGAAAGAGGGGGATGAAAGAAGTGTTCTACACGGACTGGCATGCCCGATATTTTATCCATTTTCTGCCCCCTCTCCTCTTTTCTCCCTCGTAAATACACCAAGGAGAGTTCCTTGACGTGGCAGGATTCAAACATGACGTTGAAGAAAGAAACAGCCTACGTGTGTAGATATATTTCTCGCCTGACGTCGACATTATAGCTGACGTGTGTTTTCCGGCCGGGAAATGTCCCAGGATCGTTGTTTTCTGCTTTGAACACGGAGAAACGAGGCTGTCTACGTGTTTCCCGGGTAAGACAGGATGAAACGTGACTTCGAATTTTTGGAAACCCGTCGAAACGCTGAATTCGAGAAAATTGCCCGTTTTCTTGATGAATTTCGATATTGGCCCTGTTTTTACCTATTTTGAACTTTTTAACTAAAATAAACATTCAAATTACAGAGAATTATAATTAAATATTGTTTAGATAAAGCTCAAAGCTCTAAATGTTTAAACAATATCTCTAGAAATATTGTATAGCTTCCAAAATAAAAATTTAAATCGCCAATATTGACTATTTCGTATTTCAAATCCGAAACTATTGTATTCGATCGAAAACGCTGCTCGACTCATCTTGGAAAATTAACATCAAAGATGTTTCAATTATCCTGCAGAACATGGACGAAGTGTTATTAAGGAAATGGCAGGAACAATCGGACGTTATCCAGATTGCTTCGGAGTTCTAGGAATCGTTTCAACGCTGCCCGCATGCCTTCTCGTCGAAGTTTTGATAATTGCCCGGCGAACTTTAATTGAATTACATCTAATTATTCCACCAACGTCGATCATACGAACGAACATTACCCATGGGAACGTTTGTTCGATTCCCGGTTGCGAAATTCTCGAAACGGCGCCAGCCATTTCAATCAGTTCTGGATATTAAACGAGGCCGAATGTTTCGCGGATTTACGTTTCGCGGAAAACGAGACAACGTAATGAATTTGGACCATTGGATGATAAAATCGGTAACCGTGAATCTAAATTCATAGTATAATATTTATAGATGCGATTAATATTAACCCCTGCATATTTGATTTCAGTCAATTATACCCATTCCAAACATTTGTTATTTTAAATTGATACTATAAGGGTAAAATGAATATTAGTTCTTTCAATATCCGATGCAAATAAAATCATAAAGGATTAATATTAAATATCGGTATGTTAAGTGAAATAATTCTTATAATGTAATGTGATGTGAAATTTGCTTCTGGAACAACATTTGTAACCTCTTCAAAATAAAACTTTTAAAGGGTTAACCCTTTCCACTCGATTGTCCCCTCTGAGGCATGAAAAAATGCAGGTAATTCTTAAGGGAAATATAACTAATTTATTTCCTTCCAAATATAATTTAAATAGAATGATTATTCCGAATACTATATCATGTTGTTCACTACTATGTAACTGAATATTTTTTAATTGCTAGTAAATAATCTGAACAAAATTTCTTTTGCAACATCTGCAAAGGGTAAAAATAAAGTACCAACCCTAAAATTCTCTAATCACTATATTTCAGTCATTTGCTCCAAATAATTTGTCAATTTTCCCTTTCTTTCCTTCACCAACTATATTACAAATATCTTATAAATGTTTCTGGCTTTTTAAATACCGAAAGGGTTAATGAGAAAGCAATCAGTTCGAGAATCTTTTGCTTGTAAAATGAAACGCCGTACGGTGGTACACCCGACATAACGATATTAAAAACGAAAATAAAAGAAGGCTCATTTGCTCTCGGATAATCGCGTTCACGGTGTTTTTATAATGAAACTGAGCAAACGAGCGAGTTAGGTGTCTTCTGAGTGCGCGGTACCGGGCAAAACTTAATTCCTGTCGTGGAATACTGGTTAATTGTTTCCAGGTATGTCTCGAATGAAAACCACGCACCAGTATAATTGTTTCCGTGCACGTCTCGTATGGAAAGCACCTCGTCCCCCCACCTCTTTTCCCGTCGTTCGTTGGAAGCCAGTTACCGCCTAACTATTTCCCAGCCACCTCGCTAATTTACTTTCTGAACTGCCTTTACGATCGTTTATGCCGATTAAAATTTCACCGGCCAACAAAATTGCTCGTACGTAGAATGGATTCGAATCGACCGTGAACAAACACGTTTTCACCGTACGAGTACACGTGCCTGAGTGATCTAAAGACCAACAGTCATTTCTTTTGTATGCTAATCGCGACGCATTACAAATTTCATTCTCACAGCTCTCGGGGAATGCTAAAACCTTTAACCGTGTCCGATACTTAAAAAAACGACCACGTTCTGTTAGGAATCCTGATTTCTTCGTTTCGTTAGAAACGAAGTAGGTTTCATTGAGCTTACAAGTTGTTTTTACGATTGTAATTACTTATCTATTGCCATATTTTAATACATAAGGTCAACATACACGTTATTCGCAAATAAAAAATAATTTATTAATAAAAATGGCAAATAAGAAGTATACTCTGCAAATAGAAAATTTCTATTTAGTAGTGAATTTGAAGTATTAAAATTTGTTTAAAATAAAAACAAATTTCCGGTATTTTGTTATGTCAGAAGTAATCGAATTCAAGAACAGGAAACTTCTTTTTCAGATATTTTTTAAATAAATATAGACTGCATAATTTTGTATACAATGGAACCCAGGACCCCTCGTTTAATATTAATAATTCAAATATTAAATACTCAACTACATCCTAAGAACGGGCATTGTTAAAAATTCGATTTTAGATCGGCGAGGGAAAAAATCAAGTTCCTGACACCGTTCGAAAGGGCTTCGTTAAAAACGCGATGGCGTACTCGTATCGGCTATAGACCACCTGTTGATCGATGAAAATGCCGATTCCACTCCGGTCTGTCGAGAGTTTTGGTCGGTTTCGAACCGCGAGGAAAGCGAGACCTCGAAAGTAACAGGGCTTCAGGCAATTCCTGGAGGATCCTCAGGGAGAGGTACGAGGCATTTAATTAACCACCTGATCGATACACCTGTCCCGGGAGCTCACCTGGACCCGGATTTCTCCAGGGGTAGATAGCTTTATGGTAAGCATAAGCGACCGTGCGTACGTTAGTCCGGGATTACAATCAGCCTTCCGGATGCGAAATTTAATTAAACGTCACAGCCATTTCTGGCGTTCGCTGTCGAATGGATGGCATGGTTAGAAATGTAGCGAGACCCCGGGATCTCCTGGGTTTTTCCTCGTGCACGGAACCCGATGTTAGCTTCACGATCCCGCCACGCTCGGTAATTAAGCGGTCTGAATTATAGCACCCGGTTGACCTTAATGCAACCCACTTATCCGTTGAAAGTGAAATTCTGATTCAAAGGGAAATCATTTCGAGCGATTATTCGATCTTGATCGATTCTGGATATTACCACGAACCACTGTACAACCACTCTATTTTCTATTTCGGCTAAAATTAAGCAGTAGGATTTCTTAACTTAAAGACTTTCGTATTTTGGAAAAATAATATCTGAAGAAGTGTTAATAAAATTAAATTTTTAATGAGTAACGAGTAATTTAATATAATGAGTAATTTAAGAATTATCCACAAGGCAAAATTAAATAAAAACTTGCAAACTAATGGCACTCCTATTCAAAATTAGCCTGCTCTTTTCTCTCACTAATTATTCACTTATAGAAAATTTAGACCATTAGAAATGACTACAATATAATTTTTGTACTGATATTTAATAAGACTTCTGTTTCTTTGGAAACCCTGCGGAATGACACGTCTCTGAGATCGTCGTCGGTGAACAAATAAAATCCTAGCTATTACCAACCGGGTACGTAGAACATCGAGAAACTCTTTCCATGCAAGGAGTGTTTCCTTCGAGCGCTTCTTGTGCAACCGTACCTAATCGCTGACTATGTAACGTGAACGTCGGATCGTGTGCGAGCGTTCGAGGAATGTCAGGGTTTTTGCTCAATGTAGGATCACTTTCTCATTTTCATGGTATCCTCGTATGAGCCGAGTGTTGCACGCTACCGCAACCTCGTGAAACGACCAACTGCAAGAGCCAGGGGCACGAATCTTGGGATAATGAGCTGTCGACGAGGGATTGAGATGATGTCCGGTGTGGCCTTCGACAACCCGCTCGTAAATTATGGGTAAGGTCCCAACATTCGTAGCCTGTGTGGCCCAACGAGGGCTATCGACAAGGACAAGCCACGACGGTAGCCAGTTCCTTCCCCCGCGGGAAAGTGGGGAAGGACGTCGCTTTTTAAAGGCCCGAAAAAGGCGCGAGATATTATAATTTTTGTTCAAATAAAACTTGTATTATTTTATCTATCGATAAATTTTCGACATTATCGAAAAAATTTAATGAATAAATTTATTGAATAAAACAAAATTCGTTCTACTTTCTATTTTATAGCGTGCTATGACTCCACTAAAATCAGTAGATATGACCCTTAATGGTCAGACCAATTCCCCTTAAAATGAATTCTCGATTAAGTATAACACATTTATAATTTCTGTTTTGATAGAACATATTTTTATAAACTGTCAATCAATGAATATCATTGATTATTATAGTTTATTATTTTAATTAAGGCAAGTGTTTCTCTTAGCAACAAATAGTTTATTTTGTTTTGTTTAAAATGTCAGATTAAGCGATCTGTTAATCTTGAAACTTTAATTTTATTATTATTTTATTAAAGTATCAATTAGCAATCATAATTACATAAATTCTACCAATTCTACTTTGTTGTTTAATAATTTAAGAATTGACAACTGAGATCCTCCTGGTGTTTAATTATTATTCCTTGAACAATAACCAAGCGATAAAATTATAAAATTATTCCCACATAAAATACTCATAAAACAAGATATTTTGTAATAGAAGCAGTTTTTTAAAGCTCTTTTTACCTTCAGATTTAATATGACATATATGATAAATTATCCCAGACATACATTTATGTAAATTAGTTAACTACTCATAAAAGCCTTAATATTCCACCGTTGCGATGGCATAGCTCTCTTTTGTATTGAAATTCAATTACAAATTCTCATAATAATCAACGAGCGATTCAACACATATGAAAGAAAGATCCACAGAGACAGGTACACACACGAACCTCCGTCTCTGGATGTTACCTTGATCATCGATCGCCACCAGTCCACCTTTCCAGGCGATAATTAATCGGTCAGGAACGTCTCCTCGTCTTTGTAGCAATTACCCAACCAGCAGGATCAACGACCCTGTTCGTCCTCCGAGTTGGACCCTTGGGCTTGCCCGTGACGATCGTCCAGGGGAAAGTGGTGTGACCGGAGTGCTCGATTCGCGTCTATTTCGTGTCCAACGAAACGTAATGACACTCCAACGGTTTTCTGGTCTCCTGCTAACGCGATACCAATAACCAGCGACTCTGCGCACGTCGATCGTGGCAACGTGCTGCGTTTTGCACCTGCGTGACCGAGTCGGACACCATACGTGTCACTCCTTGCGGGGATTATCACGCAGGCGTCTTCAACGAACTCTCCCCGGACGAGGATTAACCTTTTGCTCGGGAATAAATTCTCTGGAATCATCTTTTCCCCGGTTAAAATGTACCGAGCAACCGCTGACACGAGAAACTGCGAGATTCGAATGGAAAAATAGTGTCTCTTGTACACAGCGTAACTTGGGAAAGATTGAGATTCTGCAGGTGAAAATAGAACGAGAGTGTGGATTGCAATCTTTTCATACGTGGTTTCGTTTTGTTTAAGAGGATCTGCTCTGACCCTGCAAATCCTGCAACAGTATGTTGCACCGACCTACTTTTCATACGGTTGGTGTAGACTGATAAAATTACCTCGATGCTTAGTTATTAGTGTTACTAGTACTTCGTACTACTAATATTTTATAATTACAAATATTGCTGTCCAATATCAAAGTTTCAAACTTATAGCAATTTCTATCAGCTTTAGAAAGTGTCCGGCCTGAAGGGTTAACACATTTATATTACCATTCGAATTAAAATTATTACATGATATTGCGAGTAGAAATAAATTTCCTAATGTAAACAGTTACGTATCAGAGTCACAAATACATGATAGTCACTGTCAAAGTATTAATGCCATACATCATCGGCTTCAATAACGATCGACGCATCATAAATCAGTAAGTTGGTGTATAACTTTGTAGAGTGTCGCTCGAAGAAGGTTTGCACTAAGCTGGCACCAGGAAGCCTCGAGTATACGATATTAGATAAATGAACGAACCTTTTCGTCATCGTTTCACGAATAGATACACGTAAGTAATAATCAGAATTCTATTGAAGAACAAACAGTACCAGACGTTTCGTAATAAACGGACAACATAGGACGTTAGATAATATTTCTTTTAATTAAACTATACGTCAAAGAGTTAATCGATGCCAGATGACTCGAAGCAGGGATACGGGATTTCACAAAAGCCAGGGGCTCATCCCTTGAATTTGATAAAACGTCCTGTCACCGTTAGAATTCCGAACGACTATGGGAAAGATAAAGTACAAAGAGAGTGATGAATGGATAGGGACACCAAAATTACGCTGATTCAGTTATGCGACAGGAAATTATTTCTATCGTGTGTTTTTGTTGCTGGAAAGAAGTTTAAGTCGAATGATGGACAAAATTTGATGACTAACGATGAACTGAATTTATCATTGTCTGAGTATTGAATACTGCTAGATATTTATATTCATTACGCAAGTACCTTCCATATAATGTAGATATTTCAATAGTTCATGGTTTTTTAAATTCTGTAATGACAGTACACGTAGGTCGTTGCAATTAAACAATTAAAACACAACTCTGATGAAAAAGGAACGATCTCAATTACCCTTTTTCATTCTAATTTCCATTACAGTAATGATAAAAATTCATATGAGAAATATAATTTCGTGTTGAAAAAATTAACTTGCGAAATTAATATTTGGAATTTAAAACTTTTTACTATTCTGAGCGTAACAAAGGAAGTTGCCAAGATATTAGCATATCTTTATATTTTATTTCTATTATTTTTAAAAAGTCAACAAAAATTCAAAAAGAAAGCCATTTATTTTGTTGTCTATAGACGAATCGTTATTACTTTTTTATAAATTTAATAAGCGAGTATCTTCCCTCTTAAGATTAATGTTTAAAGACGTGAAATGTGCGAATAATTAATTTGAAACGAGTAAGTTCTTAAATAATGGTATTTCAGTAATTATGTGGCTTATGGAATTTAAGGATTATACGCCCTGGTATCAAAATAATTGAATAAGTCTGACCATCGAAAGCAGGAGAAATATTATAACTGCGCACTGAAGAAACAACCTGCCTTTCATTCTTAACACTTTGTGCATTCTGTACAACCATCCGCGTAATCCACTTACTCGGCTAAGCAGCTTACGTAAAGAATTTAATTGTTTCGGTAATAAGAGACTCGACGTTGTTGTTTTCTCAAATTACTTTCGCCCTTGTGTACCTTCCAGATCTTTGTTTAACACTCGGTTGCCCGACTCAATCCCTTCGTTCGAGGGAGCAAACGAATTTAATGAAATTTCGAAAAGAATACTGAAAAATACATACAAAAATACGATAAAAGATGTGTAAAAATATTACACTTCTCGAAGAATAAATTTTACTTCATTTAATTAAATTCCACATAATTGTTCTGGGACTAGAACATTTGTTTCGATTATGAAGAAAATATATTTTTAATACAAAAAGTTATACGTTGATTAAGTATTTTGGGACTAAGGTTTTAAACAATTCAAAAAGCGAATAGCTTGACATAGCAGTCGAGGTTAAACTATTCAACCGTTAAATTAAATCGTTCCTGTCGAAAAGGACGATACTCTATTCGCTAAAATATAAAACTTGCTTCGTTTTTCGACCGGCTATAACCGGCGGTGGCAGTAAAATGGATAATTAATTCGATATCGGCATGCAGTACAGAGCCTAATCCGATTCCCGTGCATTCTGTAACGATATCAGAGGTGATCGAATGAGATCCAGCGTAATCACCGGTTAAAATTTCAGCAACGCCGTACTATCGAGATGGTCGAGCGCGATATAACATCTGTTTCCAGGCATCGGGCCGACAATTTCGCGAAACGATAGTCGATATCGGTTGGAAACAAGAATTGCACACAACCACTTTCGGTATCGATATATAATGGTGCAACCTGCGTCCGCGATGCAAGCCGATTCCTCGATCTGCTGTTCGCCTGGCAGTCAGAGGTGCAGCCTTTTACCTGGCCCAACGCCCACACCTCCCACCTTTACCTTCAAAAGGTTCTCTCTCCTACCTTCCACCTCCTCGATTGTTCCCATCCCTAACCGAATTACCATACATTTTCGACGCCAAACGGGATGTTCCTGCAGGATTCGAAGCTAGCGCGACGCTGATTTAAAATTGAAAAATCCTCCGCGGGTCGACACGATACATTATACAATCCGTTGTTCTTTCATTAAAAACTCCATTCAGGCCAGAGGGAAACTTTAAATGAACTACGAAGTTTTGAGGTCTCCTCGATTCGAACGGAAAGAATATAAGCTTCGATACCGTCGCGTAACGTCACTCGATACCACGGTGGCACAGGTGTTGGATAAATTGCATAAACGAATGTAATTTGCATAGTTTGATAACTCTTGTTGGAAGGAATTTGTAATAGTATATGTGACAAATGACTTTGACACAATTTTTATAAAAAAGAAACGAAGGAAATAAATTTCAAAATGAATAGTTTCCCGAAGTATTATTCACGTTCCACTTGCAAGATTAAATTTGCGTAAAGTCTGACTATTCGCTTACAATTAGTAACTTAGTAAGTAACTTGTGACTGAGAAGTTTAAAAAAGTTTTAAACTTTTCTAAAGCCATTATATTTTGAAATTGGTAACGTCAAATAAAATTTGCAACAATTTCCATAACGAATTACCAGGTATGTTAAGACACTAATTAATAAAGATTAATTTTCAAAGTTAAACTTCTAGTTCCTTGCCTCAGACTATTTATAGACAGCGAAACTTCCGTAATTTGAACATCCATTATGTGAACGTTGTATTGTATGTAACCTGTTATTTGCAAGTTCTATTAGGTGTACAAACAGTATAGTTCCTATTAAAATATTATAAGAAGTTTATCGATGATTTAAAAAATTACCATAGCATTTGAAATTTTATATGTTTCTAAACAGTTCATAATAATTTTAGAAATTACAGGTATAAGGCAAGTGGAAATTCCAAACTTAGAAATACCTGGGTAGCTACTTTCCGCAACTGACTTTTTTACCATCTTTTTCACACGTTAAATTAAAAACAGTCACTTAGCCGCCCATGAAATTATAACTTTAAATTAAGTAATTAAACCGATTATTAATTTAACTGGTTAAATCTACCTGCACACCCTGAAATATTCGAGCGCTATCAATTTAACACTTGAAGCGCATCCCTAAAATAAAATAGATTAATAATAAATTTATAATGATTCTTTTCCGGTTTTATTGCGAAAAGCTTTTCCAACAATGTATTTTCAAGAAATAAATAATCAAGATAAAAGCAATGAAATCAATAACGAAAGTGTACCATTCTATTTCGATGCATTTGCAGCTTTGGAAAGAATTCAAATCAAATGTTTCAAAATTCAAGAGAAATGTAATACCATAGAAATAATTATGTGATTTATTCATAAGTTTGATGTCTTTAACTTCGTTTAAAGAAAGGACAGTTTTGTATTTTATGTAAAAAGTTATTTATAAATAAATTATATTTGTTCTATTTCATTTTGCCTTAAATGTTATGATTAGTTTTTAATAACAGAGATTCTGCTGTATTATCAATTCTACCCAAAGTTTGTGTGCTTTTTGATTCGACTAATTACTCGTTGCCAGCTAGACATGTATGAAATTGAAGCTATCAATCACCAGTGATTAACATGACAATCAATGTGTTAAAAACCTGGCTATATTTAAACATTTTTTAATTTCCTTCAAAAATCGTATTTTTTATAAATTCTATTTATTTTCTTAGAATTTAAGAATTAAATTAATTTTTAATTGTAATTCTTAATACTTTCAAATACAATGTTGCCATATGGAAACATTTCTTTTAAATATGTACAACATTTTGAATTCACAAAATTTGTTATAATTTGTACCGAAAGAGTACAATGAAGGAATTAAAATAATAATGCCTACTTTTAGAAAAAACAAGTAGTTATTCATCTGTTCTTGGAGGATTTACTAATAATCCTCTAATAAATCAATCAATCTAATAATAAAAATTTTAGTTTTCTATTTGAATACACTTCAATTTAGTCAAATGGAAGTTTTTGAACCCTTTGTAATCAGAGATATTTTTCAAAACCTGAGCAAGAGTAAAGTCTAAGAACTATGTTACAATCATTAGCGCGATAACGAATGTAACATTTCATCCAACTAATTGAATGATCAAGTACGAACTTAATACTGCTCGAATATTTTTCACCTAAGAACGAAAATTTACGACCCACCTTGTTCGCGACAGAAAGTCAGCCGAGTACCGGTACTCGCGCACGTGGACGCAGCGTCTGGATGATTTCCACGATTCCCGGATACCAGGAGACTAGACTGTACAGTTACCTAGCCAGGAAACGTGTCAATGTTCTCAGGACGCGTTTTCTGTATGCAACACGCGACGGCCGGACGAGGAAAAGACGAGCGATTGTTGCGCGTGAGCAGGTAAAGGAGGCTCGGATTTCCTTTTCAGGTGAATTCCACGAGCGTGGGCGAACAGGATAACAGGGTACGAAGGATGTCGCACCTGGCAAGGTGTAAGGTCACAGTGTCCCCACCCCTTCTTCACCCCTCTGTCCCTCTTGATTTCGTTCCTCCCATCCTTTATTCATTCTCCTCTGGCTAATGTTCCGCGATCATTGGTAGGGGTAAACCGCACGGAAAGGTAACAGGTTAACAACAAATCGTTGAACGTCGACCGACTGTTATCTGCTGATTTCTTATCTTGCTTGACACGAATAGAATTACCTATGCGTTAGTACTATTTTCATAGAATCGGTGGTTCGATTGTTAATTAGAATAATGTACCCTATTGACACCTTGAATAGATCTGGGCCACAAGTACACTGCTTTAAAATGTGAATTTCAATTTTTATAAAATTTAAAGTTTCTCTGATAATTCTGATATTATTTTCTATATAAAAACTGTACAGATTCTTAATTATTGATATCAAAGTCTAGTAATTGACAGATACGTTATCTTCTTTAATTTAATTGTCTTAACTAACTAACTATCTATAATCATTATAATAAATAAATCATGTTCAAGTCCTTAGAAGATAGGAGTGATAATTTAATTTTGTTTAAGATGGTATAAAATATTTGATAATATCTGGAAAAATGAAAAACAGCACTTAGGACGTTTTAACTAAATATCTATCTTCTCTAAATAATAGGATGCAACCACTGGTTGCATCTATGCACGCAAATAATTCCGCTATCAAATAAACCTGGTTGAGAAAGGAATTTCAACTGGAAGTCGAGAAATGTGGAATATTTTTAGTTTGGTTGCATGAACAATTAATTTGTGTATGAATAAACGGATTGAAATGGAAATTTTTGAAACTCTTAACAAATTGCAACACTATTCATTCAGAAATAATATTGTTGTGGACTATATCAAATATAACATGTTTTATTTAACTTTATTTTTTTAATTATCTGTAAATTTCTCAACCCACAATTGCGATATTTGAATGATAAAATTCGTCAATGACTTTTAATTTGGATAACAAAGTGGAATCGAACACGAAATTTAATTAGTTCTGTTGTTCAATTTATAAAGCGAATAAGTGATGATCGATAATAATTTCGAAAATGAAAGCTTAATAATAAGTTCGATCAAGCATCGAATAAAATTTAGTTCAGATAAACGGTGTTCAGAACTCTACTACTGTGCACACTTCTTGTATCGATTCAATTTATCAGGAACCAATCGCTTTTTGAGGCAAATATTCCATTTCATCTGCTCTATTTAACATCGATTCTCCTTTTTCTTTAACAATTCCAAATTAATCGAAGATACGCTCGATTTAATATTCTTTTATCGAGTCTGTAACGATAACTTATAGTTTTATTTTGCAATGTTTTTTTTTCATTCTGTATTAAAAACTTGAATGAATTAATAGTTTGAATTTATAATAATATTGTTGCACAATTTCGGTATTTCGGCTTTTATATTACTATTACCCACAAAAAGAAATAGTAGACCAAATATACCATTAATTAATTAAATACTAAATAAATCACTTCAAAATTGAAAATTCATATTAATCCATTATTAAGGAAGGTGTAATACGGTTCTCGAGTAAGGAATTTTAAGTAACAACTCTTCAAGGAATTATACAGTTCATTCTTGCGTGTAATAAACTAGCTTGATACGTTTACGCTTTCAACGACGATTTCTTACTTTCTATTTACGGATAATAGCATATTTTCACGAACCACGAATAGTATTCGCGAATTGTAATCATCCCATTCACGGATCCATGAAATGAACTGAAATTATGCTACACTATATTCGTATACCAAGAGGAGCAATCCAGAAAGTCCGATAACATCATCAAAGTCTTTAACTAAAAAGCGAAATTAACAACAAATTAGAAGTAATTAAAGATCAGAAAGATTAATCCTCGCTTTCAATTTCATCTCGATAACAGCGCGTCTCACTTTTATTATTTCAACGATGTTATAAATGAACAAATAAGCGTGTTATCATGGTATTTAAATAATTCCTCGGTGTTTATTAAAAGTATAGAAATACCGCGTTTCTGTGTATATTGAAAATATGAAAATATCATTTTCAGCGTACGATATTATTTTTAATAAACCCTCGATGCCAAAATGAATGAAACGAAACAGACTTTTCAATTCAGCGCTCCTTTCAGGGCATCAAACTACGATTCATGCAGGTTTTAAAAAAAGGCTGATTCCATTTATACGGAGTACAAAAAAGGGAGAGGGGAAAAGAGATAGACATCGAGACGGCGGTACCCTGTCAAAACTCCTGTTTCTATCATGTTCGTCGATATCGTTCCCGAGCGAGGACGCGTTCATTGACAGGAAATCAATAGGCAGTGTATTATTTACGTAACGAATAGCCAGAAATACATGTACACGCCTACAACCAGCTCTATTTTCCTCCTACGGAGGTTCACCAATAATCGACAGATCTAATCGAGACTATGAACAAATGGAATAGTAAACTGCGACACGAAAGATAGTCAGAATCGATGCAGAACTTGATCAACAAATAAATATTTCGCTCTTAAAGATTGTCATGAAATATTACTTTTAAACAATTTTGTACTTATTGGAGGTATTGATTAATTTTGTGATAATTTATTAAAATGATTGTTAGTAGATAATTTTATGTTTCACCCCCACTGCTTTCTAACTGGACCTTTAACCCTTTTCACTCGAGACATTTTTGGATACGATTAAGTTTAAATACGTTTTTCGGTAAAGCTTCCAAAATTCAAAGCCTTATATTTTGAAAGAAAAGAATTACAAATGTTTATGATCTATTTACTTGTATTTCTTTCATTTATTTGTTACGTTCTAATATGAATAACCCTTAAAT
Organism: Anthidium xuezhongi; assembly: GCA_022405125.1. Lineage (NCBI taxonomy): Eukaryota > Metazoa > Arthropoda > Insecta > Hymenoptera > Megachilidae > Anthidium > Anthidium xuezhongi. Next base: position 3,161,572 of record CM039642.1, read on the forward strand.
TTTAAATTTAATAATACTCTAATTAATCACGTATGTCGCTCCAGAGGCGAATATTTAACTGAAAATTAAAACAAGCCCATTTATCGTATCTATTCTACCCTCCTAAGTAAATTAACCTAACATTTAAAAATATTAAAAAACAAAAGAACTGAAGAAATACATTTTACATTTCAGTGTAGTTTCTCAAATTTTGTACATATATCATAGGTACCCATGATTAATTATTTCCAAAGAGATTATTTCTCGTTAGTATCAGTGTACCCGAGACAGAATGCGAATGAAATATTTTCAAAAGTGTACAATTTTCGCGTTGCCTTGCTATAAATCCTTAATACATGTTACACGATACATTGGAAAACGAAACAATGGCGAATTGAATTTCAACTGAGGTAGGTGTTATTAACGTTCAACTGTTGAGATTGATTTTCGTACAACTACTCTGCCGGGAGAACGATAGAAGCTAAACGACAGATGGTTCGTGTATACTGCCCTAGTCCAGGATGCACTACAACCATATTCACAGCATCGAGTGCACCAAGACACGTTGCACATTCTACGCTGCACCCGTCTCAGGTGGAACGTAATCGGTGTTGTGCCTGCACGTCTTTTCACCTGCTACTCTCCTGACATTCAGAATCGGCCGATATACCTGAATTGAAGAGTAACGATCTTTCGATGATCAACTGAACCAGGATGAATCGAATTAGCAAATTAAACAACGCCATTCGAACCGAACTGTTTAATTCAATACGCAAACGTGAACGAAATAATTCGATGCGTTAAAATTAATTTACGAGATGCAGTTTTGTAATCAATTATTGTTTGAATATTTGCTCCGAACGGTAGCTATACGTAGTAGCGGGAGGGTTAATTGCCTACTGATGAAGGTGTATCCCGTTTAATTTAATTGCATGCAAGTGCAAGAGCCAGAGAGGCGGATTCTGGGACAATGGGCTGTCGAAGAGAAACCGAGACGATGTTCAGAACAGCCTTCGACAACCCAGTCGTAAATTAAGCATAAGGTCCCAACATTCGTAGCCCGTACGGCCCGACGAGGGTTGTTGACGAGGCTAAGTGAAAGTTCGCTGCTTTTGCCACCCTTGCCAGTCCTCGAGGTTGAGGAAAATGCGAGTTTTCCCTTCAAGAAAAATAGGGAAAAACGTCCCTTTTTGAGGGTCTGAAAAAGACACGAGAGAAACGGTGGAGAAAGAACTTTTGTTATAGATTTTGTTAAACTAAAACTTATTAAAAGTTATTTTATTCCTGATCGATTTGCCCTTATTATCTCAAGCCCCGACACTTACACAAGATAATATAATAATTAGTATTATATTATTACTATATATTTACGTTTCGAAATATGGAGTTCTTTTCCCTTCAACGTTTCAGGAAAAGTTACTGAAGAATTGATTCTTAGAGTATGGATAGCAAATCTAGTAACGGATCAAGCCAGACCTTCGTTAAGACTTTAATAAGACTTAATAAAAATGATTAATTTTCAAATTCCTCCTTTAGATTATTTATATACCACAAACTTGTTTCTTTTTTATTTGATTAACTATTCAATCAATGGATCTAGAACTATTGAATTGTTTTCATACGAAAAATGATATATTGTTCATTGACAATATTGGTGATACTAATTAAAACACATTTCGTTTAAGGTTCACGGGTATACATATAATTCTCGATCATGAATATGGAAATATTATCGTTCATTTGTAATTCAAAAAATTAGAGGTTGACCAGTTACAGTTGTTTAAATTACAACACGCGTATAATCAAGTATCTGGATCTGGTTTTTTAGTGCCACATTCATTACTGACAAGGATAAGTAACGAGCCGATAATATCTGCTAAAGACACTCAACAAAACTTGTCGAAGAGGATAAATACACATTAAGATAACAGTATAAATTGAAAGTAACTATAAATTCTTGTAAAAATTCCTTTCGCCTAACCCTTATCGTCGATAATGCATGCTTTTTCAATGTTAATGAAAATTTTAAATTAAAATTACCTGGAGATCGCTTCGGCGATATTGGATATCGCATTCAATTGCTTGAGAAATTAAAATATATGCGAATTAAAGCAGACACACGAGTATTAATGGGTACCGGAATTCATCTTCCAAGAAAGAAGAAAATCAATAAAGAAACTGAATATTGATTTTTTTAAATTTACACAAATTTAATTCCTTGTATTCTGCTAACTTTTCAACTCCACAGAGTACATTTTGAAAAAATAAATATTCAATTAACAAAGGATATAAATATATTAAAAGTGTATTTTTAAACTTCCAGGTTTCTAAAAACATAATGGTGTGTGATGAAGAACACCATCGATCTTGGAGAACCTTACGTCGTTCCTGAGGGATTAAGAATACTGACCTGCCGATTCACACCGTGGCATTTGATAGCCCTCGAAAGGTTAAACTTGATTCGTTTGAGAAAAGGAAATTATAGGCTTAGAAGGGTTAAAACAAAACGTCAGTTTCTCTACCAGAGCGACAAAGACGACGAAGAGGATTCTGCGAGGTATCGTATGCGCAGATAAACTCGCGTTCCAGGTGATTCAGGTGCGCGAACAGGTGTTCAATATCAGGACACCAAACGACGAGGAGGATCGTGAAACGTTCTCCTGTTACTTTTCTTTCGTCGACCGGTGATTCTCTGCCGAATCGCCTCCCCGGTCCTTCTCCTATTTCATTTCTCGTTCGTGTTTCAACGAAACTCGCCGGCCGCTCATATTTTCGCATTTTCAACGTACGTACTGTATTTCACGCGAGAATATGGCTCGTTGCATCTAGACCGTTGAATATGTAACACTGTATGACGTTGATATCGTGAGAAAAATAGAAGATGAAGAGCCCTGTCGGTGGAAATTTCGAAGGAGTTTGATTTTTCCTATTCTCTCGTCAGCTATGGGCGATAAAGCTAGAAGACTTTAAATGGAATAAGCGAATCGTATTGAGATTTTTCGAAATTTTATTAAATAAGGATTTTGTTCTAAACAAATTTCATTAATCGTAGATACAATGTTTATTTATTTGCTTCTAGGTCAGATAAGTAGAAAATTTCTTGTGGAAATTCAGTTATCGCCTTCGTATGAGTAATAAGGCGATTTTTAATTAGTGTATTAAAAATCCTATCAAATTTCGAAAGAAACAGATACGTTTTATTAACTTCAACCCTGCACTAATTATATCTTAATCGGTAGAAGTCATAATAGCTGGAGTTTAAGCGTGTCTGACCACACACGTCTCTTTTCACTGCGGCAGTCAACGTGTGAAGCATAATTTATCATGTGTCGTACTTGTGAATGAATCTCGAGTGCGTATATGCTTTGAAAATTTAAATAACAATCGCTAAAATAATCACTTGAACAAAAAAGCCTGAATGTTCAATACAAATTACAAAAAAAATACTTCTATCAGGATTTACAATAAATACAAAATTTGATACACTCTAAATTTATTCATTTTTTCAATATTTTTCGTATCAGAGATGCATTTTCTTATATTTAATGGATCTTTATAACGAAAAGAACAAATCGGCACGGTAAGAGTTTAACGAAAGCGAGCCCACACCACTGAAGCATTGTAAACACGAATGCACGGGGCACCTACCGCGCACCTGAGATTCCAGCACGAGGAACCGGTTCGAAACACAACCTGGCCGATCTCTCGTGTAACCTGATCCCCTGGTCAAATGCACCTGTTTGCTCACCTGAAGCCAGGATTTACCTTTTTCCAATACGTCACTGGCCACCGCCGAAAACGTCGATCGATTCAGAGAAACCGATGGACAATTTCGAGCACACCCGAGCCGCAGGTGAGACGACGCGGGGGGGGTGATGATTGACATCGACTCCTGCGTCAGCTGATCGCCTGTTTGTCCGGCAGGTCAACAACTCGATCGCTCGAGAGATCGATTTGCAAGATCGGTGCACATATCGAATGTAGGTCGTGGAGAAAACGCAAAGGATTCTCCTCTCGATTCGAATGCGCGCCGGTTCGATGAATGCTCAATTATAACGTACGAAACGTTCGATTTATAACTTCGAATAAACGTATATTACTTTGTATTGACTC